>OY728123.1:141274005-142524005 GCA_963277665.1 Viscum album | reverse complement strand
CATCCTCGAAGGTGATAAATCAACCACTCACAGATGACGTTTTAATTTTTAGAATAAAAATAGAGAAAAGTAGGCATGATGATGTGTTTTTACATTAAAACAATAGCATCAAATTATATAAAGTAAATTGGAGTTATTCTGTATCTTGAAAATGGTGATATGAGGTGTTTAAATTATATTAAAATAATTTTAAAAGTAATAAATGAAAAAAAGTGGCTTTAACTCTTGAATTATTCTCCAGGAGAACCACCTTAATGAACATGATTTTGATATTTTATTAAGACCAAAGGATCCATGACATGCTGTACATACTGTGTAATAGTTTTAAATCAGACTTGAACAAGGCCAAAGGCTTTTTATAGGCGAGGAGAAGATTATTTTTTATATTTTAGGAGAAGGGTGTTTTTTATTAATTTATTGATTTTTATATTTTATAGGATCAACACATTGAATAAAGAGGATTATTATAAAACAATATAGTAAATAGAAATTTTTAGTTCTTGATTATTTCCACATACATCATACATGACCCAACCATGACACTAAAATTCATTTATTTACCTATAATATTAAATATCATAAATTTCTATATTTCACTATTCAACAAAATTTCTACTATTTAAGACAAATACCAAAAAGCACCCCATTTTTATGTATAGAATTCAAAAATGGAATCCATTTTATGAAAATATTTTTATAAATGTGATATATTTAATTTTTAATTAAAATCATAATTTATACAGAAAATAATAATTATAAGATTTTAGCTAATTTTATTACACCTTGAAAAATTAATTAAGGTCTCATTAAATGATCTTGTAATCCTACAAAAAATATATTAGTTCATCAATTTTTTTTTGAAAAAACACTTCTTGTAAATAATTATTATACATATAATATTTTTAAAAAACATTATTTTTAATAAAAATACAAATAATTAAATTATCATTTTTAAAATATTTATTTACTTCTTCCATAAAATAAATATATCATATTTTCATTTATAGGATATCTAAATTTGAGGTTACTATTATATTTTTTTGATTTACATTCTTAGTGGGAACATTACTATTCCTAAAGTCACTTTACTATTTTATTGGTTTAGGTTACTTATGTTCTATAAATTCATCATATATCATTTATTATTCATTTATAAAATTTTATTGTGTTCTAAAAGATATGTTTATATGATTTATACTATATGAAATTATTATATGAATGAATATATCTTTGATATTATTTTCTAGCATTACATTTCTCATTGGAATCTTGATGGAAACACATGAGCTTCATCCTCTTCTTCAAACAACTAGGACAAACATATCACTCACAACACTAGGAGCATGGTTACCTCAACGTTTCTCAAAAAAAATAAACCACCAAAACTCTAGAATTGATTATTTCATGCATACCAACACATAGACACGACCATCTACCTTTTCCCAAAATAAAAAATAATCATCACCTGATACTCATTCCAAAATGAAAGAATGGAACACATGGAATTCATAAACACCTGGTGCATTCTGAGAACCTCTCTTATAAATGACTGATGGGGTACTTCCCAAAATTCAAATCCACATACATCTCTCCATGAGTTTAACCTACAAGAGTCCCCACATCCTACCCACATACATCCAGGTAGCTGGGCATAAGCGAGAGCTCTCTCAGCAAACCTGGGACAATGTCATGAAATGTATCAGGATCATTACTACAGACAAGAAAAATGAGATTATTTCAACGAACACTACCAAAAAAATCCATCATATATATAACCTCCCACAACTATGACACTATGACCAATTAAAAGTCACAATCTTCTTTTCCAACCCATACCACATCAATACCATACCACCACAACTCAAGTCAGGTTACTAATTAAATTTACCACTTCTTCCTAACTCTCTATGAAGTAGGCATGAACAAACACATCATGTGTCACTATTTCCAACACACTACTCATGTTCTTCCAGCATGACCCAGGAAGGTGAAATTCGAAACACAATGGTCCACCACATCAATCGAAACCAAGGATCTATTATAAGACCCCAACCATAAACATTACACAATCTTGACATAAGTCAATAATTTAAATATAATTCACAACGAGGATCATTAAATATTTAGTGTTTTATATAATTAGGGAATAAATATTACATACTAGACCCATATCTACATGTGGATAGATACAACGAGTATCCACTTTTTGAACCAATGGAAACCATGAAACAAAATAATTTTTTTTTTCGTGGTAAAAATCACCATCAATTCATACTTTCTCTTACCAATATTTATACCCAAGGGAAAACATTTCAAAAAAATGGGATGAGAATAAAAATCTCATTATGTAATATAAAATAAGGAATAAAACTATTAATCCGTGAATATTTAAAACCCATGAAAACATTTTCACAAAATTATACATTTATCCCATAAAAAAACTATTTATCTTACATCATGTAATCATAATATTCCTATAATACATAATAGAAATTATAAAACAAAAAGGTAACAAGTTGAATCCATGTCATACATATATTTTATCATTCACAGCTATATAGGGAGTATCCTTCATGGTTATGTTTGGAATACCCATCACAGTATATTCCCTGAATCTCTTTAGAGAAGCCCTAATGTTTACCTCTATCACGTTACCCAATGCATTAGAGAGATATCACGGGCTCACCCACCCTCATTTAATCATATAACCACCCATATACATATGTAATTACCAAGAATAAAAGCTTTATTGTAATACCAAAACTAATAATAATGTCAAAAATAATATTTCCACTAGGGAATCACATTTCATCTTTAGAAGTCACCCACTCTTAAATGAAAAAAAAATTATATTAAAATTAAATGGTAAAGAAATAAAGTAAAAATCAACACAAAATATTCACATGAAAGCATGAAGTTCCATTCATGATGTATACGTTAAAGAAAACATTTCATGATATTATAATGATTAGTCCAATTTTAAAACACATTTAAAAAGAAGATTTTTGATTCAAAGTGTCCCATACCACCTTGAAAATTTTAATGTAATTAACATATTAATTCATTAGTTTCAATATAAATAAATCCTCAAATCTATTTTGAAAACATGTACATTAATTTGAAGGATTTATAATACTAAATCTTTAAAACATTAAAAACAATGTTGTAGTTTAAGAGTCCCATAACACATGAGAAACACTTTAATACAAACACTAAAGAATAAAATAATACCTAACAATGAATATCATGATAATATATAAATTAATGATATAAAATTTTAAATGTTTTTTATATATAGCTTATTGGATAATAAAAGTGCACAATATCAAGATATTCCCTAATGAATGGAGATTGATAGAAATTCTCACACAATGATCATATGATTAGATTATGGATAAATAAATAACATAATTTTATGTCATAAATACTAATACACCAAATATAAGTGTATATTTATTGTAAAACAATCATATTTCATTCACATATATTCTTTTAAAAACATAAACATGGACATGGATAATTAACTCAATTAATGGAGATTGAGTTAAGATTACCCATACAATGATCATATTGGTAATAAAACAGACAGATTATGTGTATTAACTATAAATACATATAAATCAAGTTGAAATAAAATATATCATATCATAATTTATTTCTTACATAATCATAGCACAAAATAATCAAGAAGTATAAGATTAATCCAAAAATGAAAATTAGGTCAAGGACTTCCCTTACCTCATGTCTGACTTGCCACGTTCGTTATTTATATTCCTGAATAATAAGAATAAGATAATTTTTAAATTTTTTATATACTTTTTCATGTTTAAAAAAAAATATTACTTATTACCATGTTAAAGCTATTATTTATTTATATGAGTTCATATTAGACATTTTCTCAATGTTCGGTAAATGAAACAAAAATGAATTCCTTACAATTAAAAATAATCCAAGAAGTCAAAATATTATTATTTGTAGAATATTATTAATGATTTAAATATCATATATATCAATTATGTATATGTATTTATAATAATCCATAATATTTGGTGACATGAAATTAAATGAACCATTAATGGAGATGGCAGACCATACGTACGTATGAACACTACATTCATTTCTTGGTCAAATTGAATGAATGAAAACAAATCGTTACATAGGTGCATCATAATTATAGTATAATATCGCTGTTATATATGTTATATAACTTCATTAATTTCATCATTTATACATTACATGTATTTCATTAATGAGTCATATCAGTTTGAGGGGGCAGTAGTCTGCACTTCCATTAATGAAATTATTATATTTACACATTCTGTAAATAATAAAGTTATGTAGTAAAGAAATGTTACAGAATAATATAAACATTATAAATATAATATATGCTATATATAAATATAGTTTCATAATAATGGAAAACATGGGAGGTTGTATGAGAAAATTGAACAATCATTGTTTCGTAAGGCTGTAGTTCACCGTACACAGAAACAGTATGTTATATATCCATTATATAGAGGTTTGTATATGTGGCAGTCTACCCCTAAGCATAAAACACCCTAGTTAATTATGGATTATGGTGATCATAAAAAATAATTTAATAAATAGATTTCATGGGTTGGATAAGAAAAATGAATGAAAGGAGCATAAGAGAAGATGCTACCTCTAAATTGGGTAACTTCTTTTGATTTGAGACAAAAGGCTTCATTTAGTTTCTTTATTCCTAAAGAAATGATTATGTGGAAATTATTGGTATGTAGGGATAATATTTGAGTAGAATTAGGTTTATCCAAGGGGAATGATCGGTGGGGGTAAGTGGGTAGAGGTGGTGGGCATTTATTAGAGGGAGGAGGGGCTCTTTGGGAATGTATTGAAATATTATTTTATTATAAATTTATTTTAAAATTACAATAACTCCAGAGTGATATATTTCAAGGCTAAGAAAAATTTTGGTTGAATTAGTTTTTACAAAAATGGTTCTAGAAATGTATAGGTCACAAATTTAACCTCATCTTTCGACATTAACACTTTGTTAAAATAAATTAACTTTTACCATGTCTTCTTGTATTTTTACAATATATGGTTAATATAGTTACAAAAAAATGATCTGAGAACATCAAGTGGATAATTAATTAAATTTTTAATGTTATATATATCATTTTTTCTAATATTTTGTTTTTATTAATATTATATAAATTAATAAAATAGTATTTGTATTAAGAACTTATTTATAAAAATTTTGAAACTATTTAGCAATTCTTTTTTGTAAAATTCGTAACAAATTGGTTCATTAGAACAAACTATATTAAATAAATGATAAAATTTCATAATCATCCATAAAATTATTGAATGGAATAAATATTTTATAATTACATTTATTTTAATTTTTATGATATCAAATATTTAAATATTACATTAATAATATAATCATTCTATCATCATATGTCTTAAATAAATTTATTTATTTTGTTTTTAAAAATTTAAAATAAAATACCATAATCTCTGAAATCTTTTTATATTTATAGTGACTAATTATAGTCAAATATATCAGTTCTATAACCAATAATTAATAAAATTATTAAAAATATACATGTTTATGTTATATTTCTGTTTACATTAAATTAACTATTAAAACATGCCATTATCACAACCAATTTCCCCCCAAATTCCAATGGATCATCCTAAAGCTTTTTTGGTCTCCCAATACTCATTAAATAAGATTAGTACAGATTTTAGGGTAGTTTTATATTATTATAATATTATTTATGCCCTTATTCACCTATTTTAGCCTTTAATTGTCATAAATAAAAACAATTACTGAAGTCACAATTCATAATGTGAAAAAAAGGGAGCCTTTTTAAAGTTTTAACCTTATGATTCCAAACATGGAATGCATTTTTCATATTTCAAAAGACATATTTTAAAGTAATTTGTTTTATATTAAATCCTTTTGTCAAAATGAGAAAATGGGGTTTTAAAAATTGAAAGCCATTAAAGGATTGAATTGTGATTATATCAAATTTCAATTTGAAATTACTTCCATTGACCATACTTTTATTAAATGATAAAATCATAAGCTATTTACACTATAAAACAAATTAAAGGGATAATTTCACTATACAAATAAATTAGACGAATATGTAGTTGGAATAAAATTCATTATTTTTCACTATTCAATAAAATATGAATTTTATCATAAAAATATGAAAAATTAATCCAAATTAAATTTTAATGTAACACTTCTACAGAAGTGGTTTATTTTTTTCATATTTACTAATAAATGATACTATTATTAATTTAATAATGTTCCCCCATCAAATAAAGGTAAAACTACCTTTTAAAACTATAATAGTATTTTATGCGTAAAATGAGATTTCTTCTCATTTTAAGCCTTAAAAGATATTATATAAATATAATAATATTTATCAAATATTTAAAATCATAATATATTTAATTTTTTTTATTTAGTCATATTAAATTTCTAGGAGTTATCTACCATTTAAATTAGTAATATTATTGTTGAATTTATTTTTGATATAACTGAGTGTTGTGTGAAACATAAGATATTTGAGAAATGGGTTCTTGCGTGTCGGGTATGATATCTTTTATAGTGTCACATTTAAAATAAAATTAATATTTAATTAAAACAATTTAATATATTTTGAAATTTATTATTCTTTAATTTCCTCAGATGTTACATCCTGCCCCCTAGAAATTACGTCATTGCAATTTTAAAATTGGGCTCAGTAACTCCCTTGAAAATTCCATATCATAAAAATATTCAATAATACTATCACATTTAAAAAAATAAAAGGAAGAAAAAATTCCCCTTGAGGTAACACATACTAGGATTCCATCTAAGAAATCATGGATATGGAAGAAAAACAAACCATCTTATTCTGATGGAGAGAGATTGAAAACATGATCATGAAAAAGTTAACAATAAAAAATACTCAAATTTGTGAGGGGTTAAATGGTTGTTGATTTCCCAGTACGAAAGGTAAATAGAAAATGTTTTGGTATTACATTCATTTCTATAAAGTAGTGGAATTTATATACATGTGGGACTAAGAAAATACGGATACATACTTACTTGTCATGTAGAGTTCCATCCTTTAATAAATTTCTACCACAATATCATCTTTTCTCCAAACAATGAGTATTCAAGATGGATTAGACACAACAAAACCAATAGTATCAACTTTAATAGAATCACATAAACAATATATGATTAACTATATATTTATATTGTCTTTAAAATTTAACCAAAACCAAACTGGTTAGTACAAGATCACACAATCCCCTAAAAAGAATAATCCTTTATAAAAAGAATTACTACTTTTAGTTTCCAAAATTAGATTGTAAAAACCATTTTATAATCATACCATTGAACGAACAAAAGTCCATAGAATTACTCAAAATAATATAAACTAAGATTGAAAAACAAAATTCATAATGATATGATCAATTAGTCCTCCATGATAAATTTTATCATGTATCTATAAATAAAAATCACCGCTGGTAGAGTGTCATACCAAAATATAATTACCCTAATAAATAATTCTCCATGATAGGTTAATGATTTCCATAAATTAACTGAATCACCATATCTCCACAATAAAAACAATTTTCTTCAAATCTAAAATTCAATCATTACTACTCAAATAAAATCCCATAGAATTCTATTTTCATTAGGCACATATAGTTCCCAAAATATTTATTACCTTTCAAAATAAAAATTATCACTTAATCATAATAAACATTCTTTTATAATAAGGATATCTATTTGAAAAAGTTTATGTTCCAAAAATAAAATTATTCCTATTTCATATACCTTTTTAACTAAAAATATGATGTCCTGCTTACTAGGGACTTCACATAGGCTAGTGGTTGGTTAGGCACAATTGTCATAATTTGGTTGTGGGTTTGATACCCATGACCTTACCGGATGTGATGGGTTGTCATCAACCATTTGAGTTTTCTTTTTCCAAAAACAATATAATTATTAAAATACTCAAAAAATATTATAATTACATAAAAATCACCACAACATGTTTAAACCTCAAATATTATTTCATATGTCAAAATTTTCATCCCAAAAACAAATGAACCATAATTTTCTCAAAGGTGAATGTCTCCAAATATACCATTAGTGACCTTAATATTTCAGATTATAAAGACTAAAAAGGGGTTTCTCAGACATCGAACTTGTGATAAAAAAAATAATAAAACCATTATGATAGGTTGAACTCTTGAGAAAATATCATAATCTCCAATATTTTCTAAACCATCCTCTAATACCAACTATAAGGCCAGATCCTTAAAGAATTACATAATCTTGAGATAAGTCAATAATTTTTCTTTAATTCACATCATGTATCTTTTCAGTTTTACTGATTTATATAATTAATCAATAACAATTACATAATAGTCCCAGATATTAGATGTGGACTTTTACACTTTGTATCGAATTTCCACCAAAGGAATACCTTCAAACAAAATATGATTTATTTTGCTTGATAAAAATATTATTTACTTTATCATTTATAGTACCCATCCTTATACCCTATGGAAAATATTTCAAAAACTTGGGATGGGCATAAAAAGTTCAGTAAGGAATACAAAATTTGGAATAAAACTGTTACTCCATGAATATATAGAACCCATTAATACATTCTCACAAAATCATACATTTCATCCATAAATCCTAAACTATTTAGCATACATCATGTGATCATAAGATTCTTAAAAACATCATAGAAATTAAAAAAAACTAAAATTTTACATGTGTTTTATATATAATACATACATTGTATCATTAATTGCTACATAGGGTGTAACCTTCAGGGTTATGTTTGAAATTCCCATCATAATATATTCCCCAAATATCTTCGGAGAAAACTTAATGTTTACCACTGTTAGGTTACGCAAACAATTAATGAGAATTTGAGGGCTCACCCGCCCTTGGATTATCATGAAACCACCTATATACTTAATAAATTTCCAAAAACTCTAACCTATTCATAACACATAAACCAATAATAAATGAAAAATAATATTTTCACTTGTGAACCACATCTCATCATTCAAGCCATGCACTCATAAAAGAAAAAAAATTATTTTAAAATAAAATGGAAAACTTGTAATGTAAAAATCAATAGATAATTGTAAAATAAAAGTGAGATATTTCATTCATGAAATATATATTAAATAAAACATTCCATGTTATTTAAATAATCAATATAATTTTAAAACACTTTTAAAAAAAATTTAAAATAACATTTTTTAAATCAATGTTTTTCATACCAGATTGAAAATTATAAAGTAATTGACATCATAAAACATCGAGGTTCAAAAAAATTAATCCTTAAAACCATTTTGAAAACTTATCAATTATTGAGAATGATTTATAAAACTAAATCTTAAAAAAAATTAATGGATGTTTTATTTAAAGAGTCTTGTAACACTTGATACACACATGAATAATAATTAAAGAAGAAAATAAAATGAAACATTAAATATCATGATAATAGAGAAATTAATGATATAAAATGTAAAAAGGGTTGTATATAAACATTATATGATTATAAAGATGAACAATATCAAGATATTTCTCAATTAAAATAAATTGAGAAAAATTCCTTTACAATGATTGTATCATTAGATTAAGGATAAATCAATGACATAATTATTTTTAGTAAATATAAATACACCCAATATATTTTTAAATTTATTTTAAAACAATCATATTTCATTAATACATATTTTTTGAAAAACCAAAAATATTGATATTTAACTAAATAAATTGAGATTCAGTTTACATTTCCCTTACAGTGATAATCTTGTTAATAAAATAGATCGAATTTGTGTATTTACAATATAAAAATAAAGTATATATAAGAGATATTATATCAAAATATATTTCTCACATATTCATATAACGGCTTAATATATAATTAGAAGATTAATCCTAAGAATGGAAATTGGGTCAAGATGTTCCCTTTCCTCGATTCTGACTTGTTTCATCCGTTCATTAAATTCCTAAATAAAAAATTTATGTTAATTTATACTTGATTCAGAATTATTTTCATGTTTTATTTATTTATTATATATTACTTATTTATTTTTTATATCAATTAGATAATTATTTGAGTTCACATCAGATGTTTTGTTGATGTTTGGTACATGATTTAAAAATGAACACGTTATAATTTCAAATTGTCCTTGTGCTCAAAATTACATTTTCTACAGATTATTAATCATGATTTAAATATCATATATATCAATTGTATATATCAATTGTATATAATAATTTATAATAATCTATATTTTTTTGAGATATGAAACAAAATTCACCGATTATGGATACGGTAGGTCGTACATACACATGAATGTTACATTCATTTCATTGTTTTATTAATGGAATTAAAACTAAATGACACATAGGTATATTATAATTCCAGTATAATAAATATGTTTTTTATGTTACATAATTTCATTTACCCATCATTTATACATTCTATCTATTCATGAATTGGTCATATCACTTTAAGGGGGTAAGAGTCACATTTCCTCAAATGAAATTAACGTATTTTCAAATTATAAAAAACCCAATGGTATATAGTAAATAGAAATTATAGAAGCATGAAGACAATATAAATATAAAATATGTCAAATATAAATATAGTTCTTTCATAATGGCCACCATGATAGTTGGTGTAAGAACCCAGACCTTTTTTTCAGGAATGTTTTTCCTTTTCTAGTCGTTTTTGAGAAAAAGGGGGAAATATAGCAATTTTTAGAGTACACGCCATGTGCTTTGGAGACAGGTGAGGTTGTCTGCTAGCCGTGTCCAGGCGACACACACGGCCATGTGGGGTGATGTGGAGGCTGCTTAAAATGGAGTACAGAAAATATAAGTATACTTTCACGACCCGCCTTCACCAAAAGGAGGGAAGGGTCAGCAGATTGCCAGGACCTTCCTTCTTTAAGTTGAAGGAGAGATAATGACCCCCGAAACCCGTCTTCAATAGGTCTCGGAGTGGCGACTAGCACCAAGGGTATAGAAAATTATCGCAAATGGAAGGCATTACCCTTTTTATTTTATAGGATCGAAAGATAAGGAGAAGAAAACCCAACAACACCAAGGTAGAAAGAAAATTAAAGCCAAAAGTAAACCATTCCCACATGCATGTTTCAAAAGTGAAAGCCACAAAGTGCAAAAAGGTGACTACAAGTTAAGTACCAAAAAGAAAAAGAAAAACAACTGCAACTTCTCCAAAAGTCCGAGCTAGTAAGGTCCTGCGTGATCCCCGAAGTCCTCCTGGAAACCTGAAAGCAGTTTTATATACGTAGGGTGAGTATACAAGTACACTCAGTAGGGAAATCCAAGACTCGCGTGCACAAGTGGGGGAACGTACTAAAGTCCCGTGAGAAAAGAGTAAACCAAACACCTAACAAGGAAAACTATCCATCCCAGGCCTCACCAAGGATCACTCCCCAAATAACGCAAGTCAAGTAATATATATAATAAGAGCACATCGATGTTTGGGTACACCGCGCCACTTTCCCACTAGTTATTGAGACATCCTATGCATCGGACCAATCCCGCCATTCTCACTGCAGTCCCACTGCCACACCCGCCCGCACACACCTGGGCCACAACCACACGCAGTCCCACTGCCAAAATCCCAACCGCAGACACCTGGGCCTCAACCACACGCAGTCCCACTGCTGAATTCCGCCCGCACACACACCTGGGCCACAACTGTCACATGTAACCATGCCTGCAAACACCTAGGCCAGAACAACCACCGCCACGCCCGAAGACACCTGGGCTAAAGGATCCACTGCCACGCCCGAAGACACCTGTGCCTCATCCCGAAGACACTTGGGAAACCACCTGCCGCACACACCTGTCCAACCACCACAACGCCCCGCCCGATGGTTCTTGGGATAATAATGGACTTCAGGCCATCACAACCTGCCCGAAGGTACTTGGGCTATCCGGTAAAGGGAGCAGAAAAGGAGCTAATAACCAGCCACTAAGGATAGTGTTGGGATAAACATCCTTCCACCATAAATGGGGGTGTTCGGCACTGAGTTCTCAACTTGGGTGGGGCGCAGATAAGAAACACAAAGCTACAAGTATAGATATAGGTAACAAACACTCACCCAAATCTTAGGTTTTCCTAGCCAACCTGCAGAACACAACACCACTGCGTCCGAGTCACAGTTCACGACCCTTGCCCACAAAAAAAAATTTGTCCCATTTTTGTTTCACGTTTAGTTAAAATGTTCAATTAATTTTAAGCACTACTGGGCAACTACCATAAGCATAACCAAGGAAAGCGTCAAAAGCATGGATCAACCAAAACACTCACACCCGGTTCTGTCAACAGAGGATCTCTCCCCAATTTGTGATATGAACGAGTAACCACTCGGATTTAAAACTCACAACCACCGAATCCATACCAACAGGAGATCCCATCCCCCAAATTCGCACAACCACCGAGAGTATAAAAGAACAGGGGATCCCATCCCCTCCCACATTTCCAGCAATCGGCCCGAAAGGAAAACAACCAACTACCACTACCAACACAAGTCAGGGATTTTCAGATTTAAACGACTTAACACACTCCATGATTTCAAATTCCGTGTGTTCTAACCGGGAGTTATCACGGAAGGGTTGATCCTGCTGCTTTCAACTTATTCAGCCGGGCATACGTGATTAACCAATTTCACAGCAGGAGTTCACAATTTCAGCAACCCATTTAAAACATCACGAGGGGATTCATCAGTGCACATACAACGACCACCAACGGCCTCAATATTCAGAAAACATAAACCAACACAACTAAAAAGTATGATCACAAGTTAAGCATAAACAACGATCACAACCCCTTCCCATTCTTTCTTTAGAACTTCGTTTATTATCTTCATTAAGGTTCGGTTCAACCAAATCCATAGGAACAAAATAACACCCACCCCGCATGATACACAAAAGTGAGAGACAAGAGAAATTCCCTACTTGTTGTTAGATGATCGATGTTTAGGCCGGGGGCGCGGAACTTTACGGATAACTATGCGGCGGTCCCGATGCACCAGAAGAGCCACGATCGAAGAAGGGGGAAACCACGGCCTAACCCTTAATTTATAAGAGCGGGGGACGGTTGAGGTGAAAATGCGAAACTGCGTAAGACATGGAAGTCGTGGGTTGACCACGCGACTTGACTCATCATTAAAGGTGCTGGGTGGTTTAAACCGACTCACGAGTCGATTCAGCATCTAATTAAAACTTTCGTGCGCGTTTCGGGTCTTTAAGACATTTTCTTTTCTTTTAAACGAGGCAGAATAAGGTTTAAAACCCTATTTTCGAAAAAGGAGCATTACTGGAACAACTTGGCAAGGCCGGGTGACGTCGGCCGGTTCCGCCGATCGGTCCCACCGATCGGTCGCACTGATCGGTCTCACCGATCGTTCTCACCGATCGGTCTCACCGATCGGTCTCCCCGGTCGGTCTCACCGATCGGTCGCACCGATCGGCACCCCTTAAGGATCCGGATTTTGGCAAAGGGACCAAGGGGGTCTGGGTCATCACATCAGATACCTCTTAAACGATTCTCATCCTCGAGAATCACAACAAACCAGAAGGAAAGAGAGGGTCCGAACAACCATCTTCGAAAGATACCTCTTAGGAGTGAACCTCTGCTAACTAAAAACACTCCCCTGTCAAGAACCAAGCAACATACCACGCCAAACCGCCCGGTCATGTGGGTTTGGGGAGATTCCCTCCCCCATGTCAAGATATTATCCACTTTGGGCGGCACTGACTCGCCCGCACGGGTTTAATCGCATCCACCTTAATGCGTCTTGATTAGGGGTCGGGTTCCCTCTTCCCTTTAGCCGGGGCTTTTCACACACAACAGAGGAAATAAACCAGTACATTTCATTGCTAAAAGTCAAATGTTCTACCACAACAGGTACAAAAGGAACAAAGCTCAAAACAACCCGGGGTATTGGGAACGCATATGTGCTTCCCTCTCCCACATACTCTCTTCGAGCCCGCCTTGTCTCCACAACACACGAACCAAGGGAATGGCTCGCCCACGAATCACCTTCTCCTTGCGATCCTCGATCATCATTGGTTTTTTCACAAAGGTTTCGTCGTCCTCAATGTCTAGTTCACCCCAATCAAGGACGTGTGAATCATCGTGCAGATAACGACGGAGTTGGGATACATGAAAGACATCATGTATCCTTAGCAGCGGCGGAGGTAACGCTAGCTGATAAGCCACTTCGCCGACCCGCCGCAACACTTCGAAGGGTCCGACGAATCTGGGGGAAAGCATACCCCCCTTGACGAGCCTCCATTGCCCACGCCGCGGGGAGACCTTCAAGAACATGTGGTCTCCAACCTCAAACTTCAAGGCCCTTCTCCTGGTATCAGTATACGACTTCTGTCGGTCCTGGGCCGCCTTCATCCTTTCCCGTATGAGCCGAATTTTCTCTGTCGTGTTCTGCACCACCTCCGGGCCAAGGAATCCCACCTCACCTACTTTGGTCCAACACACAGGTGAACGGCATGGCCTCCCGTACAAAGCCTCAAACGGGGCCATACCGATGGTAGAGTGGTAGCTATTATTGTAGGAAAACTCTACTTGAGGAAACTATCGCACCCATGACTCTCCTGAGTCCAGAACAAATTCCCGTAGCATATCCTCCACGGTCTGGATGGTTCGCTCCGTTTTTCCATCTGTCTGGGGATGGAAGGCAGTGCTAAGGCGTAACTGGGTGACAAACGCATGCTGAAATCCTCTCCAGATACGCGAGGTAAACTGTGCATCCCTATCTGAGAATATAGACCTCGGAACTCCATGCAACCGCTCCACCTCATTCACGTACTTTCGTGCCAAAGCATCCACAGTACATGACTCCCTGATTGCCTGAAAGTGAGCTGATTTCGTCAACCTATCCACCACCACCCAGATGGCGTCGCACCCTCCTTGGACCTTGGGTAGTCCCGTGACGAAATCAATTGAGATGTCGTCCCACTTCCACTCGGGAACAGCTAAAGGCTGCAATAGGCTGCCTGGAACCCGGTGTTCAGCCTTCACTTGCTGACATACTAAGCATTTAGCCACACATTCTGCCACCGCTCGCTTAACTCCAGGCCACCAGAACTTCCTTTTCAGCCCCTGGTACATCTTGGTAACTCCTGGGTGCACCGCTAGGGGTGAGTTGTGGAACTCACTGAGAACCTTGCCACGCATCACTCTTGGAACAAACAACCTTTTCTGGAAAAGCATCCGGTGCTGACCGTCCTCTGTCCATTCTCTTGGAGCATCGCCCTGGTCAACCCGATCACGCATCACTTCGCACTCGGGGTCTCCCCACTGAGACTCCTCCACTTGTCGAAACAGAGATGACTGCACTATCATCTGATATAGGCAGCCTCTGCCACAATCCATCTTCGCATCCAGGTGTAAGGCAGCCAACTCCTCCATTGCCGTCCAGGCAATTGCCGACTCTCGGACCGCATCCTTCTGCGTCCTCCTGCTCAAGGCATCGGCCACCACATTTCCCTTGCCCTCAGTATAAGTGATTTCAAAGTCGTAGTCCTGGAGGAACTCCACCCATCTCCGTTGTCGCAAGTTCACGTCCCGCTGTGAAAAGATATACTTTATGCTTTTGTGATCTGTGAAGACCACAAAGCATTCCCCGATGAGGTAGTGCCGCCATAACTTTAGCGCAAAAAACAACCACTGCAAGCTCTAGGTCATGGGTGGCGTAGTTACGCTCATGGGGGAGTAGCTTCCTGGACCCGTAAGAGATCACCCCTTGTTGCTGCATCAACACGCATCCCAGGCCCTGTCGTGAAGCATCACAAAATACCTCATAGGCCATCCCTTCTTCTGGTAATCTCAACACTGGGGCACTAACCAGCTATTCTTTTAGGTAGCTGAAGGATGACTCGCATTGCTCGCTCCACACGAAAACCTAGTCCTTCTTGGTCAAAGCCGTCAAAGGGGCTGCTACTCGGGAGAAGTTGGGTACGAATCTCCGGTAGTAGCCTGCCAGTCCGGGGAAACTCCGGACTTCCGCCACATTCTTGGGTGCTGCCCAAGAAACAACTGCCTCAACCTTTGATGGGTCGACTGCTACCCCCTGATCAGACACTACATGCCCGAGGAATTGCACTTCTCGTGTCCAGAACTTGCACTTTGACAACTTCCCGTAGAGCTGGTGCTGTCGGAGGACTTCCAAAACTGTCCTCAGGTGCTCTGCATGGTCCTCTTCTAACCTTGAATAGATCAGGATATCGTCGATGAATACCACCACAAACCGATCCAGGTACTCCCGAAAGATGTAGTTCATAAGCCCCATGAACACGGCCGGGGCGTTCGTAACACCAAAGGGCATGACCACGAACTCGAAGTGCCCATACCTGTACCTGAACGTCGTCTTCGGGATGTCGCTATCCTTCACCCTAAGCTGGTGGTATCCGGACCGCGGGTCGATCTTCGAGAACCATCCTGCCCCTTTCAGCTGGTCAAAAAGATCATCTATCCTTGGGAGAGGGTAGCGGTTCTTGATCGTCACCTGATTCAACCTCATGTAGTCGTTGCACAACCTGAGGCCACCATCCGCCTTCCTTGCGACCAAGACCGGAGCACCCCAAGGTGACGCACTTGGACGAACATAACCCCTCTTCATCAGATCATCAATCTGTATCCGCAACTCCCGTAGCTCCGAAGGTGGCATCCGGTAAAGAGCCATCGAGATTGGTCGAGAGCCGGGCTGCAGGTCTATCCCGAACTCGATATCACGTCGAAGGGGTAGAGTCGTCACCTCCTCGGGAAAGACGTCCATAAACTCACGGACGACCTCTGGCACTTCCACCATTTCTGCATCTACTGATTCTACCATCAGTTCGGTCAACAAGGAGAGGAGAGGTTCCTCCCTCCTGTTTCCCTTCGGACAGCTCCGCTCGCCGGTGAAGGTAACACGCTGGCCGTCCAAGCCGGAGAACACCACCCTTCTTTGGAAATAGTCGATGACGGCGCACACAGAAAATAGCCAGTCGATGCCTAGGATGAAATCGTACGGCTGAATCTGTAGCAGAAGGAGATCCCTAACCGACTGATGTGGCCCTAACATCAGTCTACATCCCCGAAAACCGAACAGCAAGTCGGTCTGACCTCCAACTGGTGTGCTCAACACAAGGGGAACTGGAAGTCTCTCGACATCTATACCCAAGGCACGTGCTAGACTGGGTGCAACAAAGGAGTGCGAAGCTCCGGTATCGAACAAAGCATAAGCAAGAGTGCTAAACACATTGATCGTACATCGAACAACCTCTGGCCCTGTTGGAACTGTTGCCTCTGCGGCGTGTAACTGTCCACGCCCATCTCCCCTGCCCCTCGGCTGTCGGCCACCTCCCCGACCACGCCCTGGTCGAGGTCCCTGGGGAGCGCCCTGAGGTCGGCCTCCTCCTCCTATGTCTGCCTGCGGAGGAGCGGGAGCTTGCTGTCCCTGCTGCTGCTGCCAGAAGGGTCTGGCTGGAAACTGCTGCTGCGGCAGATGCTGGGGATGACTACCACTGTTGTAATGCACCCGATCGGGGAACTGACTCCGGGGATGTCCAGGGCTCCCGCAGATGAAGCACCGTGGTCCCGAGCCTGGAGGGAAAGAATGTGGGCCAGGGGATCGAAACTGAAACTGCTGCGGTCTGCTCCCTGTGGGTCGGAACCTGGAGGGTCCCGATGCTAGAGGTCCGGTGCTGACGGCCTTCCCCTTTGATGGTCCCAGCTGGATCCCTTCTCGTGACACTCCGCCCAGAGCATGCATCCTTTCCACCACTTCGGCCTTCTTCTGGACCTCTATGTATGTCGGAAGGGTAAAGGGGGTAATAGCATACTGGAGGGAGGGTCAGAGCGCCTCCTCCAAACGTCTTGCCCGAGACTCCTCATCGGGAAAGAGGTCCGGAGCAAAACGTAGGAGGTCCTTGAACTTGATTCCAAGTTCCCTCACGGACATGCTCCCCTGCTGGAGGGAGAGTAGCTCCTGCCTCTTCTCCGCTCTCATTGTCGAGGAGAGGAACTCCACCTGGAACTCCTTCTCGAAATCCGTCCAAGCAACCTCAGACTCTTTCCTATTCCCCAGGTGAAGCATCCACCACTGACGTGCCGCTCCTCACATCTGGCTAACAGCCAGAGGAACCCAGTACTCTGTCAGGGCCCGAATCAGGCCGAAGGCTATAACTAGCTCCTCTAGCCAGCCTTTCGTCTTCATATCGGAGGTGCTGCCCTCATACATCTCGAGGGCCTATCGCTGGAAGGCTCGAAGAGTCTTCTTCCACTGGTCGTCCTCTTCCTCTCGATCAGCTCTCTGCCGATTGGCCAAAGTAGTCTCAGGGGTCTCGATCGCCTGTACCACACGTGGTCGCCTTCCAGGTTCCATAGCTCCAAGGTAAACAAGGAATGCCTAATCCCAAGTAGTGCAGAATATCGTTCTTAAAACTTCTTAAGATTTAATTTATTCTTAATTCCCAAGACATCCCAGAAACACAAGAACACAAGTCATTATGACGCATGTACCTTTCCTAGGGTCTCTACCCTGCAATCAGTGTGGCCTCACTTGGCCGTTCGGTAGGTCCAGAGTCCTTGCATCGGATCACGGGGGGCCCTAAAATCCCGTGTCCTAGCCGGTCTTCCCTGGCCTAATTCACGCTCCAAGGTCACCCAACACTGTTGCCTTACCATCCCATGCAATCCTCACTGTGCCTAACTCCAGACTCTGTCCTATCTCTCAACCATCACTTCTGATACCATTCTGTCACGACCCGCCTTCACTAAAAGAAGGGAAGGGTCAGCAGATTGCCAGGCCCTTCCTTATTTAAGTTGAAGGAGAGATAATGACCCCCGAAACCCGCCTTCAATAGGTCTCGGAGTGGCGACTAGCACCAAGGGTATAGAAAATTCTCGCAAATGGAAGGCATTACCCTTTTTATTTTATAGGATCGAAAGATAAGGAGAAGAAAACCCAACAACACCAAAGTAGAAAGAAAAGTAAAGCTAAAAGTAAACCATTCCCACATGCATGTTTCAAAAGTGAAAGCCACAAAGTGCAAAAAGGTGACTACAAGGTAAGTACCAAAAAGAAAAAGAAAAACAACTGCAACTGCTCCAAAAGTCCGAGCTAGTAAGGTCCTGCTTGATCCCCGAAGTCCTCCTGGAAACCTGAAAGCAGTTTTATATACGTAGGGTGAGTATACAAGTACACTCAGTAGGGAAAACCAAGACTCTCGTGCACAAGTGGGGGAACATACTAAAGTCCCGTGAGAAAAGAGTAAAAAAACACCTAACAAGGCAAACTATCCATCCCAGGCCTCACTAAGGCTCATTCCCCAAATAACGCAAGTCAAGTAATATATATAATAAGAGCAAATCGATGTTTGGGTACCCCGCGCCACTTTCCCACTGGTTATTGAGACATCCTACGCATCGGACCAATCCCGCCATTCTCACCGCAGTCCCACTGCCACGCCCGCCCGCACACACTTGGGCCACAACCACATGCAGTCCCACTGCCGAAATCCCGCCCACACACACCTGGGCCTCAACCACACACAGTCCCACTGCTGAATTCCACCCGCACACACACCTAGGCCACAACTGTCACATGTAACCAAGCCTGCAAACACCTAGGCCAGAACAACCACCGCCACGCCCGAAGACACCTGGGCTAAAGGATCCACTGCCACGCTCGAAGACACCTGGGCCTCATCCCGAAGACACTTGGGAAACCACCTGCCTCACACACCTGGCCAACCACCACAACGCCCCGCCCGATGGTTCTTGGGCTAATAATGGACTTCAGGCCATCATAGCCTGCCCGAAGGTACTTGGGCTATCCGGGAAAGGGAGCAGAAAAGGAGCTAATAACCAGCCACTAAGGATAGTGTTGGAAAAAACACCCTTCCCCCATAAATGGGGGTGTTCGGCACTGAGTGCTCAACTTGGGTGGGGCGCGAATAAGAAACACAAAGCTACAAGTATAGATATAGGTAACAAACACTCACCCAACGCTTAGGTTTTCTTAGCCAACCTGCAGAACACAACACCACTACGTCCGAGTCACAATTCACGACCCTTGCCCACAAAAAAACATTTGTCCCATTCTTGTTTCACGTTCAGTTAAAATGTTCAATTAATTTTAAGCACTACTGGGAAACTACAATAAGAATAACCAAGGAAAGTGTCAAAAGCATGGATCAACCAAAACACTCGCACCCGGTTCTGTCAACAGAGGATCTCTCTCCAATTTGTGATATGAACGAGTAACCACTCGGATTTAAAACTCACAACCACTGAATCCATACCAACAGGAGATCCCATCCCCCAAATTCGCACAACCACCGAGAGTATAAAAGAATAGGGGATCCCATCCCATCCCACATTTCCAGCAATCGGCCCGAAAGGAAAACAACCAACTACCACTACCAACACAAGTCAGGGATTTTCAGATTTAAACGACTTAACACACTCTATGATTTCAAATTCCATGTGTTCTAACCGGGAGTTATCACGGAAGGGTTGATCCTGGTGCTTTCAACTTATTCAGTCGGGCATACGTGATTAACCAATTTCACAACAGGAGTTCACAATTTCAGCAACCCATTTAAAACATCACGAGGGGATTCATCAGTGCACATACAACGACCACCAACGGCCTCAATTTTCAGAAAACATAAACCAACACAACTAAAAAGGATGATCACAAGATAAAGCATAAAAAACGATCAAAACCCCTTCCCCTTATTTCTTTAGAACTTCGTTTATTATCTTCATTAAGGTTCGGTTCAACCAATTCCATAGGAACAAAATAACGCCCACCCCGCATGATACACAAAAGTGAGAGACGAGAGAAATTCCCTACTTGTTGATGGATGATTGATGTTTAGGCCGGGGGCGCGGAACATTACGGATAACGATGCGGTGGTCCCGATGCACCAGAAGAGCCACGATCGAAGAAGGGGAAACCACGGCCTAACCCTTAATTTATAAGAGCGGGGGACAGTTGAGGTGAAAACGTGAAACCGCGTAAGACGTGGAAGTCGTGTGTTGACCACGCGGCTTGACTCATCATTAATGGTGCTGGGTGGTTTAAACAGACTCACGAGTCGATTCAGTATCTAATTAAAACATTCGTGCGTGTTTCGGGTCTTTAAGACATTTTCTTTTCTTTTAAACGAGGCAGAATAGGGTTTAAAACCCTATTTACAAAAAAGGAGCGTTACTGGAACAACTTGGCAAGGCCGGGTGACGTCGGCCGGTTCCGCCGATCGGTCCCACCGATCGGTCGCACCGATCGGAACCCCTTAAGGATCCGGATTTTGGCAAAGGAAGGGACCAAGGGGATCTGGGTCATCACATATACATCATGTACTCTAAAAGTACAGGCCGTATACTTTTCTTTTTATTTCATTAATCGGACCGAGTTCGTGTCTTAACCCTGTTTTCATCTTCTTCTCCACCTAATTCCATACAGGGCATCCTAGGAGGCCAAATCTACTTCGAACCACCAATTTGTCACTAATTCTCCGAATCAAACGTCATCAGTTTCAATAGAATCATACAGGTGAGTTCTTGGTTCTTCTTTGTCGTTGTTTCCTATTTCTTCCTCTCATGTGTGTTATCTAAGGTTGAATATTTTATACTTTTTTGCAGATCTACTCCATTATAGGCTGATTCATAGGCCGAGGGTCAAGTATATCAATCTACAAGGATCGTGGTAGGTGGTTTGATTCCCTCCGATGAATGTCCATGAGTTATTGTGAAAATGTACCAGATATCCATGTATCGGGTATCTCAGGTTTGGGTTTTGAACTTGTATTATTTATCTTCCTTAGATTTATTGTGTGCATGAGGCTATTAGATGAACAATGATTTCTTGTTAGCATGTTCAGGGTTCACCCATGGATGTTTTCCTTCATTTTGGATTTTTATCGCCATTTGGCTTAGATTTCATATTAGGCAAACTGTGTTGCATTGATTTCATGCCTTGGTATGAATGATTTCATGTATTTTCTACTGTTTAAATTCATTTTTTGCATTTTAGATATTATCCAAGTGGTTGCTGAACATACTTAGGGATGATACGAATCGTTTACTTACGATTTCTTTTACTCCGGGATGCGGGGACCTGGTGTTATTAGACCATACGACGAATTGATGGTGAGTGCTCCTCAGAGGGTCTACTTAATTATTACCATTATGAGACCATAAGGGGGATTTACTTTGTGCTCTCATAGAGGGTCTGATAATTATCGAATCGAGACTAAAGAGGGAATTAGACGTAATTTCTTCCTCAGAGAGTATGTAGTATCACTGCAAGACCATAGGCGGAATTGGAACTGAAAGCTTCTTTAGAGTGTCTTTGCCTTTGTTCAAATTCTTGACCATAAGGGCTTTCCCACATGAGCCACCCTGAGGGTAAGTGTAATAAATATTATTGGTTGGTTATAACGAGTCCACCATGCCAATGAATAAGCTTGGATTTGTGCTTCCTGTAGATTAGGTAGTATGTTGAGATACATGTTGCGTTACTTTCTATGCCATTGGACTATTGATATTTTTGCATGATTCTTTGGATGATGATTAAATGATTTAATTAAATTACTAAATAAATGTCAATGGATAATTTTAGGATTGTTTCCTTTAGTGTACCCAGTTTCTCTACTGCATTTATTTCCATTACTTGTACTATATTGCTCACTGACAGTAGGGCACAGATCATTTAGTGGTTGCCCACTGGGATTAGTCTCACACCCTATTTGGGTCCTGCGTTTCGGCCCAAATAGGTTATATGGTTGCAGGTTTGGATAGGTATTATGTACCTTCTACCTCAGGTGCTTGATTGATGGTTAGAGCTGGAGAGCATGGGACCAAGCTTAGGCTTGCGATGCTGTTAGTGTTTACTGTTTACTTTTGCTAATTGGGTTTCATTTTTATTTTATGAAGTTGATTTGTTTACTTATTTCCATTGAAACATGTACCATGTTGTATCATTATTACAATATACATTGCTTCTGCTATTTAGTTTCCGTTGTCGTGTGTTGATTACTGCTTCCGCTACTGTTTATTATTTCCTTCCAATGTATACTTTACCTAAGGAGGGAATTTTTTCCCCCACTGAATAATCATGGTCCTCACTCCTAGTCGGAAGCCTCTGGAATTTGGGGAAATGCACTTGAGGTCTTGTATTGAACCAGGTACGAGTTCCCAATTGAGTGGATTCAGATTCGGTTCATTACCAAGTGGTATCATAGGGGTTTTCATTCTTTTCAATTTTTTTACTGTCTGTTGACAATAGACAGGGAAAGGAAGTAATGGGTTGTTGGTAATTAACTATGCCCGGGAGAAATTAAACCATATACAGGGAAAAGCTATACTACCTCGTAATTGCACTTTTTAGTTTTTGCTGGTGTTACAGTTGATTATATTTCACCATTGGGTGATGCACTTTTTTTGTGCTGTTACAGTTTATATGATTGTGGTTCTATTTTTTTGCAACCTGATGAGATGAGGGTATGCCATGTCATGCATCATATAGGAACTGGTTATAAAATCCCATGTCATTCATTTTACCATGCCATCTAGGGTGCATTAGAAATTGGATGCAGTTGTGATAGATGTCGTTATAGATTATGCATGATGTTGTGATAGTTATTGTGATAGAGATAACTACTATGCTGATAGGGTGTTGTTTATTTTACAGCTTATTTAGCATGGACGCCAAGCATTGGTCTTAGAGGTGTTATGGGCCCTTGAGGATCGAAATTTGGCAGATCATGGGATTATCATACTATTTACTTGTTATATGCATTGTTATGACGTCAACTTTGATTCATGGGGAGTATGGGCCACCACGAATCAGAATTTGATACATAGGTGCTAGTTTTTAGTGTTTTTCAGCAGCTTTCGGAAGTTTTGTAGGTATACTACCCAGAAAAATAGATAACACTGTCTGTGGCCTTATGAACACACGCCATGTGTTCTTCTATTTTGGAAGAACTAATTTTCACTATTAAATGATATGTACTTTGAAGTACACGCTGTGTACTTTTATTCCATGTGATCCAGCCATGTAGTTGAATACATGGGCTGGAAAATCTCTAGAACAACACGCTGTGTAACACGTTGAAACGCCATGTAGTAATGGTCCATATGACCTAGCCGTGTAACTGAATACATGGGTTGGAAAACCATAGGGACAACACGTCATGTACGTTGTTGACATGCTGTGTAGTTTTGGTCCGTGTACCAGTCCATGTGACTAACGACATGGCTAAGGGAAAAACCGTAAGGACACACCTTGTAGTGTATACACATGTTGTGTGGTCCTCGGCTGGGAATGTCTGTGTGACATAGTCATGTTGGAGTAACCGGGCAGGAGGAAAAAGGAAGATACACACCGTTTATATTAAAAGAACATGTCGTGCAGTTGGGGTTTACACAGTTAGGTTGGAAGGTGTACATGCCCAAGAAAAATATTTCTAGAACACGTCATGTGTGGGAACTACACACAATGTAACTATGTTTTTCAGGTTTTAAAATTATTCATATTCTGTTCCGTTTTAGCCCTTTTGAGTGTGCAACTATGCTCATTGTTAATAAAGGTGTTCTTTTGACCTTGCATAGTCATGCCGCCAAGATGTCCTCCCATTGCTTGTCAGGGATCTGACGATGATCGTACACCAGATATGGAACATGCAGTTATCCTAGATACTGGTGTAGATGCACAGTTAATTGAGGGATTCATGAGGTTCATATATACCTTTCAGGGAGCTCATCAACCTACCCAGACTATGGAAGAGCTTACGCGAGTCTTCCAGCAGCAACATCCTCCCACGATCTCAGGGGATGGAGGACCTCAAGCTGATGAATCCTAGTTTGAAGCTATGTTTTTTATCTTTTAGCATCTCGAGACACCCCCAGACATAAGGGTGAAACTCGTGACTTATATTCTAAGATATTCCGCCAAGAGATGGTGGTACATAGTTTCTCAGGCAGGGCATCAGCAGATTGTTGCTTGGGGCGTGTTTCAGCGTATGTTCTATGACTACTTCTACCCGGCGATGCTGAGGGCTGATAGAGACAGAGTGTTCATGAACCAGCAGTGGGGTACTCTATCAGTTATGGAGTAATCCTCCTGTTTCACTAAGTTATAAAATTTCAATCCAGTTCTGGGGAATGATGAGTTGTTTTTAGAGAGGAAGTTTGAGGAGGGACTCAAACCATAGATCAGATCAAAAGTAAACGTATTCCAGTTTTATTCTATTTATTGATAGTCAACCAGGCATTGATCATGGAGAGGAATCTGAGGGATACTGGTGTAGTGAGCCACGATGGTTCAGCATCCAGAGCCAGTACTCTTTCTTTTGACAGTAGGAAGCGCCACCAAGAGTCTATACAAGGTGACTCTAGGAAGCGAGATGCTCCTTTAGGTATCAAGGTTGTGTTTTAACAGTGTGGGAAGGATGGGAATAATATGTCGTAGTTCCAGAGGGACCCCATAGAGTGCCGATCTTGTGGAATGATGGGTCATCTTCAGCGTTTTTTCTAGGTTCTTCTTCCATCAGCTAGCGATGGAGGATCAGTTTCGACTCTACGTACAAGAGCAAGATTGCTAGTTACGTATCATACTGGGGGATGAATTTCTACAGGACGTTCAGGCCAGGGCAGAGGCTATGGATGCAGTGGTCAGGATCAAGGAGGATCAGCTGAGGGATCTCAGGTACAACACAGGGTCATGGTACTAGCCAAATGTTTTTGGTAGAGCAGATTCATCAGGGGCATGACCCTGGACCTTCCACAGTGCGAGGTAATATCTTGGTAGCATCAGTTTTATCTTCTGCACTTTTTGATTAGGATATTCTCATAGATTTATCTCTGTGCACATGGTGGAGAGCCTTAGACTTACTATCTTTATATCTGATGATATGATGGCACTAGAAACTCACTTGGGACTTAGAACTGCTAGTGTACGTTAGTGCTAGGAGTGCTCCCTTGAGGTTGGTGGGTGTCAATTCATGTAGGATATTTATGTCCTAGAGATGACATGTTATGATGTCATTCTCTGAATGGACTGGTTAGTTTCTTTTCAGGCCCTTTTTTATTTCTATCGCCACAGGGTAATTTTAAAGTCACCAGAGGAAAGATCTTTTCTTTAAAAGGGAAAATGGGATGTCCAGGCAAGCAGAGCTGGACCAGAGCATCAAGGGTTGGGCAGTGCTACAGCCTATATTGGTAGTTTATATCTGGACAATTAGGGGACTTCATAGATGGATTATCCTCCATTGGTTGATCATTTTCCGAATGTCTTTCCACAGAATTTTCAGGGTTTCCTCCAGAGATTGAGGTAGAATTCACAATTGAACTTGTGCTAGGAGCAGAACCGGTATCCATACCTCCTTATAGGAAAAGAGTTTTATCCGACCTAGTTCTTCCCCTTAGGGTTCACCTGTTCTGTTTGAGAAGAAGGTGGATAATACTTTAAGGCTTTGTGTGTATTATCAGAAGCTGAACCAGTTAATGGTTAAGAACCGATATCCCTTACTGAGGTTTGATGATCTTTTTTATCAGCTTAGATGAGAAAGAGTGTTCTCAAAGATTTACTTGAGATCTGGCATCCATCAGTTGCAGGTCAGACAATCTGATAAACCTCTTACATCCTTTTGGATCAGGTACAGTCTGTATGAGTATTTTGTTATGCCGTTCGGGCTCACGAACACGCCAGCAATCATTATGGAACTAATTAACGGATTTTTCTATCCTTACATGGATTCCTTCATGGTGGTATTCTTGGACCATATTTTGATGTACTCTCGTACTCAACACGACCATGATACCCATCTTGAGATCATATTGAGTACATTGATAGAGCATAATATATATGTTATTCCCTCTATGTGCCGCTTTTGGATGGACAAGATTCACGTCCTGGGTCATGTCATCTTAGAGACAGAAGTATCATTAGACCCTGAGAAGGTGAGAGCGGTAGTTACCTAGGGGAAACTGAAGAATGTCTTCAAGGTACATAGTTTCATAGCACTTGAAGGTGATTACAGGTGGTTTATATAGGACTTCTCATGCTTGACAGCGCCATTGATAGGCTTGAGTAAGAATGGTGTGAATTATGTTTGGTCAGAAACCTGTGATTTTTCCTTTCAATAGCTGAAGTGGTGATTGAATTTAGCACCGATTCTCATTTTACCAGAGCTGGTCATGATTTATATAGTTTTCTATGATGCATCTGGCATTGAGCTTGGAGTAGTGCTTATGTAGGAAGATCGTGCTGTTGCATATGGATCTCGAAAGTCGAGGCCATATGAGAAGAACTTTCCTACGCACGACCTGCAGTTGGATTCTTTTTTTCATACTTTCTATTGTTGGAGACACTATCTTCTGGGAGAACATTTTTTGGTATATACTGACCATAAGAGCCTCAAGTATATTTTCATGCAGCATAAATTAAATCTGAGACAGTGGAGGTGGGTCGAGTACCTACAGTCTTTTGACTTTGAGCTTGCTTATATGCCTAGGAAATGCAATGTTGGGGTAGGCGCACTGATAAGGAGAAATCAGTTATAGGCAGTTCAGGTGGCCAAAATTGAGTGGCAGCTTATGACCCTCTTATCTGAGATGTATTTGGAGGTGCATGAAAGACATGGATAGACGTTTCATTCTTCTATATTTTCTACCTCCACTCTTCTTGATCGAGTTTGAATGAGGCACCTATCAGACCCAGAAGGCCTAGTCCTATGGGAGTGTGTTTCAGATGGAGACCCTACTCTTGGGTGGACAGTGGGAGATGATGAGTTGTTACATTTTCATTGCCACGTATAGGTTTCAGTAGACATATGTGAGGATATGATATCGGTGTTTCATGATTCAGCTTAGCCAGTTCATCCTGGTGTCACAAAGATGTATCGAGACATATGCTATCAGTATTGGTGGCCAGGTATGAAGAAGTATGTGGCTGGTTTTGTTATGCGGTGCTCCACCTCTCAGCAGGTGAAGGAAGAGCATCAGCGACCAGTAGGGCTTCTATAGCAGTTACCCATTCCTAAGTAGAAATGGAATGATATCAGGATGGAATTTGTGATAGGATTTTCAAGATCTCCTTGAGTGAATGATTCATTATGGGTTTTCATTGACAGGATCACGAAGGTTTCTCGCTTCTTTCCGATTAAGGATACCTTCGGTGTTGATGATCTTAGAGGGTTGTACATCCCTGAAAATATGCACTTGCATAGGATTCTGAGTTCTGTCATTTCTGTTATGGATGCCTGCTTGACATCACATTTTTTGGCAGGGTCTATAGAGGGATTTGGGTACACAAGTACTTTTTAGTACACCATACCATCCCCAGACAGATGGACAGTCAGAGCGCATGCTTCAAGTGCTGGAGGACATGCTACAAGCATGTGTCCTTGATTTTGGAGGTTCTTGGGAGAAACATATATACCTAGTGGAGTTTTCCTATAATAATAGTTTTCAAGAAACTATTCAGATGGAACCTTATGAGGATTTGTACTATAGGCCATGAAGATCACCCTTTTATTGCCTAGAGGTGGGAGAGGCAGCTGTGCTGAGACCCTGTCTTGTTTAGGAGACCACAGAGTAGGTGGAGTTGAATTTGAAGAGGATGGCTACTGCACAGTCTCGGCATAAATCTTATGCGGATCAGCGGAGATGACCTTTAGAGTTCATGGTGGGAGATCAGGTTTTCATGTGTGTTACCACGAGGTTGGGACATAAGAGGATTAGGAGACAAGTAAATCCCACACCAAGATACATAGGGCTGTTTGAGGTGCTTTAGAGAGTCAGGCTGGTTGCTTATAGGTTGCAGTTACCTTAGAGGTATCAGGACATGCATGACATCATCCACATTTCAAAGCTTCGGTGGTATTTCTCAGACCCATCTCATGTTTTTAAACCTGAGGAGGTTGAGCTAGATCATGATGCATAGTTCGAGGAGCATCCTATCAGTATTTTTGATCGTATTGAAAAGGTACTATGTGGTCTGTATGTCCCACTAGTATGGGTGCTATGGAAGCGTAGCTGTGTAAAAACGAGGCTTGGGAATAAGAGGCCGACATGTGATCACAGTGTCAGGATTTGTTCAAGTGTTATTCATCTACGGCTCATTAGGAAATTCGGGGATGAATTTCTTTAAGGGGGAAGTTTGTAAGAACATGAACCTTCCTTTCAGCTATGTTTTTTTCTTTTTTGGTCATTTTTGAGAAAAAGGGGAACATATGGAAATTTTCGGAGTACACACCGTGTACTTTATAAGTACATGTCGTGTACTTAGACGCCATAGGAGGTCATTGCTGGCGATGCCCGGGCCACACACACGGTCGTGCGGGGGGACGTGGAGGCTGCTTAAAGTGGAGTTCGGAAAACCCATGTACATGCTGTGTACATTAAATATACACGTTGTGTACTTTTCTTTTTTATTTCATTAATTGGACCGGGGTCACGTCTTAACCCTATTTTCATGTTCTTCTCCCCCCAATTCTGTACAGTGCATCCGAGGAGGCTGAATCATCTCTTAGTCACCAATCTGTCACCGATTCTCCGAATCGAAAGCTGTCGGTTGCAATTGAATCACAGTGGTGAGTTCTTGGTTCTTCTTTGTCCTTGTTTCTTATTTCTTCCTCTCGTGTGAGTTATCTGAGGTTGAATGTTTTAGACTATTTTACAGATCTACACCATTATAGGACGATTCATAGGCTGAGGTTCAAGTATATCAATCTTCTAGGATCAAGGTAGGTGGTTTGATGCCCTATGTTGAATGTCCTTGAGTTTTTGTGCAAAACTACTGGATATCCATGTATCGGGTATCTCGGGTTAGGGTTATGAACCTGTATTATTTATCTGCCTTAGATTTCGTGTGTTCATGAGGCTATTAGATGAATAATTTTTTCTTGTTATCATGTTCAAGGATCACCCAGGGGTGTTTTCCTTCGTTTTGGATGTTTATCACCATTTGGCTTAGGGTTTCTATGTGGAAAACCTTGTTCCATTGATTACATGCCTTGGTATGAATGATTGCATGTATTGTATGCTATTTAAATGCTTTTGTTGAATTGAAGCTATTATCCATGTAGTTGATGAACATACTTAGGGCTTCTATGAATTGTTTACATATGATTGCTTTTACTCAGGGCTACGGGAACCTGGTGCAGTTAGACAATAGGGGGAATTGACGTTGAGTGCTTCCTCATATGGGCTGTTTAATTATTACCATTATGAGACCGCAAGGGGGATTGACTTTGTGCTCTCTCAAAGGGTCGTATAATTATCGAATCGAGACTATCGGGGGAATTATACGTAAGATCTCACTTAGAGAGTCTGTAGTATCTCTGAAAGCACATAGGGGGAATTGACATTGGGTGCTTCCTCAGAGTATATTTTCCTTTGTTCGAATTCTTGAACATAAGGGCATGCCCACGTGAGCCACCCAGAGGGTCAGTGTAATAAATATTGGTGGTTGGTTGTGACGATTCAACCAAGCCAACGAACAAGCTTGGGGTTGTACTTCATATAGTTTAGGTTGTCTATTGAGATACCTACTACGTTACTTGAAATGCATTTGGACTTTAGATATTTTTTCTAGATTCTTTGGTTGATGAGTAAATGATTAAATCAAATGAAAAAATAAATGTGAATGGAGAATTGTTGGATTGTTTTCTTTAGTGTACACCATTTCTCTACTGCATTTATTTCCATTGCTTTTTCTATATTTCTCACTAATAGTAGGGCATAGATCTTTTGGTTGTTGCCTACTGGGATTAGTCTCACACCCTATTTGGGTCATGTTATTCTGCCCAAACAGGTTATATGGTTGTAGGTGTGGATAAGGATTATGGCCCTTCTACCTCATGTGCATGATTCATGGTTAGAGCTGGAGAGCATGGGACCGATCTTAGGCATGCGATGTTGCTAGGGTTTACTATTTACATTTGCTACATGGGTTCCAATTGTATTTTAGCACGTTGTTTTGTTTACTAATTTCCATAGAAACATGTTCCATAATGCATCATTATTACATTATACTTTTTTCTGCTATTTAGTTTCAGTTGTCATGTGATGGTTACTACTTCTACTATTGTTTATTATTTCCTTCCACTGCATACTTTGCCAAATGAGGGCGTAGTTTCCCCAATAACTCACCAAGGCCCTCGCTGCTAGTCTGCAGCCTCTGGCGTTTCGGGGAATGCGCTTGAGGTCATGTGGAAAACTGAGTACGAGGTGCCAGTTGAGTGGCTCCGTATTCGGGTCGTTACATTTGGTATGAGAAAATTGAATAATCGTCGTTTCGTGAAGAATTAGTTCATCATACACCGAAACAGTATAAAATTTATCCATTATATAGAAGAGTGTGTAATATTAGGTATAAAACATATCATAAAAAATAGATACTATATTTAACAAAGTAGTTTTGTTATAAAAGAATGTAGTAAAGAGAGTTTGGGGTTTGATGAGGATGATAAATGAAGTCATCTTAATAGAAATCGTATTGTCTTAATCAGGTTACACCTTTTGATTTGAGAAAAAACATCCTATAAATTATTTATTACCAAGGTAATCCTTATAAAATTAATTAAGGGATATTCGGAGAATATTTGAGAACATTTTGGGTGAGCCAATGGACTTTATAGGTGTGAGTAAGTTGGTAGAGGTGGGGGCATTTTACAAAAGTAAGGACAGGCCCTTAAGGAAGGTCTTGAAATATTATTTTACTATAAATTGATTTTTGAATTTTAATATCTCCAAAGGGATATCATTAGAGGAAAATATTTTTAGGGGAAGACTCCTCTCAAAATATAGGGTTTCAAAACGTTCAGGTCACAAATTTAAGCTTATCATTTGGCTTTAACCATTAATTAAATAAATTATCTCTTACCATGGCTTATTGTATTTTTACAATATACGGTAAATATAGTTACTATAAAATGTCAAGAGAACCACACATCGATAATTAATGACATTTTTAACATTATTTAACGAATTTTTTTAAATATTATATTTTTATGACTATTATATCAGTTAGTAAAATAATACTTGTTTTATAAACTCATTTATGTCAATTTTGACACAATTTAGTAATTGAAATTTTTGAAGTTTTCAAAAATTTATTTATTCAAAAAAACTATATTAATTCAAATATAACATGTCATATTTATCCAGAAAATTCATGTATCACATCAAAAGTTTCAAATTACATTTATTTTTATATTTATAATATAATTTTTTTGAATCCTCAATTAATAAGGTAATAACTACATCATCATACGTCATAAATAAATAAATTTATTTAATTTAAAAAAGTTATAAATAAATTACCATGATGTATTTAATATTTTTATATTTATAATTAATGTTTATAGTCCAATATATCAGTTATATAACCCCATATTAATGTTTTTGTATTACTAAGTTACGTGTTTATGTTATATTTCTCTTTACATTAAATTAATTATTATAACATGTCATTATCATAGCCAAGTGGCACACAAATTCCAAACGTTCAGACTAAGGATTACTCTTATCGCCAATAACCCATAAAAACAGATTAGGAAAACAATTTGGGTAGTTTTACATAAATTTTATATTATTTATAACATTCTTTACCTAATTTACCCTTCAACTGTGGTAAATGAAAATAATTTCTGAAGTTAATATGAATACTGTCCAAAAATAATAGTTAACTATTTAAAAAAATTGGACCTTATGATACTGAATATATAATGAATTTTTTCTAATTCAAAACAAAAAAGTATTTGTGTTTAATTTAATATTAAATCACATTTTAATAATAAGAAATTGAGTTTTTAAAAAGTAAAAATCATCAAAATATTGACATTTGTTTATGTAAAATTTGAATGTGAAATTACATCCAATGACCATAATTTTAATAAATTTACAAAACATAATCCAATTACACTATAAAAACAATGAAAAGGTTAATGATACTTAATTAATATATTAGACTAAATGGTTGTTTTGAATTAAAATGTAGTATTTTTTTATTCATTAAAATATGTATCTTATCTGATAAATAAAAAAATTAAACCAAAATAAATATTAATGTTCTGTTTCAAAAAAAATGTGTATTTGTTAAATATGTCCTATAAAAGATACCAAATCTAGATTTAAAATGGGTTCTCTATTAAAAGGTAGTAAAACTACATTTTTAAAAATAATGGAGTATTATATGCTTAAAATTTGATTTCATCTAATTTTAACCAATTAAATTTTTTTGGATAAATGTAAAAACATTGAAAAAACATTTAAAATGATGATATATTTAATTTCAATCATTGTCATCAATAAAACATCTATGTTATAACTACCATTTAAAAAAATAATATTACTATTGTATTGTTTTTTATTTTAACTCAGTGTTGTGTGTAATGTAAGATTTTAGAAAAACTCATTGTTATGTGTTGGGTATTATATTGTACATAGTTTCCAATTTAATCTAAAAATAATATTTAATTTCAAATTATTAACTGATATAAAAATGTATTATTATTTAATTACCAGGGATGTTACATCTCTTACAGAGTCATGCTTCTCACATTAATTTCATAATGAATGATAGCCGCTTATCCTGGGACATCTATCAACCCATCCTAAATGGAATCATGACCTAAAAGTTTGTTTCCACATTTAAAAATCATATTAGAACTCAATTTTATGCACCTTCATGCGACTGTGCACTAATCCAAACTGTATACTTCACAATCCATAAATCACCACACCCAAACATCATTCAACACAACAAACCATTTCTCCAGGTATATTAGTCTCATCAAAACTAGAATAATTCCCTATGTTCTTTTCCAAAACCCAACCCTTTAAAACAAAAGTCCAACTACATAACCTCTCATCAGCCTTAGTTTCACTATCAAATTATATGTGTCCATCCTTGCCTTTTTTATCATTATCTCATCCTCTCAATTCAATCTACTACACATATTAATCATTATCAACTGTCTTTTCTTGAATCATAATGATAATGAACCTTGAGACCAACCTTTCAGCCAACTTTGAAGGCAAAAGGTTTTCCTCAATAGAGAAACTCATTCACAATAATCCCCTTTCTATCAAAACTCATTGACATTAACTAGGAATTAATTTTTCCTCTGAATCACCCACCTTTGATTCACATTCCTTGTCACCAGTAGCACTGGGATAACCAGCTTCAAGGTAACCCTCATTTTTTCCCAAGACTATAAACCCATTATCACTACTCAAGTCATATCTCCCAAAAACAATGGCCTTCCAACTCAAATAACTCCTTTTCAATTCCAAAATATCTACTTATGACTCACACACCCAGGATTACATATAAAATGGCTAACAACTACCATGGGTCACTCTCAATGTTCGAGTGATACCAACATCCAAAACAAGGGTTCATGGTAACAAGTCACTAGGAACTCTCTATATTCTATATATGTCAAACTTATTACAGGAAATCACTCACTGGTGGCTCTCTTACCACTGTCCAAGAACACGGTAGCCAACACTGTGAAGAAATAATTTACTCTTGGATCCATGACTATAATAACATGGCCACCACTAATGGCACTAGGAGACAATATATCCATTTCAAAACTCAACACAAATGTCCCAGTCACAACCCCCGTTGGTTACCACATCTATGGTACTAGATGATACCCCCAATCCAAAAGTGATATATTAAACAAATGTACAATAATGAACAACCATATACTCATGAAATCAGAATCTCCAAGGTCTCCAAAAAAAATTTCTTTCACTTACTAAAACAATCCATACATAGGGTATATTCACAAAAATAGGGATATACACTTCATATGTCCCTTTAGGTGTCAACATTCTGTGTTCCCGACACTCAAGTACACCCACTCGAACAAACATTGCAGGTTGGTAAAAAAATAATATCTTATTAGATAAAGAAAAGATAGATTTTCCCTACATGGGATTAATTCCATTATATAACTAAAATGAAAACAATTATCACAAAACATCTCCTCTACTCAATCACCCAGGGCCAACGATGTCTCTTTATCCACCCCTAGTGGTGTATTTTCATTTATACTCTCATTCAACACAAATAGATCAGGTCATAATGTTGGAATTTCTCTATAATTACCAACAAAAGTATTAGAACACATAAAATAATGATTCCAAAATCTACATAAAATAATACTATAAACTATCCATAAACAACCCAGTTCACAAACTCTATCCCAAAAAACACTGTCCCACTAAGAACACCACTGTAAAATTACCCTATAATATGTCAAAGAAAATAGGGACAAACTGGCTCACAGAACCAAAATCCATTTTTATTAGATATCCCATTTTAACCATCCACACATTAATAATATAAATAATTCTCTCATATGCACAATTCTCATTTCTAGAAATATTACAACAAATATTTTTAACCCTTCTACAACCATTTATTTAAGAATATTTATTTAACTATTTTTTAAAATTCATTCCATTTAACCATTTCCCTCAACATTATTAGACATTAATTTATTTAAAATATAAAGGGATACGTAATTCATTCTACCCATAATTATTCACACATCATTTCCCTATGTGTCTATAATGATTTATGTCAACTATATCACTAGGGGCCTAAAATGATTCATGAATGCACAACCTCATTCCATAATGAGCATGAGAAACATATCAAAAAAAATCACATCACACATAAGTTCCTTACCCAGTTTTAAAATCCAATTCAACAATAATAACACAAATTGAGAATAATAATTCACATGTTGGGTACCTGGGGTTCCCCAATACATGGGTTAGATAATCTCGTGAATTAGATCATAACCATTGTATGAAACATCCTAATATCTTGTTTACCATCCTCAAATAATAAGTCCATAGAAAAGAACCTTCTCTGATACCACCTTTTAACATCCCCAACCCAAGAGCCACCAAATAGGTTACCCAAGCTAGGTCATCACATGTACACAAATATGCCTCCCCGTAGGTCAGAGGCTGCCCACTATTAGTGATGGTCTAATGTGATACATGGGGATATTTTACCCTCTTTATCAGAGTATTCCACTATTGAATATATAATGGATTAACCGAAACAATATAAAATAAACCATAAACATCTATTTCAATCCATTTCTCAAATGGGTTTGAAAAAATAATGAAAATATCAAGAATCAATGTAATGATAATAGTGAAAAATTTTAAGAAAAGAAAAAATAAAGAAAATTAGGTGAGTCCCCAATATAGGACCGAACTCCAAATTTTGACGACTATCCATGCACAAGACATTCTTAACTCGGATCCCTAAAATATAGATATTTCCCTTGTCCTGAACTATAAACATGAAAATGGCTTGGGTACTGAATAACGACCCAAGTAGGGTGTGATTACAACTCAGTAGGCCACCACCAAAAGTGTCTACATAGTGTACTATCTAAATATATAGTATATTAAAGTATTAAATAAATTAATTGAAAAAAAAGAAAGCAAGGGTTCCATTATTTAACAATAATAACATCATCCATATTAATAACTGAATCCATTTATTCACTTATTCCATGGGTTAAGAATTTACACCATTTACACAATAGACTAATTAGGTAAATTAATTTTCAAAATAGAATAAGAGGAGATCTCTTTCTCAATAGAGAAATAATTTGCATTAGAAAACACAATAAACTGACCTTGTAGCCTTGGTCCAAGTAGTTTCATAAAATTAAACATTTAGTATCATAGATCCTTATTCACCCTGCCTTTGTCGTGCATTATGGGGTGGGTCTTCAAGCTTCATTCTAATGAGACCTTTCGATGTAGATCCTCATGTACAATACCCCACAACTAGAAATATATGTCTGCATGCATAGTTATCAATTTACCAGATATAAAATTTTGTAAACCATACATAATCAATACACATGACCTTTACATGTCATAACTATTCAACATGTCTTGTAAATCAAGCCTCAACACGTTAGTACAATTACAATTTATAAGTCATAGACTATTTAAAATACTCATAAATTTCCCATTTGTTATATGATTTATAACCTTCATTAACTCATAATAATTTTCCCATTTTACATGTTCATCATTCTACATCATTAACCAACATATTCTTTTCAATTAAAATTCATAGGTCAATTAGAACAATCCATTTTCTTCTCCTAACCCTTTAATATTAATCCAAAAATTACATTTTTTATAATCTATGTCTACATGCAAGTAAAATTTTTATTTTTTTAACTAAACTAACTAATAAATATGATCTATGTGGGAGATATTTATTACTTGTCAATTCTATACTTAAACATAATATTTTACATGTTTAGGAATACTGGAGAATTTCTTGGGTGGCCCTAGACAAATCCAATCATAAACATTGCATCCCATCGGGATCATGGGGGATTAATTTCATCATTTATCTAATAATTTTTTCAATACTATCAAATGAATCAAATGAACAATTAGAGAGAACCAAAAAACCATCCAAACATGAAAAATATACTTCAATAGTATATGATCTAACATGTAAATCACCTACCTTGAAACTTAAGATGAAAAAACAATTAACCATAGTCTTAGATCTGGATTAAAGACAAATTGAATTCTCAAACAAGGATCGTCCTGAAAATAGTTTTCAGGGATTCTAAAGAAGTTGAATGAAACCAAAAGACATAATCCTGAAAATAGAATGGTGAGAAGGATTAAAATCACTGGGATATCTGATTCCTAGACAACAGTACTTAATTGTCTTATAATCAACGCAGATTGAACATTAGGATGCTTGGGAGGGTTTTGTTCATTATAAGGGCTAGATGAGGAATAAATAGTAAGAAAATAGGACGAGGCACTTAAAATACCATGTTTGAAATGGTAAATTCTCACATTTTAATGGTGGCATGGTTGGGATGTATTGTTTTCCAAACTGTGTTCCAATCATGATCTAGACTCTATTAAGAAGGGTGAAGTCACACGTTTACCTAGGGATTCCTCAAGGTTTTACAAAACCAACTATGTGGAATTACTTTTTCCATGTATGTATACGTTTTATTTACCCTTTCAATGTTTTTTTGAACCATACAACCTTTCCTCAGGATAGTATAGTTTTTTAGATGATTTCCCCTAACCATGTGCCAAAAGTGCAACATGCATTGGATGGCCATTGTTTCCACATTTTCATGTCAAAGGCTCCTAGATCACCCCTAATCCTCCTCAAAAACTAGTTAAACATTATATTATCCAAATTTATGTGACTTAAACACAACTTTAACCAAGGATATACCTCCCAGACGTTTGTTATCTTATAAATAAGTTCAATCTAAAAAGACTTATTTTTTCATCATTTATATATATTTCAAAAATTATTATTGAATGATTATTGAAAATAATCACCTTGGACTATGATTATTATTATTTTAATTTTTATAATGAAATAAAAAAATAGTAGTTAATTTTTAGTAGTTATGTAATTAGATTGGGCTTGACCAATAGTCTGAGAATAATTCAAAATCACAAGATGATTTTTTCTATATTTTTTCACAAAATATACCTATGTAAAAAATCAGAGGAATCATTATTTTTTAAGGATAATACCTAATTTGGGGTTCTAACAATGATTGGGGTAATAAATAAATTAAATAAACCAAAAAAATTTAAACTTGAATTCTTTCTCAAGACACTACATACAAATTTAAAAATCCTTTATTCACAATTAAATAAAATATTTTAAAATTAAAATATGATTTTATAAATCTAAGATTGATGGATACAATTTAATCTATAAAATCATAATTTAAAATATTATTCATAGATAATGAATTCATTTAAAAAAACAATGATGAAATTATATAAGAATTAAATAATAATAATCATTATAAATATCTTGATTTTTTTATGGAATTTCATAAACTATAATAAATAATTCTGGAGGAAAAGGATACAAAAAAACGTGTACCAACCCTTCTATTATATATTTAAAATAGAATTTTTTGGCTATGTGGAAACCATACATAGAAAATAACTTGTTCACCTATATCCCACATCCACTTAAACCACTACACACCATGTTCAAAATTCAAAATTTTAAAATTAAAAATTAAAAAACACATTCACAAATACCACCATTATCTACCATGAACCACAAGATTACCCCTTCTATCCACAACCCATCACCCATCATGAAGAGATATTTCAATAACAGAGTCGATCATGCTTCTTACTTCTCCCATCGTCTGTGTAATCAGGATCATCTTCCTCATAACTAGTGAAGATAACTGGAATCATTCAATGATGTACACTACGTTGAAATACACTTCCATAACCACAGAACCTCTAAACATAAACATCATTATCATTTCTATTTATCGGGAAATCACACTTCCATAATGAAAAACATGATTGATAGACTTCATAACTAGGATCAAACAAAACAGAAAACTAGATATTAAAAATTCATTACTTATAACATTGAAAAATAAAAAATTTAAAATAACCCATAAAATAAGAAACCATCCCCATTTTCATATCCATTACCACCACAAAATGTTTCTATATTAAAAAATAGATATAATTATAAACATAATCATTGGAGAAATATTTAAGGGCATAGAAACAAAAGAAATCCACCAAAAATGCCCCAAATCCTCTATTGAATCCATTGCTACTAACTGACCTGCATGGAGGGAAATGATTTTGATGACAAGGTAGGATAGAGTGTAAGAGTATGGGAAAGGGAGAAACAAAGACGTTGTGTTATAAGAAGGAGAAATAGTGAGACTAAAACACTATGGAAAACTAGAACAATTGGATTGATCCAAAACTGATGAAAGAACCACTGAAAAATGGGAATGATGAGACTGGGTATGAAACCCTAGAAGAATGAACTGAAGAAACTAGAACTGAGAGGATATAAGGAGTTTTGTTGTAAGATTTAACTAACATCTCAAAATAGATCATTATTACCATCATGATAAACTAAGAATGGGGGAAAGCGTGATGTATAGGATCAAATGATTAGTGGAAGAAACCTGCAATAAGAATGTTGAAGAAAATAGAGCCAAATAGGAAACTCCAACAATTATAAGAAGTGAAAATGATGATGATTGATTCCCCCTTATGAGGAATATGACCTTGGAGTAGAGGCTATCAGGAGAGAGTGGATTGTGAGAGATCAGAGGTATCCCTCCTATTCAACAAGACATGTGAATGTGTTTTTCTCAAGATCCTTATGTCCTATGTGAATTTAAAAACAACTAGATAATCAATAATTGAATGAATAACGAGTCATCATACTATGTTTTTTAGTTATATTATCATTCCAAGGAACTGATAAATGATCTTTCCTAATCTCGAAGATTATTTTTCTATAATCAATAAAAATTCTTCCTTTTCTTATATGTTTGGTAGGTACAAGATCACTGAAATCACTCTATGAGATTGTAAAGCCAATTTTATTTGTGATGACATGATTGGGGATAACCCATTATGTAAAAAACTAGGTAATTCTAAAATAAAAAAATAATGTATTATTAATATCAGCCATTAATATTTTATATAGTTAAAAACCTTATTTTAATATTTATGAAATTTTTCAATCCAAATGGAATATATATTTATTTCTAACCATGTTGGCTTTTCATGCATTAAATTAAAATTTTTAAATTTGTTTATTTTTTGTATTTTATTTTAAAAAATGCTATAATTTTTTAATTGGATGGCTAAAAATTAGATTGTAAATAATATTTATAAATTTACTAAAAGGATTAATTTTTTAAATTATTAATTAAAAATTATAATATTTTTTGATTTTTTTTTTGAATTTTACAATATATAATTTCATAAAGGAATTAAATGTTAAATTGGATTATTTATATTATAAATAATCTAATTAAGGTGTTTTTAATCAATTATTTTCAATTATTTTCATATTAAAACATTCAATATTAAATAATACATTTTATAAAGAAATTTTTTTCTATCACATTTTACATGTTTAATTTTATATTATGTTCTGAAACTTATATGAATTAATATTTATAAAGTTAATTTCATATTTGGAATCAAAATAATTAATATTTGGTAATACGTTCAACTTATTTTTTGGTAATAATAAATAAGAGAAACAGTAAAAATTCATTAGTATAGTTAATGATAAAACTTGTTGAACTGTGGTTAAACTAATGGGATAAGGTTAAAATGACCCCTAAAATAGTCTAAATATTGTTTGATATCCATATATTGAAAATATAACGGTTTATTTTTCCATATTTTACATATTAGATCAAATTTAATTGAGTTGGACAATATTGTATTTTAATACTTTAAAAAACCATGTTGGTCATCTCCCACATATATAAAAGTGCACCCTTTATCCTCTCATATCCATGATTCATGATACATTTTAATTGACCAATATCTTCCAAATTTTATTACTAACATCCATCCTTAAATCCAAGAATTCTTATTTTTGGTAGAATACAAAATAATGAAGTGACAAAATGTAAAAAAAGGTGGTTGTCCAAATAAGAGGAGTGGATGTTTATAGATTATTTTAGTATTATTTATTCTTCAATATCCTAAATAAATATTCTAAGAATTTTGGTATAATAAAATTATTATATATAATGTAATTAGATGATAAAATTTTGATTTATTAACATTAATCCAATTAATTCTTCGTCTAATGGGAAACAAAACCATTGTTTGTGTGTATGATAGACTACAGCCATGTGAACTGATTTAATTCAATTTAAATCATTACGTCCTAGGATGGTTATAATGATGAATTTTAATTATATATATGATAATAAAGACATAATTATCTTTATATAAGTATTATATATCATAAATTGTTTTCATCTAATTAACTGAAAAAATGATAAAATCATTCATGTGTGCGTGCGAATTACCACCCCAACAAAGAGATGTGATTCATTTTCCATCCATGAAGCATATAGAAGATATATAAAATTTTATTTGAATATATAATATTAAATTTATGATATAATTATTATTATTATTTAATGATAAAATTATACTCTTGTTCTTTCCCTCCCGTTCATTTAAAATTAGAGATGTTGCTCATACATATGTACATCTTACCACCTACATGATTGTAATATAATTCAATTTTCATAACCCTATAACATATATTGTCAAAAAATAATGGATAATGTAAATAATAATAATTATAACATCATTAATATATATATAATTATATAATTGTGATCCATTAGACCAAATTGAAAAAATCATATTCATTTTGTACTTTAAGTTCAATTAAATAATTATGTATAAAAATAATATAAGAGATATAAAATAATTATAAAATCAGTATATGTTAATTAATAGATTAATATATTTACAAACTTTTATTATTCAGGAAGATAAAGAACACACATGATAGTCAGACCCGAGGTACGTGATTTCTAGTAGCAATTCCCTTTCAATGAGAAATAAGCTACTTTATCCCCACATTTTATTTTAGGTGGTGTATAAACTGAATTTTTAATTTATTAAAACATTATTTTCTAGAAAAAAATTTTTCTACAAATCCATTCAATAGTATTTGTTTCAATTTTTTATTGGTTCAAAATTTATCAAGTTGTAAGTTAAACATTAATTCAATACCTCATTTTAAATATCTTAATGTTTTATTTTCTAAATACATTTATTCCATGTCCATATTCATAAAATTAATTTTTTATTTTATTTTATTTGTAAATAAATTATTTATTATGGAAATATCCTCTCCCTTTTGACACTCCTTTAAATGTTTTCAAAACGAGTCTTTTTTGGCATATTTTATACAGAACATATTATTATTATTTACAAATGGTAAATATAATGACATATTTTAAAATATATGGCGTCGAAGTGTTTCCCAATAATATAAGAATTATTTTATATTTTTATTTATTTTAATCATTATTTTTTCATTAAATTAAATCCTTTATTCCCTTTGTTTTTGGTATTTTTAAAACAAGGTTTCAAATGGGATGGATATTTTTATATATAGGAAAAAAATTATTTGGGGTAAAATGAATATTTTTATGCGTTTAAGTATGAAGATGAAATCATTAATGTGTTATATAAATATTATTGTTAATGGTAATTATTTATGATGACAGGTGATCCCGATATAGCTAATGATGATGGGAAAGCCTGATATAGCTCTTCTGATGCATTGTGTAAAGGGACGGAGTAAACTAGTTATAGGTTTATCCCAAGAGTTTATTAAAATTTAACAAGTACCTCATTCCATTTTTAATATTAATTTTATTTTTTATATTAAATTGATATCCCATGTTAACTATATGATTTATCAACTATTTATTTTGTTTTTTTCAAAATTCATATGATTTTATACGGTAAGCAAAGGAGATTAATTTCAATGGAAATTTGATACTACATCTTAATGGATATATTTTATAATTTAAAAATATTCAAAGTGATTTTCATTATTGTAAAGAAATATTTATTATATTTATTTTTTCATTAGTCTTTCATAAAAAACGTTTTATATAGTTATTTGAGCAGTGAATTTGATTCATGGGAATGACAATATCTATTTTTTCTGAATGTTTATTATAAAAAATTATAATCTTTTTATAATATGTATTCATATGATAATAGGTTTTATTTATTTCTTTTTATTTTTTCCTGAATAAAATTTTATAATTATAAAAAAATTTGAATTTCGTTCAAATAGTTCTAAGAATTTATTTGAACATGATGAGGTTAGGATAAAAATTGCGATGATATGTCATGAAAATAAAACATGTTATATAAAAATGGGTTTTGTTTTATGGGAATATGGATATTGAGAGTCTTTACCTAGTTTCTAATTTAATATTTTATTATTTAATGTTGATGAACTAATTCTAAAACAAATTTATCCAATATGGGCATCATGATTTCAACAAAATGAATTTTTATATAAATATTCAATTTTATTATTATTTTGGTCGGTTCCTTATAGATGGTATCAAAGTAAAGGATTAAGTAATTTTTGATGTTAGGATAATGTAATTAAATAACCATAACATTCATTAATATATAATTATTATGGTAAATATTTCTAAATTTACCTCGTTTCTTTAACTAAAATACGTTTTTTATAATTGTTTACATAGACTAAATAGAGAAGATTAAACAATAAGAAACCAAATGGAAAATATTTTTTGGGAAAAAATAGCAAAAGGAAACATTCAAGCATTTTTTGGTTGATTATGTTTGTTGACAAAGCGTGTTTGTTTGTCAACAAAAGGGGATTTTTGTTGACAAAGACGGTATACATGGTGTGTTGTCACATTCCAGATATATTTTTTACAACCTATGTTGACAAATAAACATGAAAAATAGGTGGGTGATATAGATGTTGTACAAAAAGAACATATATAATTTTGTTTTTTTAGTTTTTACCAAATTCTTTGGGCCACAAAATTGGTAGGTGGAGAAAGTTGTTTTTGGAAAAGTTACTTCTGTTCCAATGCCTTGGAGGCTAGGAATGTTTTTCACCAGATGTTTTTCAATATCAAGACATCAAAATATCACAATGGATGGAAGGGTCCACATGTTTTAGAGTTGGTCGTGTAAGGTAACAAGAGAGAATGAGGGTTGGGAGAATGTACTAACGTGCCTTGAGTAATGATGAATGAGGGGATAAGGATGGCCATAATTCATATAAATATAATGATACCAACTCATCTTTTTTGTCAAATCTCAATAATTATAGAAACTTTTAGCTAAGGTCATGAAATAGATTTGGGCGTGCATCTATAAAGTTACTTAAAATTTGTGTTCTAGATTGTAGTTGTGATAAAATATTGGTTTTTTTGAAAATGGTGTTAGTCACCAATGTTTTGTGTTTTATAAGGGAGTATCATGAAATTGGTTTGGTGATACTTGTGTGCCATTCATAAAGTATTGTTTAATTCATCCTAGGGTTGTGTGAAAGATTTTTGTTTCCTTGTACACTTGTGCTAAAGTTGAATTCATCAGTAGATGAATGTCGAAAATCAATAGAGAATCTTCAAACAATGGAGGATGCATTAATTTGTGATAATTAAGTGAACTAAAAGTCTTTAAACTATGAGTGGATATTTTGAACAATTAGTAAGAACACATCGGCTGAGAGAGCAGTGAGCATTCATTTTGGGATTGGTTATAAACCAGGAGGGACAGTGAGTCCAGTCCAATATTAGTAAATAGTAGTGTCATTTTTGTGTATTTAGGACATTGACACATTTCCATTATATGATCATTGGATGCTTCCCTATGAGGGTTAACCATGTAAAAAAAATCTCGTGCATGATTTAATTTATGTTCATAATTTTCTATGAGAAAGAGATAGAAGATGGTTTTATTTAACAATGAAACCAAATAAAAAAAGGGTAGATCGTTTAATCTTTCATACCCTGATTCACTCCCCTAAGGGTATTTTAACTATTGGACCTAATAATATCCTTCCATATCAACAACCTCAAATGGGTATATTTAAAATAGAGAATATTTTTCGTTAATGGGTCATTTTACAAATGATTTAAATTTTGGTGGAATCAATTTCGTGAAAAAACCAATTTTCTGTTGAGGAACATGTTGATAGTGGATAGTCTTATTGATGATAACCCTTAACTATTTATATGTCATTTTTAACTTTTTTTAAATTAGGGATGGATTAAATCAATATAAATTGTATTCATCCCATGGTTTCTTCAAATCATTAATGTGTTACTCTTTATATTTATTATTTTGAAGGTGAATATGGTCAACAGTGGTTAATGGTAAAGAATACTAGTGAAATAAAATATATTGATGTCGTGGAATGAGATAAATTTAACCATTTTTCCTTGGTAAGTATTTTACTAAGGGTTTTCAACATAGTATAGAAAATAAATTCATGGAATTTGTATATATCTAAGAATATCCAGTGGATGTGTATGAAGAAAACCTCACCCAATTACAATTTTATGTACCAAATTAAATTTTGGATCTTGATATTATAATTAATAATTTTTTATCTTCGTTATTTATTATTAACAAAATTTCATTGTCCTCTTGTGAATATAATTATTATTAGATAATTTTTCTATATGATAAGAAGGCAAAATGGAGTTTTCAAGGGATCTTTTTATCTTCTATAATAATAAAAATTGGTCCATTTGGTACATAATTTGAAATATACCATCAAATAAATAATAAGGTATTAAAATCTAGTATTTAGTTTGTGATCGGTGTGGTAAACAAAATCTTACATAATGCCTTCTGAAAACTATGATGTAATTCAAATGTAGTAATTTTTCATATATATATATTTTTATATTTAATTTTATTTTAGTATTACGTCTATTTTTAATCAGTAGTTACTATGGTTTCTTAAATGTAATGAGAGGGGTTATTAAGTATATTTGTGTGCGAAGAAGATCGTGAATAATTGGAATTAAAAATACTATGTGATGAGAAACATGGTGAAATACTTTTAATATATATTTCTATATGTTGGTCCATTAAACAAAGTTGTAATTGGAATATTACTTTTTATTTAAATTATGAAAATTTCCTGTTTGATTTTGGGTCTAATATTATTTCATTTTCTATTAATTTTATAGCTAAAGAAAAATTTCACATCATTATTTAAAAATATGTCACCTGGTAAAATCACATAGGGTCGTATTATTGAAAAAATATTAAATTGATATTTATGATTTCATATGTGGAATGATTTTCCCTGAAATCCATATTTTATTCCCATTGTATAATTTAATTCTATTCTAGGTATGTATTTTCTATGAGTATTTTCATGATAAGATATGTTGAAAATTCAAATAAATTTTTTAATGAGTTTTTGGTTATATATAAAAAGTATTTATTTCACTCTAATATCATATCAGGAATGTTGGGAAATATTTAAAATATCTAAATGGAATTTTCTTGATCAAAGTATTTTAAATAAGTGAAATATTTTTATTAATTTTATATGAATAATAAGTAGTATATACATGATTTTCATGAAAATATTCCATAAATAAAACCTAATTAGGAAGTTTAATTTACTATTAACATATTTCAGGATGTTACGTAAATATCTAACACCCTTATATAATTGGTACTGTAAAAATTCTGTTAATATAAAATTATGTGACAGTAATTATTTGATTTAGGTTTCATTCATCCTATAACATCACCCTATGGTGGTTAAGTTTTATTTTTTAAAAAGAAATATGGTTCCCTAACTAATTTTAATTTCATATACATCAAAAAATATAATTAGTTTTAATAATATGTATCTGTTTTCTCATATCAATGAATTGTTTTATAAAATCTCGAGAGATCAGAATTTTTTTATAGTTTATCTAGTGTCCGAGTACTATTAACTGATGGTGAAGGAACATGAAATAATAACATTAATTTTTGATACATGGTATCTGTATTTTTTTTATAAATATTTGGTAGAATAATGGTCCAACTTTTTTATTATATATTATGAATTAAATTTTCCACGAATATTTGGATAAATTTGTGTTTGTGTTTATTAATGTTATTTTGGTTTATTAGAAAAGCAATAAAGGACATAAAAAATCAATGCAATGTTAGGAAAAAAATGAAAGTAAAAATTTATATGTAAAATTTATAAAATATTAATTTTTTTATATAATACTTAATTCCATTAATATATCATAAAAAAAATATATCATTAATGATGATCCTACTAATACTAAAGTGGTTGATGAATGGAAAGTAAATAAAATTTTTACTAAGATGCATTTATTTATTATCTAGATACTAAAGGGGGTTTATTGAAAATCATTTATTTTTATATATGCAAATTAAATAGATGAAAATAAAAGGAATTTGTTTCACCAGTAAAAATTAATGTGATGATTTTTTCTAAGAATTCAATATATGATTTTTAAAGGCTCTAGTTTTTTCCTTTAGAATCCAAAATCGTGACTTTTTTATCAACAATGCTGCTTAATTGATAGGAATATGATGTGTTTTAACACAGAATGATTGTGTATTTTCTTAGGCTTCATTACATTTAAAACCCCATAAGAAAAATGATCATGCACATGACCTTCAATTGGTATTTTTATTTTATTCTTTAAAAACTAAGAGGAACCATTTATATGCAGAACAATATAAAATATATACTAATAAAAAAATATTGAAGTGTATATTCAATCTAAAGGAGTTTACAATGAGATAAATGAGATAAATGGATTTGAAAAAGTTTTATTAATACACAATTCATTACAATCCAAGTAAAAATATTGTATTTCATTCTTTGAGTTGAAATGATATGGTTACATTAAACATCTTATGTTTGTTACATGGCCCTTTAGTTATGTATTTTCTAAATAATGTCGACAAATTTTTATGTAGTAACACCCGATATTTTCTAGGTGTTATTATAATAAAAATATTAATAAATAATTTATCAATAGTAGAAGTAGGATCATATCTCATTGTAAGGGTTGGAATTTTATAAGATTAGTATGATTCTGGTGGGATGGAATGAAGAAATATATAGTTGGTTTTACTATGAAATGTTTCAATTTTCAAAAGTTTTTTTTCCAAAATGTAATTAAAAAAGGGTCTGAATAATCCTTTTCATGATATATAATTTAAATGGTAGAATATTTTCATGGATTTCATGGTAGTATTACCAAATACATCTCTATGTAATAATGTGATTTGGGTAATTATTAATCAAAAAAAAATCTTCTCATTTTATTCGCATTTGAGAATATATTTATTTGGGTAAAATTTTACAAAATTATTTTAAATAGATAATTATATTTTATAGTCCCCCATTAAATTTTATCTAACCAAAATAATATATTCACCTCTAATATCATGGATGGACATTATATTTCATTAGGTACTAAATTAAACTTCACCACTGTATTTCATCGTCAACCTATTGGACAGTCATTGATAATGATTCATATATAGGAGTATGTTATTTGAGCTTGTATGATGGATTATCAATGATTTTTGGATGAATATGAAACATTATTATACTATAAATATAATAATAGTTTTAATTAATCCATTCATATGGCACAATTTGATAAATTATATATAAATTGGTGTTAGGATCGATCTTTTTATGACGATTTCATGAAATCAGCGTTATTAGAAATAAAATTAGTTAAATAAATTATTAATAAGGTGAATATTATTATGTATAGTTTTTGGAAGGATCATATTATTAATAAATGTAATATATATAATAATCTGAAATATATTTTTTTCGAAGTAGGTTATCACAGTTTTATTAAGGTTTCCCTATGTAAAACTTTTTTTTATTTTTCGAAATGTGGTAAAGGTAATTTTACAATTTATTAGACCTTATAAAATCATGGATACTATTTTATCATTTACCTATTAGGGTTACCTTCCATTGTTTTTATCTTAATTAAATGATATATTTTTTATTTTGTTGTTATAAAAACATATGTTAGATACATCTCATGTTCTGAGCCACAATGTAGTTCAGTTGGAACCAAACCACTCTTATATGGAATTAAAAATAAATTTTTTTCAACATATATAGAATTTGTACTAAAATAATGTGATTTTTTAGGTTATGGTTTTGTTTAAACACCATATTATTTATGGATAAAACCTATAATAGGAAAATTCTATGAGTGATAGATATCTTAACATGATTAAATACTATGAAAAATTGTTATGAAGTATATTATAAAAGGTGGAGAATGTGAAAAAATAAATTCTACAAAAACCATAATTTTCATTCTTCATTAAGATAAATAAATTATATTTTATATACTTATATTATTTATAATAATATTAAGAAAATTTTCAATGAAATGTAAAAAAACAAGTATTTATTTCCAAATTGGGTTTTCATACATTATTTCATTTAATTCAAAAATAAATATTGAAAATTATTTTCTTTTAATTTTTAATAAAATATATCATTTTTCAATAAATCCAGTCAAAATTATCAATGGATTAGTTTTTAATAATTTTCAAAAAATGTATGATTTTTAAAATTAATATTTATATATGAAATTGTTTATAGAAAACTATCTTTTAGTTTCAAGATTTTACTAACTCTAATTTTGTGATAAAATGGTTTAAAAATAATATTATATCATTTATATAATTCATTATATAATTAATTTCATTATAAAAAATTTTATTCTTGTTTTTTATAAAAACATATAATAGAAAAAAATAGTTTTTTTCTAGAAAATCGTAATACATAATGTTTTTCAAGTTTAAATTTTAATGAAATTATAACACTAATATGAATTAAAATTAATAAGTTGGCTTAAATATTTTTAATCATCCAAATTAATATTATTTTATAAAATCATATTAAATTTTCTAATAATGAATTGTGAAAAATTAAAATGGTGTTCCTATATTTCCAGTTAAAACTAGTTTACCGAGGGATAAACTATTCTTGTAAATTATTAGATAGACTAGAAAAAATTCTAAATAAAATCCTCTTGATATATTACAATTATAACACATATAATATTCATAAATTTTCCATTTTAAATCCATTTTTCATGTGAAATAAAATAATATATTTTAATATTTAAACAAAATTCAAGTGTCTCCTCTCCCCATTTATAAATGGAAACAACTTATCCTCTCTGATATACACTTGACGATACATTGGTTTAAAAAAAACACCTTCCCAATTTTTCTTCTTATAGTCCACCCCAAACTTAATATCAGTATTATTTTGGGAATAATACCAAACTATGATATATTAAGTTGTAAATTAAATAAGGTTGTCTGACGAAGTGTTATGGCTTCAAACTGAATCCTTTTTTTGTTTCTTATTGTATATCCTTCAAAAATATTATAAAAATTTGGATGTTGAAACATAACAATAAAATATATACGATGATGTTAGTATGTCTATGGATTAACTATTATCCTTGTCCTTCTTCGTCTAATGGGAAACTAATGTATCATTCATTTTTATGGAGAACTACCACCTCATGAACCAATGTGAATTGGTATCCATCACCACCTCGGAATAGTTATTTTATTGATGGGTATAAACAATAAATATTGTATTCATGATATAATTACTACTTTGGGATGATAATATATCATTTCTTTTCTTACTACTCTATCCATTGAAAAATTATAACATCATTCATGAATAAACATGTATTACCACCTCCCTGAAACGATGTGACTCATTTTTCATTTCCACAAATAATGTATGATATATATAATTTTTTCTAAAAAATATATAATATGATATTTATCATATAATAATCAATCTAAAATTATATAATCAAAATTACATTCAATTTTGAGTTCTCGATGAAAATTTAGAGTGTTGCTCATGTGTATGTATGGTCTACCATCTTCCTGATTATTAAATAATTAATTGTATATAAACCTTATAAATTAATTTTTTTTAAAAAAAATTGATTATAAAATTATTAATAATAAATTTTTTAAAACTATGTAAATGATATAATCATGATCCATTCGACTGAATTCAACTTACCAAAATAATTTTAGACATATGAACCAAATATCCACAAAATGTTCAAAATAAAATTAATCAATTATGTAATTTAGTATAACATTGATATGATCGAAATAAGTGGAATAATAAATATTATAAAGGTTTTTAAAAAAGAGAATAATTGATCTAATTTTATTTATTATTATTATTATTATCGTTCTTAACTATTCAGAAATATTTTATTGGATTTCTACTCTTAATTTTCATTCATTGAGACTTAAGATATTTTCACCTAATGTCTTATTTATTAAGTGTATAAACAACATTATAGAATTATTTTATCATTATTATATAAAAATTATTTTTTAAAAAATCCATTCAAATATTATTACGTCTATTATTTATTTGTTCAATAGTTATCAATTGTTAAGGCAAACATTACCATAAAAGATCATTTTAAATGTTTTAATGAATTATTTATTATATAATTCAAATTCATGTTCATATTAATAAAATAAATTATAAATGAATTTATATAGACTTAAAGAAGTATTCTATTTTATTTTAATTTGAAATTTCTTTTAAATGTTTTAAAATATATCTTTTTAAATATTTCACACTGAACATTTTGATCAACATTAAAAAAAGGAAAAGACGAATGACTTATTTTAACATATACAATGTTGGTGGATTTTCTGATTCCATAGCCTTTAATTTTTGTTGGTATTACATTATATTTTTTCCATGATTGTTTCAAAGAAACACACTTTTTCAAATTGTTCTAGTTATTTTCAAAAATATTTTTTTATTTAATTTATTTTTTGACATCCAAAAATGATTTATTATGGGTGAAAAAAACATTTTTAAGGGTGTAATTATGAAAATTAAAACATCCATATGTTTGGTGTGTGTTGTATTTCTTGGGAAATGTTTATGATAATGTGTGAGAATTATATAAATAATGATGATGGGTGACCTCGATATAGCTCCAGATTATGGGTGATCCTGATATATCGCTCTAGTGCATTATATAAATGGGAAGAGTTAATTTGATAAAGGTTCCTCCTAACCTATTATTGAAATTTACTTGGCAGGTTTTTTCATTTTTTAAGAGTGATTGTAAGTGTGATATTATAATAATTTCCCAAATTACGTACATTATTTATCTATTCTTGTTATGTCTTTTCATGTAAATTTTCTAATTACCCCAGGTAAGCTATGATATTAAGTTAAAATTATTGATTTTTATGTTTTTTATGTTAAAATTTTGAACCCTTAAAAAATAATCTTGTGTTTTTACATATTTTAAAAAAATCATTATGATTTTAATTTTAAATTTATTATCTGTTATGAAATGTTTTATTAAAATCTTTAGGTAGTGAGGATAATTATTGGGTTAGAATGTTCCTATTTTGAGATAAGAGTTTATTATATAAAATAAATTTTTTATAATTTTTATTTATTAACTAATATGATTTCATTATATCTTTATAAATATACCTTTCTAATATTTTTTATCATCCAACATTTTCAAATGCTTTTCATAAGGTTTTAATGATGTGTTGTGATAAATATGTGGTCAAGGTGAAAATTTTAAAGATATATCACTAATATAGGACATTTAATATAATAAATGTTTTCTATTGTGGAAAAATTGGATAATATCTGTATGTTACCACATTTATAATTAATATTTAATTATTAAATTGTGATAAAATAATTCTAATAATCTCTAAACATCTATGGTCTTGAAGAATATATGACAATGATTTCTTTTCGGTTGATTCAAATGTGTGATCTGTTTTTTGGGTCCTTATATACAAACTATCAGAGTTGGGAAATATACATCTAATAGCCAATAAAGTCATTAATACTTTTTTGTAATCCTCTAATAGAGTTGGGTTTAGAATTCTTTGTAATTGACTCATGTGATTAGAATTTTCCTCAACCAAAATTGTATGCATGAAAATGAAAAGTGTGATTTTAGTTAAATTAGATAATGATTTTTAAGGGAATATAGTGTGTTTTGATTACTCCTAAAAGTTTTTTATATTGTTCATTTGAAAAAATTATGTAAATAAATATTGGTAATTCAACAATCCCACCTATGAATTTATATTTTAAATTTGCAGGTAATGGTTTCTTCTATAGCTCGATCGGTAAATTATTTTAACAAAATAAGGATTATGTGACTCTAAAAGATTAATATAAACTCTTATATCACTCTCAAAATGATCAAGAATTATTTAAATTTTGTGGACTCAAGATTTTCTTTTAGTCTTTTACATGTATTTTCCTTCAAAATCATATATGAATTACATTTTATTATCTGAATACTCAACACCAGTGATAATATTTTTTAAATATTTAATAGTGGTTTTACATTGAACCCAAAATTCATTAATATAAGAACAATCATAATTAGAAACAATTTTTTCATTATAATTATATCAAAAAAATCATCATTTTCCTATATGTTAATAATTTTAATAAAATAAGACTTCTCATTTAAAAAATGCAATTACTTATAGAAATAAATTTCATAATTGAAAACTCTATTTAAATTAATAATTTATTTCTATTTGAAAATATCTAGTCAACCCAAACATTTTTTCTTTTTAAGTTATCATGTTGGTGGTCCATTCAATAAAAAATCAGAATATATACAATTTGATAAGAAATAAATCATATTAACATGAGATGTTGAATGATTTTGAATTGTGTTCTTTATACACAAAAAAATAATTAACTACATTAATTCACATCCAAAATGTAATGTATGGGTTCTTGGATGTATATTAATAATGGATTAAGCATTTTTTTTATAAAATATTATCCCAAAAATGAGAGGTTTATTTGTGATAAAACAGTCATATTTCTTTTCTAAGACATAAAAATTAAATAAAAAATAAGGTGTCCTACTTGAGTCAAAAAATACTCAACAACTATAGAAATCATGATGGAACATCATTTGACTAGTTGAATGAAAATTTAATAAGGATTCATTCCTTCAACCAGTAAATATTGAAAAAAATAAAATGGAATAACATTAATGGAATATACTAAATCTATCATGACAACCTAGAATATAATATTTGAGACTAGGATGTCACCCAAAACGGTGATCTGGACCTATTTGGCCACATGGCCTCAACTATGTCTCCCCAAATTCAAGATGGTGCTGACTAGCAGTGATGACCAGGTTGAGTCAGTGGGGAGAATATTCCCTCATTACCAGTTATCACAATGGAAGTCAAAAATAATAAATAGCATATGAAAAATAAACAACATTCAACTAAATGTATATAAGATAGGAATACATATCAATAACGGGGATAGTATCATCTACAAATTTATGCCAATGATACGTGTATCTAGAAGGCATCTGAAGTAGTACATGTAAATAAAATATAGTACAGGTTACCGAATAGAAGAAAAGAGATCAATGGTCTTGTATCATCAAAAACCTTAGCTTCGTCTTACACTCCCCTTCTCTAAAGCCCCAATCAACAAACTAACCCACTGAGCATTCCCCAATCATCACCAACAACAGTATAATCTGATTGGGTTGCCAGGGAGGCCCAAATAGTGTGTGAGATAAAAATCTTATCAAGCAGCCTCCAAGGTTTTATACAATTGTAATAGTAATAAACAAGTTCTAGAAAGTTTAATCAAATAAGTAAAGTATGTCGATATTACCATTAGCTATGTCAACATCTATATGTAAAACCAAAAATACCCTTAAGGGTATCTACAATAGTGTGAGATCCTAACAAGGAAACTATAATAAATTAAACAATTCACATGGCCATGTCGTACATCCATCCATATCAAGTGACCCACAACCACATCGTAAAATAATGTGTAGACCCCAAGGACTAAATGTAAGGTGCCATATTCTAGGGAATCCAAGTATGATATCCAGAAAAAAATGGTCTGGATCCATAGAACTTGTCCAAGGCATCCACATTGAGTCTTAGGGGCTTCCCATAAGAATCTCAGTCTTGACGCTGGTTGGGGTCCTAGGAGTATGTTAGCATCACAAGTTCTACATGATCCCATGAAATCCAGATCCACATGGTATCATGGACCATGGAATCCGAAAAAATCAAGGGCTACAGGGCATAGTCATCCCAAGGCTCCCACTACTATGTTCCAGATCCATGGAGAGAAGGCCATGGCATCTATCAATCAATTCATTCAGAATACACACTTCAACCCCCGTGTGAGTATTCCCACTCACACGACCGAGTAAAATCCATGAGAATACCCACTGATGAATTACCTTTTTCAATCATCATTCATATGGGCCTACCCTTTCATATCCACTATTTAACAATAAATTAATCAATTCATATAGTTATAGCCACACTTATCAGCTATTTAATAATACCATCTAATCAAAAATAAGCATGTCATAGTATAATATCACTATGTAAGGAGGAACTATATATCCTAAGAATATATTCAATCCCATTAAGGAATCTATGTTCTTCCTCTAACTATACAATCCTAAAAACACACACCTAGGGTTGTTTATGGAATCATAATTATGTTAATTAATTAAGGATCACTCCATGGGTGACATAAAAAAATAAATAAATGGGTGTCAAAGTAACTAAATGGAACCTACGGGCGTCCTCACTATGTCTGACAAAGCCTACCAAGAGTATATCGCTAAAAAATGGTTCCTCTATGGAAGGTTTTATCGGTGGAACATCAGTTGAACACCTAAAAATCCCTTGAAAAGCTGATGAAATGTATATTCCACCCACCTCATCTTATTAGAAGACATCTCGTTTAGTATCGATTCCTAATTCATCCATGTTTGGGAGTGATCTTAATATCACACAAATAATGGGAATTAGTGAATATGATCCCAAAATCAGATAGCATTGTCATTATCCCGAAGAAATAATGAAGGAAAATGGAATTGAGAAGTTACAATTTCAGATCTGATGAGAGAAACATCATTCTTATCGGAGATAGGACAATGACTCATGATCTATCCTCAGATTAGGTTCACATGAGGAATGGTCCCAAGATCTCTCGTATTTCTGTTGAAACCAAAATTGTTTCTATTTTTAATATGTTAAATTTTCAATTTAATGGATTTATTTTTTAAAAAAATCACATAGCAGGCTCACATTTTTTACCCACAAGGTTTACATAATAATGTGAAAAGAATGTGCAGCTCACTGCCTCATAGGGGCCCTTCAAACATTTACACAACGTGGTCGGGCTAACCCTATGGTAACCGTGCGAAAACGGTTTGAAAAAACATGTAACATTTTGAACTTATCACACTGTTGTGTAGCCCCTACTACATGATTTTCCAATATCATTAGTTCCCTACTTCCTCCTTTAGCGTGGTTAACCTAACCATGTGACCTAGCCTGCACAGTTTCTCCTAATATTCACCAGGCCTAAAAACACACTAAAACCTAATTTCTAGTTCAGAACAAGCACCTGACACCTCCAAAACAACTATGATCACATGGGGTACATGTATAAGGTAATAAATAAGAATATAAATAGAAAATAAATGGATTCATAAATTGTATGAAAACATTATTTCTTACAATCTTCCCCCTTTTAGTAATTTTTCCATGGATTTCTCTATGAATGGTGGTCAGGATTTGTATGAGAACAACTCTCCCAATTGAGGATGTACACCAGCCTCAAGATCCAATTACTTGTCATATAAATGGTTATGCTTCAATACCACATGTACTTGAGGAACAATCTTGCCTCAGATAACTTTCATGACCCTATCAATGATACAAATTAGATGCTCCTCAAATGACAAATCAACATGTAACTCAACCTCCTCAGGATAAAAATTGAGGTATTTGTCTTCATGGTAGTTGTGGAACAGAGATATGTGTAAGGCATCGTGTATTTATCCATACCTCTTAGGTAACATCAACTGACATGGAACCAAAACAACTCTCTCCAGAATATTGAACGACCTGAAAAATCACAGTGAATGATTACCATATCACCAGATCTTCCTGTGTCCCAAGATCTATTGCCCATAAAAAATTGATCCCTAAACATTAACTCTAGAGGTCTTCTACCGGGAACGACATATGATTTCTGACGAGTTTGTGTTGTGTCCATTCACTTCTGAATCAATAGGACATATTTAGAAGTCTTCTACATGAGATGAGGTGCTATTAAATTTTTCTAACATACTTCAATCTATCATAGGGGAGGACCGAATGTCTTACCCTATAAATACTCATAAGGTTCCATATCAATTGTCACCTAATAAATCTTTTAGTAGGTTAATTTCATCAAGGTGGAATGCATCTATTATGAGCCCCCAAAATCTAGGACGCGTGATGGAAGTAGGTCCTCTAGACAGGTATCATACTCTCTAACTATCCATCAGTTTGAGGGTGTAATATTGTGCTCAGAAGAACCATTGTGCCCAGTTTCGTCAAAAAAATCTACTAGAAAATATATGTAAATCGGTTTTCCCTAACTAAAATGATAGGGAATGAGACACCATGTAATCTTACCAGCTTCAAGATCTATACACTTGTGATCTCATCAATAGATAAGGTCTCCTTGAATAGAAATAAATGACTGTCCTTAATAATCATGTCAATAAAAACCCAAAAATCAACATTACCTTGAGGAAAACATATAAAAACAGTCACAAAATCCATTGTGGCATTATTCCATTTGCACTCTAGAATAGGCAACAATATTAAAATACTAGCTGGTCACTAATGTTCCACCTTCACTTATTGACCACTGGAACACCACGTAACCAAACTAGCTACATCTCTCATCCTACCAAGACAATAGTACGGATATCACAAGTCATGGTACATCTTAGTGTCTCTGAGGTTGAATACCCATGATAAAGCATGATACTCCCGCATCAACTTCTCATGTATATCCACTAGAACCCAAACACCTCCACGAATATGCAGAATCTCATCTGCACCTACCATACAACCATGGTGTGGGTCCTCAACATACACAGTCTCCTATAAAACTAGGCCCTCTCAATCTGACAGTTGTATAATCATAAATATTTCATGAAGGGTATAGATCACATCTAATGATGAATGATAAGTCTTCCCTTGTCTGTCATGCACCAATAGATGCATCTCAAAAAATAATTCCATTATCTACCACTCACAACTGGATTGCTGCACTTCCTATATTTGATTTCTCCTTCTATGTTCATATTCCACTACATTTCCCATTACTAGGTTAATAGTAATTGTCGTAGTCAAATGACTGATGGTACCCTAACCATCATCATTGCCTTATATTGATATCTTGGTGCATATATCTATCATGTGGGTTTATTTTCGGTGTAAAGCATATTACACTCCAACAGTAAATAATTTTTCTAATAACATAACACATGAAAAACAGAAGAGAACTCATTAATGTGCATTGGGTAATTCCACTTGTCAGGCCTCATCTTGTGAGACTCACACACCATGACTCGATCACCTTATATCAGTACTGACCCCAACCCTAAACCTGATGCATCACAATAAATCGTGTAACACTTTCCATTCTTATGGTGTATCATATCTAGTGATGATGTAAAGATCCCATTAATCTCTTGAATTGCTGAATCACGAGATTCAAACCATACAATCTCCACAAACTTCTTATTCAATCCCATAAGTAACTCTACCAATCATGAGATGCCCAATATAATTTTTTTTATTTAACCAGATATCCCCAGAAATACTCTATATATCAAACACGGTCATGGTTTGTTCTTAGGAAATTGATTCTCTCACCTTCTATGGGTCCTTTGATACTATTGTCTCCAATGTTATGTGAAATAATAAGTGGTTCTATTCCATCTAGATGTGGAACTATCAGAGCATAATATATAATAGATACTTTTTTATTTTTTTCAAAACGATATCAATATGCTTTCTATGGTCATGTCTACATTGAGAATACTACAAGAAATAATCCATGAAAACAACAAAAAAAAATGAAAATAAGGATTGAACACTCAGTTCATAAGGTCTATGAAGTCTTCTGGATATTTTGTGAGACTGAACAGAATAATGAAATATTCTTATATAACAAACCTACTGCAAAAGGCTATATGAGGTATGTTTGTAGGTTGAACACACACATGTTGATATACTGAACTCTTTTCAATTTTTGAGAATACTCGGTCTCCTCAATTCTAATCAAACATATAATATATTCGTAGAAATGGATATCAGTTTTCAACTATCATATGGATCAGTTTCAAATATTCAATGCATATCCTAAGGGTACCAACCACCTTTTTCAGAAAAAGGACCAGTGAACACCATGAAGATGTACTAGGTCTAATAACCCCCTTATCCTCTTGATCCTCTAAAAACCTCTTGAGAAAATACAACTCCATTGTTGCCATACTATATCGATGAATGGATGCCAATGCCTCTCATGGAACTCTCTCAATGGAGAACTGCACCTATCCCTTAGGTGGTATACTAGAAAATTCAAGAGGAAAGATTTCCTTGAAATACTCAACTACTAAAGAAAAGTTTTCCTGACTCAACCTCGATCATTTTATTACAATCTAGTGATCGAGGATGACATTAAGACCTGCCCATGATGATCATGTCCATCTTGGCTCTCCTAGAAATCTCATTCACCATTTTTAATAAATAATGTGTCATATGGTGATGTGAATGTCACCCTCCAAATATATTAGTCAACAAACACTCAATAAGACACTAGAAAGTACATCCCAATGATGAAGTGAAAATTTTCCTTCTAGATGAAATAATGAATCCAAAATAAGTGGAACCCACTGACCTTAAGGTGACACTACATACATTAGATCACATCAACCATTTGGATTCTCAACGGTGTGTCTATCATCATAACTCCCTCAGAATTCAAATCCATAAGCCCAAGGATTTAATCCAATCAAGTAGATATAAAACTATGTGATGAACCTGTATACAAAAGAGATGATGAAATATTATAAGTTACTAATATTACAACATTATGTATAGATTTTTTGGGATCTTGCTCATGATGGGTTTTTTGCATAGCATAAGTCTGTCATATCTCGTTTCCCAATGACACTATCTGCCCACCCTGAGCTGATCTAACCTGTTGTCTATGAGAACCTATATTCTGGCTACCAAGAACATGACCACCACTACCTTTTCCTAACTAGTAAATTATGCTAAACCTCCTAGCATGATGTGATTTTGAAGAACCCTCTCTTGAACCTGATGTTCTATCTGACCCCATACCTATATTTGTTGGATGTATGGTCCTAAAAACAACTTCAGGTTCCCAATATTTCCACAAGATCATCACTTGACTAGGTCACAGTCGCACGGATTCTTCTAGTGGCCTCACCAACTACAATGATGTTAATACATCAAGCTTCTTTCACCAACATCCTTGGTGGAACTCATGCTTTTGGAATCCTTGAATCGGTGCTTCCTACTTGAAAACGTAGAAATACTAGGTGAAGAAAAAACACTCCCATGTTCAGTACTCCCAACAACCATCAATATCCTCTCAATGATCAGTACCTGATTCACAATATTAGTGATAAAAGTCAACCTGGACAGGTAGAATTGATATTTTATAGAATGTTTGAGACCTTCCTCAGTGCGTCTCACACTCGATAAATCATTAGTAAGAAAAATTGACCCAAAACACTACATCTCTATGAAGCATTCCAAATAATACATAATTTTCCTTGTTCCTTACTCTAGTCACATGAACTCATATGCATGCTCCGCTCACAGAGTCACAAGGGAAATGTAGACATTGAAGTGGGTTAAGAAATCATTCCAAAAAATATCTCATAGCCCATAATCTTGGTTCAAAACATCACCCTAGATCTTTTCTACCACATTTATCATACAAGTTTTGAGCTTGACGCACTACTCTGGGGGCCTCTATAAATGTTCAAAAATTTCTCATGTGGTCTCAAGACAGAGCTCTACAACCTATGGTCGTCTATTAACATATAATGTCAGAGAAGGATAATACTGGAACACCTGTGTTAGCTCATCCATAGTCATGGGTGGATGCGGTTCTCCCTAGAACCTCCTTATGTAACAAATGAAACTCTGGCATAAATATTACATAGATCATGTGTCTTAAAAAACGGTTACTTCCACTGTTGGCACTAATGGAGGATCAAGTGGTATCCCATGGCCTGCTATCTCTGGAGTATATTCATCACCCTCTTCATGAAGATCCATTGAAGGTCTTCATGGAGGCATTACTCTCATCTTAGAAGTATAAAGCTCATCCAATAACGATTCTTGATTTGTTTTGGTTTAGGAGAGATCTGAAGAAAGGAAGAAGAACATGATATTATAGAATATGAACCTAAAATCAAATAGTTCATATATTGTTGTAGAAAATCATGAATTGATAAAAAGGAATTGAGGAAATATCATTACAAATATGATGAGACAAACCATGTTCAAATTGGAGGTTTTACAATGACTTAAGATCGATTACTAACTTTAGATCCCTTGATAACTTTTCCCATGATCTCTCCTCCATCAGTTGAAACAAAAAACGAATTTAGGATTAAAATTTAATATTTACTATTTAAATTAATTTTAAGAAAACACATATAGTAGGATCGCATGGTTTACCCACACGGGTTCTGAAACCACGAGGAAACAATGAGCATCTCACTGCCTCCAATGGGATCTTCAAACGGTTACTCCTCACGGTCTATATAACCATGTGGTAACCATCATAAAACCATGTGGTAAAACCTACAACATTTGAGATTTCTTTCATGGTCATGTGAACTCTACTAAATGGTTTAACAAACCATCAGGAAGCTTCTACCTCTCCCCAAATGGTTAGACTAACCTTGTTCCCTACCCCTCGCACAATTTCTCTGAACCATGCACTTGGCCTAATACCTAGTTTTTCACATAAAACGAGCCCCGAACACCTCCAAGACACCATTCATTATATGGTGTACATATGTATGGACATAAATACAATTTAATAAAATATAAAGGGACATATACCTTGTATGAAAAACCTAATTCATTCATTGAATTTACAATCTCATATGGTTAATGGAATATTAAAGGTTCTTGAATGCCTGCATTTGATAGATAATTAATATTGAATAAAAGAGGAATAATTTCTCTGAAGGCTAAATTCTTCTCCCCAAATGAATTTACTCTTTTGAGAAAACATATCCGTCATAAAGTTTACACACATTCATATTTTTTTCACAACATCCAAAGTTGATATACGTTTTCCATTTTCTTTTGAGAACTTGTTTTATTTGGTGGTTTTATTCTAAGATATGGCATTAGTGGTTTGGATGTTTCTTGATTATTTTTAACATAATATACTAACTTATTTTTTATATATTTCAATGTTATTTTCTATAGATGATTAAAATTATGAAAATTTTATTTATTATAAAATATCTTTTTAAATTTTAGTAGGCTTTAAACAATAAGAAAAAACCTCAGCAAGTTGTTTCCCTTTAGTATATTCTAAACTCAGTGGTGTGGGTTTAGAATCCCATTGAACATTTTTGGGTTATGATTCATCATTAATCATTATAGTATTGTTATTTTTCAAATTCTTCCCCCATATGTTTTGTGGAACTAATATTTTCATTTACATTATCTTGGGGATTAATTTTTGGGTGCGAAGGTAAATACCTATCGATTAGAATTTTCCTTCTTCTAACATATGTATAACATTTTACCATTTGATATTGTAATTTATTCATCATTTTTTTTTCATTAAATTTAATTATCATGGTATATCCACATAACTTCTTTGTTATACAATGTATCTTCTTAAAAAATTGATTTTTAGATAGGATGAGTAGGCTAGAATTTCATTCTATGTTAGGTGTTTTATTTTTCTTGTATATTGATTTAGACTTACATTAATCATACTGGAATGATCTACTTGGATATTCGATATATCTAAGTCTTTCATTTTATTGGGTATCTAATCCATTGTTGAAATTTTATTTTTTTAATGGTTATCTATTAGTTTAAATGTAAGGTTATTCTAGAAAATATTGCACTATAATTTTCATCAGGATCTAGAATTTGAGGAAATTCATCATTAAAATGGTCATTTGAAGATCCAATTCAATTTTAAACATCCATTTCAATAGTTATTATTGTTTTGGATGTGGATTTTTTAACAATATCATTTTCTATCCATTGTGGTAAGATTCCTAATATGAATCATAATCACATTGTTTTCATAAATGAAAGTAGGGACTTCTTGAGACGCCTTAGCATGATGTTGACTTCTTATACAAAACTATTAGGAATATTTAACCATGTATAAAAATAAATCTCATGAATCATTTGATATTTTGATAATTAATTATCTTATTATATTTTCAATAATCATACTATTATTAGATAGATACAATTCATTAGGAAAATATTAAATTTAAATATATGATTTAATTTTATGGTTGGGAAAAATAAAATATGATATGTTCTATACATACAAATATTCCAGAAAAATTTCACCTTTAGTTTTTCTAAATCCAAAAAAAATCAATTATTATTGCAAAATTTATAGTAAAAGGAGTTAGTTTTTCAAATAAATATATTCATTAATTTATTCCAATTATAATTAAAGAGAATGTGAATAGAGAAACCATTCCTAATAAAAACCATTTATAGAAAAAATAAATGCTCTTAATTTTACTTTAATTTCATCTATTCCTTCAGGATAATATAAAAAAAGAGGAAACAAAATCCATGAATATGTTCATGTTGATCATCACCTAGAAATTCATTTCATTTTTTGAGGTTGGGGGAAAAAGGACATTTGATTTCAAATATTGTAGGTCTATTGAGGGTATTCTATTGAGTTTTTATTATTTTAATCAAAGATAAACCCAATTATTGAAATGTTATATTGTTATCAATGACTATATTAGGTTGAAAATAGTTTCTATAAGTTAAATTAGTTGATTATTCATAATTATACAAATTTTAATTTATTACATCTCTAACACTAGAGTGATAAGTTTGTTAAATTTTAATATGTAAATGTAAATAACTATTGTCGGAATATAAAAAAAGAAAAAATAGAATTTAAATTAATTCAAGAATCCATCATGGAAGCAAATCCAGTTGAAATATGATATTTTAGTCACATAATCTAATTAAAAATTTGGTCCCTTATATCAATGCAATATAGAGGTCCCTATATTGTATCGCATAAAATATAAAAAATTATTCCAAAATGTAACATTAGTTTTTATTTTTTAATAAAAATGACTATGTAAATTGGATATATTTTTGAGTTGGATTGAAATGAAATTATATTACATAAATTGGGGACATCAAATAACAAAATTATTGATATTTAAAACTATTTAAAAATGATGGTTAAATTTTTTTATACATTTTAGTAGTGGACAAGGTTTGATCATCTATACTCCTCCATCTGTATTGTCTAAAATACTTTTATAAATGTATTTTTCAATAAGTAACTAAAATAACTCCAGTAATCCACATAAATATAGCATGATACACGATCAATAATTCAATATGGGTATTGATCCACATAAAAAATCTATTTGATGTCTCAGAAAACACAAATGAAAATCAACCAGACTGATCTAATTATTCCGAATTCCAAGACATTTCTAAAGAGTGTAAAATAATGATAAAATTATCACTACCCCCAATAAATTGTAAAATAATCTTGTATGGTTTAGAATAAGCATAGTTTGAGAGATAAAAAGTACTTATTCTTTCAAAACTATTGTTCCCATATAATTATAAAGAAGATACAGAAAAAAATATACTCAGAAACATGTATCTGTGTATATCAATGAAAATATTAAGATTATAATTTTGATTAGAATGGGTAAATAATCTCCCATTCCAATTCTATACTAATTTAAAATCATCCTACACATCTACCAAATAACCCCAAATCACGTACTGATCAAAATCATTAACAAAAAATTAGTATAATTTTCATTATGTCCATTTCATTCATATGTTTATAACCTTTTAATTGGATGGAAATTAATTTAAAAGTTTTATATAGATTAATTTAATAACAATGGAATTATAATTAATATATACTCTCATAAAAATCAGACTCTTAGTATCATTTACCTCATTATTTTCAATGGGAACCACTTTCACTTGCATAATAAACTGAATGCGCCACATTATATTATTCATCTTTTAGTCAAAATTTTCAATCACCCATGAATGTTTTCCAACATTAAACTAATTATGAAGGAATTATAAGTGTTTAAGGGAACAAAAAAATTAATGTTTTTATCACATCAATAAAATATTTGAATATCCTAATATCGCTTCCAATATGGTGACGTGTTCTTAGATTGGGAGTTTTGATCACATAGTGCTAAAATCATTATTTATAGGCGTTTTGAACTTCCCCATCTCTTTTACACAGGTCAATATCTTTAAAATGGACTTTAATCTAGACCACATTCATTCCATTGGCCAATTTACTATTCCATTATTATTAATATTTGTTTCTTATTCTCTATGATGTACATGTCCCCATAACAATTTTCATTGTTTTGATTTTTATTTACAATTATAAGACACAATAACTTCCCTAAACAATATAGTAGTATCTCATTAAACATTTTGAATTTTTATGATCGGATTTGTTGGATACACTTATTCATGTTTCCAATGCATGTATTACCTTTACACAGTAGGTTAAACGGTGGAGTTCCTTTTCAAAGTAGATGAAATGAACATTACATAACAAATATTGACTACTTTTATATGTTCTATATAGGATAAATTTACATATTAGATTAATGTAATTATATGTAAAAACCATAACATCTCAAAACAACATGTGGTTTTGCACCATGATGTAGAAGTTTTGGTTTTTATATTCTTCCCTAATTTCGAAGGGTACTAAATCACAGACCATTAGTCTTCAGTGTAAATTTCAATTTGAAAATGCTCTTAAACATGATGTAAAACCTCTATATGATGTGGTGAATAACTTTTTAATGTTTAAAAAGTATATTTTATAATTCATATAATATATCACTCAAATACATTAATCTTTACCAAATTACTCATATTTACCTAAAAAATAATAACAAAATTTTAATGGACTTTTTCCAAAATCCAAAAAACAAAATCAATTTTAGAATTAAACTTTTTTCTAATTAAATTAAAAAATATATATTTAAAAAATATGATATAATTTATCCCAAAATTTAAAGAATAATGGGGATTAATTCATTCAATATCATGATAAAATTAATTAAATATTATCTCTATCCACATGAATGATCTTGGTTTATGATATAAATTAATAATTATATCTAATGTAAAGACTAATTCACATGTATATGGATTATAATATCCAATGACACAGTTATCATATAGAATTACTATTAGAGGATCCTTCTTTAATAAACTCCCTTCTAGGGTATTTCCATGTGATAACATTGTGAGAATAAGTTTCAATTTCATATAAGCCACCAAAACATGATAGTCAATCATCAGTTATTCTCTATAATATGATTTCATCTCGACCATATGATATATGATTTTGTAATATTTTCAAATCATCTATATGTTATTATTATAATGAGGATATTCTACAACCTTTATAAATTCAAATACTCTTAAGACATTATCAAATTAATATTACATTGAATAACACTCGTAATTTTATAAAATATAGATTGATATCCTATGAATAAAAAATTATAGTAATCAAATGTACAAATTCAGTTGGTTCTAGGAATCCATATCCCAAAAATCTAAAAATCTAATTTCTTTTTTGTTCTTAATGGTTACATCAATTTAAATCCTAAGAAAATAATTCTGATACATAAAATATTTACCTCCCAAAAAATTTCTCCGAATAGAGAGGAAATAATGGGATCCTCATCTCCACCAGTTTCCTTATCAACAAACGTCATATAAATTTTTTTACCAACAAATTACTAAAGATAAAATAATTGGTGTATCAAGGTGTTGATATTATCAAAAAAATTTAACAATCTCATTAATTTACCAATCTCTATCCCATTTTCATGAATTTGATGGATGGATACCCAAAAATAATTTATGAGGCAAATATATAATGATTATGTTGTTCAATTAATTAATATAAAAATGATTTCCAAAATAGGATTTATCCTTACTACCTCAACCATATAATATTGGAAACTAATATCAGTTATATCACTATACATAAGAATTGTTTCACATTTATCATAGTCGTATAGAACTTACCTTGCTATCTAGAGTAGCAGGAGGTGTGCCTAATTTAGCTAAATGAACTACTCAAATTCATCCATGTTCAACCCATATTTCATAGAATATTATCTATATAGGTTTTCATCCTTCAGTAATTATACATCCATTCATGTAACAAATAGTAACAATAGGACATCCATGGGTATATTTTCTAGTATCACGCTATTCCTATGATAATTTTCATTTGATACAAATATACCTTAAAAATTAGGTCTCTCTATCCATGAAAATTTTCAAATAAGGGAAATATAATTTGAAAATTCCTTTTAAAATCCATATAATAATTATTGTGAGATAAAAAACATAATTATGTTTCTTTAGGGATTGAATTTATATCTCCAGTAATAGTGTCTATTCTATAATATTTTATCCTTTATGTATTATGAACCAATAATGATATGGAGAAAAAATCTCTAATTTATAGGATTATATATATGACTGAATATACCAACCATATAGTTGAATGTCAATAGAAACCTAGTGTTAAAGATCATGAAAATAAATCAACAGTGTGAATCCAAGAAAGAATTGTTATTGAATTCAATTGATTATACTTAGAAATTGAAGGCTCAATTTCCCTAAGATCTAGAACTAACCAAATTACATATTTAAACAATAATTAGTAGGATTTAATTGATACTCTAAAAAATAACTCAAAAATATAGATCGCTATGTTATTATTATCTATATCATCCACCAAAGGGTTATTTATTAATTTTATAATAAAAATATAGAATAAATAAATGATATTTATACCACATTGGGTAAAAAAATGTATCCATAGACTAGAAAAATGTTATACCATCCAACTAGATGCCTCATACAAGACTGTAACTAAAATGATGTGTTTTGTTCAATATTTATATATAATGTAGAAATCCATTACTATTGGATCATTCTACCACCCAAAGAGGGGTGAATTAGAGTATAAGTATTTATTATGAATTTTCATTTTATATTTTATATACAAATAAACATATACTAGGTTGAATGTAACATCAATTAATTATAAAAAATAATTACATCATATTTAACATATAAATATAAATTATATCATAAATTATATTTTAAAAGGTGACCCCATGTTGTGGGTGACTACATCCTTGTTGTGTATGGTGAATTTTGATACACAGATGGTCCAAAAATTTCATATAGTAAATAAAAAATGGAAATGTGTTATAAATAACCTAAATACTCTATAAAATATCTTGTTATCTCCCAACAGATTATTTATATGATAACCTACTAATTTAATAGTCGTTTTACAATAATGAATTAACAACCCTTCTCTACTTCTATGAATGTATCAACATCAAAAGAAATATCATCTTGAAGAGATTTAGATATTCTCGATGAATTTAATATGAAAATTTAGAATAATAAATAGAATCATATAATATAAAACTCCTAATTTTCATATTCCTCATGAAATCACTATCATGTGGATATTTAGAAGAAACATGATATCCTTTACACATAGAAATATTTAGAAATTGTATACATGTTTTTATCACCCAATATCTCATCCTCTATAAAAATCATTGATTGTTAGAAAATATTTAGAAGTCATAATAGCATGTTTTCATAACAATTTATATATTTTATCAAAAACATTGATATTTAATATATTTCATTATTGGATCAGTATCATATTAGCTACTCTTAATATTCCTATTTTTCATCTTCTTCTTCAACTCACCTCCGTCTCAGAAAAACATAGTCATATCACAGGGAATAATTTCAAATTTTTAATATTTAAACTACGTTTATGATTCTCATCTTGATATTTCTTCTCATATAATTTATTTACTGGTCAAATAATTATAATAATAATATATTAGTGATCCTCCAAATATTTAATCTTATCTCCCAAAATCAAAATAATTATTTTTCAATTATCATTACAAATCATTATCAATATTATAATTAAATTATTTAAAAGCTACATTCATTGAATTGAAATAAAAATTTATAATTTTTTTTAAGAATTATCAGTCATGAAGAATCCATAGTCACATAAATGATCATGATATTACTCAAACCTAGATTTTAAAAATTCCATAATGGTCCTAAATAACATCAGATATATCTTTCTTTACAATATATTTATCATATATAATCTGTGAAAACATCATATTATTTAGATATGGGATCTAGTTTATTCATTTCTAATATAAGGTTGAATAAATTTTAGACACTGAAATCCTAATGTTAATCATTAGTATACTTAATATTCTTTTACTTATCAATACACGTCTACATGAACTTTTTCTCACCATCTCATAAAAACAATGCACACTAGTGGAAATAACAGAATTAACGCTGAATTAATTAAAGATATTTTTTCTAAAATGAGGATAATAGTATGTGAGATAAATATTTAGTGTTGATTTTACAAAAAATGGATGTAAACATTATTAAAGAGTGGTTTTTAGTGTCGTTTTTTTATATCAAACCCCAAAATCGGCAAACGGATTGATATATAGCGTCAGTTTTTCTAAAAACTGACGCCATAAATCAAGAAAATGTTCTGGTGTTAGTTTTTAGGAAACCCAAAACCAAAAATCACTAACTATAGATCTTAAATCAATGGTTTTTATAAAAATAAACACTATATTTAAAAATATTTTTATGGCATTTTTTTCTTCAGAAAATTGATTCCATATATTAAATAAACCTACATTGGTTTTCCAAAAAAAACTGATGCTGGAAATTCATTTCGAACTCTTGGTCCGCGGTTTTCATAAAAACCAACAATGAATGTCTTTTAAAAATATTCCGGATTATGAAACCCTCATGTTTTTGGTTCTTCAAAATCTAAACCAATGGCAACTCCTCTCGACTCGTGATGACTTCAATGGAGAATTTTTTATATCCTATAGCTATTAATGTGGATTTTCTTCCATTTCTACCATCTATGGTGTGAGTTATTTATTTTATTCCATTATTTCATCATCTATGGATTAGTTTTACTTGCATATCCTATTTTCGGCAACATTCAACCGTAGTATGATTTATGTTTTTTGATTAAATTTATTTTTCATTTTTACATTCATTTTTTATATATCTCTTGCAATGTTTACTTCTATAAATAATTCCACAGAGCAATGCTCATATTGGTATATATTTTCGTGTTAAACTGCAAATTTTGTAAGTTTTTTTTTTAATTCGAAATTAAATTAGTTATAATTTTATTTTATTTTTTCATTTTCTTTATTTATTATTTAAGAGATTACTAAAAATCTGGTGGAAAATTGTAACTCGTTATACCTAATAGTGATCAAATCATATATGGGAAAAGTTCAAGTGGAGTGCGATGTGATTTTTGTTCATATAGATTTTTATTATGGTTTATTATTGTATCACCTTGAATGTTGTGATTATATTATTTTTTTTACTGAGTTATGATATTTGTTGTATTTACACATTGTTGGGTACAGGAAGGATGTAGAATTAGAATAATCATTATATGAATATACAGATTAAAATGTATTGTATATGACATTCCATGTAGTATTCATTACTATGGTATTTTAAATTTAACAATATGCATTATATGTTTCATTAGAATGACTCTTACAGACCGTGATTGGATTTTTATAAGAAAACACAATATTATCCTTTTTATGTATTTGATAAGAATACATGTTTTTAAAGAAACCTTATATTATATATCAATCATGATTTGAATATATTCTATGTTTCCAACTTATGTAGTCTATTTTCGTACATATATTTTACATCAGTGCTTCTCTAGAAGGTATACCATTAATTTTTGCAGGGTGCATAACACCTATAGATTTATTAATGGTTCCCATATGCTTCAGCTCTTTAGGTGATTAATTAGAAATAAATTATTGTATTTCATGCATCTATACTTAGACATAATGTTTTCCTATATTTATTACCGCCTATCTCATAACCTGATATAATTTCTATGCACTTTTGGGTCAATTAAAAATATGGAATCAATCTAATTGATGTAAAATTATAATTTAGAATCCAATTATAGAAAACCTAGATATTAACTAGTTTATTTTACTAGTAGATTCATTTTATATTAATATAATATTATTTATAAATGAAGGAATGTTTTTAATGGGGTTCCTTAGTTGGTATAAATGATATATTTCTTATTTTCTTTATTATAATCACAATAATTTCATTATATAATAAAAACAAAAAATAATGAATTAAATTTGTTGTACGACATACCAATATAGTTATGTATTTTATTTCAACAGTCATAATTTTGGGAGTATTTTGATTGAATTCACATATAATATGAACTTTTAATCTAATTATTATTTCATATTACTAATAATAACTAATTTTTCTTGTTAAATTAATGTAATATTCAATACTTTTGACACACACATTGTTGAAATAATGCAAAAACTATGTAAAATGATGTAACAAATTTTAGAAAATTGATTTTATAAATAAATTTTAATATCAATATGACAAACGTATATAATATTAAAATAATAAGATTACTATTTGTAAATGTGTTTTATATCTAATGTTTTCTATATAATTATCAATAGTTTTTATTAAATGTGTTTCTGTTTACAATTTATCATTATATATATATGTGTGTGTTTATATGTCTATATTTATTATTATATTCACCAATTAAATATAGATATCAGGTATTGAATAGATCATAATTAAATACCTTAACTAAGAACCACTAGAGAATATGAGAAAAGAGTTGACCAATTATTGGAATTTCTAAATTACATCTTTAAAACACTTATTTTAGTTTCTCTCCATGTGTAAAGTGTTTGAATATTAGAATGTTAAACTCCAGATAAATCTGGGATCATCTCATTTGTAATGGTTTCTGCCTTAATTATAGACATTTGATCTTGCATGGTTAACGAAATAAAACTTCAATATCCAATATTGATGAAAATATTCAAAATGAGGCAGAGGATCATATTGAAGAATTAATTCATGATTTAGGTGTTGAAAACATCAAGATAACATCAAATGTTTATTGATTGTATAGTGATTATGAGAAACAAATATTCTTATATTGTAGTAAATATATAGTGTTATCTTCAGTTTTGGGATTAGTTAACTTAAAAAAATGGGTGGAGTGATTAAAGTTTATCTAGCTTACTGGTGCTTTCAAAAAGAACTATATTGAGAAGGCAATTATCTTTTAGATTCGAATTTTGAGGTGAAGAATATATTTTTCCCAATGGTATTGGGTATAAAAATATAAATTCTTGCCCAAATGATTGTGTATTGTATAATAATGAATATGAATATTTATCAAGTATCCCTGCATGTGGGACATAATTCTATAAAATTGATGGGAATTCCAAAATAGATTTTTTCTTAGGTACTGTCATCTAACATCCTGAAAAATCAATTTTATACTTTCTAATGATATCATCCAATATTATGTTCATACAATTCTGATAATTCATCAGTTATTCATTCTTATATACAACAATCAAAACAATAGATCAATAAATTTCATACCTTACAATAATTCATCGATTGAAGAGTCAATTTGAAAATATAATTGATGAAAAAAGTTTCAGATGGTATTCATATGAGCACATCTCTGATGGTAAATTACGTCTGCTTGCGGATTCACTATAGTGGGTCAGTTTTGATAAAAAAATCCTGATTTTAGAAGTTACGATAGTTTTCATAGAATTACATTGTGTTATAATGGAATGAATCTAAATTGGAGCTTCAGTAGCCTAAATAATTCATGTAATATTTTGCTGGTATATTAAAACTTTTCCACACATCTATTTATGAAAATCAATATGATGAGATTATTGATTTTTCCACCAAAACAACTAGGAAATGATATTAATGTGTATCTTTCACCATTGATTGATAATATAAAACTACTATGGAATGTAGGTGTTATTGTTTTAGATGCATACAAGAAATAGTATTTTCTTTTGTGTTCTATGATAATGTTTAATATAAACAACTCTCTTTCATATGGAAACGTATCTGGATATAGTGTTAAGGGACATAATTCATGTCCAATTTGTCATGAAAAAAAATCATATTATTAATTTTAGAATGTAATAAATAAAGTGTACATGGGACATCAATGATTTTTTCAAATTGATCATCCTTATCATAGGTTGAAAAAAGCATTTAACAGTTTACAATAATAAAACCTTCCCCCTCATCCACTGTCAGTTGAAGAATATTATGACAGGGTGAAAAATATTGATTTGATATTTGGAATGTAAATAAGTTTTAGTATTCAAAGAAATATATGGAAAAAGAATTATATTATTTTGAACTACCTTATTAATGTTTTTTAGAGATAAATCATAATATCAATGTAATGCTTGTTGAGAAACACATATGTGATAGATTGAATGGAACTTTATTAAACATTAAATGAATGATAAAAGATGTATTTCATGCTATATTGGACATGATATGAATGATAATACATTTGGAGTTAGCTCCTATTATGAAAGGAACCATAACATAATTACCTCCATCTTGTAAAACATTATACAAGATTGAAATGATAAATTTTTGTCAGTTTCTTCATGGTATTATTGTACCTGGTGGTTTTTCTTTGAATTTGAAGAATTTTGTGTCATGGAAGTTTTATAAATTAATAGGTATTAAATATCATGATTTCCATGTATTGATTCAATAAATTATAGTAGAAGCAGTACATAGTATATTGCTGACACATATTAGAAAGACTAGAACGAAGAAATGTAACATTTTCAAATCAATTTTTAGAAAATTCGTTGATATAGATTTTGTATATTTTTGGAAGAATGAAGCAAGTATTATTATTTGTCAACAAGAAATGTATTTCCCACCTAAATTGTTTCATATACTGGTTCATGTACTAAATTATATTGTGCGTGGAGTAAGAATTTTTGTTCCTATTTATTTACAATTGATGTATCCTTTTGAATGATTTATGAATTTTTTTAAAGGGATTTATTAAAAATATTTTTCGAATAGAGGCATTTATTGTTCAAAAATATGTATCAGATGAGGTGATTTTGTTCTGGACTGATTATGTTTATGTAGTAGAGAATATTAGTCTCCCTATATCTCTCCATATGAAATTTTATAGTGAATGATGAGGGGTTTGAGGAATAAAGTTAAAGTTCATTCCATGTGACGAAGTGATTCAGCCACATTATATATTTTAAACAACAGAGATGAGGTTTAATCACATATATCCTCACATATATCTAAATTAATGCTATGATATTAGAAATGAAACAAAAATTGGTTGATGATTGAGCAAAAAAATATTTGTTTCAAGGTTTAAAGAAAAATTCATCACAGATATGTCTTCATTAGAAACATTGAATTAGTTAGTTGGAGTACCATTTCTTAATGTGATCAGATGGTCTAGTTTTGATATTAATGGTTTCAAATTTTTAAAGAAAATTTTGGATGATAAGAGCACTATTCAGAATAGTGGTGTGATGGTTTTTACTGAAGTGTTTCATTTTTTGAGTCCCAAAGATAAAAACCCAATTTCTGTATCAATTCCATATTTTGGAGATCGTTAATACATATGTGAAATTAATTGTATTAATATTTGAATCACCTTTTTTATGTGTAATTGGTTTGATTATAATAATTGTGCAAAACATTATTAATATTATTTCAAACTGGTTGATTTGAAAATATTTAATTACAACGTGGAACCATTTATCATGGCGACACATGAAAAGACAAGTATTTTATTTCATTAATCTATTGAATGATCAATTATCTGATGTTTTTCAAAGAAAAAGACTCCATTTGGGTGATGTGGATGATGCTGATGATGTTATTGGTTTATGTGAGCCTTATTCATCAATTACAAAATTTATGCATGATTACAATGCATATAAGATAGATATAGTACATGAAATACATAATGATCACAATGAAGGAATTTGGGAAAGCACAAAAATAGTCTCCAAATTTTCCAAGTAAATATTTTTTTTTTGAAACATAAAAATGCATGACTCTTTTTTACATACTTATTTTTTCTTTCTTATTTCTAAATATTATATTTCATAATGATATGAAGATACGCACAATTTCATTACACTTTCAAGTAGAAATTTCAGATACATATAGAGAGGAGCAGTTACCGAGTTATGTTTATTTCTTCATATTATTAAATATTTTGTAATATAAATATTTAATGAACAAATCTGTTAATTTACAAAAAAAATTACAGGCCTACTGATGTGTCCTCGAGGGAGGATACTTCTCTTATGACTACTACAAAATCAAGTTCTCAAGTTGGTAAACATGGTATTAGAAGTTTACCAAAACTATCACTTGCTCGATATGATCACATATTACACATATGTTTTGATGATAATTATAATGAAACTATCCCCAATGCAGTTCAGTTTATCACTTATATATCGATGAAGAGATATTACAGGAATAATATTTTATATCCTGATTAGATGTTATTGGACAAGATGAAGAAGCAACATCATTGGGATGTCGTGATGGAAAAATATCTTAATTCATTTCTTTTATCTCATTTTTTGAATATTAAATATTTATAAAGATATATTTAATTTATTCAATTACAGGTGACATTCAATTTTGTGGAAATAGAGGAAATTAAGAAAATACATCTCTCTTTATCAGAGGTTAGATGAATATTTTTTTTAATTCCTGAAAAATTTAATTAAAATAAAAACGTTACATGAGTCTAACGGATGGTATCATCTTATAATCATTATTATGAATATGGAGAAGATCAATGGGAATATCGGAAATCGAGTTAATTTCTTGATTTACTCCTTTGTTAGAAAGTTCATCAGCAACCGTATTATCATCACGATAGGTAGGAGTAATAATTTAGTTGATGTCAAGAAGCAAGCGGGTGCAATCCATCCATCAAGTAGTGATCATCCATGTAAGGTGTGTCATGTTGTTCCATATTGCTTTCACCAAGGTAGTTGAATCTCTTTCAAACTGGAGATTGTTCTAACCCTGATTCCTAGAGAAAGAAACAACATGTATCATATGCATCATTTAGGCCTCCATAGAAGAGGTGATTCTACATTTCCAAGAAAGCATCCATGGATCTGAAGAAGATTATTTTTGAAAATAGCGCCACTACCTATAGGACCTGGATTTACTTTTGAAGAACCACCAACATTAAATAATATCCAACTATGAAATGGAGCATGCCAAAAAACATCAAAGGTATGAAATGGATGAGAAAATTATCCTTCAATCTAAAGACAATACAGAATAACAAATTCATTAATATTGATATTGGAGTGACCCTTTTGCATCAATAAAGCTTCACATATGGAAATAAGTATCCACGTTCGACCTGAATTATGATTGTTTGTGGATTTGTAATATGTAACTTTATTTCTATTAAAAAAGATCACATGATGGATCTTATCGACAACAGAAAGGAATAGGTTCATAATTTGGTGAGAATTTATCATTTCTTCACAACTATTTATTTGAGTGTTGAATAAGTCAATAATCATCCATCTTCAGTTAAAAATGTCAAAAATATAGTTTCAGAGATAAGAGGCAGTAGAACATGAAATGAAGAGGTGGTTAGTATCTTCTCTATGTTGATATTAGTGCTTACATTTAGAGAAAATTTTAATACCAAAAGATTGAAGGCATCTGTTTCTGGGAACTCTTTTTTGGGAAAGTGACCAAATAAGTGTGAATCTTGAGTGATTTATCCAGGGTTTGTCAACGAGTTTTTTCCAACCCAAATCACATTCATAATTATATAAAAAATGATTATAAAAATTTTTTGAATTAAGCATACCATTGTGGTCAAGTTTCCAAATTAAAAAATCATCAGGGATTGAGAATGGATAGTTTTTTATGATGTTTATAATTTATTCAGGAAGATGATCATTTTGAGAATTTTTCATCTCTCTAATATATTAGTTAGTGTTTGTAGGGGTTTTTTCAGGATGAATCATAGAAATAATAAGATTTACATTCCAGTTATCCAACTAGAAATATATGTAGGACTCCCTGGTAACCATCCATCTAGAATAATTAATGATAGTGGAAAAATATAAATTAATATATGGCTAGATATATGAGTTTATTAAGTTAAATTTTCCTTCTTTAAGATTTCCAAGAAATATCTTTTTGAGAAAAGATATAGAATCTGAATTGTTCTAAATAAGGTTCCAAGTGAGTCTATCTTGAAGGGCCTCATTAATGTACCTAAAATTGTTTATAAAAATCCTTCCCATTTCAATAGGTATTCAATAATTAAACCATTGAATAGTAATAAGATTTATTTCCAATGTACTACCAGTACAAATTAAATTTTTAATTAAGATATTCATTTTTTTATAAGCCTAATAGGCTATTTATAAACAATCATGGAGTAAACCATTTTGGAAACAAAATTGGATTTGAAAAGGCATAATCGTCCTTCCAATGAAATGGATTTATCTTTCCAAGAGGATAATTGGTTACAAACTTTTTCAATAATTGCAGAAAAGTGAGAAGACACGGGCCTTCTCCAAAAAATGGGAACACCAAGGTATGTAAATGGAATGGAACCCTCTTTGATTCCAAAGTCACTAATAATGTTACCTTTCTGGCTGAGAGTAATAATATTTTCAAATAAGATAAAAGATTTTTTATAGATATTGGTTTGTCCAGAGACCTCTTCATAGTGAGATAAATAATTTTTTAGGATTCAAATATTTCATTTATAACATTAAAAAAAGGATGATATCAACATCAAATAGATATATCTTGGGAGCATTCACATTCTTATAAACATGAATGGTTTTGATTTTAGTCTATTCCACAAGACGATTGAGGAGATGACTAAAATAATCCTCTGAATGGAGAAAATAATGGTAGATAGGGGAACTCCTTTCCATATAAATTTGGTGCATTTGAAGTAGACCGTGGGAGAACCATTGATCCAGATAGAAATAGTGACTGAGTTGAAAAGGGTTCTGATTGTAAAAATGAAAAATTCATTGAAATTAAATCTTTGAATAACCATGATGATAAAGCTACAGTCCATAGTATCAAAAAAAAATTCGTTTCATGTTTAATGGTAATATTAGCCCCTCTGTTTACGTTGTTAAGAGTGTCGATGCACTCAGAGACAAGGAAAATACAATCTTGTATGGATATACCCTTGATAAAGGAAAATTGGTTCTAGGATAATATTTTTTCAATGATGGTTGAATATCTATAACGAATGATTTTGGTGATGATTTTAGAAAGTATTTTAATAAGTACAATGGGTCTAAAAAGGTGGATCTCATAAGCATTGTCCACTTTAGGAATCAAATATTAAAATTTAACATTCAAACAATGAGGAAGGATACCATTGGAGAGGAAAGATTTTATATGTTTAAAAACATCCAAATGTATAATGTCCCAATAATGTTACAAGAACCCGTTATTAAATCCATTATGAATTGGAGCACTATCAGGATTCAAACTAGACAATGTCGTTAATTTCATGATCATGTGGTATGTTTAGAAGGAAATAGTTTTCTTCATCATTAACCACTTTATGAAGGGCCTCATGTTTTAGGTCTTTATTCTAGTCAGGACCATTGAAGATAAATTCAATGTAAGAGAGAATATGACTACCAATATCATCCTCATTGTCTAAGATCATTTCCTCATCTTGTAACAAATATAGAGGTCTATAAGCTTTGTTGAATCTATTAATTGAGTTGTAGAATTTCATGTGCATGTCACCATTAGAAAACAATTTAACATTAAAAGTCTATTTCCTCATGTTCTAATTAATGATGAGAAAATAATTTAGTTTTATTGAAATATTAAGTTCTTGAGTCGGATCTGTGTTGAAATCAGAGCTATTGTTACTGATTTGAAGTTGACTATGTTTATCATCAAGAAAAAGAATGTCATTGTTATATTGTTTTGTAGTATAACTACACTAACTATTGAGAATCTGTTTGATGGTTTTTAACATTACAGGACATATAAAGGTATCATTGACATGTGACATAGAAGTCCAAAAGGATTTAGTGATATCATTGAATTCATCAATATAAAACCACAAATTCTTAAATGTGATAGTAAATGAGGGTTTCTAATTTTAGGTTGAGATTGGATAGAATGTGATGATGGTCAGAGTGTAGATTGTGGAGGGTGATGCAAAATATAGAGTCCCATTTGTCAAAGGAAGGGATGTTCGTGAAGGCTCTGTACAACATAGAGGCGACCACCCTATTGTAGTGCCTCTTATACTAAGTAAACATGGAACTAGTGAGATTAATTTCTAAAAGGTTTTTTTCTTCAACAAATTTTTTTAATTCTCTCGGGGAAATAATACCATGTGTCAGACCAGTTTTCTCACTTTTTTTTAAAATGGAATTAAATTCCCCAATAAAAAACCATGGAGTATAGATATTGGTACCTAAATAGGTAAGGTCCTTTCATTGGGGTCTCTTATCTTGGTATCTTTTTTAGCATAAATAAAGTTGAAGAAGTAGTGAGTTCCATCGATTATGAAGTCACAAGTTAAGAATTGTTCAAAAACATTAAAGACATTAACATTTTGAAGAGATGTGTGTGAAAAAACCCATAGGGTTTCAACATTGGAGGAATTTTGTGTTGCACCAGCAAAAGGATAAGCATGTTGTCATAAGTGGGAAAATTTGGTTGAAATTATTTTTTGGTTTCAGTGATAGAAAAAAACATTGGTAAATGAGTTTTGATCATTCTTTTTAATATAATAAGAGTGTTAGAGTTGGAAATACCCTAATTATTCCATAAGATAAGCTTGATTTAGACCTATGTTTGGAGATAAAACTCTCATTTTTTGTTCAAAACATTTGGAAATGAGTGTTGATCATTATGTTTATTATGATAAGCATTTCGGAGTTTGAAATACCTTGATTTGGTCATTCAGGGGAAATGGGTGTTGATCATTCCAAACATGTAACATTTGAACCAGTAGCGAGGTGTATGTTCTTTGTTCCATTAGTGACATTCTACATTCCATAGTCATAGCTAGAATTAAAAATTCAATAGGTACCATGAATGACTGAATCATGAGGTTTGTAGTCCAATTTAGACTGGTCAAGGCATGCAGGTTCTTGTACCCATGAGGTAGTGCTGATATATTCAATAGAGTAAGATGTAGGGGGAATTCAGTATGGGGAGTACTATAGGCATTGAAATTTTGTTCCCTATACAACATAGAACTAGAGATAGAAATTTTATGATTCTCATCAGTTTTTTATCATTACCAGATCCTGAATAAATATGTCAATATTAGAATATTCAATATTAAGAGTAGCAGGGGGAGGGTTATGGAGTTAAACTTTGATAGTATAGTACACATATGTATCTTTTCCCTTACCCTGTGAGATTTTAAGGGGGTAAGCATTCATGTGATTAATGATCCCAATTGCTAACACTGGCATATGGGAATTACATTCCAGCATTGTTGGGGGTGTTCGAGCATGATAAAAATCCTACGCCTGTTTTCTAGGATGACTAGGATTTGATGCCAAAGTTGTAGCTCCTAAATCTAATTTATAGTGATTAAGTAATTCCATGATAATTGTTCTAATTTCATTTTTTATACATTGATATTCGGCTTCATTTTCATTTTACTCCCATAAATGAGCCCAAGATTTTCCCTCATCAACCTCTGATGGAATCAAGGCCTTAGATTTGATAACCCACTTTTCAGTGTTCTTCTTTGAGGTTTCTGGAATATCAAAGGAAAAACCTTTATCTTTCTTTGGTTTTTTGGTCTGTCCATTCAATACAACTTGGTTGTCAGGACTGTTTGTGCACTACCATATAGTATTTTATCGAGTGACCTATGTTTTTACCGAACTCATAGAAAGGCGGAATTCTATCATATTAAATCCTTACACTAGCCTTTTAATCCTTATCATTATAAGAAATATAGTGTGGAAGTTTAGTTTCTAGGTTCACTTCTTCTATAACTCTTGAAAATAATCCTAACTCACAATTTAATGTTGTTTGATCGATCATCCGGGGAGTACCAAAATCAGAGGTTATGTCATTTAAAATTTTTGGATTCCAAAAAAATAAATTGATGTTATGCAGTCTGACGCGTTCCTATTCTAAATATTTTATATGAGTGTTTAGATTAAAAGAAAAGGACCATTCAAAGATACACAATATGCCAGGTTTGTGTTGGATATTACCAATCATCCATACCATATATAAGTCTTCCGACGAGGATAAAGAAATACAAAAATAACCCTTATCTAGTGGGAGCTGTTTACATTTTTAAAAACCATAATAGTGAACTATGTTAGGCTTAAAATCAAGATACAACAATGGTTTTTACCCTTTTAAATAAGTAATGTGACCCATGATAGAGAACTTACACATTTTTGTTCGCTGTTGAATCCCTTCGAGATCAGCCTCCATAGAGAATCCTCCATCATCCAATCTTTTAACCTTTGGAGGTTTTGTCAATATTGATTTTGGCAGCTCTTATCTGTTTAGATCCTCAAGGATGGAAATACCCCAAGATTTTTCATTCGTCGCTTGTCCTAAACCATTATCATCAAGCATTTTGTTTTCGTTCATTTGAGCTATAATGGAGAGGAAGGATATCTCCCATTCCGGATTAAAGGAGGCCATGAGTTATATAATTTTTCAATGATAGATCCTAACATCCCTAATTTTTGTAGATTGGGTATTGAGATTCAAGGGTTCTTTGAGCCGTTTAGAGAAAAACCCCCTAATCTCATCCAAATCTCCAATCCATTGTCTCCAAATAGTACGGTCATGAAGTGGGGATCACGGTTCGATGCAGATATTTAAAAAAATGAAAATAATTATGTTTTTGGAATGAGAAGGTTTGAAAATCCATTCCTCAAGTATCTGTTTATAGATGAAGATACATGGAACCCAGTTTTTGATAGTTGTCATGATAAAAAATTTATAATATGATAATTATTTTGTATAGTAAAAACTATTATATATTTTACTAAATTTTTAGTAGTTTATTTTTATATAATATTACTTGAAGAGATCTCATCAAGGAATTTTGTTGGTAAATTTATACAATCATATTTTTTCACGTGGATGGTATTCGTATTTGGAGAAGAAAATGATTGAAGAAAAATTTGAAGCATTAGAAGAATGATCTAGTGTTGGTTCAGAAGAAGTTCAGTATGATCCTCCATCTCCTCCCATGCTCTATGAAAAATGGAAACGAGCAAGAAGAATAATAAATAAACAATATCATATAGAGGAAGATAAGAAACTAGCTAATAAAATAGTAAGTAAATATTATTTTTTGTCATCAATTTTTATATTTTATAAATTTATAACACTAATATAAGTTTAATATTTTCATTTTAGGATGAACTTAAAGAGAAATAGAGACATATATCTTTTATCCCTACGGTTAAGATGGAAATCCTAGACACTGCTTGGGAAAAGGCAGAACACCCAATAAATGTTAGAGGATATTAAGAAGGTGTTAGTATTCAAAAGTTTTTTGGTCATAGTAAGAAATAAAGAGACCCAAAAATAGAATCCTTAAAATTTGAGCTAAATGAATGGAAACAGTCTATGGGTAATCAAATTCATGTATCAGTGTAGAAGACCTTATTAGAACACTTGAAAAGATAGTCACATTCGGCATAGCCTTCTCAGGTATATTATTTTTTTCTCATCAATTTTATTATTTTATAAATTATAAACACTAAGATAACTTTTTCATTTTTTTCAGCCTTCCCACCCAACTCACCCAGACTACCATACCCCATCTTCCAACCATGTCATGTATATGTAGACTTCCCAAGTATTTTATTTATTTGTCATCAATTTTTCTATTTTATAATTTATAAAAACTAATATAAATTTTTCATTGTTCAACATTCCCAGCCAGCACTACCGAACTACCCTACTCTATCTGCCTACTTGGATCCTCCACCTCCTCACTCGGGCCAATTATTATATTATTTATTTCCATCAATTTTACTATTTTTATAAATTATAAACACTAATATTTTTTTTCATCCTTCCCAACCTACTAACACAGACTACCTTTCCCCATCAACATACTTTGATCCACCAGCACCTCACTTAGACCAAAAAAAATTCCGTGAGTTATTTGCTGAAGATCCATATATATATATTATTCTGTTAGAACTCATGAATTTGTTGGGAAATTTTATACATAACCAACCTATGAAGATGGGTCATGTTAGAGTATGATTACTTGATGTTATTGATCTTAATGTTCTACTACCATTTCCTTCTAAATATATCACCAGAGATGGGGATTGTGTAGGTCATTTATTATTTTGGCCAACTGGTTTTCATCATTATTTTTCATACGAGGTATACATTTTTTTAATATAAATTACAAATGATTAAAAATTAATTATAAATTTTTATAACATTAAACTTATATATGATTATCAGAAAGAAAATGAAATTCAAAAAATGAAACAAAATGTTCAGGAATGATCGATTGTAGATACATTAGATATTTCCTATGGGTATACATATTATCTCAGTATTTTTCTTCATTGAATTATATATATGAGTTTATGATGTTGGCTGATATATGAGGAAGATATTATCTAATCAGATTACTCAATTAAGATATCATGTATCTTGTTGATTTTGATGATCTTTCCTTGAATGTGGTGTAATTTTTTTCCATGTAAGTAAATTGACATTTGAATTTGTATTTATTTAATAAAAGGTGATATTAAATTGAGTAAAAATATTTTCTTTTTAAATTAGTTATCTAATCATGATTCTTATATAAAATAAATTTAAAATAATTTATGGTTTCATATATCCCGAATTGATTTCCAAGTAAGTGAAACATGTGAAAAATATTGATAGATGTGCATATATTTATGAGAGTTTATCACATACTATGATTGAGTATTAGATTATTCAATTTCATGATAATTATGAATATGAACATAATTATGAAGTAATTATCATTATAATTTCATTAATTGTGAAGTTTTTGAATTATAGGGGGCATTATACGTTAGGCATATTATACCCAAGTGAATCCACATTATATTGGTTTTTCACTTTATCGGGGAATGTTTTTAAAATATTTTCCACCTAATTAGATTGGTATGTTTATCTATAAGCTCATTATGTTTAATTATTATTGTTTATACATGTATTATGAGTTCATATATATGAAAATGTAGTTCATGGAAAAGAGTTAACAATATATACATGTCCGTAAAGACACCAAATAAAATAAAATATCAGGAAGTATATGTAATTAGTTTTTATATTATATTTTATTCTTATTTTTTATTATATATATATTTTTTTATTTGTTTAATATATTATAATAGTTGGGTCATCATTAAAAATTATATATTGAATGTAGTTATTATATTCTAAGATTCATATATGAAATAATCAATATAGGGGAAACTACTGAATTTGATAAGGTTAGTGGTATTAATTTTTGTATATTTTCTGCCATATTATTCTACTTATTTATCTCATATCATTCAATGTTATTGTAGGCATTCAATGATTCCCAATTTTATTATCAATCCAATCATAAACATATTCAATATAATTTTGTGAATAATTTGTTATGTTTGATTAGGATTTGAGGTATGTATATTCTAACATTTATGTATAATATTTCAAATAGGTTCAAAAATCTATCTATTTTGATATAATAGGTGTTTAAAAATAATTATAATAAATTGAATGCCTAAAAGGTAACAAAAAAGGCATGTTTTAAATTTCATGTACATGTATTTTTATTCTACTTTATAATAAAATGTGTAGATAATTTTTTGATTAACTAGATAAAAGTATGTAAGATATATATTTTAGTCAAGGATAAATATGGTTTGATTTTTGTATATGTTTTTTTATTATCAAAGGATAAATTGTTTTGGAAGTGTAATAATTTCATTTTTATAAAAATATAACATTCGGTGTAGTTTTTTTTAAAATTGATGCAGAAAATATTAAATGAAAATATTTAGTTTTTTGCCTCGGTTTTTAAAGAAACTTACACCGACACATAATCAAGAAGGGTTTTAGGTGTTAGTTTTTGTAAAACCAATTCCGTATATAATCTTTTGTACATTTCCTTTATAAACATCGCTTAAAACCCAATGTCAAAAATATATAAAACCAAAGTTAATTATAGTTCTTTCACTAGTGTCACCATTATTAATTTCTATTAAATCATAAAAGGAATCTATATTACTCAGACAAATTTTTTAAAATTTCAGATTTAATCTCACATAGATACTAGAAATACCAATTTAGTCATATGTGGTTGTATAGTATTCACTATACTCCTCCAAAAAAATCAGAATCTCATTAAATCGTCTTTAACTACTTCAAGTAAAATCATATCACAATATGATATATTAAAACCATAATCACATATACCATAATTATTCAAAAATAATTTTTTATATATCATATTTAATATTACTATATCATTGTTAATTTCCTAACATCTAACTCGCCATTATTTTTGTAAACTCAGAAAAACATTCAGTAATAGTGCTTCAAAAAATTAATGGAGTTCTGTTCATATGTCAAAATCAACTCGTCTTCTCAGTCATAATATTAAATTATATTGATCAACATCTTTAGCATCCTTCAAGCTAGAAACACAACGCTTAATTCTCACTAGAATTATTGTCCATCATTATTCATTTTAATATACTTAAATATTTTTGAAAAAAACCATACTACTTGATACTCAACATGGACATCAATTTGGATGTTCATTTCTATATGATATATTAGATAAATGAATTAATAGATATCATAGATTTTCTAATATTCCACAATAATATCACATGAGATGGTGACCCTTAATTATTATTCATTTCCCCTTAAATCATATGATTAATCCCTTTTATATACTCATTTATATTATTTTCTCATTGTATATATCTAAAACATGATGTTGAATGGGATGAGACTTGATGTTCTAGTTTTCACTTTTTACAGCTGTACTGATTTCACTATTCATTGTCACACATGACTTGTTCCATTTATTTTCATTATGGATTTTTCATTAACTTTATTCCTTGAATAGAAAGGAAGTAATATTCATGGATCATTTCTGTAACATGAGGATTTATATTTCATGTATATTAGATTTAGTTTTTACTTAATGTGTGCATTACCTATAGAATGTGGTAGTGTGTTACTTTGTCACGACACGTCCTCGGGGCCTGTGTCGTGACTACCCCATGCCCGCCTTCCATAGCCCAGGGGCTGACGACTAGCACCAAAGGTGTAAATCCTGATAAAAAGGAAGGCATTCCCTTTATACAAGTAAACACCACAACAAAGAATGCAAACTGAAGTAAATACTAAGTAATATGAGTACAAAAGTAAGTGCTAAAAAGTTAATGGGCCAGAATACAAACCCAACTGAATGTATAACACAACTGAAAAGAATGTACAGTAGCACTAGAGTAAATCAACAACTACCAAGTCATCGTCTGGCTATCCCACCTAAAGGGTGGGTACAAATGGTCTCCTCAGCTCCTTGGGTCCGGCCATCCGCACCGTGTACATCTGCATGATAGTACACATCCAGGTACCATCCCGCTCCACAATCCTCAACCACGATTATCACTGTCCTTCATATACAACCAACGCAACGTAGTGCGGGCATAGCCCTTCCAGGGGTGAGTATACGATACTCAGTAGGGACCCGAGACCCCCGAACAACTCCCAGAATCCACAAAGGATAAACTCCAAAGGAAAGATACAAACATGAAGTATAAACCAAATATACTTATATATATGCCCATACATATACCTAAGTCAACATTTCCAGTTCGTCTACAAATCACGAGCCCAAGTACAACCCAGTCCATAGAGGAAAGCACAGACCAATCCACACAAGAAAGCAAGTCAATCATATCGATGATAATGACTGAAAATCAAGACTCAGCCCACTCCGGTATTCTACTCACAAAGAGGGTGGAGATGATAGATGTAGCCTCTGAATCATTTCCCCTGCCGAACCCATGTAGGATCCAAGTACATCAGTCGTCGGTGCCGAACCAATGTAGGATCCTAGTACAGTAACCATCACTGTCGAACCCATGTAGGATCCACGTACAGTTGTCCTCAATGCCAAAAACACATTGGATCCATGTATAGTAGTCCTCGACGTTGAACCAACGGAGGATCATAGCACGGTAGTCGTCGCAGTCGCAACCAAATCTAGGGTTCCCGCACACAGCATACTCGATTCTTGGAGGGTCTTCTCCTCGAGTCAAGGGGTGGATACATCAACTGTCATGACGACCAGAGATGATGTATCCTAACGTTCCGTCCCATTCCATAGGGAAAAACCAATAAAAATGTGACCAAGACAAATAGATTAAGATGGACAAGTCATTTCCCTAAAAAGTACACGGTGTTTAGGTAAGTTATACATGTCGTGTCATCAGACACGGGGTACTACCTGTGTAAAACGACCCGTGTCATGGGACTGGTCATTTAAAATGTAAGTACATGGCATGTGGTATGGTTACACGTCGTGTCTTCAGTCCACGGTTACTGTCTATGTACCACAACCCATGGAGAAGGGTTGTTCATGTAAAAATTAAGTACACGGCATGTGGTATGGTTACACGTTGTGTTTAAACTTCTAGGGTTGGCTCCGTGTACGTTAGCCATGCCTGGCCGTGTGGTGGAGTACATGCCCGTGTACTCCACCCCGTGTTTGTGTATTCACAGAATACACAACGAGTCATCATGAATCTGCTGCTGCCATGGTGAAGGTAGTACACGTCGTGCCACATTGACGTGTGGTTCTACCTGTGTCCATGTATCTCCCAAATTACACACCAAGCCTCGCAAATCCGCTTCTACATTTCTATGAAGTGAATACACGTCATGGAACTTGGCCATGTATTGCTTTCTGTGTCCATGTGTTTTCCCTGAATACATGCCATGTCCATCGAATCCCCCTCTGACAAACAGTGTGGATAGTACATGCCATGTGTCTAGAGTCACACACAGTGTGTTACTTTTCTAACGTCTAAAACTGAAGCCACAGTACGCTTGTACTATATGGTGTGTACCCCTGAAGGACATACCGTGTATTCTAGAATTTTCCAAAAAACAACACCTCTGGCTAGCACGCCTCCTGAGGTGTTAGTTCATCATTTCAATGATAAGATTATATGAAACTTCCACTTCTAAGTCCCCCCAATGCTTTGAGGCCGTTTACGATGTTTTCAGGCCTCAGATTGGCTCCAAAAACATATCTTGATTAACCTCTCAATAACGGCTGAAGAACTCCACATATTCACAAGAACGACGGAGGAATTGGACTGTGTTCGTTTGGTTCGGTCCCTTCTGCATTAGTCTGATAACAAGCGGTTTAAGAGGAACAACAACATGGAAGGAAAACCAATCATTACTCAATCCGAACACACCCCTACCTCGATAAACGATGTCGTTTGCCAGCGACGTGGAAGATGGTGTCGAGGGATGAGGTTTCAAGGATGGAGTTGGCATGTGTCCAAGGAGGGGATAACGTCTCACACTAGCTTTGGAGAGAATAAATAATGGCACGTCGTCTCTCCTTATCGTGACGTCATTCTTCGATGAAGGGTATCGTTCTTCATGGAAGGATGAAGTCCTCCCAACAAAGCTAAAGCCTCTCCCCAATTTCACTCACACAACAAAACTAACCGCCAAATAATATAAGGCTCCTATTATTTTATTAAAACATTTCATGCATTCAAAATACAAAATTTAAACACTCAATTCAATTAATTGATTATGTGTGTTGGCATTAATTAATGTTGGAGAGTTACATAAATGAAAGGGGGGTTAACAAGTTTCAAGGGTGGTGTTAGGGAGTTAAGGAATGTGAAGAGTTGGGGATCATGTGTGCCCCACCTCACCTTTATCTTCTCAAGTGTAGTTAGTAACTAGTGGGTCCCACCCAAACTCCCACACATAGGATATAACCACTTATAAAAAGAAATAAAATTTTAACACAATTTTTATTTTAATTTTCATTTAATCCATATTTTTTTAATCAACTCCACCCTAGCAGACGCATCTTCGGTAAAGGTCATCTTAATTAATTACGGATTCTACGGTTCCATCGGTACCCTCAGATTTCAATCATGAGCACCGGTTCAAGAGATAGAAAAACCAACTCGTTCGTTCACTAAACGTACCCGAGATAAATTTCAGAAATTGATTCCAGGCACACCGGGCCTCGGAATTGGGTGTCGTCAGAAACTGGGAACTCGTAAAATACCAAAGAATTTATTAAAAAATATTACATTAAATTTATGGGTCTTTAAATTACTCCCACCTCAGTGATTTACGTCCCTGTAAAGTTACATCGTAAACAAGGGAAACAAATGAGGGTAAGGTGCACGCATCTGTTCCTCCTGCTCCCATGCGCTCTCATGGAGTTTCCCATGTTGCCACCTAATGTTCACTAGATGAATAAACCATCCATGTAGGACCCACTCCTGTTGATCCTTGATCTCCAGCGGGACCTCCACAAAAGTCTCCCTGTCATCGATATCTAGCTCCTCGTGGTCGATGATATGCATCGAGTCATGCACGTATCTCCTTAGATGAGATATGTGGAAAAATTCGTGCACCTGGTGCAAATGAGGTGGAAGAGACAGGCGATAAACCACCTCACCTATCCTGCTGAGATCCTGAAATGGTCTGATGAAGTGCGGAGATAACTTGTCACCCTGGCCAAATCTCCGTAATCCACGTCGAGGTGAGACCCATAAGAAAATGTGGTCGCCATCCTCAAACTCTAGTGGTCTCCGCCTCCATTCAGCATAGGACTTCTATCTTCTCTGTGAAGTCCTCATCAACTCCTAGATGATCTCCACCTTCTCTATCGTTTCATGAACCATCTCTGGTCCTATGAGTGCTGACTCCCCAGGGTCAGTACAACACAGAGATGATCTGCAAGTTTAGTCGTACAATGCCTCATACGGTGCCATCCCGATGGTGGAGTAGTATCTATTGATGTACGCAAACTCCACCAATGGTAGGTAATCCTCAAAGTTGTGACCAAAGTCGAGGACACATACACGGAGCATGTCCTCAAGTTTCTGAATGTTCATCTCTATCTGGACATCCTTCTGAGGGTGAAAGGCAGTGCTCAGGCATAGCTGCGTCCCAATTACTTCCTAAAACCCCTTCGAAAGCCGAGAAGTAAAATGAGTGTCTTGATCGGAGATGATAGATGATGGCACAACATGAAGCCATATGATCTTATGAACGTTGAGGCATCCCAAGCTCTCCACAGAGCCCTGATCTCTGATAGGTAGGACGTGAGCTGACTTGGTGAGTCGATCGACAATCACCCCGATGGAGTCATGTCCTCTAGAAGTACGTGGAAGCCATGTCATGAAATCCATATATATCCAGTCCCACTTCTACTCTCAGACCTCTATGGGTTCTACCAATCCTACCGGTACCTGGTGCTCCGCCTTCACCTAATGGCAGGTGAGACATTGTGAAACGAACTCTACCACAACCTTCTTCATACCTGACCACCAGTGCTGTCGTATGAGATTCAGGTACATATTCACCACTCCCAGATGTATCACCAAAGGGGAAGTGTGAAACTCTCTCAGCACCTCCTCCTTTAATTAAACTGGTACCATGGTACGTCCTCTGAAAAAAATGATGATCTCTCCTCCTATAGAATATCCATCAGGTGCATGTCTTGTGGATATCTGTGCATGTCGCGTCTCACAGTCAATATCCCCACGTGGTGCCTCTCTGACCCGCTGAAGTAGTGGAGGAGTGACTGTGAGTGGCTATAGAAAGGCTTCCCCATCTCTATCCACAAAGGATATCTGCAACGCAGCTAGCTTCTCTGTCGCCTCTCCATGTAACTGAATGCTCGACCTCCTACTGAGAGCATCAGCTACTATGTTCCCCTTCACAGGAGTATAGAATATCTCAAAGTCATAGTCCTGGAGGAACTCGAGCCATCAACGCTGTCTTAGGTTCAGGTCCTTCTGCGAGAAGATGTACCTGAGACTCTAGTGGTCAGAGTATACTATAAATCGCTCGCCCATTAGATAGTGCCGCCACATCTTCAAGGAAAAGACCACTGCTGCTAACTCTAGGTCATGGGTAGCGTAGTTTTGATCGTGATGCCTCAACTATCATGAACCATAGGCGATCACTGCCCACTCCTACATCAGGACACACCCGAGTCTGGTCCTTGATGCATCGTAGTAAACTACGTACCCTACGCCCTCCTCTAGTAGCCTCAAGATGGGTGCACTAGTCAATCTCTATCTTAGCACCTAGATGCTCTACTGACATCTATCTGACCACACGAAGGGTACCCCTTCTTCGTCAAAGCTGGAAACGGTGCTGCAACTCTGGAGAAGTCTGGCACAAATCTATGATAGTATCCATCCAGACCTAGGAAACTCCGCACCTCTGTCACGCTCCTAGGTGGATCCCAAGATAGTATTTCCTCGATCATTGGAGGATCCAACACAACTCCCACCTCAAAGATGACGTGCCCCATGAAGTGGACCTCTCGAATCCATAACTGACACTTCGAGTGCTTACCATAAATCTGGTGATCTCATAGTGTATCCAGTACAACCTGAAGTGGTAGGGATGCTCCTCCTCAGTAGTCGAGTAAATCATAATGTCGTCGATAAAGACTACGAAAAATCAACCGAGGTAAGGATGGAAGATCATGTTCATGAGGCTAATGAACACTGATGGAGAATTGGTTACGCCGAAAGGCATAACCGAGAACTCATAGTGGGCATACCGACACATGAAGGCTGTCTTCTGCACATCTTCATCTCGAACACTAAGCTGATGACAGAATGACATGAGGTCTATCTTCGAGAACCATCTTGCTCCTTTGATCTGATCAAAGAGTTTTTCATTCCTTAGGAGTGGATACTTGTTCATTATGGTCACCTGATTCAGGCGATGGTAGTCAACACATAGTCATAAGCTCCCATAATCATTCTTGGCAAAAAAAATCATAGAAACCCCGAGTGAGACACTGGGTCAGATGAATCCCTTACCATACAAGTCCTCCATCTATACCCGTAGATGTTGAAGCTCAGCAGGAGCCATCCGATATGGTGGAGTAGATATCGGGGTTGTCCCATGGGTATAGGAAAATATATAAGTCTACCTCTCTGTGAGGAGGTAGTCCAGGAACTTCGTCAGGAAAAATGTCCTCATACTGATCCACCACATCCGGAAAACTCGGACTACGTACGTCAACTACTCCTAGGATGAGACTAGCTAACTGATGGGTGATCAGTTTTCCTCTCCTCTACATGAGTCCATCCTGTGCTAAAAAGGCTCCCTTTTCACTGGTGAATGTGAACCTACTTCCATTGGTGCAGACACACTGTACCTTCCGCCTAATACAGTCGATCTGAACATGGAACGTAGGTAACCAATCCATGCCCAAGATGACGTCGTAAGGCATCGACGCCACTACATGAAGATTCAAGCCCAATCTCTCACCTCCTAGAGTAAGCTAACACTACCGGCACCAGTGTGTAATCATAGAGTCTGCTCTTGTAAGAGTCTCTAGCAGTAAGGATCGAGCCAACGACTCTGTTGGAATCTCCGAGATCCGAACAAGGGCAGCAGCAATGAATTAATGACTCGCTCTTGTGTCTATAGGAACTATAGCTATGGTGGAGTAGATATAGATAGTACCTCGAATCATCTCAGGTGTGCTGTGGTCATAAGCCTCTCCTGCCTAAAGTTGAGCCTACCTTTATCCACCAGTTCCCTGTAGCCGGGGTGGACCTCCTTGTGGTGGTGGTAGTAGAGCCTCAAAGTGTCGTCCACCACCTTCTGCTTGGCCAGCACCTCTACCTCATCTGCTAACTCCCAGCGGACCACCATGGTCAAACCTCCACCTCTTCTTGGGTTGTCCCTCAACTGTCTGCTACTCCTCTGCATGGCGGGTTGGGCAGTCACGAGCCATGTGGCCCTGCCCGCCGCATGCGTAGCACTGTCTACCTCTCGTATGACTTGCTCTATTGTGTGTCCCCCGCACATCTGAACTAGTATCCTAAGGTCACCCTCCTGAAGGCTTGGTCCTCTTGGACCTCTGCGAAACCTACCTACTGTAGGCTATAGAAGTCTCCACTACATGGCGCCATGCGGTAGGCCTCTATGCTCGTGTTGGCTCAGCAAGAAAACACTCAACAAGAAGGGCTCCCTCCAGTACTCCTGCATGCTTCGGAATACTGAGGGATATCATTGATGCCCTGATCTCATGCCTCATTCCCTGGTCGAAGGTTTGGGCCCAGAAGAATGGGTCTCGTACCATGTCTGTGGAGTAGCGCGAGAGATCAGTAAATCTCACTGAGTACTAAGATATTGTCATGCTACCCTGCCGTAGATGTAGTAACTCTTGAATGAGCACCGCAGGGAGGGTGGATGGAATGAACTCCGAGCGGAAGAGACTCTTGAAGTCCTTCCATAGTAGTGATGCCTCGTCGTGCACCTAGAGCATCAGGATCCAACATCTACCTGCTACTGCATGCAGGAGACTCACCACAAGGATCACTATGAGGTCACCTGGTGTCCATACTAATCTAAATACTCAAAATATAACCTCCAGCCAATCCTCTACTTCCTGAGGGTCCGTCTCTCGTCAGAACCTAGGTGGCCTCTAATGCTAAAACTCATGCAGTGCACTCAGGCGACGAGAACTCTCAGCTGCTGGGGCTGGTGGAATCGGTGGCACAGAAGGTAGTGGTACCGTTGGTGCCTCCACTATAATGGTGCCCTACACCGTGGCCTCGTCGCTTGGTGGGATGCCATCTCGAATGTAACTGGGAACCCTAGTTGGCTGCTACCTTGGTCCCATACTGAATGAAACAGGTGCACCATGGTTAATACAGTATACCTGGTGAGATGACACAAACTAACCACAAAGAAAACTTTTTAAACACACATGCATTCAATGTTTTCGTGCACTGAGTCATAAATCAGAGGTCAGGGTCATGGTGTATGGATATGTCAGCTACCGCACTAACACTGGATTCCCGGAACTAATAATCACACTAAATACCCTAAACACTATTGCTTTAAACCGAAATATTATCTGTGTCCTACGTTCTGCGGTAGAACCGACTCCTCTAATACCAATTTGTCACAAACCGTTCTCAGGGCCCATGCTGTGATAACCCCAATCCCGCCTTCCATATTCTAGGTGTTGTAGACTAGCCCCAATGGTGTAAATACCGATAAAAGGGAAGGCATTTCCTTTATATAAATAAACAACACCACAGTGAATGAAAACTGAAGTAAATACTAAGTAAACTGAGTACAAAAGTAAGTGCTGAAAAGTAAATGGGCCAGAATACAAACCCAACTGAAAGTACAGTACAACTGAAAATAATGTACAATATTAGTAAAGTAAATCAGCAACTACCGAGTCTTCCACCAGCTATCCCACCTGAAGGGTGGGTATAGATGGTCTCCTCAGCTACTCAGGTCCGGCCGTCTGCACCGTGTACGTCCGCCTGATAGTCCACCTCTGGGTACCATCCCGCTCCACATGCCCAAACCAAGATCAGCGTTGTCCATTATCTGCAACCAACACAACGTAGTGTGGGAATTGCCCGTGTAGGGTTGAGTATATGATACTCAGTAGGGACCCCGAGACACTTGATGGTCTCCCAGAATTCACAAAGGATAAACCCCAAAAGTAAGATACAAACATGAAGTATCAACCAACTCTACTTAGGTATATGCCCATATATATACCTAAGTCATCAATTGCAATTCATCTCCAACTCATGTGCCCATGTACAACCCAATCCACATAGGAAATCACAGCCCAATCCACACAGGAAAGCAAGTCAATAATATCGATGATAATGACTGAAAATCAAGACTCATCTCACTCAGGTATTCTACTCACAAATAGGGGTGGAGATAATAGATGTAGCCTCTGAATCATCTCCCCTGCTGATCCCCGAGAGGGTTCGCTCCTCGAGTCAAGGGGTGGACACATCAACTGTCACGAAGACCAGAGATGAAGTATCCTAATGTTCTATCCGACAAAATAGGGGGAAAACAAGAAAAACGTGTCCAAGACATAGAGAGTAAGATGACAAAGTCATTTCCCTAAAAAGTACAATGTGTGTAGGTAATCTATACACACCGTGTCATCATACACCATGTACTGCCCGTGTTAAACGAACTGTGTCATGGGACTAGTCATGTAAAAATTAAGTACATAGCATGTGGTATAGTTACACAACATTTCATTAGTCCACTGGTACTGTTCGTGTACCACAGCCCATGTCGAAGGGTTGTTCATGTTGAAATTAAGTACATGGTATGTGGTATGGTTACACGCTGTGTCCAAAATTCTTTGGTCGGCTTCATGTACGCTGGCCATGCCAGGCCGTGTGGTGTAGTACCTACCCGTTTACTCCACCCCATGTCCATGTATTCCCAGAATACATGCGATTCATCATGAAGCCGCTTCTGCCTTGGTGGAGGTAGTACACATCGTGCATCATGGCCGTGTGGTTCTGCTCGTGTCCCTGTATCTCCCAAATTACACACTGAGCCTCACGAAGCCTCTTCTGCATTTATATGAAGTGAATACACTCTGTGTTACTTGGCCATGTATTACTTTTTATGTCCGTGTATTTTCCCTGAATACATGCCATGTCCATCGATGCCTCCTCTGACAAACAGTTTGGACAGTACATGCAGTGTGTCTAGAGTCACACGCCGTGTGTTATATTTCTAACGTCTAAAACTGAAGCCACACTACGCTTGTACAACACGGTGTGTGATCCTGGAGTACACATTGTGTATTCTGTAATTTTATAGAAAACAAAGACTCTATCCATCACAACTCTTGAGGTGTGTATTCGTTCTTCTGATGATCCGATTATACGAAACATCCACTTCTAAGTCTCCCTGATGCTCTAAGGTCATTTAAGATGTTTTCTGATCTCTGATTGGCTCTGAAAACATAGCTTGCTTCACCGCTCAATAACGGTCGAAGAAATCCACATATTCACAAGAATGGCGGTACAATCGGACCATGTTCATTTGGTCTGGTCCCTTCCGTATTTTTTCAATAACAAGCGGTTTAAGAGGAAAAATAACATGGAAGGAAAACTAATCATTACTCAACCAAAAAACACTCCTACCTCGATAAACGATGTCGTTTCTCGGTGACGCGGAAGACTGTGTCGCGGGGTGATATTTTGAGGATGGCGTTGATGTGCGTCCAAGGGGGGGATGACGTCTCACACTAGCTATAGAGAGAAGAATGAATGGAACGTCGTCTCTCCTTTTGGTGATGACGTTCTTCGTCGAAGGGTGTCGTTCTTCACAGAAGGATGAATTTCATCCAACAAAGCTACAGATCTCTCCCCAATTTATCTCACACAACAAAACTAACCCCCAAATAAAATAAGGCTCCTCTTATTTTATTAAAACATGTCATGAATTCAAAATACAAAATTTTAACACTCAATTCAATTAATTGATTAAGTGTGTTGGCATAAATTAATGTGGGAGAGTTATATAAAAAATGGGGGTTAACAAGATAAAGGGGGGGAGTTAGGGAGTTATGGAATGTGGAGAGTTGGGGCTTGTGTGGGCCCCACCTCACCTTTATCATCTCAAGTGCAGTTAGTAACTAGTGGGTCCCACCCCAACTCCCACACCTTGCATCTAACCACATAGAAAAAGAAATAAAATTTTAACACAATTTTAATTTTACATTTCATTTAATCCAGATTTTTTTAAACAACTCCACCCGAGCAGAAGAATCTTCGGTAAAGGTCCTCTTAAGAAATTACCAGAGCTGCGGTTCCATCGGTGCAACCAGATTCCAGTTCAGAACACCGATTCAAGAGATAGAAAAACCCACTCATTCATTCACTGAACGTAAGTTTTCTTTGAAATTTACAGGTCTTTACATAATTTGTCTATCTATTATGTGTACTTCTGTTTTATACTAGGAAAACAATACATAATTTGTTATATAATGTATTTAGTTCATTGTAAATATTTTTCCCATATATTTTGATGGTGGCACCATAAATAACCAATTATGACTAGTTTGTGACATGAACCACCACATGGGAAAAAATGGTTGCAATTTCAATTAAATGGATATAATTTTCAGTTTATAATGTATATTGGAATTTGTAAAATGTGAATTTTTTTTTATATAATTGAACCTTTTACATGGAATTTTATATCCTATGAATAGATAAAAATTATTAAATTACTTAAAATTAAATTTAATGTTAATTGAATCTTATAAAGTGTTGGAATTTATAACTTTAGAATGATAATTCACATGACATAACCCCCAAATTCTCAACATAAACCAAGTAGGTTAGTTTTACATGTTACATAAATGGGTTAATCCCTTTATGGTTGTGTTAAATCATTAATAAAATAAATATCATGTGGTTGTACTAAAATGGGATGCCTATTGTAATTTATAGAGCATTAACAATATATTTTTCGATTGTTTCCAATATAATTGAATCTATACTTTTTTTGGATAGACCCTTGTAAGTTTCCTTTTTTATTTATTTTCCTCAATACCTAACCCTTTGGGGTATGTTTATAGGAAAATAATAATCGTTATTTAATGCTTCAACATACACATATAAATGGTTTTTTATAATTTTATAGAATCATTATAATAAAATTATCCTCTAAAATAATAAGCGATTTTGGTCATTTTAAATCATTTCGAAATGAGGTAACATCTAATTAAAATGAAAATTTACAACCTAAGTAGTTTTTACCATGTAGAAAGTGAACGACATTTTATTTTACTATTAAGGATATGAGAACTTATTAATAAATAAATGGTCAATGGTAATTATAAAATAATTTTTCAAAATATCCTTAGGAGTTTGAAAAATATAGATTCAATTATAGTTTATATAATGGTTTATTCAGTTATTGATTGTAGAAATTGTATAAATGTAAACCTTTTAATATTTATAAAATAGTGTAAATTTATTTAATTTCATAAATAAAAAATCTTAGTAGTGTTTTTAATATGCACCCTAGTAAAAGGGTTATTTTTAGTTTTTCATTAATGTAACCTTAGATGGTAATGTGGATGTTCGCAATGGGGTTTTGGGGCCTTATTTTGTTGAGATAAACCTAAAGCCTCTGCATTAGAACCTTGTTATATTTTTAAAATCCCCTAGTTTTAATGTAAATTTAATGCCTATTTTATGGGTTAAACCATTGTGGAGAACCATTGGAGATAAAAAACCAATAAAATTTTGAGATGAGATTCTATATAGGACACGTGTTATCTGTTTGATCATTTTAATCGAGTAAGAATCATTATTAACGAAATGATTCACTGAGGTATGAGGGATATCTTCTGGTAAGTTGATTCCTATAAATACCAAAATTTATAATACATACAATATTAAATATTAAAATATAAATATTCATTAAATAACATATCAATCTATTCTTGATTTGTTTTTCATCCAGTTTTCGTGGAAGCATGGAAATAAATAAATGGGTTCATAAGAGATCTACATAATATCCCACTATTATCTCAATAACTTGTACCCTTCATAGATATACCATACATAATAAATTTCTTCAAATCCTGGGAAAATAAACATAAGAATGTGTGAGCTAAAATACTTGTTTGAAACCAACACATTTCATATCATATATCATAAACATGCGTTAAAGAAAAATTTGGGTAATTCATAAGACATGAATCATAATAGAATCAAATATCCTGATCAATGATAATATAACATTATCCTTATATATATATATATTTGGAATACACAAAAGCATAAAAATTTATTTCCTTAAATATCAAGGATTAATACTAAAACTATCAGTGTGGAAGGGTATCTCTCCTCAAAACACCATTGTAGTCACGGTTCAATCCCAAGACTATCATAGTGCACAATGTCATTTAGTAAAGTGAGTTCACATTCCATTATATTACTATTTATCTCATTTGATATCAATATTTACCCAATTCATTGGACTGTTATATAGGTCCCACCTATCTCATAATGAAAATCATAAAAATGTATTCTATAATATGATAAAACATTCATCATATTAAAACCTATAAAAATAAATGGGGTCCATTAATATTTCACCACACATAACCTATAGAATATAAAATTGTTTTATACTCATTGAAACATTACATCAAAGTATAAACTATGGAAAATTACTAGTTCTCAGAAACATTTTATCATAGTGTTTCCTATGGAAGAGAAATGGGTATCACAAATTTATTTTCTTCATAATAATTAATCATTTAGAAAATTAATAATAATGGTATCCTTGGATCATATTCTCAATAAATTCTAAGTAACATAAAAGGATATCATCTTAGAAGTTAATGATTTTGATATATCACATTGATCATTTCATGAGGAAAATATCCTTTCTTATTTAAATTTTTTTGAAAACATAAAACATTTTCAAACTCCTATTCATTTAAAATATCTTTATAAATATATAATGGTTGAATTAAAATTAATTCAAAACATTTCATTATTAAAATTTATTTTCCACTTTTATAAAATGATTTTTAAATATATTTTTTATTAAATTTCTATTCCTTAAAAATAACCCTAGAAACACATAAATAAATCATAAAAACAATGAGTGGTCATGATAGTTCGAAATACACTCAATTTCATACAATTTATGAAAATTATTCCTTTCTAATTTTTTCTAAAATCCAATCAATAATTTTCAATAAAATAACATGATGATTAAATTTAAATATAATTATAAAAAAACAAAATAAAATAATGTCTTTATATTATCAATAGAGAAATAAAATTATTCATTCAAACTTTCTTTAGAATAAATTTATATGGATGAAACATTGTATTTAACTGGAAAGAGAAATGAGGATGAGATTTCATAAATAAAATATTTTTTTCTCATTAATACAATATGTAATGAAAATGATATTTAACCATTAGTAATATATCAGTATCCATAGGTGAAGAAAAGACACGGGTTTCCTGAGATATAGATCATAATATATATTCATTCGAATAATAATTATAAACGATCCTAATAAATGAAGATATTGTTATATAAAACACTTACCACATTGGAAACATTGAATCGCAAGCCCCATAAAATAATAACATTATAGTAAACAAATAATATAATGAGAATAAATAAGTCATGAAATTTCTTGTCATAGGGTATGTATATACACCTCATAAAATATGATAGGTTCATAACCTAATGTATATCCTAAAGAAGAAAAAATTAGTAAAAAAATCCATTATTGCTTTGGTAAAATTTGAACTGAAAAACCCATGAATGTGATACCCTAAAATGGATTTATAAATCAAAATAATTTTCCAGTGAATATTCATAAAATACATTCACGTGTATTATATTCACTACAAGAAAGAAATATTTGGTTAATATGGCATGTGTGTTAGAAAAGTAAAAAGTGATATGGAAATCCCTTACCTTAAGACTTAAAATAATTCATAAACATTAAATCCTCTTTAATAAAAAAATATAAGTTTATTATAAATATATTATAAAACCATAATCATATTTACCATACCATATATTATTTAATTATGAAATTTCATGACCATTTTACTAATAGTTTCATGTTAAAGTCATGTTTCATGCAATAACTACATTGTTTTCATGTATTTTTCATTTTCTATTTGTGTTCCTCCAAAATTAGTCACAGATAAAAAAATATTCCTAATTTTAACAATGATAAAATTAAAATATAAGTTTAATATATAAATATATATTATATATCTAGTAATCAATAAAATTTAGTGATAGAAATAAAAATGCATCATTCATTGATATTGTATGTCGTACGTAAGCATGAACACTATTTAAATTTTATCGATAGATGAAAAAAATTAAATAATATATTAATATATATAATTAATTATTATTCCATATATTTTACATGTATTAATTAAATATACCCTTTTTAACTTCCATTAAATGCATTTTTGAAAAACTTATCACACAATTACATGAGGTAGTGGTCCTCTATATATATGAATGATATTATCGTATCCCCAGAAAAATAGAAAGTAAGAAGGAATATATGATATATTTATTCCATTAGAATATTTATTTAAAAAATATAATATATATCCATTTCATCTATATTTATTTCCATCCCTTTAAAATAGAAATGAGAAACAAATCACATCATTTCATGAGGTGGTAGTCCTTCAAAACATGAGTGGGTGTTATTGTTTTCCCACGTTCTGTAAGGTATGAAGGTAGATTGAGTATGGTAATTTAATATTTATAATTATATCATAAAAATAATTTTTCAAAATTAAATACATCATTATATCTATATATGATATGTGGTAATGGAAAATCATTATCATCGGTTCACAAATCGGAAGCCCTCCATGCACAGGAATGATGATTTTGTAACCCATTTGATGGGAGGGGAGAAAGATATAGGTTATTTCATATAAAAATAATAATTCTATGCTCTATAATTATGTTATAATTTTTCAATTATTATGAAATTAATGAAGATGGTTATTGAAGAAATAAACAATAATTAGTTTAGTGAATATTATAACCTTCGCTTAGAACAACCCCATTGGGATCTCTTAAAATGGAACCTAGGGTTTGTCTTTTGGGATAACTAGAAGCTCAATAACATGAATAATGTAGTTTGGGATGGATTCATATAGGGTTTGGTAAATCCCAAAGGATTATGATGTCTTATAAATTCAATGGATGGGGTGGCCTTTTATAATAGGGGTTGACAAGTATTTTTTGTAAATACTCATAACTATTTAAAAATGGGAGGTCACTCTCTCCCCATGTACCTCAAAAATTGATATATAATTTATTAGGGGATTATCTGGATAGTAAAAACCTCAATAACAAAAAAAGATGTTTTATACATTTTATTTTTTACCAGTTAGGATTACTTAATTTTACCTTTGATGTTTTCACCGCAATAAATTATATTTTTCCCTTACGTAGTTTATCAGTTATTAGTAAAATTAAAATTGTACTTATTAGATCATGTTTTACCACATACACTAAATATTAAATCTTATTTTTTTATATAAATATGCTTCCTATGTGAAGAATAAATTTTAAAATAAGATCATGTCACACAGAAAACCTCGTTATAAGCATAATCGTTATAAAAAAGTTTTACTTTATTTATTAAATTTTCTACATAAATTAATTAAAACTAATAGGATATTTTAAATTATTCACATATGATATATAAAATCCATTTATTAATATCCCATCTAAATATGTAGGAAAATTTAAAATAAAATTAAATCCACAAACATAATTAGAAAGCATTTTTCCGAAGAGAAAATGTTCAAATGTATAAGAGGTATTTATGAAATGAATTAAAAAATAAATATATTAAAATGAAATAAATTTTATTAATAAATATATAATATTAGTTATTTAACTTCTAGAAAATATTAAAATAATTTTTTAAAATACATTAAATTAAATTCATATTATCAATAAAACCTATTATTTTTGGATATTTCTCAAAACAATCATCTTCTCTGAAAATATAAAAAAAATTAATCCTAATATAATTTTAATATAAATTTTTCCTAATTTTGATTTATTTTTTCAAATAATGTTTTTATAAATGAGTATAATTAATTTTAATATACTTTTGAAAAATCAGACAAAAACTATTTTGAGAAAAGTATTGTTTTTACATTTAAAATTGGATTTATTTTTATCTCATACATAGGAAACACATAAGAATAATGTTAAATTTTTAGATAAATATATAATATAAAAATTTCCTTACAATAATTCAGAAAATGTTATTTTTTAATTAGTTATGGTAAAATAATTTCTTGCTCATAAAAATCATTTTTAATAAAAAAAATTATTGTTGAAAAATACATTATATTTTTTTTTATAATTACTTTCCCAAAAAATATTTCATATTTTATTCATGTTGAAAACATATATTTTTATAATTAATTTAATATTATTCATAACCATTATTCTGAAAGATATACAATAATAATCATATAAAATAGTAATGCTTTAATAGTACGCTTTGTTTCTTTTAAACCTAGTGTTGCCTAAAATTCAAGTTAAACTCATTTATTTGTATAAAAAAGAAGAAATCACTGTTCTGTGTAATTCATGATTACCTATATTTTTCTTAAAATTCAAAATAACTAAAATATTAAATTTATTCCAAAAAATATTTCATCACATCTCGAGGTGTTACATTCTAACTCTTAATAATGTATTTCATACTAAAATATCATCACTATGATAAAATTAGATGAGGATAATTATAAATAAATACTTTATTAATATCTCATGTGTCTTCCTCAAGATTGTGGGTTCATAAAAATTCAATGACTCGGTAAGTGTCCTTGTTTTATAGGAATTTCTCTGTATGATTAATAGTATCAACTAATTTTTTCTTATAAGAATGATATATCTCTAGTAGTACAGACTCTCTGTTCTATACATGTTTTGATCCAGACATATATATATTTTGGAGAGATTCATGGATAACATCATGGACTTGAGACAGGTTTTGAGGAAGTATAAATTGATTTTCTATCATCCAGATATTATCAAAACAATCAAATGGACCAATACACCTAGGTTATATCATTCCATTATAAAATAAAAAAAAATTCATCCATCTTTTTTATTTATTCTATTTGAACTTCTTCTGTGAGAAAATGCAAGAAAAATTAATTTCTTATTTTGGAATCACTAATGGATAACAATAACCATAATATAATGATACATTATTAATATTCTCTCCAGTTATCATTTTCTGAAATTTTTATAAATAGATATCCAATTTTCATAAATATCATACGGTGATGAAATACATAAATATCTAAAACCTCATCCAAAATTCAAATTAAACGTTTTTATAAATAGATAACCATTTGACACTTAAAAAAAATAATAAGTTATAAATAATATCACCAAATTTCCAAAAAATAATCATAATATTAATCACTAAAGTATCTAATAGTAAATATTAATGGGCAAATAAAAAATATGTGAATAATATGGTAATATATTATCTACAATAATGGTTATGATAAGAATGACCTTAAAACCTCATTGAAATCCATTATGCTTCCCAGTTCCTTAAATAAAACAATATATCCTTGAATATATTCCATAAATCAATAGAAGATATAAATATTATCAATTATAACATATAAAACTTCTTAAACAAAATCATTAATCATTTCGAAAGTAATAAATACTATCCAATTTAGTTTTTTTATATAATTCATCCCTTTATCAATACAAAACAACATTTTCTCAACACCAAGAACATATTAAGCTTTATCTTTCCTTAATATTGTTTTTTCTGTAAAATATTACATTGAAATTAAATTACATCACCAGTTCATCAGAACCATAAAACATATTCATTCACATCCTTAATGGAAAACTTCTATAGAAAATTTCATATATATTTCATAATGTTGAAATTCTAATATGTAATCACTTAAATCATTATACATCATTCTTATGTATTATAGTCATAATCCTTCATACTTATTTCCTTTAATATTAAATTATTATTTTCATCATCATAAAAATCATTAATTTTACCAATATGTGGATCCACTTCCTATTATTTTTTCTTAGGAAATAGATTTCAAAAATTCACTAAAAATTTATATTTATAATATTCGACCATTATTGATGCCCTCGAAAGCCCATTATTTTCATCCATTATGTCAACTGGATGTTGTATTTTTCCGTGGAAAGTAATTTCATTATTTTCTTTTCAATTATAAAAATAATTTATCATTCCTATAATTAAACCACTTGGGTGATTCTTACAACATTCTCTATGGATGAATCATTTTATTTCCCCTATGGTCTCCACTACATGAGCTCTCATTAAGAAAATTCCATCACATATTTTTTGAGTCTGATAGTTTGTCTAGGTGGAATGTTCTAATAATATATCAAGATAACTTATTATAGATAATCACAATATCCGTCACTCTAGTCATAATACCTTTTTGTTTCTCATCAGTACAATGTCTATCACATTCTATTTTAACCTAGTTCCTTCAAGATCTCATCATTGATGAAAACCAAAAAAGATAGTGTGAGGAACATTATTCATAGTCTAAAACCACTTGAAAATGAGAACTCATATATAGGATATATAAATAATGAGACATTCATTTCAATTTAAGATCCTTATATTTATATTCAATTATTTTCGGGCATCTTCTATTCAGATCCTACATGATGGTTCATAAATAATTTTTGAATTTTCAAATTATATCACTCAAAAATTGTAAAACTAAGTGTGTAGTATGGAACATTATCATGAACTAGTGGAATATTGTTTCTAGATCATTGCTCTATTTTTATAAGTATTACCCCTTTATTTTATATTATAGATACACTTCATCTTGTGTTATCCAAAAAGGGATATAATTTATTAGAAACTAAATTCTCTATCTATTACTAAAATTCAAAGAAGTTTTCATATTCATTGACTCATGATTAGAAAAATACATAAACAAATCCATAAGGATATCACTAAAGTTTTCTAATACTTTTTCCCAAGGGTTAACTACACATTTTCTTAATACCAACTATATGTACCCTACCATCTCATTAATAAATGGTTCATATTAATTAATGAATATTCGTTACATTACACAATGGTACATGGTAAATTTTTTTAGTTCTAGTGATTTTGAAAAAATGGAAACAAATTCAATCAGTTCTTATGGGATTTATATATACTACCAATATTCTCTCTATAACAATCACCATTCATAGAAATATCACACATCAATCCATTTTCATATCCTAGAGAAAAAACATAAGAATGTGTGATTTTAGAATATCATAATTTGTGATAAAGCTATATAAAAATGATCACATAATAATGATATGATAATAAGTGTTTGAGGACATGAAATTCAAATTTTATAACCATAAACTGGATATCATAAATCATAATCAATATATATTAAATAAATCAATACAATTTTTAACACATGAATCATAATGGAAAAAATTAACATGATTCTTTTTAACATAACATTGTTATAATACCGAGATTTTTGGCATAAAAAGTATCAAAGAAAATAATTTACTAAATATTGAACACCTATTTCCAAACCAATCATAGTTGAACGACATTACTCCTCAAACTATAAAAGTAGTTACGATTTACTTCGAGGACAATCATAGTGTAAATAGTCCCTCACTAAAATGGGTTCACACCCTATTCCATTCATGATTATCTCATGATATATCAATTTTTACCAATTGATTTTTATGCAGATATAATTACCAATAGTTACATATTAAAATCATATATAATGATTTCTAAAAGATTATGAATAATTCATCATATCAATCCCCATGAAAATAAATGGGTCTTATAAATATTTCATCATATCAAAGCCTATGAAAAATAAATAGGTTTTATAATCATTTCAGATTTTCATCATATCATAACCTATGTAAAAATAAGTGAATTTAATAATAATTTATTCATGGTAAACCCCATCTAAGTGAATCATGTTTCATAAACATCATATCATCAGAATTACAAATAATTCATTGAAAGGATAATAATTGTATCCTTAGATAATATCCCCTATAATGAATAATTAACATCAAAGGATTTCATATTATATATAAAAGTATTTTGAAAGATCAATTATAACATTTCTTAGTGAACTTATAATTTATTCTATGAAAAAAACTTTTTTGAACATAAAATAAAATTCAAAATGCTTTTCTTTGAAAAGAAACAATAAAAATTTTAAAGGGTGGTTCAATAATAATTTCAAATACATCCTGTTGAAAATAACCATTCCACTTTTAAAAAAATATTCTAAATAATTAAAAAATTCCAAAATTAATTTCTTTCAAAAAACCCTGGTTATATTATAATGTATTCTTTACAAAAATGTGTTTTTATAATGATAAAAAATACCTTCCATTTTGTACCCATTAAAATAATGACCCCATCCATAATTTCGGTAAAATTTATATCGGAATCGTTTGAAAAATTATATGAATATTATTTTAAAAAAACCAATCATAAACCAAGGAGGAAAATGTATTTAAAAAAATTATTTGGGATTAGTAAAAACATTATATAAAACATTTTAAAATAAAACATGTATAGAGAATAAAAATGTTTACTGACAGTGGAGATATATAATGTTGATTTTAAATAAAAAATATTTCGGACTCCTTAATAATTTAATATAGGAAAATAAACTAAAATAATTAATAATCATGAAACACATAACATAATAAAAGGAATGAGTTTATTTATATATATATCAGAATATTTTATCACTGGAATAATATACTTAAATAATCCCAATAATTAATGACATTGTTAAATGAAACCATTACCAAACATTGAATCTTAATCCCCCTGAATAATTAAATTCTAAAGCAACAAATAATTTAATAATAATATATAAATTCATGATAATATACATAAAATTGGTTTTATATAAACCTCATAAAATAAAATAGGTTTATAGCATAATATATCTCACAAAAATAAGTCAAATTGTGTTAAAAACATTTATATCTTCTGTTAATTTTGAATTGTAAACCCATTTAAAGAGATATTGATAAATTGATATTTAAATCCCATTAATTTTCATTATAATCATTATGAAATATATTCTTGTGATGTATTATCTCCACATAAATAAAATTGGTGGTGAAAATGGCATGTGTCTCGTGAAGGTAAAAAGTAAGACGAACATATCTAACCTATTGTCTTGAATTCTGTCATATAAATTTGATTCTAATCTATAAAAAATAAAAATGTTTTAAACATGTATTACAGAACCGTACTCCTACATATCATATCATATATAGTTTTAATTATTCATTTTCATTTCACGTTGAATAGCAATTCCTTGTTAATGTCATGTTTTGGGAAATAAATTCGTTGTTTTTAATGTATTTTTATTTTTATTTTATTCCTTGTACATTGATCCTATTTAAAAAATATATATAGCTTTAAAAACTATATAAATACAATAAATATTAATAATATATGTTTTTAAATTAATCCATAAAAGTAAGAGATATAAAATGAAATATAGCGTTTGTGGAGATGGTAAGTATTACACATACAGGAGTGTTGTTTCAATATTATACAAGGATGAAGTGAAAGAAATTTTAATAATATATTAAATTTCTATAGTAATTATAATTTCATATATACCATATATATTTATCAAATTTACCCTTATTACCTTCCATGTATATTGTTTGTGAAAATTTAATCACATTGCTTTGAGAGGTAGCAGTTCTTTATACACAAGAATGATGTCATCGAATCTCCCATAGGATAGCAACTATGAAGGTATATGTGATATATTTTTTATATAGGTATAATTTTGTTACAATTATCTTATATATTCATTTAATCTACTATTTTTACAATACCATTAAAAATTTAAAAAAACATCTCATCAGTTCGCGTGGCAGTAGTCTATTGTACACACTACCAATGTTATTATTTTCTAAAGGGTTAGGAGGAAAGAATGTAGAATATGAATTATAATTAAATAGGTATATTAATATCACAAATATAAAATTTATAGAAATATTAAATCCACAATTTTATTCAATTCAGATAGGTGTGATTGAAAATGAATAACATCGTTTCATGAGGATATAACACGTCATACACATGAATGATGATTTCATAAACCATTGGATTAAAGAGGATAAAGAAGTAAGTTATTAAATAAACATTTTAAAATCTAAGGTTATTAAATTTATTGATGTTCTAAAATATGATTTTTTTAAGGAATAATTGAATGTGGTAATGGAATAATTAAAAAATGTTTTTAGTTAATAAAATTACATTATTAAGTAATAACCCCATTTGTATATAATATTAGGGACTATAGTTTTGGAATTTTGGTATTTACCAAATATTAGTAACATTGATATGGATATTGAGTAGGGATGTGTTATTTTATGGTGGATCCAAAGGTCTTAATATATGTGAATAACTTATGATGGGTTGCATTTTATAATTGGAGAGAGTGTCATTTTTTATAAGTACCCAAAAATATTTAATAATGAGATGTCTCCTTAACCCATGTTCCTCCAAAATTGTTAAATATTGTATTTTAGAGATTATAGTGTTTATCCAAACCTAATAAATTAAAAAATCCTTTAAATATATTATTCCTTAACATTTTTGTTTATTTAATTTTACCATTAATGTTTTCATCATGGTAACATATATCTTTTTATTTACCTATGTAATTTATCCATTAAGAATAAAATAAAAATGGTCATTTTTAAATAATCTGTTCCCACTAATTCTAAATATAAAATAATATTTATTATGAAAAACATATATGTTTCTAATATTTATTTTAACAAAAGTGCATTTAATGCACAAAACCCTCATTTTAACATTAATTGTGGTAATTGATTTTTATTGTCTTTATTAATAATTATGGAGGGAAATTAATTTCATTAATTTTCAAAAAAAAATACATAGAAAGTTCTTGAAATTTTACCCTAATAGATTTTTTAAATTATTAATTCAAAATATAATTTCTCTTTTTCAAAAAAAGTTTCTGAAAATAAAAAAATATATTTTTAAATATGTTCATAAATTACATCTAAACTGTTTTTTTGAAAAATTGAGTTATTAACCATAAAATTGGATTTATTCTAATCTCATACATAGAAAATAAATAATTTTAATTTTAAATATTTTAATGAGTATATGATATATACATTTCAATATAAACATTCATTAAAAGTTATTTGTATAATTTAATAAGATAAAACATGTTTTTGTCTATAAAATTGTCTTTTCAAGGATAGATTTCCCTTATTTTAAAAATGGTTTTATTTTAATTTCTGAATAAGTAGTCACCTAATAATTTATTATATATATGTGTGTAAATAATATATATTCAAAATTTACCTAATAATATTTTTACACATTACTTTAACGGTATGCTATAAATATCATATTAAATAATAATATTTTAATAGTATGGCACAAGTCATTTAGACTCGATATTCTGTGTAACACAATATAAATATAGTGTTTCTTATAACAAAAGTAAAATAAATTTTTTAAAATATTTAATGTTTAAATTGGATTTTTGTGTAATGAAAAATGAAAAAAAATTTATAGAAAATATATTTCATAAAATCAACAGTTGTTCAAAAGATCATTGGATTATTATTATATGTGGATAAGTTGTGAGTGTCAAATTTTATCATTTTTTAAATACCATTGTGACTATCTAATGATAACTCACCTGTGATTATACTCATATGGGATCAGGACCTTGTATACTAATGCTTGAAAATTGATGTCATTAAGTTGATTTTGATAGGTTTTGGGGCCAGGTGGGTCAATATTTCCTCACTGACCCATATTTTTCTTATTTTGAAGTATTTTCGAAGCATGTGGGACACCACATAATATAATCCCTTTTGTGGGATATGGTTATAATGAAAGATACCTTAGGGATATTTTGATAGACCTAATAGACATGTTTTGAGACCATATTTGTAGGGAAATGTGGGAGACCCAGGGGAACATAGATTTGACTTAAACTATACTGATTCTGTGAAATTCGTTTTGTTCAGGGGAATCATGCTAGAGGGGTTTTCATGGGTTTAGAATTTCCTTGAAGGTAATTTTCTTGGTTTTAGTTTCATTTTGAGATCAATGAATAAAAAATTCTTATGTTTTTTATATAGTAAAGACTATGACTTTTGTTTTTAGAAAAAACCCATAGAGTGTTGAGTATCAATACTAGATTTGATGGGCCGGACTGTTTTGGTGAATGTATCTATTAGCTAGTGTTCTTGTTTTTGTGCTTAAATTTCCAAAAAAAAACATCGTGATATGGCTATTTTCAATAAATCATGGCGTTGATATTTTCTTGATATTGAAGAGGAATTCCAATGGAGCAATCGATGTGTTAAAAAAATGGCTTGTAGAATGGTTAGTATATCCATGTTAATGGATTCCATGTAGGAATGTGGGTAGGGTTTATGAAATTTGATTTATGAGATGTATTTATTTTATATATGGAATGTTGATTCTACACTAGTTTTGTGTGGTAACAAGTTGATATGAAGTGTTAGTGAGAAGCCCGAAGAATGTTGAGGATCAATGATTTCTCATTTTTTTCTTATGGCCTGGGTGTCTTATATATTAGAATAAAATAATTGTAGTACACATAATGAGGGATACAATAGAAATATTCAAGGTTCCATATGACAGTTGACCCTTGGGTGGATCTTGGTTAAAGGCATATATAAACTATTTATATTGAGCATGTCTTGGGAAGAGAGAGACAAGTCATTTGATGGAATGTTAGTATAATATTAATTTAGTGGGGCTCATTCCCAATATCTAGGTGTCATATTATATATATTGATATATTGTCATCCATATGTGTATCAAAGTATATATATTTTCTATTTTGATGTGGGAAAACATGTGTGTCATGCTCCAGGAGTAGTTTAAAGTGTAGTACATATGGGATAAGTGTTTCATTGGTCATTATTGCGTGTAGCCCTCATTATAGAATAGATATTCGAAAATTCTATGATAACCATTCATGTGAAGCGGGTATGTGTTATGGGTGGGATTTATTTAGTACTCAAGAATGAGAAGGTTCTTATCCATTCCATTCATTATATATATGGTTAAATGGAGAATAATAGGTGGAAATTCAGTAATCATTTTACTGGAATGAATAATTGGATTCACCTAATGTGGGGATTTGGATTGTGGTCACTAGTGGATGTCCATCATTTTAGAAGTGTTGTGATACATTAAAACCAGTTGTGTAATGGTTTATTCGATTCTCTTATATTGATGGATAAAATCGATAAATATATTTATATAATTCTATATATATTATATATTTTGTTTAATATAGACTTGTGTGGAGTCTGATTGATAGATTTATATCAAGATTGATTGTAATGATCCAATGATTTTAGGATTGAGTATAAGCTAGTGATGGGAACTATAACGCCCTGGCCATAAACATTACTTATTATTGAATTAAATGAGTAATTCACATTGAGCATATTTTCAGGTTTAGAGTTTTAGAGAATTAGGACATAACTATTACATCTCAAAGATTAGAATGTAGAAAATTCAACTAAGTTTTCCATAATATAAAATAACACTTAAAAAGAAACATGTTTATTTCCATGTTTTAGATAGAATGTCTTTCCTTGATCTCATCCTTGACCCTATTCATCTCTAAGTCCTGTGGAAAAAATTTCAAAAACTTGGGATGAGCATAAAAATAATAGTAAAGGATACACAAAGAAGGAAAACTATTAGTTTTTCAAAACAACAGGTAAACCAAGAATTCTTTATCAAAGTAATACTTTTCACCTTTATGAAGTAGTAAAAAAAACTTTTCACTGAATAAAAGATCATTACTCACCAATTTTGTAACCAAAAGATTACCATAAAACCCCATATAAAGAACACATAACATATAAAGGAAACATGGGACATAAACATACTTAAATGGAATAACCATATGGTCGACTTCCACACATACTTAATTGAATAGTCATACGGCTGACTTCCATACCCAATGCATTGGAGTTTATAACGTAACCACCTGTCCTGGTATTTACGGCACCACCCTTCATATGGTTTATCACGTAACCACCCATCAAATGTCCAAGTACCATCATTGCACATAAAATATTGTAAATATAAACATTTCAACAACAACATTTCATTTGCAATCACAATAAGTAATTCCAAGATATTGAATTAATCAATCCATTTTCAAAAATGATTTAATAGAGATTGTTGAATCGAAGTGTCCCATACCACTTTGATGCTTTTAATGGAATTATAATTTTAAAACAATAATGTACATATAAATAAATATTGAAAACCATTTTGAAAACATGGAAATTAAAGATAATTATTTAGAATAATGAATCTTTAAAACATTTAAAAGATATTTTTGTTAAAGAGTTTTTAACAAAATGAGAGACTCTTGAATACAAATAATTGTGGAATAACATTTAATCCAAACATTATAATATCATGAGAATAAAGGGATTCATGATATAATATGTCAAAGGACAGTATACACACCGTATAAGAGTGAATTGGTGCATAACAACAATGAAGTCTCAATAGAAATGTAAATTGAGATGAAATCCATTATAAAGATGGTATCCTTAAATTAAGGATAGATCAATCACATAATTATGTGTGAGAAATATAAATACACCCAATATAATTGGATATTAAGTGTGAAATAATCAGAGTTCATTCACACATAATCTTGGAAAAAAACCAAGGACATAGATATTTAACTCAATGAAATGAGATTGAGTTATGATTTCCCATACAAGTTCGTAAGAATTTATCAATGAGATGATTATGTGTAGATATAATATATCCACACAAAGGATTGTGGAAATTACAACATATAGATTACACACATAATCTTGGAATAACAAAATCAAGAATTATAGGTCTAACCAAAAGAATTGAAAGTGGGTTAAGAAGTTCCCTTACAGAAATCGGACAGCCTAACGACGTCACTTTAAAATTCAGAAAATGAGTTGATGAGAGAGAAAATGGTATCTCATCACTTGGACATAAAATTTACATAAATAAGGATATAGAAGAACATATCCCAACATAATATTATGTGAATTAAAATACATAACAAAAGAAGTCTTATAAAAAGAGGAGGGTGAAAGGTCCCCTTACCGAGTTGGGTAACTTTCGAAACGTACACCCCATGGAAGAAGGGTCGTACAATGAAGATGTAAATACCCATAAATGAAATTATACTACAAAAAGTGTATAATAATGGGAATTACATACACCACTCAAAGGAAATAGTGGAAAAAAGTATCATAACTTTCACGGGGAATAAAAGTGAGATGAAAAATCCCTTACGAAAACTCGGCAGCCTAACGATGCCATTTAAAACTTCCAAAAATGGATTTATGAGATCAAATAGGGCCTCTCATAAAATGAACATACAAATTACAGTATGTGGAATATAAAATAACATCCCCAAATATAATAAAGATGAGCTTAAATGAAATGAAATAAAAGAGATTACTTAAACAGAAAGAGAGAGGTTGGATCCCTTACGAAAATTCGGCAGCCTAACAGCGCCACATAAAAATTATTAAAATTAATTGATGAGAGTAAGAGGGGGTAACTCATCATATGAAAATACAAATTTCAGTATGGTGAATATTAAATAACATCCTCCAACATAATAACATGGAGCATAAATGAAATGACATAAAAGAGGGTACTTGAAAAGAAAGAGAGAGGTCGGATCCCTTACCTCATGTCCGACTTGTCTTGTTTGTTTTTTTATATTCCTTTAAATCGGGTAACTCTTTTTGATTTGAGCTCAAAGGCTTCCTTCGAAAGGATTCTGCCCAAAGGTGATGCTTCAATGATGAAGATAGATATTTGGAGAGATAAAATTGGCAGGGGTTGGCCGAGCCAAAGGCTTGAGAGTTGTGGGTATGGTGGAAGAGGTGGGGGCCTTTTATAAGAGGAGAGGAGGGGCACTCTTGGAAAGTTATAAAAGGTTACTTTATTATAAAATGAATTTCGGATTTTAAAGGTCCCAAAATTATATATTTCGGGTATAAGGTGATTAGAGTTCTAAATACACCCATCCAATAGGTTTTTGACATGTGTAGGTCTTAGATTTTACATTATCTATTCATTTTATTTAAATCGTTAAATAATGAGGTAATCGCTGCATCATCATGGTGTCATAAATAATTTATTTTATTTAATGTCTAAAAATTATAAAACAAATATCATGATGTAGGAAATATTTTTTAGCTTTCTAATGATTATTTATAGTAAAAAATATGACTTGTATAACCCCATATAAAAATTGTTTTAGTAAAACAACTCATGTTGGTGACATTTTTATTTTAACATTGAATAAAAGGTTATTTATATCATTTTCCTACCAAAGTGGCTCCAGGGGGTCCCCAAGTTGACTCATGGATTGTCTTGGTCCTCCATGACACATCCAATGAGGGTAGGACATGTTTCTAGGTTATTTCATATTATTAAAACATTATTTTTACCTTAAATTACACTAATTACCATTAATCGCGATTAATAAAGCATAAAAGATACTATTCACCAAAAATTATTTTATTCCCATTGAACCACAGTTTACTTCTTAATGACAACCATGTATGATAGATTTCTGAAAATATCATCACATAAGTGGCAAAGTTTCATTTAAACAAAAAATCAGTTTCCTTAACTACCACTTAGTGGTTTCACTATTCATAAAAAATTGATGTTTTTCAGAAAAATACCAAAACTTCACCCTAAGATATATTTGATATTCAAAATTCAAAAATGATGTCTATTTTAAAAAATTCAAAACATATAAGTTGAATTAATAAATTTAATAATTAATTCCCGCAGTCAAAACAAATAGCGTGTTTTTAAGAAACAATATCTATTAAAAGATTGGCACTAGTTTAAGTCCAATCTCAAAGTGAAATTAATTCCAATGACCACTATTGGATTAAATGGTAAAAATATATTCTAATTTAACTTTAAAACCAATTTAAAAGATAATATAATCATATAAATAAATTATATTAAAAAGAGGTTTTGAATTAAAATACAACATTTTTCACTATTCATAAAAAATGTACTTTATCGGAAAAATACCAAAAAATTACACAAAGTAAATTTTGATGTCCCAATTATAAAGAAGAATTTCATTTTGTCAAATATAACACATAAAATTGTCAAAATGTGGATTTAAAAGATGTTCGCCATCAAAAGGCGGTTAATCGACATTTTAAAGAATATTAGAATGTTTATGCTTAAAATTGGATTCATTCACATTTTAACATTTATTTTTAAAAAAAAAATTACAAACATATATAATCATTTTTTAGTTAGTTCAAGCATTCCAACCATTACAATAGCTTGGCGTTAACTACCATTTAAAATAATATTATTTTATTATTAGAGTGCAACGTAAGATTCCCAAGAAACTCGTTGTTGCATATTGGGTACGCCATCGAGCATAGCGCCCCTTTTAAAGTAATATTAATATATTATTCACAAATATGGCTGATGTGAAAATTTCAGATTTTTTATTTACCTGGGGTGTTACATCCTTTCCCCCTTTTGGAAATTGTGTCCTTACAATTTTAAAAATGGGCTTGGAAACTTCATTGAAAACCCCAAATCGGAACAAGAGTTAGTAAAACTATCACTTTAAAATAAAGAAAGAGAAGTACAAAGGTCACCCTAGTTAACCCATACTAGGATTCCATGTTGGAAAACATGGATATCGAGGGAAAAAAGGTTCATGTTCTGAGGGGGAGTGATAAAAAGCATGTTTTGAAGAGAGTTAACCACCAGAAAATAACAAACTTGTGATGGGTTAAACAGTATTTGATTCCCCAATAGGAAAAATTAACAGACAAAGTTTTTGTTTTAAGTTACTTTTAATTGAGGAATTTATTTATGAGCATAAATAAAACATAAGGAAACATATATAATTTTCTTGTTGACTTTCATCTTTTACTAGACTTCATACACGAACTCATAGTTTCTCCAAAAGATGAGTATTTAGGATGACTTGTTTACATTAAGAGAGCTTTACTCAACATCAAGAGAATCACCTAATCCAAAAAAGAGAACTATATACATACCATGTCTTTATACCTTAACCAAAACTAAAACCAAAAAGGTTAGTATGAGATCAGATAATACCCAAAAAGGATAATCCTTATAAAAAGGAAATCTATTCTTAATCTCCATAATTTGTCCAACAAGACCCAAAGTTCAATGAAGACCAAAAGTAAACCAAACTAATATTGAAACCCAAATATATGACGGATTTAATCACATAGTCATCCAAGGTAAAAATTAACATTTCTCTACAAATAACATTAGTTTCTCTTAAAGTATCATATTGAAAAGTAATTAACCTAATCACATATCCTCCATGATAGGTTAATCATTTCCATAGATAAACCAATATAAACTTACTCTTGATTCCTAAAATCATCTAACTAAAATGAATTAGTCAAACTAAATAGGGACTTCATGTAGTCCAGTGGTAGGCGTTAAATACAAGTTGCACATTGGTTGTGGGTTCGATTCCCACAGCTTTTTCCGACGCGACGGGTTGTCACACGGTCTACGTGTTGTCCTTCTTCCAAAACTACATAATTATTAAAAAAATCCCCAAAACGAGATAAAATATTCAAAACTAATCATAACATATTTTAACCTCATGTTTATCTCATTCCTTTCATTTTCCATCATATCATACAGTAACCCATAATTACCTAATAAGTAAGGATCATATAAACCATAATGGTTACCTTAATAATTATTACCTGAACTTCCACATCGATTTGGTCATCTCGTACATGATGCATTAGAGAAATCACCAAGGTTGAAGTGGTTGATCATGACTCCTTGATAGTTGGTTTACAACAACCACGAGATTCCTCATTGAATCCCCCAATTAATCTAGTCTCTTAATCAGAGAACCACCATAGTTTCCTTCAAACCCATTGTCATTTTGGTTCCTGCTAGATCCATCCATTTACTAAAAACAGAAATGTCAATGTGCATATATCAACAAAATCATAATATACTAATGAGGAAGATAAACACAAAGATATACTTAATCATTCACTTTTTCTAAAACCTATGACTCTTTCTAAAATCCAAGCCATTATGGTAATGTTACTTATGCTTATATAATACCCTAACCTCTAAAGTTATCTAAACCTCCCTTTGATACCAACTATAAGGCCCCAGCCTTAAACATTACTTATTATTGAATTAAATGAGTAATTCATATTGAGGATCTTTTCAGGTTTAAAGTTTTAAAGAATTAGGACATAACTATTACATCTCAAAGATTACGAAGTAGACACTTCTACTATGTTTTCCATAAAAACCACTTAAAAAGAAACATGTCTAGTTCCATGTTTTAGATAAAATGTCTTTCCTTGATCCCATCCTCGACCCTGTTCATCATTAAGTCCAATGGAAAAAATTTCAAAATCATGGGATGAGCATAAAAATCCCAGTAAAGGATACACAAAGAAGAAAAACTGTTAGTTTTTCAAAACAACAAGTGAACCAAGAATACTTTATCAAAGTAATAATTTTCACCTTTATGAAGTAGTAAAAAAATCTATTCACTGAATAAAATATCATTACTTACCCATTTTGTAACCAAAAGATTACCAAAAAAACCCATATAAAGAACACATAACATATAAAGGTAACTTGGGAAATAAACATACTTAAATGAAATAACCATATGGTCGAATTCCACACATAATTAATGGAATAGCCATACGTTCGACTTCCATACCCAATGCATTGGTGGTTATAACGTAACCACCCATCCTGGTATTCACGGCACCACCCGTCATATGGTTTATCATGTAACCACCCATAAAATGTCCAAGTACCATAATTACAAATAAAATATTGAAAATATAAACATTTAAATAACAACATTTCATTTTCATTCACAATAAGTAATTCCAAGATATTGAATTAAATAATCCATTTTTGAAAATCATTTAAAAGACATTTTTGAATCAAAATGTCCCATACCAATTTGAAGATTTTAATGGAATTACAATTTTAAAACATTAATGACCATATAAATAAATACTGAAAACCATTTTGAAAACATGGACATTAAATATAAAGATTTATAATAATGAATCTTTAAAACATTTAAAATGATATTTTTGTTAAAGAGTTTTTAACAAAATGATAGACTCTTGAATAAAAATAATTGCGAAATAACATTTAATCCGAACTTTATAATATCATGAGAATAAATGGATTCATGATATAAGATGTCAAAGGACAGTATTCACACCATATAAGAGTGAATTGGTGCATAACAACAATGAATTCTCAATGGAAATGTAAATTGAGATGAAATCCATTATATAGATGGTATCTATAAATTAAGGATAAATCTATCACATAATTAAGTGTGAGAAATATAAATACACCCAATATAAGTGGATATTAAGTGTGAAACAATCAAATTTCATTCACAAATAATCTTGTAATAACAAAACCAATGACATAGATATTTAACTCAATGAAATGAGATTGGGTTCTGATTTCCCGTACAAGTTCGTAAGAATTTATCAATGAAATGATTATGTGTATAAATACTATATCCACACAAAGGATTGTGGAAATTACAACATAGAGATTCCACACATAATAATTGCATAATAAAATCATTAAGTAGAGGTCTAACCCAAAGAATTGAAAGTGGGTTACGAAGTTCCCTTACAGAAATCCGACAGCCTAACGACATCACTTTAAAATTCAGAAAATGAGTTGATTAGAGAGAAAATGGTATATCGTCACTTGGACAAAAAATTTACATAAATAAGGATATAGAAGAACATATCCCAACATAATATTATGTTAATTAAAAGACATAACAAAATTATCCTTTTAAAAAGTGGAGGGTGAAAGGTCCCCTTACCGGGTTGGGTAACTTTCGAAACATACACCACATGGAAGAAGGTTCATACAAAGAAGATGTAAATACCCATAAATGAAATTATACTACACAAAGTGTATAATAATGGGCAGTACATACACCACTCAAATGAAATTGTTTAAAACGTAGCATAAATATCATGGGGAATAAATGTGAGATGAAAAATCCCATACGAAAACTCGGCAGCCTAACGGCGCCACATAAAACTTCCAAAAATGTATTTACGAGATCAAATAGGGTCTCCCGTAAAATGAACATAAAAATTACAGTATGAGGAATATAAAATAACATCCCAAAAAGTAATAAATGTGAACTTAAAAGAAACGACATAAAGTAGAGTACTTAAAAAGAAAGAGATAGGTTGGATCCCTTACGAAAATTCGGTAGCCGAACGGTGCCACATAAAAATTCTTAAAATGAATTGATGAGAGTAAGAGGGGGTAAATAATCATATGAAAATAAAAATTTCAGTATGTTGAATATTAAAGAACATCCTCCCACATAATAACATGGAGCATAAATTAATTTACATAAAAAAGGTACTTGAAAATAAAGAGAGAGGTCGGATCCCTTACCTCAAGTCGGACTTGTCTTGTTTGTTTCTTTATATTCCTTTAAATCGGGTAACTCTTTTTTATTTGAGATAAAAGGCTTCCTTGGAAAGGATTCTTACCAAAGGTGAGGCTTCAATGATGAATATAGGGACATGGAGAGCTAAAATGGGCAGGGGTTGGCTGAGCCAAAGGCTTGAGAGGTGGGGGTAAGGTGGTAGAGGTGGGGGCCTTTTATAATAGGAGAGGAGGGGCACTTTTGGAAAGTTATAAAATGTTACTTTATTATAAAATTCATTTCGGATTTTGAAGGTCCCAAAATGATTTATTCCAAGGATAAGGTGATAAGAGTTCTAAATACAACCATCCAATAGGTTTTTGACATGTGTAGGTCATATATTTCACATTATCTTTTCATTTTATTTAAATCGTTGAATAATGAGGTAATCACTACATCATCATGGTGTCATAAATAATTTAATTTATTTAATGTCTAAAAATTATAAAAAAATAACATGATGTAGGAAATCTTTTTATATTTCTAATGAATATTTATAGTAAAAAATATGACTTGTGTAAACCCATATAAATTTTTTTTAGTAAAACAACTCTTGTTTGTGACATTTTTATTTTAACTTTAAATAAAATGTTATTTATGTCATTTTCCTACCGATGTGCCTCCATGGGGTCCCCAAGTAGACCCATGGATTTTCATAGTCGGCCTTGAAACATCCAATGAGGTTAGGACATGTGTCTAGGTCATTTCATATTATTAAAACATTATTTTAACCTTAAATTACACCAATTACCTTTAATCGTGATTAATAAAACATAAAAGTTACTGTTCACCAAATATTATTTTAATCTCATTGAACAAAATTTTACTTATTAATGAAAACCATGTATTTTGGATTTTTAAAAATCAAATCACATAAGTGGAAAAGTTTTATTTAAACGAAAAATCAGTTTCTTTAACTACAACTTAGTGGTTTCACTATTCATCAAAAATTGATGTTTTTCTAAAAAATACCAAAAATTCACCCTACGCTATATTTGATATTCTGAATTCAAAAATTATGACTATTTAAAAAAATTAAAATAATATTAGTTGCATTAATTAATTTAATAATTAATTCCCACTGTCAAAACAAATAGCGTGTTTTTAAGAAAAAATATCTATTAAAATATTGACACTAGTTTAAGTCCAATCTCAAAGTGAAATTAATTCCAATGACCACTATTGGATTAAATGTTAACAATATGTTCTAATTTCACTTTAAAACCAATTCAAAATATAATATAATCATATAAATAAATTAGATTAAAAATAGGATTTGAATTAAAATACAACATTTTTCACTATTCCTTAAAAATGCACTTTATCGGAAAAATACCAAAAATTTACACAAAGTAAATTTTGATGTCCCGATTCTAAAAAAGAATTTTATTTTGTCAAAAATAACACATAAAATTGTCAAAAAGTTGATTTCAAAGTGGTTCTCCATCAAAAGGAGGATAATCAACCTTTTATAGAATATTAGAATGTTTATAATTGGATTCATTCACATTTTAACATTTATTTTGAAAAGTAAAAATATTTGACAAACATATATAATAATTTTGTATTTTGTTATATTCATTCCCGCCATTACAACGGTTAGGCATTAAATACCATTTAAAATAATATTATTTTATTATTAGAGTGCAACGTAAGATTCCCAAGAAACTCGTTGTTGCGTATTGGGTACGCCATCAGACATAGAGCCCCTTTTAAAGTAATATTAATATATTATTAACAAATATGGATTGATGTGAAAATGTCAGATTCTTTATTTTCCTAGGGTGTTACAGTAAGGTTGCACAGTGATAGTTTTGGGCAGTAGTTGGCTTGGCTATGAGAGGTCATTAGATGTTGGGTAAGGGAATCAATGAACATTAAGGGAATGATCAGAGTATAACATTGGATTAAATCTATCTAAATCTATATTTTGATACACATCATACATTGAAGACGAATATTTTAAAAAATAATAATCTAGAGGTGGTTCAACATGATCACTCATAAAATCAAGGCTTTGGTCGGTGGGTAACCATACTGAGCTTGTCATTATTCTGAGATTGGTGTAGTGAAATGGTTGGCTAAGTATATACATGGAAAATATGGTATGAAAGAGCTAGTTAGACTAATATGAATTAGACCTCAAAATTAAATTTCAAAAAACTCTAGGAGTGTTCCTAGGATTCTAAGGATGTTTTAAAATAGAAATTTTGATGGTGGGAGAATTGTGACTCATAATTGACTCATAAAGACAAGAACATATTGTGGGAACTATCAAGTACTGGTTTATAAAAGTGACAGTGACATGATCATTTTATTATATAAGAAATGATTAACTAAGAACCATCTTACTATTTTTTATGTGTTTATGAGTGTTGGTTTATATTTTATTACCTTAAATAACACATGTTTTAAGTGGTTCTTAGAGTTAAGATAAGTATTTGGAAATTCAACTCAACGATTAGAAAGGGAATTCATGACCCATGTAGGTTTGGTGATGTTCTTCTGTTCCACTAGGGATTCTATGGTTGGAGATGTTCTAAGGATGTGAGTTTATAATATTTTGTGTTTTGGGGTGGGTTGAAATTCAATGGAATTTGAGTTTTTCATTTAATGGATGAACAAAATATTTATCCAATGAATGAAACATATGTAAATGACATGGAGCACATGAATTTCTTCTTTTTGGGTGGGGTTTGGGCCCTAGAGTTTTATCAGTGGTCAGAATGAGTATTAGGAGTTTAGGGATTTAAAATAACAGTTTTTTAAAGGAAAAAGAGCCTCATATTTTTTGTAACTATTCCCTTCAACAATGTGGCCAAGAAGGGGAGTCACATTTTTTAAAAATCATGAACTTGAGCATTCATGGTTTTCCAATTGTGCATCCAATCCTTGTTCTCTTTACAAATATAGTAAATTAATATGTTTTTTCTAGTTATTCTTGTAACATTACCTCCTCATTTTTCTCTCTCTCATTTATGCAATGTATCTCTTCCAATTTTGGAAGCTCTCCACATTATCCTCCTCCTATGATTCATTGGATCTCCTACTTATAGTGCCCAATTCAAGCATCTTTCAACTCTTTGGATCACATTCAATATGGAAATTGATCCTCTTTATTCATTCCTCTATTTCTATTTCCATCTTAGGCATTATATTAATGCGGGCTAATGTACCCAATTTTTCCTGGTGTATGACTATTTCATTGAATTATAAAATTCTATCCAAGATTAGAGTCTAATACTAAATGAACAGGTAATTACCAATATAATGTTGGTGTTATTCTACATTTCCATAAATCATGATGATTATATTTTGCACCATTTTACATCTTGTTGGTTATTCAGTGTATTTCCAGTAAAAATTTAAATTAATTGACTTCATTGTTTTCCATTATGTTATTATTACATTTGAAATACAATTTTTCCCCAAAGGTTTTATACCTCCACCTGAACATCGCATTTGGGTGTGTGTGCCTTAAATGCCTCAACTAGTACATTATGATAAATTTAATTAAACATCCCCTTAGTGAGATTATTTAATTCCATTGAAAAATTTACTTATTATGAACATAAACTCATTGTAAAGTGGGTATGGATAGTCACATATAAATGTAATGTATAAATAAATTAAACAAGGGGTATATGGTAAGACCATCTCACTATACTCATTCTTACATAATAGTGGCATGTATTTTACACATGGATTGTCTTTATTACCCATTAGATGAAAATAATAATGGGTTAATTAAATATATTAAATGGAATGGACTAAATTCCTTGGATGATTTATTCCTTATCATATATATATATATATTATGAATGGATTGAAATGATGAATGTAAAGGGAGACACCCATTGTTTATGATTTCAGATATGAAATAGAAGATATTAAATTGAAATTAATTTTTTTGTAATGGATTTGATGTTCCATTATGTTATGTTAATTATTGGACATGATGGTCCATATTTATTATTTTAAATTAATGGCCATGACACTCATAATTGTTTATGTAGAGTTAATTAAAATGATGGTCCTTATAGTTTACCTACATTTTTTGGACATGCCATTATTTATTGTTTATAGACATGAAATTCTGTTTTTCTTATGTGGATTAAATGGATATAATGTTCCTTATTTTTATTTTGAATTTAGGGAAATTATATTATTGATTTTTTATGGAAATCACATTCCTTATTTATAATGTGTAATCTATGGACATGATGTTCAATATTGTTATGTATAATCTAGGGACATGACATTACATATTTTTATGTGGAATAAATGAGAATGAGATTCATCCTTCTTATTCCAAATTAATTAACATGGCATTATCTATCATTTATTTAGAATTAATTTCCATGATTATCATTATTGTTTATATAATAATAAGTGATTAGAGATAAATAAAATATTTTTAAAGTATGTAGTGATAGATGGCTATCCCATGGGGAACCTAAGACAATATGGATTTCATTTTAGTTTCTCATGTCTTGTTTTATTACATTAACATTTATTTATATTTTATTTATAGACAGGATATTGTAGGACACAGTTGGTGGTCGCCTACTGAGGTTTACTCACACCTTATTTGGGATACTAATTGTTACCAAAAAACATCATAGATGTAGTAAGGGACAAATGGAAAAACCCTGCTATTGATGATTGATTTTAAATATAAGGATAGAGTATAAGAGTAGAGGATCTAAGTAATTCCCATTGGTTTATTTTAAATATTAGTTTCCTTTTATATTTTTATTATAATCTGTACCAAGTATACGCATGATTCCATGATTCCATTATATTCCCCAATTTATTGAGAATCATGACATTATCATCACATTGTATATGATCATTGATATTTCATCTATCTTGTTACTTATTACCTGAATGATTTATCTTTCATTAAGTCACAACTATCTTGTTTATACTGATTAATATATTATATACTATTTTGTTTTCCCTATAACTATTAGTGAATAAGATTTGTACCATACAACTGTAGTCCATGGATACTAGTTTTCATCCGATGTAGTACTAGGAGGCATGCTTGAGGACATGTGGTCAACCATGTTTAGTTACATATGAGTGAATTGGGAAATGAACATCAAATTATTATTTTTCTAATTCATTTTTCCCTTGTGTAATAATACACACACATTATCATGTACCCCCTTTCTCATATTACGATATTTCAAAACACCATGCTTTATAGTTATACTTATACTCCTTTTATCTAGATTCATAGTCCTTCAATTCTATAGAAATTAGTCATCTTTTCCACATATGTAATTTTAATTTTTAATTTCTCCTATAAAAAATATATTATCTTTATTCATTATTCTTTAATAAATGATCTTTCCAACCATAAATCCTTAAATAAGCATGTTTACATATATTAAATATCATCATGGACATAATCACACTTGTGAATGACAATAAAGAAGTTATACTTTAGCCCTTACATTTATATAATATCATTTTATTTTTGGTTTTGAGGTCATATCTCAAACAAATAAAAACCATTAATTTTTAGTCTCAAATCATTACCCAAATTAACTACTCCATATTGATGAATTTTTATATACTAAAAAATCTTAAATTATATGTCTTGTTGTAGTGGATACAACTATCTATAATAAATTTTTGTTTTCACAAATTTAAATTAAAACTAACATAGGAATAAATGTCAGATATAACATTACATTTAGAATTTCTTTTCCTTTATAAGCATAGTTCATCCATATAGGAATTCATTTAAAACATTTTTCATAAAATTAACCCTATTTCACAAAACTACAAATATTCATCTCAATATGTCCAAATCATTTATGAGTCTCCATGATAAGAACATCTAACATTATGGTATTCCCTCATTATATATATGGTTTTATCTCATTTGAATGGATACCCAAAAATTCCAACCACATCCCATATAATGATATTTAGTAACAACATGAGTTATATTTATGCTAGAACACCCCAAATCACCATTATTACCCTTAGAACCAGAATCTACAAGGTTTATAAAAAATTCATATATTTTTTCTTAAATTATTTTATTGGTTTAAATTTATAATTAATATATATTTATAATTGAGAGATGTTGAGATTCTATAATACCACTTTTTTCCTACTGAAATGAGAGAATGTTTCTCCCCAATTTTCATATCACAAGATTGGATAGGTTTTATCTAGAACATGTATTCTTACTCTTAATATAATTACAAGTTTCTTTTTTATATAAATATTTAACGAAAATGTTTATGTATATACATTCTACTTAAATAGAGGACTCAAAATTTATTTCGAATTATTTTTTTAAGTATTGCATGGCCTTAATTTTATTATATTCATAAATAAGAAACTATGAATGTGTATTAGTTTGTTGTTATTCATTAAAAATAAATATTTATTCAGGATCATTTTATTATTCTCTCTTGTTAAACTACCTTTAAACTGATTTTTGTTATCTCAACAATATGTTGTACCTCTCGAACCCCTCAAGGTTTTATTTTCATGATCACAATCACCCTCATTTTTATCTAATCCTCTTTCAAGTGTTTTTGGTTGGTAGGAATCAAATCAGGTGGCCAAGGAATTGGGCCAAGAAAGAAAGAAGGCAAAGTGGACTGAAATTCAGTCCACCGGCCAACCGGTGGCTTCACCACCGGTCAGCCGATGGAGCCTGGACAGAAGGCATCCTTCTGTCCAGACCACCGGTCAGCCGGTGGAACACCAGCGGCCAGCCGGTGGCACCTGCAATCAAGAGGGAGCCACTGCCTCCCCACCGGCCAGCCGGTGGCCTCAGCACCGGCCAGCCGGTGGCACCCTCTCCAAATAGTGTTAGCTACTGCCTCACCACCGGCCAGCCGGTGGCTCTGGCACCGGTCGACCGGTGGCCCCTGGACAGGAATCCAATGACTTTTTGCAAACACCGGCCAACCGGTGGGCCTGCACCGGCCAGCCGGTGGACACAGTCTAACTAGCCGTTGGGCTGTTGACCAGCCTGTCCACTTGGCTCCCAACGGCTCTTTTAGCCTCTCCAACGGCTCCGAAGGCCCCCAATGGGTTCCATGCCTATAAATAAAGGCCAAGGAAGCCCCGAACATTCACCGGAACTATACGGAAGCCCACGGACACCTTGTTGATCATTCGGCGTACCTCCGGCGACTTCCTTCAAGGGAACCCCAATAGCTCCAACAACTTCCATATCCAAGGAGCCCCCTCAAGAAGCTTGGGAAAGCACGCTACATCAACTCCATCATCCAATTGGCACCCAAGTCTTCCCAATCACGGTTTTTCGTGTTTTATTTATTTTGAGCTTAACTTTGAGTCTGTGCCTACAAACTCCCAATTTTCTCATCCCCTCTTTTCTTTGGGTTTCACATCACCACTAAGGTGTGACAAGGTTGCCAAGCTTTCCTTTAAATAGCTTGAGACATAGGTGAGCTATCCTTCACCTGTAAGAAGGATAGTGGGTTCTTGCTAAACCATCAAAAGCAAGTGGGTTCTTGCTAAACCACAAAAGCAAGATGTAATAGGTCCTAGTGCTACCTAAAAGCCTAGTGGGTTTCTTGCTAAAACCATTGAAAAGCAAGCGGTAGGAATCTCTCAACGGTTGAGTTGGGAGCGGAGACGTAGGCCGGGTTTTGGCCGAACTCCGTTATCAATTTCGTGTGTCTTGCCTTTATATTTTCCGCTGCACATACTTGATTTTTTAATTTTTTAATCAATTTTTTAAAAGGCAATTCACCCCCCTCTTGCAATCTTTTCATTCCTCGTTTGTTCCCACCCCGCTTTTCTTCCGACCCAACAATTGGTATCAGAGGGAGTTTTTGAATAATTCCCTAACCGGTTTCAAATTAAAGATCCTATTTTTTGATGGCTTCTACCGCTTCTTCCTCTCAATCCCTCGAAGGTCATTCATTGGGTCGTGCTCCATTGTTTGATGGAACCGACTATTCTTTTTGGAAAACCCGCATGACCACTTTTTTAAAAAGCATTAGCTATCCAATTTTTAAAATTTTCATGCAAGGTTACACTTTGTCTTCTCCCGACGAATCCAAATGGACCCCCGCCGATATTAGAAATTTTGAGCTTGATGGCAAAGCCATGAATGCTCTTCATTGCGGCTTAGATAGAAATGAGTTCAATCGAGTGTCTACTTGCACCTCCTCACATGAAATTTGGAAACTTTTAGAAGTAACTCATGAGGGCACTAATAATGTCAAAGACACTAGATTGGACATGTATAGACAAGACTTTGAATCTTTTTCAATGCATCCAAATGAGTCCATTTCTGAAATGTTTACACGATTTACTGACGTGTGCAATGGGAGAAAGTCCCTTGGTGATGATATTTCAGCTGAAACGATGGTCAAGAAGATCCTATGGGTCCTACCGAGCTCATGGGCACCTAATGTGACGGCGATCCAAGAAGCTAAGGACGTCAAAAATATGCCGGTAGAGGAGCTCATCGGATCCCTAATGACGTACGAGATCACGATGAGGAGGCAAGCTCAAAAGGAGGGCACACCAATCAAGACACCAAAGAACATTGCCCTCAAGGTACAAAAAGAAGTAAGCTCCTCCTCCTCATCCTCTTCCTCCTCATCTTCATCATCTTCAAGCGGCGACTCGGAAATGGAGAATCTCGCCCGCCAAATGCACAAATTTATGAAGAAGCACAAGAAGAAGAAGAAATCTCACAAGGCGCGAAAGCAAGAACCCACCGCAAGATCCGAGCCCAAGGTGAAATGCTACGGGTGCGGCGAAAAGGGCCATTACAAGCCTGATTTCCCACTCAACAAAAAACGGGTCAAGGAGAAAGGAAAGAAAAAGGTCCTCAAGGCGACATGGAGTGACACCTCCTCTTCATCATCCTCCTCCTCCTCTTCGAGCGACCAAGGTACAAAATGCCTAATGGCATTCCATGAGGTAACTTCTTCCGATTCCTCTTCCTCATGTTCTTCAAATTCAAATTCTTTAAATCATCTTTCTTATGAAGAACTCTCACATGCTAGAGACCAACTTGAAAATGGTTTTCATGAACTTTCTTCTAAATTTGTTTCTTTAAAAAAGTCTTTCAAAAAACTCTCCTCCGAAAAAGAACAACTTCTCAAAGAGAAGGAGGAGATGTCCCTTAAAATCCAAAATTTTCCAAATGTTGATTCCATGGAATCAACCATCAAAGACCTAAGGGAGACCCTTGCTAAGTTCACCCAAGGGGAACAAAATTTGAACAATTTGCTTGGTTCCCAACGTATATCTAGAACCACCCAAGGGTTAGGATATACCAACCGAGCTTCCGCCTCCCATGCACCCACTATTTTTGTAAGGGGGAGCTCCGATTTTAAATTTTGTAATTATTGCAAAAAACCCGGGCACCTCATTTATGAGTGTAATTGCAAAAATGCCCGGTACGGTAGGCCAAAGACTATTTTCTATTCGGACGAGTTTTATAGGAGAAGACCCGCCATGAGACAAGTGTGGATTGAAAAATCCCTCTTAGCGAGTCTCTCCGGGCCTAAAATCATTTCTTTTCAAAATCCCTCTCCCCGGTGATTTATTGTTTTTATTTAGGGGGAGTTAGGTTCGTTTAAGATGTTTTTTAATTCAAAATTTTCGATTCCAACTTTCAATTTCAACACTTGGTTTCAAATTTTCGATTCTTTTTTCAATTTAAATTTTCAATTCTTTTTTGATTCAAAATTCTCAATTTCAAAAATTTCACTTGGTTTCAAATTTCAAAATTCAATTGGTTTTTGATTCAAAACTTTCAATTCAAACTGTTATTCAATTTTCATTTCAAAATTTTCAAAATTTTCAACAATTGATATCATTTTCAATTGATTTAAAATCTTGTTTTTCAAATATCTCCCTCAATCAAGTTTTATGCCCCGTTCTATTTTGATAATCACAAAGGGGGAGAAATTTCTTGATTGATTGGGGGAGAATCCTTTTTCATCATGCTTTGCATTGCCTTTAATCTCAGTATTTTACATTGTTTGTTTCGGTGATTGTGATCATCAAAATAGGGGGAGATTGTTGTACCTCTCGAACCCCTCAAGGTTTTATTTTCATGATCACAATCACCCTCATTTTTATCTAATCCTCTTTCAAGTGTTTTTGGTTGATAGGAATCAAATCAGGTGGCCAAGGAATTGGGCCAATAAAGAAAGAAGGCAAAGTGGACTGAAATTCAGTCCACCGGCCAACCGGTGGCTTCACCACCGGTCAGCCGATGGAGCCTGGACAGAAGGCATCCTTCTGTCCAGACCACCGGTCAGCCGGTGGAACACCAGCGGCCAGCCGGTGGCACCTGCAATCAAGAGGGAGCCACTGCCTCCCCACCGGCCAGCCGGTGGCCTCAGCACCGGCCAGCCGGTGGCACCCTCTCCAAATAGTGTCAGCTACTGCCTCACCACCGGCCAGCCGGTGGCTCTGGCACCGGTCGACCGGTGGCCCCTGGACAGGAATCCAATGACTTTTTGCAAACACCGGCCAACCGGTGGGCCTGCACCGGCCAGCCGGTGGACACAGTCAAACTAGTCGTTGGGCTGTTGACCAGCCTGTCCACTTGGCTCCCAACGGCTCTTTTAGCCTCTCCAACGGCTCCGAAGGCCCCCAATGGGTTCCATGCCTATAAATAAAGGCCAAGGAAGCCCCGAACATTCACCGGAACTATACGGAAGCCCACAGACACCTTGTTGATCATTCGGCGTACCTCCGGCGACTTCCTTCAAGGGAACCCCAATAGCTCCAATAACTTCCATATCCAAGGAGCCCCCTCAAGAAGCTTGGGAAAGCACGCTACATCAACTCCATCATCCAATTGGCGCCCAAGTCTTCCCAATCACGGTTTTTCGTGTTTTATTTATTTTGAGCTTAACTTTGAGTTTGTGCCTACAAACTCCCAATTTTCTCATCCCCTCTTTTCTTTGGGTTTCACATCACCACTAAGGTGTGACAAGGTTGCCAAGCTTTCCTTTAAATAGCTTGATACATAGGTGAGCTATCCTTCACCTGTAAGAAGGATAGTGGGTTCTTGCTAAACCATCAAAAGCAAGTGGGTTCTTGCTAAACCACAAAAGCAAGCTGTAATAGGTCCTAGTGCTACCTCAAAGCCTAGTGGGTTTCTTGCTAAAACCATTGAAAAGCAAGCGGTAGGAATCTCTCAACGGTTGAGTTGGGAGCGGAGACGTAGGCCGGGTTTTGGCCAAACTCCGTTATCAATTTCGTGTGTCTTGCCTTTATATTTTCCGCTGCACATACTTGATTTTTTAATTTGTTAATCAATTTTTTAAAAGGCAATTCACCCCCCTCTAGCAATCTTTTCATTCCTCGTTTGTTCCGACCCCGCTTTTCTTCCGACCCAACACAATATGGTATTTGTTTTCATTCCAAACAAATTTTTATTCATTATTTTTTTTATTTTTACATATACATTTATATTACTTATTTTTTATTGTATCTAATTAAATAAATGATTCAATACCACCCATAAAAATATATATTAGTTTAGTTGGTTCTAAATTATACTCATCACTAAATGACGTGTCAAGTACTTTTTGATCCCGAGGCATGAAATTAAAAGATATCTATTCAAAATAACTATTAGAATCGGTACAAGTTGATTGGAATATTACTACTCTTTATCTCATAAAATTATCATTCTTATCTCATGAAAATTTATTCATGGGTCTTCTAGCTAGGGATGATTGATTAAAACTTTTATTCCACTTATTTTTTTATGGTTTCTAATCAATTTAATTTTTAGATTATGGTTCCATGTTCTTATGAAAAATAATGTAAAATAACCCAATTCCATTGCATTTTTATTATCATATTTGATTCTCCCAAATTATTTAATTATTTCCTTTTTTTAATTTCTTTAAAACAAGATAATTGATTCTTATAAATTCTCAGTCATCATCTTCATTAAATGAGTCACTATAATCTAAATTTTCATCATTTTATTGAACTTAAAATGTTCTCATTGACTCAAAATCAATTTCCCAATTTATCTTTTTCATAAATTCTATAATTTCCATAATTTCAAAAGTAGTGGTAATATTATGTTATTTTTCTAGGGAAATATTCTCTCTGACTTCTAGATCTCAGATCAAAAGATTAATTATCTTGGAAAAATTCATCATCAGAATTGTTTCAATTGTAATGACTATATATTTATCACAAAACTGTTAAATATTTCTAGCAACATAATTTACCTCAGTAAAACAGACATCAATATTCTCTTCCTCAACCATATTTATGACTATAATCATTTTTTCTAATTTTTTAATTTCATATTCCCTTAATAACCATTCTATATATTATCCAAGACATTATTATCCTATTGTTTTCCCATTAAATTTTTGTATCTATTTTCTTAAAAGTAAATAATAATATAATTTTGGAATTTTATATTATTCAAAATGTTTTTTATGTTTTATATTCCCAAGAGAATTCCATTAAATAGGTGAAAAAGAATAGATAATAGCATATAAAACATGAGAACCAATGGATATAAGATATGAAAACATCCATTTTTAAATAATTTAAAAAACATTCATTAAAATTTTCCAAATTGAGTTTATATATTTTATATAATCCCTTCAAAAGATACGAATGACTAAAAGAGTAGGACCATTACTTTTATGCCAGTAAAAGTTTCTATGATCAAATTACTCCACTATGGGGGGCAGGAATCTGTAGATATCTGGTTTTAAAAGTTATTTTTAATTAAATAAACTCCTAAAACATTTAAATATTTTATTAACTCATGTATAGCATCTAAACCTCACTCATGTATATAGAAAATTAAGATCTATTGAACATAATGGTTTTTACATGGTTTGGCCCCTTCACAGGTAACCTAATCCATAGAACGATAAGTATCTCCCACCATAAATGGATTATTAACTATAATCAAAGCTAACTACTAGTATATAGTTATATAATAGAGTCACACTATACATAAAATTTCACATATGAAAAAAAAACTCATGCCACCATTATACAGAATATGTATCAGTAATGAGATAAGTATTTAGGAAGGATCATTTGTTTTAGAAACTAATGAAGTAGATATCCATTGATGATAATTCATGTATGTTTATGAATATATCATCAATTAATGATGATATGATATAGAAATGCATAAAAGTCTCTTAAAATATTACTTGATACGTGAGCTTTATCTAGTGAGGATAATGATCACAAAGATTTGAATTCAATTTCTATATTTTTTTAAATAATATATTTTTCTATATTTATAATATAAAAATTAATATATCTATTGTATTCTAAAAAAATAATAATATTATGGATTTAGAAAAAAACAATCTAGTAACCTAGAGTCAGTGACTTCATTATTACATTGTTATATGATAAAAGGGATCTTATCCTGAAGGAACGACCTATTTAGTAGTCACGAAGAACCATATACATTCATGATTCACATATTATATAGAAATTATAAAATACATTTCATAAGAAACACTCTATAATACTTGATATTATACATAATATCATTACTAATATCTTAGATAAATGAATGAAAATAATGGGTGTGATCAAACTCTCAATTAGATTTACGTATAGAAAAAGTTATCATGGGTAAATAATGAATAATTAATATAGAAAGGTATATAACCAAGAACACATTTTCTTTATTCATTAACATGAGAATAAATAAATCCATGGATAATATCAATGAAGTAATATTATCATTAAAAATAACAAAATTATTAATGAATTAAATGATTAAAATTTACATCATGATCTCATACGTCATAATATATTTTCTATAAATTTTTTTTTATATTATAGATTAGCCAAGGGGTACATATTCACTAAATCAATTTTAATAATATCACCCTACTGGTTTTCCTCATAAGACGTATCGATACATTGAGGGGTTATCTATTATTGTGACCCACTTATCACTTCATGTCTAGTGAATTCCTCATATATTAAATGATCAGTTTAATTAATAAACATTACACCTTATAAAAAATATCAAAATTTAGTGAATAATACATAATACTAACATATTCCTTGTCAATTAAAATATATTCATTGTAATGAACCATAGGTAAAATGGTATATAATTTATTTCGTAATCATATCTATGATAGAAAGAATATGGATATATAAGATAAATTTAATTTCTGAATTAAAAATTTTTATGGTAAACTGAATGCTTTCATAAAAAGTTAATTCCCAAAAAAATAAAAAGAAATAAAATAAGACAAAAAATCCTTGTATGTATAGGTTTTGTAATAAAATCATGTAAATTGGAGAATAAAGAATGATGTTAAAAATTAATGTAATATTAAATTAAATATATTTCTTTTTAAATCCTTTAAAAACATGTACAAATTATAAATATCACAAAATTCTTAACTCATTATGAAATTTCATTAACACCATATACATAAAAAAAACTTTTGTTGGACTTATATAAATAAATTTTAAATGACCCTTTACAAAACTATAAATATTCCATTCAAAAAATGTAAAAATAAAATTATAAAAAAAATTACATCATAAATCATTTTATTAAATGAAAAGGACATTTTTAAATCAATTTTTAAAAATATAGAAATTTATGAAAATGTACCCAATCAAAACAGATATAAGATTGAATTTTCTTGTCAAGATTTTTGATTGGAATATATTAAATCATGGGATAAAACATGTTATGTTATTAAATATTTTGTGGAACATAAAATAGATTGATTTAATTAATATTCCCTTAGTGAAAATAATATAAATCCAAATACATGAGATTGTAAAATAAATTATTACCTCTTTGTAATGTTTTAAAAGAAAAGATATTAAAATAATAGACATTATTTGAAACGTTAATCATCATGAATAAATTGATATTCATGTTAAATAAATTTAATATTTTTTTTATAATCCCACTATAAAAATTAATTTGTTCATAATACCCAGTATGTTTTAATTGAGTGGAAATTGAGGTGAAATCTGTTTCCTCAAGTTCAAAATTCCACTTAAGAGATTTTAACATCATATATAATATTTTAAATTTTTATAAATATATTAAATAATCATATACATATTTATAAAACCATATATTTTCTGTTTATAACAACTTATCACCCATCTCTTGATAATTTTTTATTATTATCATTATTTCCTATGTCAACAGATTCATTTCCCAAGTATGTTTTGAATTTGTAGATATGGGCCTTATACATTGATTTTGGTTCCATAATTCACATAATATTAATAACTAAATAAATATAATATATATCCGTTATATATATTTCCATTATTAAAAATTGTATATAAAAAATGATTTGCACTATTCTTGGACATGATATGACATACATTGGCTTTAATGTTTTTTTAACTTTCTTATAAATAGAATGAGAAAATGAAAATAATAATAATAAATTAAGAATAATTATTATATAATTTATATCGTATATATTAATTATGAATATTATTATTACCATCCATGTAAATTAGAAATTAAAAAATTATTCACATTCCTTCTTGGATATGTTAGTCTACACATCCCCAAAACTACCATCATCATTTTCCAACAGATTGGAAGTTAAGGAGGAATATATTATATTATTATTAAAAAGGGGTAATTATTTAATAAATATCACATAATTTATTTTTTTAAATTAATATAATTGTCCATGTGATGTGGTAATGGGAAAAAATATCAGTTTAGGATGTCATACTCTGATGTAAATAGGGTTGAAGGTTTTTCTCCCCATTTAATAGAGAATTAGATAAAATAATATTTTTATATAAACATAGTAACATATTATTATATGGTATAATATTTTATTAAATTTTAATTTTTAGTACATAATTTAGTGTTTTATATGAAGATGAAAATTAATGTTATCGTTGAAGATGGTTACATCTAATTTGAGTGAGCCCCTTTAGATCTCCCCTTATGATACCTACGGTTTGCCATTTTCAAAGACCAAAAACTCAAGAACATAGATAAGGATGTTGAGAAGTGTATTGGGTTGGTTTTGGTCAATAAATATCGCTCATTTTGGGGTAATGAAAATAGATCAGGGGTGTCCTTTTATATGTCAAGAGAGGGAAACTTTTGGAATTTTATGAAATACTAATGTAAAATTTGTGTCTCCCTCATTTAAAATGGTTCCAAAACGTATTATCATCAATTATAAGTATTATTTTTTCATAATTTAATCATTCATTTAAATTTTAATAGAATTTCATGTAATATAAAACGTTATCCTTTCTAGTAACACCTTGGTTATAAAATTTTATCCTTATCTATATTAATGAATTTTAAAATATTAAAGCGTTATAATTAAACTTATAAAATGAAAATTAGACCATAAATGTTATTGGTATGAAAGCATCAACATTAAACTCTCAACCTTGTCCTATATAATTACTTTTATTAGTTTATATAAATTTAATAAAATATTTGTTTTATAGAATAGGATTAATGTATTTTTGGACACTGTTATTTTAATTTGACTATATATATATCATTAAAAGTATTTAACAATAATATAATAATTTCCAACGTCCATAATATTTAATTTGACAGTAAAAAACTCTAAAACAAAATCATCCATCCAAAATTGTATTTCATTTAATATTTTTAAAATCACTTATTTTATTTTTATTTTTATTGAATAAATATTATGTTTGTGTGGAACAAGAATTTACAGTAATTTTTAAATCACAAAAAATTTCAAATAATAACATGATAACAAAATTAATTAATATTTAATATTAATATTTAAAAGTCATGATAAAATAGTTTTATCTATATAGAGAATATTTTAGATATTAATGTTAAGGGTGTGATATTTTTTTTCCTTATTTTCAAAATGTTATATAGAGGTTTATATCAATGTAAAATGGAACCAAATGGAAATATTTTTAATAATTTAATGAGAATGGATGTTCTCCACTAATAAAATAATATATAAGTATGTTTTAAAGAATTTTTAAAGCCATATATCTATTTTTTATCCCAATTTAATGTGTTATATCCTTAACTGGGTGAACAATATTTATCATAGATACTATTTATATTGACAACAAATATAAATTAAACTATTTAAAAATATTTAAATATATAATTAAATATATGGAATAAGTTTTTTAAAATTAAATTAAAATATTTTCTAGAAATTAATATTATATAAATCAATAAAATGAAATGAAAAAATAGTTTACTTAGGAACTATGTTTTTATGTCCAAAAATGAATGTATACACAAATAAGGTATAATTATGATTAAATTGTAATTTGTTAGATTATTTATAAATAAACCAGGATAATTATTATTTAATTATAAAAATTATGTTTCTTTTTCAATTAAAATAAATATATATTTTTACAAAATATGTTATTTTTCAATATTCACTGAAAAATACATTTTTTTGAAAAATAAAAAAATTATAACCTAAGATAATGTTGAAATAATTATTTAAAAAATGTTATAATTATCACATAGTAACATTTTTATATGTTTTCTTACTTCATTTAAACCCAGTCCTGTAAGTAAGTGAATATATCAAATAAATTTATTTAAAGAGAAGTATATCATAAAATATCGTGTTGTTATATTCTACAACCTTCATAAGAATTTCAACATCAAAATTACTTCAATCTAATAAAAACAACTATGGAAACATTGACCACATCAAATCCTTAGGTTCCCATGTAGGATCAACAGTTTTATGATTTTCTTATAAAATATTGAATAGATTAGTCGGTTGTTTCATAACATGTAATCTCTATAATGAATAACTTCCATTAGTTTTTTCACATAAGAAATATATTTATCTATTTGTATGATCTATGAGTTTAGAAAATGGGAATTATTACATATGTACTTATATAGAAGTTATACATGTACCGCATAATGAAAATTATAGGGATACAGTGGAATAACCAAGTGATAAAATATTTTCATGATATAACCAATAATTTCCTAGGGACTGATATATCCAGGTTTTTACATACATTTATATTGAACTATCAAATAATTATTCAATGTATATAATCATAGGAATTCCTTTTCACTAATATCGAACACTAGATCTCACATATGAGGGTCTATATTTTTTTTTCAATTTTTATCTTCCCTTATATATTTTCAAATGGATATAACATTCTATTCCATTTTATAAATAGATAACATCCCAAGATATTTATTTCTCCAAATTAATCAAAACCCATTAGATTTTTTTAACTTATATCCCAATACATATTTATAAGGATCCAAATAAATGATAAAGTGAATGATATTGATGTATTAATATTCCACGAAACTAAAGATATTGACCCCATACACCATTGAAATTCACAAATCAAACACTAAACATTTATTTTATAATTTTCAATGCCCAATTGGAATAAAAGACAATATAAGGATAATTAAAAGTACAGAAACACAACTATATTTTCTGGTCAAACAGAAGGCCCATCCAAAATGTTGAGGTAACCAATGGATCCCAATCAAATAGGATTGGTAAAGGTATTCCTTAAAATCACTAAACATCATAAATTTATAACTGATAACTATGGTCAAGAGGGAAATATTTTGTAATAGATGTAAAATGTGGTTATTCCATAATGGGATTGACTATAACCAAAACAGAATTTTTCACTTAAGAGGTTTTTGTGAGTCCAATGATGAAATACATGTTACGTTTTTACATTCCCATTTTGGAATGAGTAATGGTTATAAAATTTTTTATACTTATATTTATCACCCAAAACTTACTAATACACCATGTATTATGTAACATACTCAACAATATCCCGTTTCATGTTATCCCACCCAAAATATTCATTCATATCACTATACTTATTTATACATCAAGGATTAATAGAAAAGTATTAATTATGAACTTCATCTAATATCTACATTTTAAACTCTAATATTGATCAAACAAATCATTTGTTTCTAAAAATTATCATTGTAGCATCATCATGGTTGAACTCATGAACATTCCTCACCATATTTCATAATTCTATATCTTTCATATGTGCCATATTATTCCTCTCTTGGATGGTTTGTTAAACATTCATCTTAGAATGATAATATCTATCCCCATTATTAATGATTTGAAGATATAAAATATGAAAATACATTAATATTGGATCTATTTAAATCCTCAATATAGAAAAACTACAATTTAATTTATAAATCAGATATTTATAAACATTGTTCACCTTCCAAGGGTAGAACTATATTTAGAATTAATAATCTTTTTTCAACTCTATAAATATTCTCTAGTGCATATTAAACTACTTATATGTAAATATATACATTAAACATTTATTAGCAGTATATATATCACAAATTTCATCATAGAAATAATTAATTTATATCTTCAATGAATATATTACTACTTACATATTGACATCAAGATTAATGTAATTTTTATAATGAATTTTTATTTTCTATAGGCATATTATATTACCATATAATTATAAAACAAAGTACATCCCAATGCATTCAATCATGAATCAATATATATCACAGAACCATCTTCACTACAGGGTATTATATGAAAAGTCTGGATAACCTCCCTTATCTTTAGATATTAAAAATTTTCCCCACATTATTTGATCAAAAAGAAAATAACCCCCTTCTGATTCCAATTGGTGAGTGGAATATATATTTTGGATAAATATCTCAAAAAACATAAGTGGTATACATATATCCAATGAAAAATGTTGATATGGATTATTGTGGTTTTCTGTTTCCATTTCTTAATAACTGTTTCTTTATAGGATCCACTGATATACCCTTACATGATATTATGCTGCCTAAGAATGAATCTTTCTAAATACAAAATTCACACATGGTAAATTTAGTGTAAAAATTATCAACCAAAAATGCCTTTAAAAAATACTCAAAAATTCTTCATTATCTCCCTTCATCATGAAATGTATATTATGGTCATCTATAAAGATATGCTAATATTTTTATGTTAATCTATATATACAATATTCATTAAATTCATGATGATATTCAGAGAATTGGTAAGTTTAAATAGAATTAACATAAAATGGTATTGATATTACCTTGTATGTAAGTATTTCATGGTAATATCCACCTTATTAGACCCTATTTTAATGATATATAAATCAAAGAGAACTCTTGGAAAAAAAATTAACTCCTTATAATTGATAAATCAACTTCATGATTTTGGGGTAGACTAAAAAAATATTCTGGAAAGACATAAAAAATTACATACAATAGGAATATCATAAATTTTGATTTTCTTCCTAATAAAATGAGATAAATATCCTTCATGAAAACATAGTGATACCCATATGATTTTTTAATTTTTTATCTGGTGTTAATATCCATCCTCACAATGAAATATTACCTTACGTCCAATTATAATATCAAATATAAGTTCCCTACCTTGAATTTTGATATGGTCTCCATATTGAGAGATCCAATCCATTCCCAATATTACATCAAATTCATCTATAGAAAGAGTAACAATATTTTGAATAATAAAATTCCCACAATATTGTTTCGGGGATGAGGTATATACCATAGTTTTAATCATTCTACCATATATATTGTTTACTACCAACGAAACATATTATAATTGATTTGGTGATGTGATGCCATTAGAAAATTTTTTGGATATAAAATATTGGCTATAATCTAATTGAAATATGAAAAATCACATTTATATTGGATGATATGTGTACCTTTGACCACATTTCAGGGAACATCAACTTTGGTTATAGTGATTCAATATGCTTGGACTTATCACCTTGAAATAACAAGTGGTATGTTCCCATGATTCATGGGTCAGTAGTTTTAATAATGATTAATATATTTATTGTTGAAGCACTACATTGAAGTGGTATTTTTTATTACCCTAAATTCATTATCCAGATGACCCTTATCTCTACAATAGTAAAAAATTCCCCTTCACATCATGAATTTTATAAGGTGACACTTTATATGATTTATACATGATTAAAATTGCTTTATTCCCTTATTCATATTTATTTTTCTCCCCTTTCACTTGGTTATCAACCAAAATATTATTATCTTTATTTATATTAATGATATAATACCTACAACATGAGGAACTACATCTCTATTTCATCTCATTATACTATAGGGAAGTATTTCATGAATAATATTTCAATAAATGTTCTTCAATAAATGCATTTTATTTAGTCATATTAGTTAGTGTTCTGAATAAATATCCACCATTGATCACCATATCATTTAAAACAATACACAACCATACTAACCTTTTCACATTCATTACATGAAAAATCTTGGAATATCTTTTCGAGGGACTTAATTCATTTTTCAGTTACCACTGGATTAGTAGTTTAATTATAATATAGTGTATTATGTAGAAATATGTGATTGAACATAAGTGAATCACACTCTAGAACAATAGTTTTCTCTATATGGGAAATATTATTCATCATAAATTCAGTAATCTATCCCAATATATCAATACTCTGCTCAGTTCAAATAGTAACTATATTGGATTTCTCAGTAGGGATATCCTTAAATATTATGTGCATTTCGATTCACTTTATTCCATTAGGAGGCATCACTAAATAATATGACACAAAAATTTAGATCATAAATTTCATGAACATTTATACACAAAATAAAAAAACCTTTTAATGTTATGAATTTAAAAAAAATATTGAGGATTATAATAATTCTCATGTTATAAATGTTCATTTATAATATTGAGAAAATGGTTTATACTAAACATACTATGCTAAAATCTATAGAAACACCAACCCCAGTAAACTAGATATGAGGTATACTTTATTATATTATTTTCTGATAAAGGGTACCTTATCGCAAAGAACTGATCTGTTTAATAGTATTGATGAACTAAATACATACTAGATTCCTATATTAAATTCTAAATATAAAATACATAAAAGTAACACTCTTTATTATTTTATATTATTCATAATATATATCCTCATATCCATGGGGAAAAAAATAAATGGTGAGCTCATATAATTAGTATTATTTCAGTAAAACTGATACTATAATGAGTAAATAAGGAATAATCAATATGTAAAGTTATATAACAAAAAACACATGACATTTAATCAAAAAATTAAGTATTAAATTAATCAAAGAATAATAATATCTAGTTTCATGATTTAAGTAAATGATTAATTTTTTACATCGTGAACTTGTACATCATTATATATTCACCTTTAATTCAATGATACATGATATTTTAATTGACGAGGTAGGTAGATACCAAAAAACCATTTAATAAATGTGTTCAAATGTTTGGTCTCATGAGACTCGTCGATGGATCAAGGAGATCTCTATAACTAGGTCACATATTTCAATACATTGATATTTCCTTCCTTATATTTTTAATGATCAATTTTATTTATAAACAACATTACATATTAAGAAATATCTTAATTTTGTAAAGAATATGTGAAGATAATATTTCCCCAATTAATAAAATGAAATTCATACTAGAAAAGATTACCTTCAAATGGGTTACATTTTAGAAATTAATATTATCAATGATATAAATAATATTTATATTTAATAGAAATGTAATTTCTAATTTAAAATCATTGAAATGAACATATTGTTTTGAGAGAATGATAACAACCCTAAAATTTATAAAATTTAAAAGATGGCCAAAAATTCATTAGAAATTTTGGTTTTGTAATAAAATCATTCCATTTGATAAATATATGAAAATTTTAAAAACATTAATATTATATTCAATTAAATTATTTTCTAGGTAATACCCTTAAAAAGTTTTATAATAAGTTAAATAACATAAAATTGTTATAGTGGTAGAAAAATCCATTAATGTCACATATATTAATAGAGATATTTCTTTTTTATTTTATAAAGAAAGTAAAAAATAACACTTTTAGGCCACTTAATAAATATTACTATCAACTATTTTAATATTTATAGGAGAACATAAAATTTCTTTAATAAATAATTTGAGTAATACAATATTTTTCTAACATTATTTTGAATAATATGGGAAAATATGAAAATCACGCCTGACCAAAGGAGAAATAAGTTCAGCTTTTATTTCAAAAATTTATTTTATTGATTAATAATCAAAAGAGAAGAATATTTATAATAAAAAATTGAAAATACATAAATATTTACAAGATAAAAAATAAATGGAGTGTAAGAAGTTTCTTTTAGGGAAAATTTTTGCAATCCAAAAATTGATGTTGTAAAATAAATCCTTACCTTTTTCAAAACATTTAAATTGTAACCCCTCTAATTAATAAAAAACAATTATAACATTATTCATCATGAATACATACTTACTTATTATAAATACATTAATATTTTATTATATAAAAAATATAAAAACATTTATGTTTGTAATACCAAATATGAATCAATTGTGTGGACATTTAGATGAAACACCGTACCTAATGACTGACTTCCTCATCAGTGCATTTGGATTCATGTAAAATGAATTAATATTTATTATAAATACATAAAATAACTATATACATGTCAAAAATAAAATAAATAATATATTTATAACACCATTTTTGACACGATTCATGTCGTATCATCTTTAAATAGAGTCAGTGTTAGAAGATGCTCCAATTGGGACTAGGTAATGTGTCCTTTTTATGCTATAAAGGAGGTTCCACAGTTGAATGGTCCTAGTGGGGGATTGAAATGGGTTATGTTACTCTAAAATCATCCCATTTCAGATATTATTTCCTTGGCTTGTCTCTAATTGGTTGATTCATGGAGCCAAAAACACCCTATGTCCCTTCCCTCTTTGATTAGAGGACCATCTTCTAAAATGCAAGCGCATAATGGATGATGATTTGTCCAATGAAACTTAAAGGTACCATTAGCTGAGAGTATTGGAGTTTGAGCTCATCACACCCTTTTTGGGAGGATTATTTCCCTTTTCTAGACTCTATTATATATTTATTTATTGTTTATATGTTCATGAATCCTTGGATCATTCCCAATCATGTCTCTGCAGATTACCACTGGGTTGAATAATAATTCATAGAAATACATGGATTGAGAATTACTACACTAACTCAAGATTAAGACATATGATGAGGCACTCTAGATTTATCATCACTGTAGGGGAAAGCTATCTTTTGGATATTGGGAATGAACCTATAATATAAGATTCTTACGTATCCTCATATGAGGAATTAGATTCCACATAGTTCGGTGTTGCTTTACCAGAAACATCACATTTAAAAACATGTGAAAAGGTCCCATCCAAGTAGTTTAAATTCATGTTACTAGTATGTCTAGGAGGAAGATGACTACTCATGATTTTGTGTGTGGCATATGCCATATCGGCCCAGGATTCCCAAAAAAGGTAGGGTATTTTGGGTAGTTATGAACATACTGGGGATATGGATCAGAAAATATTAGGTAGATTTGGGTGTAATTTTTATACCTCAGGTGGGCTTCCTAGGTATCCCAATTGGTTGAGAATAAATTTCCATTTATTTAAATTTTAGTTGTGACTCACACCATTTAGGAGGCACATTTGTGAGCACATGATTACAGCTTACACATGGGAGACTTCTGTTTGAGATAAATAATAAGGATCTTTTTCTTAAAAAGGATTTCCTGGGGAGTATGGATGAACTTTATTGGATGTAACATCTACGATGAATTTCCATATGATATCATTCCTTAGAGATGTGTCCTATGTATCTTATTTGGAGCAGGAATCTGATTTATCATAGTTTATGTTATTTGGGGATTGTAACTAGTAGGAAGACTATGTTTTGAGGTTACGAAGACATCATGATCACCAACAAACTCTATGCCCATGTGACTCATGCCCAGTGTGATAAACAAGACGTGATAGTGGATATAATGATCGAACATCCCACATTATCTGCTAATATATGGTATTGGATCCCAAAGGGGGAGAGAGAGAGATCGAGGGTCATTTAATGTTTCAATTTCCTCTACTGTTTTGTTATCCATGATATCCATGTCTTATCATATATCTAGGGGTGTCTCAGAGTGATCCTAAGGGGATCAATAGCGCCACTTACCATGAAAAGGATTGGGACATACCTCAGGAAATTTCCCTATAATATGTTCTTGCAAAGGGGATAATCATCAACCCTCATCAAAGGGAAAATCAGGCATGATCCCTTTGACTTGTCACTACCTCTTATTGAATGGAAAAGAAAGTTATTACCCGGGATCCAAAGAATGGGGTGGTGCATGTGAGTATCCCATGTTCAGACCCCGTGTTTCTGTGGGAATTTAATCTTATGGAAATTCTGGGGAACCCAACAATTTTAGGGATTACCCACAAGACTCTACTTACCATGGGTATGTAAAATCAAAATGGTTCACTGATGTGCCATGTGGTTTTATCATACCGGTCCGTTGGATTTGGAAATGGATTCGTCCTGATGCCATTGGACTGGTTCATGGAGGGGTTAGAGTGGGTATAATAAAAACTTATGGAGATGGTGGAAGCTGTAGAAATTAAAATATTAGGGTACACTATTCTACATACATCTTCTTCATGTGGGACAGGAGCCTCCCACGTAGCATATTACTATGCGGGTGGAGATACCGTCTACGTACCTTGGTGGTATGTAGATCTTTATGAATTCTGCATAATGTTTTTCAATGCGGGGCCAATTTCCAACCGCGTATCATGATGCTAAGCATCACTGAGTTCTGTTCTTGTAGTGACATGCTACGTAGCGCAACATTCCACCTACGTTGCCTTATGCTACGTGGTGTGTCAGAGTGAAAAAAGGGATATGATCTATTGGGTTGTGTAATGTTCATCCGCTAATGGGATATGGTTCGTGGTTCCCCAATTTGGTTCACAGTATTCCAATTAATATTATGTTTCAACTTTTTATGTTATGTTGGGGGTTTATACCTATGGTTATTTATTGGAATAGGTTCGTGCCTCATCGATCAATCACTTCATAAATATTTCTCCCATGTCCATCCAGTCCCCTGATGTCTGGTATTTTTCTTAACACCCCTTGGGATCCCAATAGAGATATGTAGGGAAGATGAATCTATGGATCACCCAGATCATTTCATGGAAACCCATGGGTATATCACATGACCGATAGACGACTCGGTAAAAAGAATCATGTGGGGTTGCTGTTCATGGTGAAAAATATTGTTGCCCCAATCTCGTGAATTACTTCATCCCATTCTTAGGGAACTTATATATTTTTCTCAATCAAGAACTATTGAGTTTGTGGGGATGGAATGCAGGGGTGTGATTCGCCACCTCAATTTCACCAACCATATTGTTCTCGGTGGTGGTATGCTAGGGGATATTTTTTCTTTCTAGATTCCCCCAATGACATGGTTTGCTGCTGCAGTACACTGGGGTGAGTTTCTCCTCTTTGATTATGCTAATGATATGGTTCATGAAGGTGTTATGTGGGGTCAAGTGTCTCTACCTTGATTCATCCAACGACATGCTTTGTAGGGGTGGTATATGGGGGAGAGTTTTTGTGCCTCCATTTCACCAACTACATGGTTCATGGAGGTGGTATGCTGTTTTCATTGTTATTTTTAGTGGAGAAACACACCCTCATATACCATATCTCTCAGTGGTGGAATGCTGGGGAGAGTTTCTCGGCCGATATTCCTCCAACGACATGGTTTTCGGCCGCATTATGCAGTGGAGAGTTTCCCCTCCTAGATTATAAAAATGACATAGTTCATGTTGGTGTTATTTGGTGTCATGTGTCTCCATCTTGATTCATCCAACGACTTGTTTTACGGGGTTGGTACATGGGGGTGAGTTTTTGTGCCTCTATTTCACCAACTACATGGTTCAGGGAGGTGGTATGCTATTTTCATTATTATTTGTACTATTTGGTTTGTTGGAGACTGCCTCATGGGTTTCTATATTGTTTCATCTTGTGGTCACTACCTTCCGCAAACCATTTATGTGATTCTATAGGTAGGTGGATTATTTCCCTATGAAACTTTTTTCTTTTTCGAAATTATTCTCTAAATAATTCATCCAATTTTTTTCATTCCTTTTCAAAAATTAAGGATGTATGTTACCTCCATTTTTAGGGTTTTAGGACACTTCAAATTCCCTCCATCAGAATTGATTCCAATCAAGACGAAGAGGTGGCTATTCAGATGTAGAAAGTGTTATTGAACTAAACTAGTTTCTGGTAGAAAGGTAGAATCATAGGGGGGACACACCAATATATAAGGGGGGGGGGGAATTCCAATTTTAATTTGACAAATTTCTTGTAGAAACATTCTCCACAAACAATTTTCAGCTCTCCTTAATTTATAATACCAATTATACTTCGGTTAATCATTCATTCATGAATCATGATTTTCATTCCACAAACATAAAACTCTTTATTTTCACCCTCATTCGTGAACAATTTTTTTTAAAATATGAAAAAAGTAATTTCAATTTTCAAACTAAAAATTATTTACTCTAACTATAACCTTTGGATAACCACATAGCAACGATTTGTTTGTGGCTTCCCCAATCCATGAACTATTTTGTTTTCTATCCAATGATTCAGGGGCTAGAGCCTCGCAGGTTGTTCCAAAAACTATTGGTTCAAGGTTAATGACATTAAATAACCATATGGGCATTCAGTACGTAGACATATTTTTAACGCGTACTTATTTTAGTATGTTTCTGATTTTTAGCCTTTTCTTAATGATCCTGTTGTACTAGCCTTTTTATGGACTTTTGATGCTAAAATGAGTTTGATCTTACACTAATCTCAGTGGAAGAGACAACGATGAGGGGGGATAATGTTGTGTATATTAATGACAACCTTCAATCCTGCATCATTCCTCATGAGGGTATCCTCATAGATGTACTATCATGAGATATTATGAATTATCCATTATCTGTCCAATTTCATCTTTACAACTTCGACATCCAAGACGATGTTTGTTTTACAACAGTATACTAGAGCAGCTACACTATTCTTCTAGAGTCATCTCGAGAGTGTCATCATACGAATATTAATCTATGGGTTAGATCATGACTTCCTCAATCCAATACGAAATATTTATTTTAAATGAAACTATATAGATGTAAATCACTCAATGTAGTCGCACAAAATCTTATGAATCAATCATTTATGATTAACAAACTATTATTAAATTTTCACAAATTAACCCCAATAGAGGGTGGAGTTCCAAATGTGATCTATGACCCGAAGGGTGATTTTATGATGAGTGTGTCTATGCCTTATGGGTGTAACAATACTTCCTAGAGATATCTATTAAGTTCGTTAATGCCAGTCTATGTCAACCAGTATGGGTCTCCCAGTTTTCTATCTATTCTTCGGGAGAGAAACATCCTGAGCAACTTAGTCATTGGTGTTCAAAAACTAGCACCTTTCATTTGTACCATGGTTATGTGGGGATTAGTGTATCAGATTTCTATTAGATAGAGGAATTCATATCCTCTTCTACATGTATAATGAATTTCTCCATGTGGACAATATGTGGGTGAATGCTGAACTAGTATCTCCATTAATGATTGATTTACTAGTCCTGGTAGAGAGAGTTCTTATTTATTCACTATAATTGAACTCGCTGATTAAATTTGAAGAATGCATTGGTTTGTTCTTGAAGGTGTGCGGGTTTAAGGTGAATTTCCACAACAATAAATATCATTCAACTCAATAGTCTCAAATAATTTTCATATCATACTATGATTCCCTGAAGGTGCATCAGTACACCAATTGGGGCTACAAGATTCTGTCAAACGTATCACCTAAGCTTAGATTAGAGGGTTTGCTTGATATGTTTTTGAGTGGATGTAAATTCCACTATAATGATGTATATATCAGTATTAGAGTTTATAATTTGATTATGGAGTCCACATTGGTGGATTCCACCTTACCAATTTAGTTACCACCACCCTTCCTAAATAATTAACTATATTGGAAGATATAGAAAGGGAAGCCTCTACATCATTAGAGTGGGTCATTTAAATTTTTATGTCTATATGGAAGATAATTTCCCATGTAATGAGTAGTGACATAATTCAATGGTTTCTCATTCTATCATCCACCCAAATATTCTTAGCATTTCAGTCATTCTCCCTGATCTCTAAATGATGATGGCTTGGTTGAACAACTAGGTGTTATTTCTTAGTTTTCTTTTTCACCTTATTATGTTCCTTCTGGAATAATAGTTGGTGATTGGTGGGGATTTTCAAAATAATGCCCATACCTTATCTCAATTCATGACGTAATCTTAACTGCTCATAAATAAATAATAATTGTCTATGAACCCTATCTTCCATACCAGTTTTTTAGGATTTTTGGATTTGTGCAACTATTCACATTCCTCCTAGTTGCTGTGGTTAAAAGGGAATATCACATGAAACACCATCCTCAACAACGGTTGATGATGATGTGAGAGGACTCTAGAATGTAATTCATTACTCCTACAAGAGTTTCCTCTAATTACTTATCATTAATGTTTGACCAATATTGGGTAACATGATATCAAGAAGATATTCTTTTTGGTCCTGTCCAATGGTTCAAAAGACCATTGACTACATCTAGTCCCATTTACCCATGAAAATTGTGCCATCTCTCCCCATTCATTTATTAAGAATGTTTTTTTCATTAAATTCTCTCAGAGAAGGATTCATCTACTCATTCTATCCTTTTGTATAGTGATTTAGAACTCAAACCTTCAACTAATACATTTTTTTGCCCCACCTATATTGGTCTGAGTGGAATGTCTCTATATACCCCTGAAGCCAGGACCAACTACCTAATCATGGTTCTAGATATTGAACTATCTACAGAGCATGAAGGCTCCTTCCCTTGGTTGACCTTTCCTAGGGAAGCTCCATCTTACATGGTTACATTCCCTGACTACATACTTTTTGTAAAAAAAGGAATTTAATTACGGATCCAATACTATCAGAATACATTGAGATGTGAATAGAGATGTGTGTATTCTAATCTGAAATATTATTTCTAAAACTCCACTTCTAGAGCTTGCTAATGTGGGGGATTCCCTTTGATTGCGATTTTCCAATTTCAGTTATAGAACCATCAACTACAGACATCTACAACAAATTTTGCACTAGCTTGTCATAGTTCAAGAGGATCTTTCCACTCGTAAAGACAACTATGATCATTACATTTCCTCTCACTAAAAAAATACCTTCTGGGATCTTACTGAAGAGTTTCACTACCTAATAGATGAGGTGGAAAATGACTGTGATCAGCTGATTACCGAAATAGAGGAAATGTGAGAGTTTGAGGAACATATTTATAAACTGAAGGCACAACTAGAATTGAAAGGTTTTAATTATGAGTATATGAAATGGAAAGGTAGATACCTCAATAACATCATTAAATGAGTACGCACAACAGTTGAATCAGAAGATGCATAGAGGACTACTTTGGAACAAGATCATGAAGGACAGTGTCATACAATTATTGATTTTCTAGAAACTGATAATTGGGATTCATTATATTCCATTTATTTCTGTTGTTGTATTTCATCATTTTCATTGACATCAGGGAGAGACTAGATGTTATGGATTTCTTAATTACATTCATATAAGAGAATAAATTGGTTTTTCTCTCCAGTTCCCCTCATTCATTTTTTCCTTGCAATGTAAATCCATCATGATCAAATGTATTTTAAACAGTAATTTCAACAAGATGATAATTAGAATTAAAATCCAAGAAAATGATATAATAAAATCATACCTTAATATTTTATTAAAATAAGGGACTCAGAGAGCGTAGTTTTTTATTTCTAATGTGTCATGAAAAAACATACAAACATTGTTTCTTTTTTGTAATTACCATATTTTTTTCCCAAACCCAATTTTGTGTGGGATTGGTGGGTATATCTTGAATTTTTCAAAGGCCACCTTTTTTAGATTTCTAACATAACAATCTTTTTATCTCTTTTGTTTAGTTTCTCAACATTTTCTCCTAAACCGTATAAAGTCTTATGATATTAACTATTGTTACACATTTTTTAGGTCAAACAGCTTTTTCCATTCCAGGTGTATTACTTCAAATACTTTTGACCGAAATTTATGGGCTGATATCCCCAACATATGACTCATTAACTAAGAATATTCCAGAAACATTTAGAAATGGATTTGGAATTTTTCTTGACCCTGAATTATATTTATTGGACATGGAACATGATATGGGGTATACAATCCATTGGGAATATAGTAATAGAAAATGTATCTCATAAAGATGAAGTTTCATTTGGTTATCAAACCATTTTGGGGTCTATTTATATAAATCCACTGGGTAATTGATTCTATATTTAATAAAGGTTTTTTAAGACACTTACCTCTCATTTTTTTGCGACGAAATTTTAATGAAATTTGTGTTTGTTTCATTTTTAATGACCATCGTCGGTGTACTATTTAGGGAATTATGATTGAATGTATGGGTGAAGATACATTGGTTCTGGCCTAGAAGCATCTATCACATGACTTTGACATATGTAAAGGAGGGATAATTCTTTGTGTTGTTTAACATTTTAAATCTATGAATTTTTAGAGTTATGAATTGATTTTATTATACTCTATCTAGTGGATAAATTATTTTCCTTTAACATGGTGGAATAACCAGAAATGATCAATCACCTTTAGGAATGAGAGGGGAGAGAGGAAGTAAGCTAAAATCTTGGGATTTACAATACTACGGAATGAGGTGAGATGTAAACATCATAGGGGCATATGGTGGTTGGAAAAGCCTCTCTTGAGGACTAATTTTCCATTGGTTGACATAAATTGTTTTTGGACATTTATATTCAGATCCTATGGGGTATTATATGAATAATAAAACTAAGGTGTCTGTATAACAATAGCCATCCATTATGAATGGCCATTGATGGATATTTTAATTTAGTCGTTTTTGGATATGGAATATGGTGTGTGAATAGGGGTTCCTAGACATGAAAATAGGGAATTTTTTGTTCAATTTTACCAAGAATACTGGGAATTATATGAGTATTTTTTATCCTATCCATGTTATTTTGTTCCTAACGTAGTTCTGACCCTTGAACAGGAAGAGATGTGACACTTCTGTTTCTTGTATAGGCCTTAAATATGAGATTTGGATTTCACTACTTATTTTGTGATTGCTGGAATAAATCCGTACATAGTTATTTTAAATGTTTACCCGTATGCATATATGAGTCATTCATATGGATGCGGCAATTTTTTTTTGATAAAGATTCACTAATGCTCTGAAAAATATTCCAAACATTCTTGTATAGATTCATTTCATGTGTGGGTACATGAGGGGATGTATTCGTTGATATGACTTGAACTAAGGGTTAATATTGGGTATCGAGTATCAGGAATTATAAATATACTGTGATTGGTAAATTGATATAGATTCTTCGATTAACTAGAGGTTAATTGAGCAAGGATTTTCTAACATGTCCCGGACGTGGGTTGGAAGGAATGTGTATATTTCAGATTCAAGGGATCTTGGATCAAGAGAGATAATATGGGGATTGGAAGTCACCGAGCATACGGGAATAGGAAAACCATGTCCTTGGGATGGATTTTATTTTGGATAAAATGCCATTTTTTGGAAATATATACAGAGCCACTAGGGAATTGTCATCATAGTAAAGAAAATGTGTCTGTAGGACACTGAACGTTTATTTTTGATGGACATTGTCATAAAATATGATCCAAATTAGCTCGAAGTGTGGAGTTTTATATATGGAAAAATTGGTACGGAAATGTTAGAATCATTCTCTTTGAGATCAGCCATAAAGTTTGTAAATCCTCTACATTGATATAGCACGTACATAGGGTTTGGTATTTTGATTCCCTTGTTAGATAAGGAAACGGTTTTGAGGATTCATGTGTTTTGAAATTAGGTTCCCTATATAGGATTGGACCATGCTCAAGGAGTGGGGAATTTTAGAAATATTTGGGTATCTTTCAGTTTAATGCCATATAGTTTGGAATTTTGGATTCCAATCTTGTAGGTGAAAAAACTAATATGACTTTAAATGTAGTTTCAATATGATCATTTATTGTGGATTGACTCACCCTAGCCTTATGGGGAATCACCTGCTGAAATTTCTAAGCCCATGTGAGCTATGCTTGGTGTGAGAAATAAGCGAGGAAATGGATTCACTCTGCCACCTAATGATGTTAGTATCAATGAATGGAGAATTGTTGGTCCATGTTGTTTAACGCCATATAGTGAGGATGTGGGTCACTCGATGTGAATGACATAGTTGTTGTGGGTCTATGAGGTTTTATGTCTTGCCGAATGGATTTTGATGGAATAGTATAACATCATTTTTCAAGGATGAAATATCAAAGGAATCATGCGTAAATATTATCCAATCATGCGTGTATTTCCCTGGTACACCCCAAAAAAGGATAGGAGAATAATTTGTATACAATTATTCTAATATCCCTCAAATTATTAAGGATGATGTGAGGATTAGGATCCAATGGGTGTAAATAAGTATGGAAATCCTCTCCTAAGCACTAATTTTCGTTTGGTTTTCATGTTAATTATTTTAAAAAAATATAAAGAGGTGTTGGGTCATTATGTGCATAGTCATGGAAAGGTGTCCGCGGGACATTAAACATCCACTTATGATAGTTTTGGTGGATTATAAGGATTCAATACTTCCCAATAGAAAGAGTTTGAAGGATGAAAATTGAATATCTAGGTATGTGAGAATTTTTTGGACAATGATTATTTATAAAGGAAAAAATCGTAAACATAAATTTGATTCCTATGTAGGAGGAATGATGTTTTGACTAATCCCTATTGTGTGGATCAAGGTTTGGAATCATATAAACAAATTTAATTTCTCATACAGGAAATGGTGGAATTTTTTTTTCCATGTGCCTGGTCCTAGGAACTCCTAGGTGTCACTACATAACTCTTCATATGTAGATTCAAGCCACATATAGTTCATTAGTTTCATTATAGTTTAATGTTGTGTAGTTTGGAATTCATTGGCCATGCAGTTTAATGTTGTGCTGTTAGGACATATGAATTTCCCTATACAAGTCTGGCCTATATACAAGGGGAAGCATTTCTCCATGGGGGCTGGCCCAGGACATGGGATCCGAGAATCACTACATATCATGTAATTTTTGGAATTAGGCATCTCATAGTTCTATTATCCCATATATTTTTATATCATATGGTAATGATGATAAGGAACTAATGTTAAAAGGATGAGGTGGGTGATGTCTCGGGAGAGAACCTCAATGAGGATTCCTACGTATCCATGTTTGTTTGGAATCAATACCTTCATAGTTATGAAAACATGATCCCTATACCAGCTGACCCATGAAGTGAGGGATCCATTTTTATATATTGTGGATAGACTAGGATGAAGAATCTGGATATCACTACATATATTGTGAGGGATGGAATCAATCCATGTGTAGTTATTGTGGTTTTTTGTTTTTATAGTCATATGGTTAGTACTTTTAATGGATCCCCCTTTGCATGTCCAGACAATAAATAGGGAAAGAGAAATATTGACTTTTTTTGGTGCCTAGACCAGAATGTACTATCAGGTCATCACTATGTATCCAATTGATGAATCAGAATCATCTTATACATAGTTCTGAGGATCTCTATATCGGTCAGACTCAAGAATAGGGATGGTGCATTATATACCATTCTTTCAAGATGATGGGCCTATCATATTCCTCTTTTCTGTTTCCATGTAGGAAAATATGTACATCCATTCCTATACTCAAATTAGTTATGCACATTCTAAGAAACAAGGATAAATGATGATTTCCACTATAGCTATGCAGTAACATAAGATATAACATAGGAATTTCATGTCATGTGATGGCAGGACCATGATGGAAGGTCCAGGATTCCCTACAAATCTCATTTATGGATAGAAATCAAGTCGTACGTAGTTCATTAAAAGTCACACCCTACATAGGCTCAGTTCATTCGTATGGATAGGGGAATTTTATTTTGGGGGGGGGGGTGGTGATGGTTGTTGGTCCATGATGAAGAATCCATGTGTCACTATGTATCCTTCATGGGAGGGAATCAAGACACATGTAGTTCTAGATGACCTGGTACATATACCAGTTTGACTTTCATATAGAGATGAAGTTTATTTTTTAATATTTGTGGCTAGGTCAGGATGTACGATGTAGGTTTCACTACATATCCCATTAAGAATGTGAATCATAACACACCTAGTTCTAATATATGAACCCTATTTCGATTTGAACCATACACAAGAATGGGGAGTCATTATCTTTTCATTTAATGAATATGAATCATACTCAAAGAATCACTATTTGGAACATAATTCCCTCCATATTATTTAATGTTAGGTGGTTGGGAAAATTTGGCCATGCAGTTTGACATCGTGTGGTTCGGATGAGGGTTCTGATAAGTTTAATTTTGAGTAACATGGAAGTAGGTGGAGATATATAGTTTAACATTGTGTAGCTAAGACCAACATAATATGATTAAACAAATAATTCCATAAGGAACCATGCATTTTTGGGAGATTTGTTGAGTTGTACATCCATTGAAATTAAGGGATAGGCTCTGTTGGAGTAGACTATATGAATGACATATTCTCCTTCCCATTTTTCATTCAATTTTGAATTTTTCTTTCTAATTATTATTGGGGTTATGGGGAAAAACACCATCTCTCTTTTAATGAATGAACAGAGGTAGAACTTCTTGTTAATGGCTCATGAGATCTTATTATGGTAAACTTTTAAATTATCTAATGTGTGTAATGTTTTTTCATCCAACAACTCCATCTCATTAAACTGTTTCTATTACTTCTAATATGCATATATTTGATACCATATATCCATATGGAGTTATAGTAATTAAACTACCATGGGTATAATTCCCTCTGCCCCACATACTAATGAGTAAGGGGTTTCTTGAGTGGTGGAGCGTGTTGTTGTCTGGTAAGCCCATAGAGCATGGAGAAGGTTATTTAGACATGATTTCATATCCTTTTATACCATCTTCTAGATTATATTGGATATGATATTGTTGAAGGTATATATCTTCCCATTGGATGGTACAAGGTAGGGAGGTGAACGTTTTTCATTGATTCCATAATCCTGATATTGCTTTTCCACTTCAATAGAGAATAAATTAGTGCCATTTTCCATTCGTATTTAGAGAGGGACACAAAATCTAGTGATGACGTTGTATTTCTAAATCTAAAAATTCTTCTTGGCTCGAATTCTTTGATGGTTAATCTTCTACCCATTTGTTAAATAATTTAATTATTATGACAATATACTTGAATTGTTTGTTCGTAGGGGGAGGATAGGGTCCCACAATATCCATTACCCATAAATATTATGGCTATGTGTACATAGATATGTAGAGTAACTCTGGGGGTTTGTTGATGAAATTTTCATGAAATTGGAATGAATGGAACTTTGTGGTGAATGTGGTGAAATCATTCATCTTGGTGGGACAAATGTATGAAATCCTTAGAATCTACTATGAGATCTTGGATGTTTATTGATATACTCTGGAAATTTCGGAAGTACTGATTTCATGAAAGCGAAAGTTTATTTTCCATTAATGTAATTATGGAGTCTATTGAGGACTCGCTTATAGAGGGTTTTTTTTAATTTTCACCATCGTACTTGAGGAAGTACGTGTCATATCACTAGATCTATTCCCCTCCCACAATATCTTTTTAGGGTTATCCATTTTGAAGGTAATCTATAATTGGTGTATTCCAGCTGGTGGTAGGACCATACAGATCATATATAGGACTGATCTAGTTGATTTCTTCCATTTTTCTCGAATTAATTTTAAGACCATATATCGGTGGGAAATATTGATGACTGTTTGTTCTTATCTAGGTCTTCTAGATCCATGAATGTATCTTCCAATTCATTGTCTGTTTCATTTTATGACAGGGGGAACAGGTCAATTATAGCTCTTCTGGGAATTATTCCATCATTTTTAATCATTGTTCATCAAAGGGATCTTATCCTCTTTCTTGATAGAATTTTCACAATTGACATAGTTGATGACCAAATATAAATCACTTTTTATCTTATGGTGTTCATATTGCACATGGAGTTCCAACTCTAGGCCAACAATGAAGGACTCAGACTCTGATTCATTATTTGTGCATCCTTCTAATTGTATTAAAGAATGGGTTAGAATATCCTTTTCTGTGGATATGAGTATAAGTCCTAACCCCACATTATTGATTATGGGTTCTTCCATTATTTCTCCTATCAGGCTTATTGAGTCACAATCAATGTGCATTTCCCACATTCAGGAGTTCTCTTGAATAGAGAACACTTCATCATTAAGAAGTTAAGAATCCAACAAATTAATGTCTTTTGAGGGGTTATCTTCTAGAAATTCAACTAATGCATGTCTCTAATAGATTTATGTTGTATTAACAGTATATAGAACTGATATAGAATGACCAACCATTGTGAAAGGCATCCTGTTGACATTGGACAACTGAGATTATAATTGAGTGGGTCACTTCGTGAGTACAAATAGACCTCGGGGTGCGGTAGGTAATTCCTCACCTTCTGGACTGTAAATATTAATTCATATAATATATTCTCTATATTTGAATAATTATTCACAACATTAATCACGTTTCGTCTGAGATAATAGAGACTATTCCCATTCTCGTCACCATTAATCTATGCGACGGATGTTTCTAGGTATCACTCCAAGGTAGCCACATATATAATAATTGTTCTTCCTTCAACAAGTGGAATTTGAACTAGTGGGATCAAGTTGTGTTTCGTGAGGTTGTCTAATGCATTCTTAAAATCATGTCGATTGATATTCTACCACTTTTTCATCAACATGGAGAAGGGGAAGGTTTTTCCCACAAGGTTGTATATGAAGTGCCTAATACAAGATAAATTTACATGAAGTCCCCTTAACTCAGCATGGATTGGATGATGTTACTTTCCAAGGATTATATTTTTCTTCTCAGGGTTGACATCAATTCTATGGTGGTATAATACAAAGATGCGAAATTTTCTTGAGGTAAAACCGAAGCAAACAAATAGGTGGTTTATTTTCATATATTGTTATTTTAGTTTATTCAAAACTATTTCATGATCCAATAGTTGATCTGAACATTGACCCAATTTAACAACCAGGTTATCAACATATCTTTGAACAAAATATCCTAGGTAATGTTTTAAAATGTGATTCATGGTGCACAAATATTTGGGGCCATAATTTTTCAATACAAAAGGCATGACATTATTGAAAAACACTCCCTGTGGATCCCTAAAAGCAGTATATTCTTTATCTTCTCAGTTTATTCAGATTTGGTTATATCCTAAACATCCATCGATAAAATAGAGAGCCTTATATTTGGTAGTTTAATCGATCATAATTTCAGTGACTGGGACTCGGAAATCGTCTTTCAGGAAACACTGATTGAGATCCCTGAATTTGATGCAGACACTAGTCTTCCTATTTTCTTTTTGTTAGGGAGAATATTTGAATGATTGATGTGTTATTGGGATTCCCAAATCAAGTTGGATATTATTAAATTGTCTATTCATGCATTTATTTTGGCTGCATGTGTTGGGTACATCCTTCTAGAGTCTTTCGTGTAACCAGAACAGTCTTCTGGCAGGCCCAAGGGGTGAGTGACCACCTTTGGATCATGGCATGAAACTTCTCTAAAATTCTATGTCAAAAAAATCTCAATTTTCCTTCAATAATGATGTATATACTAATTTATCTCTGGAGGGTATTTCATTACTAATCAGAGTGGGTTTCCGGTCTTTCTCTTTACCCATGTTGATTTCCATGAGTTCATCGATGGTGGTAGACACAACTTCCTCAAATACTGTAGGTGAATAAATATGTATTCTTCTTCATCTTCAACATACAAACCATATTCCACTTCATCTTATAATGGGGAAATTATTCTTTATAAAATTTCTCCATAGTTGAGGGAAGAGTTGTAACATTGTTGTTTTGGAGATGAGGCAAGCACTTTTGCCTCAACTATTGATGGGGGTGTTTCTAGAGAAGATGTAGTGGGGGAAAAGAGATTCCTTATCTTCTTTTAGTGACAATACACTGCCTACTACCGTAGTGGTAGATTTGTGGATTTTGTGATGTTTTAATGATGGTTTTGTGAATTTTCTATCCGAATTTCCACCATTTTCATGGTATTAAGTGATATTCAACATTAGTTGGGTATGTAGACATGACTAAAATCCTGAGGACTAATGAATACACATCCATATTTGAACTTGTGTACTCAATCTAATTAATGGGTATCATGTATACTTCCTCGAGCTATTTGAGGGAATCAGACAGAACTATTTCTAAACCATTTTGGGTGGCGTTCCAATCAACACCATCAACTGGAAGTCTCTACTCCATTAGATCAAAGAATCCTTCATCAATATAGTGTGATTCACAGAGGTCTAAGAGGGCCTTATCATCATGTAGGGTCCCACTCTATCCATTAATGATATACATGTGGCAATAATGGTAAGGGGAGGGGGTTTTAATGTGTTGATGTATCCATGGAATCCCAAGCTCGGTGTTGAAGGATGTATTATTTTAGCCCAACTAAAATTATTGGTGAGCTACGAGTTCACTAAATTTTCTTTGAATCACAATTTGGCCTAACAGATCTTGCTCTCTTTTTCAATATCCCAATAGTCATGGTTCAAGATTCATATCATTCTTTTTTCTACCAATCTAATGAATTGTCCTTAGTGTGGGGAGATAAAATCCCAATCCATTTTCATTGAATACTTTTTAGACATTGACAAAATTTATCCTACTATAGAAATATAAGGTTTATATGTGTCCATCAATGATGGGGTCTTCATCTTGATCCATAATGAGGAAAACTATGCGACATTATGCCGGATTGTTCTCTGTTCGGTAGAATTTTGTGGGTGTACTTCAACTTCAAATTCATTCGGACATAGAAAAACATCGATTAGTGCTTCCGTGAGATATTTTGAAAGATTTGGTGAATCAAATATTGATTTCATGGTTGCTACCGAAGCTATTTTTTAGAGAATATCATATTTTTAATCTAAATGCCTGTTCTTCCACACTCAAGGATTCATATTCATACATGTAGTATGGGTTTGAAAATTTGTTGATGATGGGTCATCCCTCGGGATTAGTGCCAAAGGGGATTTCAACATATGTTGAATGGGTCAGGAAATTTTTCTCATCATAAAAGGGAAATTGGCCATCGGTTTTTCCTCCTATAGATATTCTAGAAATATTAGACAAGGGTGGGTTCTTATGGTGGACGAAGAATTTCCATCTCTCTATTGTACATGTTGGTGGGTACTTCCATGTGTTTCTACAATACTAAAGGATTGAGATGGTGTGCATACATAAGTTTGATATCATCCATGGTTGTGGTTCCCTTGATATCCCAATATCTTATGTCTTCTTCCTCAACCCCCCACCAATTTGGTGTGGGTATTTCTATTTGATTAACTTATTAATTTTCAGGGAAGGGATCCATTATGTTGATGATATTTTGTAACGCCCCGACCCCAGCTACCCAGAGTCGGTGCATTAATTATATAACATTGGCATGATCACAAGAAAGATCAAAACCCGAAAGACCGATTGGTTTAGTAGCCTTGGAAACACTAGATATAATCATAAAGTTTTACATTACATTTCAAAGTGAAAAACTACTACAGCAACAAAGTCTTCATATCCACACTATTAACCCCTCATAATATCCCTGCAAGTCATTCATAAATTACTTCTTCACTACCTGGGAAAAATAAAACATAGAAAAGGGGTGAGCTCAAATGCCCAGTAAGGATAACAATATAGCGGAACATTCAAAATAAGCATAAACATTTAAGGCAATGAATTACTAAAACAAAAGCCTTTTAAAATTGAACTTCAACATAGTATGGCAAGAGTAAAATGAAATAATGCCATTTACTTGTTCACATGAATATTCTACTAATCGAATAATCACATGCAATATCAATAACCACTTTCATAATGTTGGAATGCATAATTCCAGACTATCATAACCACATAGCCAAGGCCTCGTGCCAAGACTACAAATAAGATTTTGTCAAGGCCTTGTGCCAAGACACTAGTTTGTCTCATGAGACCTACCGATGCAATTTTTTTAGAAGATACTTACGTTTAAAATTACTCAAATATACTCCAGTGTTTTTATGAAAACATTATGCAAGCTTATGAAAACAAAATAACTAGTTCTGAGACTGCTCGACTAATTACAGGCCATGATGGGTCCACTCCCAATCCCTTCCTGTCTAGCACACTCGAGAGTCGGGTTTTCTAAAAACATTTTGGAGCTTGCGTTAAATACGTATACATTTGCACTGGATTTTCATATACTTGATAGAAATATCTATTTTTTTAATCATTTAAAAATAAAATAATTATAAAATTAAACATTTAATTTGAAAATATTCTTATAATTTTGTAAAGAAAGCTTTGAAGATTTTATAACGACGTAAAATAACCGCACCCGCCGTATAAGTTAAAAAAAACATTCTTACCTTAATTCTGTCGAAAAGGTTAAAAAGGACCTTTTTTTGAAAACGACGGAAAGATTCCTTTATAAACCTCTTATAAAAAGTGAAACAAGGGTATAAATGACTTTAACCCATATTCTTTTAAATAGTAAAAATGTCTTGAAATACATTTTTAAGAAACATGGATTTGGATGATAAAGAGATCCCAGTAGATTATTACATATAAACAACCTCGGATAATGAAGAGATTGTGAAATAACCCTTACCTTGTACTTTTCCTTGGTTGGGGTAGGTTAACCTCCTTTAATCTAGGTAACTCACTTTGGTTGGAACCAAAGGACTTCTTGAAATGCTTTCTGCCTATGGGGAAGCTTCAAGGAGGAGGAGAGGGATTTGGGGAGCTTAGTTGGGCAGTGTTTGGACGAGCCAAGTGGCTTGAGAGGTGTGAGGAAAAGAGAAGGAGGAGTGCCCTTTTATAAGAGGGGTGAGGGGCACTTTTGGAAAAGTTAGAAATATTAATTTATAATAAATTCATATTCGGTTTCCAAAGGCTCCAAAGTTGACTATTCAAAGGATGAGGTGGGGATAGGTCGAAAACAACTCATCCAATAGAATTTAGACAGGTTTGGGTACTTATATTAACCTTATCGTTAAGTATTAACTCTAAGTTAATTAGTTTCACTTTTACAATGTCTCTTCGTATTTTTATATAATATGGTTAATAAACTTACTATATACATCCAAGCGACCCCCAAGTGGTCCATTAATGATTAACCTATCATAATATAAGTCTCTTGGCCGAACCTTAGATTTTTAGGAATTTAATATCAATTAATAATATAATATTTGTTTTAAGAACTCTTTTATGTCAATTTTGACACTCTTCAATAGTTGATTTTTGTGAAACTCATAACAGATTTATTACTTTGAAAAAAGTCAATTAAATCAATCCTAATATATCATATTATCCTAGAAAATTAGTGTAATTCATTAAAAGTTTCATATTATATTTATTTGGGTATTTATAATATCAATTATGTTAATTTTATACTATTTTAGTAATTACTGCATCATCATTGTGTCATAAATAAAATAAATTATTTAATGTCTAAAAATTATAAATAAAACATCATTATGTAGGAAATCTTCTTAGCTTTCTAATGAATATTTATAATCGAAAATCCAACATGTATAACCCTATGTAAAAATTGGTCTTCTAAAAGATGTAAGCTTATGCCATTTTTATTTTTATTTTAACTTTATTAATATAATGTGTCCCTACCACATACAAGTGGCTCCAAGGGGTCCCCAAATTGACCCAAGGATGCCCATGGTCGGGTATGTGTCCACCAATAAGGTTAGGACACGTTCTAGGGTAATTTTGTATTATTATAATATTATTTTTTTAACCCTTATTTACCGGATTTACCATTTAACCATGGTAAATAAAATATTTACCGCAGTAATTATTCAAAATGTGTAAAAATAAAAGTTACCTATTTACATAATTTGGACATCTTGATTTCAAATATGGAATCCATTTTCCTAAATTCAAAACACAGAAGTGGCAGAAATTAATTTAAAATTAATTCCCGATGTCAAAACAAAAAGCTAGTTTTTAAGAGATAATAACTATCAAAAGATTGACACTCGTTTATGTTCGGTTTAATTGTAAAATTATGTCCAATGACCAACATTATATTAAATGGTAAAAATATATTCTAAATATACTTTAAAACCACTCAAATTCATAATTTATCACTATTAATTATTTTGATTAAAAAAGTTGTTTTTAATTAAAACTTAGTAATTTTCACTATTCATCAAAATATGAAAGTTATCCGAAATGTACCAAAATTTCACCTTAGGATAAATTCAATATTCCGAATCCAAAAATGAAGTCCATTTTCAAATATAAAATATATATAATTTCAAAAAGTAGGTATTACTATTCATAACGGCTAGTTTGATTAGTTATGGTGTGTTAGAACTCGGTGTTGCGTACAACACACGCTATCACATTATTCAAAGAGAAGCGTACCGTAGAAGCTTGGGGTGTTACATTCTCCCCTCCTTCAAATAATTGCGTCCTCGCAATTTCTAGGGTATTACTGCATAAAAATACTCGGGTGGTTCTTCATCATAAGTTCCTCGGGTTCCCACGTTGCATCTTCCATCTTATGGTTTCTCCACAAAACTTTTACCAGACGCGTCGTCCGGTTTCTCAGCACTTGTTCTCTCGTATCAAGAATCTTGACAGGCTCTTCGCAATAAGACAGATCGGGTTCCAGTTCTAATTCCTCATAGGTGAGTACATGCGTCGGATCAGGCATGTATTTCCTCAATAGAGATACGTGGAACACATCGTGAACTTTGGAGAGACTTGGCGGCATTGCCAATCGGTAAGCTACAACCCCAATTCGTTCTAGAATTTCGAAAGGTCCGATGTACCTGGGACTCAATTTACCTTTCTTACCAAAACTTATGAATCCCTTCCACGGAGATACCTTCAGGAAAACATGATCACCGACTTGAAATTACAAATCCTTCCTTCGATTATCGGCATAGCTCTTCTGCCTACTTTGAGCTGCTTTGATGTGATTTTGGATTACTTTCACCTTTTCCACCGTTTCCTCCACCAGTTCTGGGCCTACAAGTTTTCTTTCACCAACGTCATCCCAACAGGTTGGTGTACGACATCTCTTTCCGTATAACGCTTCATATGGTGCCATCTGAATACTCGAATGGAAGCTATTATTATAGGAAAATTCTACCAGAGGTAAATATTGATCCCACATACCCTGAAAGTCAAGTGAGCAAGATCTCAACATGTCTTCTATGGTTTGAATAGTCTGTTCTGATTGTCCGTCTGTCTGAGGGTGGTAAGCAGTGCTCAAATGAAGTTCAGTATCCAGGGATTTCTGAAGACTTTTCCAGAATCTTGAAGTAAAACGGGGATCACGATCAGAAACAATCGATAGGGGTACTCCATGAAGTCTCACAACTTCATTAATATATAGTCTTGCTAGACGTTCCAGGGGTAGATCTTCTCTTATAGAAATAAAATGTGCTATCTTGGTAAGACGATCAACAATAACCCATATTGCATCGTTCCTTCTAGGAGTCTTTGGTAGCCCCATGACAAAGTCCATCGTAACATTGTCCCATTTCCACTCTGGTATGGGAAGAGGTTGCATGACTCCTCCAGGCTGTTGCCTTCCAGCTTTCACTTGTTGACAAACCATACATCTTGACACAAAATCAGCAATCTCCCTCTTCATGTTGTCCCACCAAAAATGTTCTTTCAAATCTCTATACATTTTGGTGCTCCCAGGGTGTATAGAGAAATTGGAACTATGAGCATCATCCAGCAATTCCCTTTTTAGATCAGGTATATTGGGAACACAAAGTCTCTTCCCGAATTTCAAAATTCCATCTTCATACACAAAGTCTCTCAATCTCCCATCATTCACAGATTTAATCTTCTTTTGAAATTCTTCATCATCGGTCTGAGAACTCTTAATCCTTTCTAGTAAAGATGGTTTGGCAACCATTTGAAAAAGCATTGATGTTTCACCTTCCCTGGTTATTCCCATGTCCATCTTCACTAGATCCATAAAAATTGGATCCTTTTCAATTCTCATATTGTTCAAAACTCCATGGTCTTTTCTACTCAAAGCATCTGCCACCTTGTTTTCCTTCCCTGGGTGGTAGTGTATCGTACAATCATAATCCTTGAGTAATTCAAGCCATCTCCTTTGCCTCATGTTGAGTTCTTTTTGTGAGAAAATATACTTCAAACTCTTGTGATCAGTATAAATCTCACATTTTTCACCAGAGAGGTAGTGCCTCCATATCTTCAAAGCAAAGATTACAGCTGCTAACTCAAGATCATGAGTAGGATAGTTTTGTTCATGAATTTTCAACTGTCGTTATGCATAGGCAATAACTCTATCATTCTGCATAAGGACACAGCCAAGTCCTTTCTTTGATGCATCACTATAAATAACAAACTCATCATTCCCCGATGGTAGAGTCAATATAGGAGCATTGACTAATCTTCTCTTCAGTTCTTCGAAACATTCTTCACACTCTTTTGTCCAAACAAATTTAACCCCTTTACGTGTGAGCTTCGTTAATGGGTTAGCCAATCGGGAAAAATTCTGGACGAAACGTCGATAATAACCTGCAAAACCAATAAAACTACGTACCTCAGTTATAATCGTAGGTGCTGGCCATTCTTGGATTGCATTGGTCTTAGAAGGATCAACAGAGATTCCATCTTTAGAGACAATATGGCCAAGAAAAGAAATCTCCTGAAGCCAGAATTCACACTTGCTAAACTTCCCATATAATTCATGCCTCCTCAGAGTCTTCAAGATAATGCGCAAGTGATTTTCATGATCTTCGTAGGTTTTGGAGTATACCAAGATATCATAAATAAATACCACCACAAATTCATCGAGATACTCCTTGAAAACTCTATTCATTAGATCCATGAATACAGAGGGTGCATTAGTCAATCCAAACGGCATTACAGTAAACTCGTAATGCCCGTACCTGGTTCGAAATGCTGTTTTCGGAATGTCTTCCTTCTTCACACACAACTGATGGTATCCAGATCGAAGGTCAATCTTTGAAAAGTATTGAGCTCCATGCAGTTGGTCAAATAAATCATCAATACGAGGTAGGGGATACTTGTTCTTTATCGTTATAGCATTGATCTCCCTATAGTCGATACATAACCTCATAGATCCATCTTTCTTTTTAACAAAAAGAACAGGGGCTCCCCATGGAGAAACACTAGGGCGAATAAATCCCTTATTACTCAGTTCCTCTAGTTGTTTCTTTAGTTCGACTAATTCTACAGTGGCCATTCTATAAGGGGTCTTCGATATAGGCCTTGATCCAGGAATCAAATCAATGGAAAACTCAACTTCTCGTTCTGGAGGATGTCCAGGTAAATCTTCCGGAAATACATCTACAAATTTTTTCACAACAGGTACATCCTCTATTTGAACATTCCTTTCCTCACCCGCAGTTATTTCATTCTCTTCCTCCCCAATAATTGAATTTAGTTGAGCTATTGAGGGTGGATCTAAATAAGAATTAGGTGGTGACGATTCTGCTCTAAAAATAAGGTGTTCCTTATCATTATCATCAAGAATCGTAACCTATTTCTTCTTACAATAAATCTTCGCATCATAGTCCGAAAGCCAGTCCATACCGAGGATTATATCAAACTCAATCATAGGTATGACAATGAGATCAGCAGATAATGAAAATTTATGTGCTCTAATGGGGACTGATTCACAAAACTTTGTTGCAACGATACTTCCCTTAGGAGTTTTAACTGAAAACTCCCTTATTAAATCAAATTGGAAATATCTAATTTTCTTAGCAAACTGGGAAGATATGAAACAATGTGATGATCCAGAATCAAATAATGCATTTGCTAAACTTGAGGAAACCATTAAATTACCTGCCACCACGTCTTTCGGAGCATCTACCTCAGCAGTAGTGATAGCATAAGCCTGGCCTTGATCCCTTGGCCTTTTCTGAGGTAAGTTCTCCTGACGCTTAGGACATGCATTTGCATAATGCCCCATCTCCCTGCAATTGTAGCACTGAACGTTGGTAGCTTCCTTCTTCCCCTTGAAATCATGAGCTTGGTGGCCTTTTTCACCACACTTGTAACAGACTCCCATTCCCTTCAAGCAAGTACCAGGATGTTTCTTCCCGCATTTACCACAAGATGGATATTCAACCTTTCCCTTCTTCCCCTTATTTCCATTCCCAGATTGTTCAGCAGGTCTCTTCTTCTCTTGCTTTGCTTTAAAGTCATAAGACTTAGAGAATTCCTTTTCGGTCTTGATGGCACATGAGACAATGTCTTCGTACGATGAAAAGGATTGTGAGACTAATGCTCGACGGAGAAATGGTTTTAACCCATCAAAGAAACGATCAATCTTACTTCTTGGGTTGCGTATATAATCTCCAGCATACCTCGCTAACCTTGTAAAGTTAGCCTCATACATTGCGACATTCTCATCCTCCTTCTGTCTCAGACTTAGAAATTGCCTTTCCATATCTGCTCGATGGTCGCGAGGGAAGTATTTTTCTAAAAACAGATCTTTGAACTCCCTCCATTCCATATTTGATACTTCATCATCTTCCTTCATGTTTTGAATCAATGACAACCATTGATCAGCATCTCCAGTGAGGCGGTAAACTGCCATGATAACTTTCTCCCTTTCACTGCTCCCCAAAGCCTGAAATATTTTCTCTAGGGAATTTATCCATTGCTCAGCTACTAAGGGATTTGTACTCCCATTGAACGTTGGTGGTTGTTGCCTCATGAATTGATCTAACATTGATCCTCCACGCTGCGGATCAGGGTGCTCCATACGGGTAAGGTTATTATTCATAACCTGAGTAAGTTGTCCCAGTATGGTGATTAGCTGATCAGCACCAGTTGCATCACCATCCCCACTATAATTATCTTGAGCAGGTGGGCAATCCCTACATGGAGTGCGTGCATTGATACGGTTTCCATTTCTTCCACTAGGCGCCATTTCTAAACAATGGCATAAACTAGATCAGTTTATGAATCAAAATACATAATCCCATACTTATAAAACACTTAACATAAATTGAACTATTTATGGATATAATCCATAATCATAAGAATTTTTTTTTTCTTTGAGGATGTATATACTCATAATCCCTTCAAAATGATTTGTAAAGAAAATGAGAGTTATCATAAGCATATCCCCCGGGAGTGTCGTAACCAAGAGTGCAGCAAGGCCCGTTGTCGTGCACCAGTTCCCGTTCGAGTCTAGCTCAAAGCGGTGTTTTCGGGTTTTACCCCTAGGCACATCTGTGCCAGAGCCGCCTCTACCTGCTCGTATCCAGACAGGGATGTATTGCTCAGAAAACTCACAAAATCTCTACAATACCAAAATTCTAGGAAGTTCTTCTATACTAATCCTCAAAGTTCATCTTAGGTCTACGTGCTCTAATCAGAGTTTATCTAAATCTAGCTTCCAAGGTTTGTACTAAACTTCCTCTGATACCAACTGTAACGCCCCGACCCCAGCTACCTAGAGTCGGTGCATTAATTACATAACATTGGCATGATCACAAGAAAGATAAAAACCCGAAAGACCGATTGGTTTAGTAGCCTTGGAAACACTAGATATAATCATAAAGTTTTACATTACATTTCAAAGTGAAAAACTACTACAACAACAAAGTCTTCATATCCACACTATTAACCCCTCATAATATCCCTGCAATTCATTCATAAATTACTTCTTCACTACCTGGGAAAAATAAAACATAGAAAAGGGGTGAGCTCAAATGCCCAGTAAGGATAACAATATAGCGGAACATTCAAAATAAGCATAAACATTTAAGGAAATGAATTACTAAAACAAAATCCTTTTAAAATTGAACTTCAACATAGTATGGAAAGAGTAAAATGAAATAATGCCATTTACTTGTTCACATGGATATTCTACTAATCGAATAATCACATGCAATATCAATAACCACTTTCATAATGTTGGAATGCATAATGCCAGACTATCATAACCACATAGCCAAGGCCTCGTGCCAAGACTACAAATAAGATTTTGTCAAGGCCTTGTGCCAAGACACTAGTTTGTCTCATGAGACCTACCGATGCAATTTTTTTAGAAGATACTTACGTTTAAAATTACTCAAATATACTCTAGTGTTTTTATGAAAACATTATGCAAGCTTATGAAAACAAAATAACTAGTTCTGAGACTGCTCGACTAATTACAGGCCATGATGGGTCCACTCCCAATCCCTTCCTGTCTAGCACACTCGAGAGTCGGGTTTTCTAAAAACATTTTGGAGCTTGCGTTAAATACGTATACATTTTCACTGGATTTTCATATACTTGATAGAAATATCTATTTTTTTTAATCATTTAAAAATAAAATAATTATAAAATTAAACATTTAATTTGAAAATATTCTTATAATCTTGTAAAGAAAGCTTTGAAGATTTTATAACGGTGTAAAATAACCGCACCCGCCGTATAAGTTAAAAAAAACATTCTTACCTTAATTCTGTCGAAAAGGTTAAAAAGGACCTTGTTTTGAAAACGACGGAAATATTCCTTTATAAACCTCTTATAAAAAGTCAAACAAGGGTATAAATGACTTTAACCCATATTCTTTTAAATAGTAAAAATGTCTTGAAATACATTTTTAAGAAACATGGATGTGGATGTTAAAGAGATCCCAGTATATTATTACATATAAACAACCTCGGATAATGAAGAGATTGTGAAATAACCCTTACCTTGTACTTTTCCTTGGTTGGGGTAGGTTAACCTCCTTTAATCTAGGTAACTCACTTTGGTTGGAACCAAAGGACTTCTTGAAATGCTTTATGCCTATGGGGAAGCTTCAAGGAGGAGGAGAGGGATTTGGGGAGCTTAGTTGGGCAGTGTTTGGACGAGCCAAGTGGCTTGAGAGGTGTGAGGAAAAGAGAAGGAGGAGTGCCCTTTTATAAGAGGGGTGAGGGGCACTTTTGGAAAAGTTAGAAATATTAATTTATAATAAATTCATATTCGGTTTCCAAAGGCTCCAAAGTTGACTATTCAAAGGATGAGGTGGGGATAGGTCGAAAACAACTCATCCAATAGAATTTAGACAGGTTTGGGTACTTATATTAACCTTATCGTTAAGTATTAACTCTAAGTTAATTAGTTTCACTTTTACAATGTCTCTTCGTATTTTTATATAATATGGTTAATAAACTTACTATATACATCCAAGCGACCCCCAAGTGGTCCATTAATGATTAACCTATCATAATATAAGTCTCTTGGCCGAACCTTAGATTTTTAGGAATTTAATATCAATTAATAATATAATATTTGTTTTAAGAACTCTTTTATGTCAATTTTGACAATATTCAATAGTTGATTTTTGTGAAACTCATAACAGATTGATTACTTAGAACAAAGTCAATTAAATCAATCCTAATATATCATATTATCCTAGAAAATTAGTGTAATTCATTAAAATTTTCATATTATATTTATTTGGGTATTTATAATATCAATTATGTTAATTTTCTACTATTTTAGTAATTACTGCATCATCATTGTGTCATAAATAAAATAAATTATTTAATGTCTAAAAATTATAAATAAACCATCATTATGTAGGAAATCTTTTTATCTTTCTAATGAATATTTATAATCGAAAATCCAACATGTATAACCCTATGTAAAAATTGTTCTTCTAAAAGATGTAAGCTTATGCCATTTTTATTTTTATTTTAACTTTATTAATATAATGTGTCCCTACCACATACAAGTGGCTCCAAGGGGTCCCCAAATTGACCCAAGGATGCCCATGGTTGGGTATGTGTCCACCAATAAGGTTATGACACGTTCTAGGATAATTTTGTATTATTATAATATTATTTTTTTAACCCTTATTTACCGGATTTACCCTTTAACCATGGTAAATAAAATATTTACCGCAGTAATTATTCAAAATGTGTAAAAATAAAAGTTACCTATTTACATAATTTGGACATCCTGATTCCAAATATGGAATCCATTTTCCTAAATTCAAAACACAGAAGTGGCAGAAATTAATTTAAAATTAATTCCCGATGTCAAAACAAAAAGCGTGTTTTTAAGAGATAATAACTATCAAAAGATTGACACTCGTTTATGTTCGGTTTAATTGTAAAATTATGTCCAATGACCAAAATTATATTAAATGGTAAAAATATATTCTAAATATACTTTAAAACCACTCAAATTCATAATTTATCACTATTAATTATTTTGATTAAAAAAGTTGTTTTTAATTAAAACTTAGTAATTTTCACTATTCATCAAAATATGAAAGTTATCCGAAATGTACCAAAATTTCACCTTAGGCTAAATTCAATATTCTGAATCCAAAAATGAAGTCCATTTTCAAATATAAAATATATATAATTTCAAAAAGTAGGTATTACTATTCATAACGGCTAGTTTGATTAGTTATGGTGTGTTAGAACTCGGTGTTGCGTACAACACACGCTATCACATTATTCAAAGAGAAGCGTACCGTAGAAGTTTGGGGTGTTACATATTGAAATAATGAAACATATGCTCCTCTCCTATTGATGAATTTTCCTCATCATCGGCCTCTATTGGTGTTTTTTAGTGGGGTGGTTCCCATACTCTCAGATCCTATGTCATGAAAAATCATAATTTCAAAGCTGACATGTAAATTGTTGCATGTTCATTAACCTTCACATGGCTTATGACCTTCATTTTGTACTGCTTTTTGGGCATTTGTCCATTGGGGGATTGTGGGGTCGTGGATGTCAATTGTTTTGAATCTTGATCCTTTAGAGGAAGATTTTATTTCTTTAAATATGCTTAGAAGATACCACGAGCGTATTTGATTGTTATCCAAGTCATCCAACTATCGAACATTTGCTTATTTTGGTCAACAACTTTTTTCCACACCCCTTTTCACAGATTAGTGGGGGAATCATATGCCACATGTGCTAGCAATAGTCCCATCTTGACATTTCCTGAATCTAACATTCACTGAAGGATGTCCTTGAGGAAAAAAATATCGTATTCTATGCCCCAATATTATGTTGAAGGGGTAGTAATCGGACCTGCCGTCAAGACCTACTTCAATAGAACTCTTCATCTCTGGTAACCAATGAAAATTGTAATTCATGGAATCCCCAATGTAGTGATGGACTTGGTCCTTCTAGAATGAATACACATTATTTATCTATTCCTATTATTGATTCCCCATTTCTCCCCTTATTTAATTTTGATGAGGTGGTCTGAATACTAACACCTAGGGCCCCGTATGGTTTGCTTCAAACCTTGTAGCTAGGATGAGTGCAAGTGATGGCTTATGCATGAAAGAATATACTTCATCTCTTCATGATCAATTTTATAGGGCTTATGGGGATGCTATGTATTTTATATTAGTTTATTCCATGGAATATTTTCACATTTGAGTTATAGAGGAGATTTCCCATAACATAATTGAATAATTCACTGGGTTGTGCAATGTTCACAGCTCATTACATAGATTATAAATTCACTAGGAAAGCATCTCATCATGGGGGGCTCATTATGTTCATGGAGTAATTCAAACCCTTCCATATGTAAATTATGTATGAAAATCACGCATCCTATTATTTTTTCAATTCTTGAGGTCAATTGTTGTTTTTTGCAACGTCGAGCTGATCTATAATAGGAACTAATGTTGAAGGTCCTCCCAGCCTGGTATCAAATTAGATGGAAAGTTGGTAAAAAATAGGATTGATGAACCATGAATGGTTCACATGAAACATATGATGTTTACTGTTTCTTACTTTCATGGAGTTCCCATAATGGTATCATAGTAAGATGTGTAGTGAATTTGGTGTCGCTCAGAGTCCCCAAAGCCATTAAACAAGGGGAATACGGGGTTCCATAAATTTGGTGGCGTTGGGAAGTTGTTCACCAATTCAGTGTAGGGTGTCCATTCTGGTTTTATCGGAGAATTTCTTCCATCCATGGCTTCTAATCTAGTCTTCAACGACTTGATGGTATTCATGATCCCTTAAAGCTTGTCATGTCGAACTTGAGCATGAGAAGGTGCAGTATGTGGCATGATTGATGTTATACCACTACTAGAACATGAGGTTGAAACCCAACCAGGGGAATCATTTATGAATTTTCCTAAATATGTTCATGTTACATCCCCAATGGATGGAAATATTCATATCCTTCTAGGATGGTGCTCAAGTAGACCGGTGGTTCTAGCACTACCTTGAATGAGCTTTTCATCCTTTCTTCATCTATCTGTTGGAGTCCTAGTGAAAGAGGCACATATTTTAAAACTTTTTGACGATTCTCTACATGAGGAACATATTGCATAGGATGAAATTATTATAGAAACTCAGCATTTATTTTCCTTATCTCATTCATTTCTTCCTCTTGTTGATTGAATTTCTCCTCATGAGTGATGGATGCGTTGACTTTGGGAGGAGGAGTTGGTTTTTTTTGAACCATTGATCTTTTTCTTCTTCTTAATAGGGATTCAAAATGGGGGAAATGATAGATTATTTGAGAGAGGATACAAATTTAATGCATCCCACTGGTTTTGAGTACGCTCATCTTCATGATCGATGTGGACTACCTCTCGAAGGAAACCATCATCTCTTGTATCCTTTTAATTTGGATTATCTTTAGTAAAGCCCATCAGATTTACATCCATGATGTTTACTGATTCATAGAAAATTTGGGGTGCCATAATTGGATTTGAATAATAGTAGGGAATTTTTATTCCCTTATCAGAACTTCTCTGGCCATTTTGTGATAGTCTTTGGGTTTCTTGGTAGATAGTGACTTGATGGGAGGCCTGAAATGACCTTGTTGTATGTCTCTATCCCTAGGTACAAGAATCACCAGATGTGGTAGAATGAGAAACCTCTCTATTTTTCATTCTCACTAGACGGGAGAAGACATAAGTCCTCTAAGTAGGAATTTGAGGTAAATATTCTCCTAGCATTGTGGGTTAGTGTTTCTCCCATTCCATTATTATTATGTCACAAACTAGATTTTTCATTTTTATAGGGTCATTTTGTGTTAAAAATCCTCCATACATGTAGACTATGTTTGCTCCTATACAACATAAGTCGTTGCGGCTATTATCGCTTTATTCATCTCACGCATTGTGATGTAGGCATGAGATAGATATGGTACCAGATCTACAAGATAATTTCGTTCTTCTAAGGAAATCATTACTGCTTATTGATTGGCCTCACATAGGTAATAATCCTATTTAATGTTTTCAATGACCTGGTTCAAGATCTTTTTTATAGATTTCTCTCTTTAGGACTGACGTTTTTGAGAATAACTTAGGGAAGGTTCTTCCCATGCTTGTCATCTTTCCGAAACATGTACTCTATTTGGATTCCATCATGGGATGATGACATTGTTAGATTCCATTTCCAGTGGTTTCTTTTGCACTGGATGTGAGGTGAAGTGTGGAGCTCTAAATTCTCCCCACCCTCAGATTTGAACACCAGATGATAAGTTACTAATGAGGAAACACCATTTGTTATTCATGTTGAGGAAATCCAACCCATGGATTTTTTCCCTTTTTTATTATTGTTGTTGTACATAAAAATTATTCAATTTCAATTCTCTAACCAAGCTCCCCCAATATACTAAAATTGTATGCATACCCGTTATAGGGTAGATATTAAATTTTCAACTGGCATAGAGTTGTATAGACATTAAAGATAATGTTGTGCAAACATTAATCACTTAACTCCTTTAGAATGATGAACTATGAAGTTGATGTGGGCTATAAAATAACCGATATGTCATCCCTGACTAGCTATCTTCCCATGAGTAACATATTCTATTATTCTTATTTGAGTGATTGCACTACTTTTGGTTCCCAACATGGATTATTTGTGATGATTTGATAATGAGTGGTGAGGTTATAGGATATTACATTGATGAATGAATGGTGTGCATGTAGATCTGAGCATAAGCGTTGCCCCGTTCCATATCCTGTATATGAAAGGGTATAACTTTTCATTGATAGAGTGTCTAAAATATCTGATCCATCAATCCAATATCTTTAGAATATTTGTACTTTCTTGTATTTGGATGCCCTAGGGGAGGACCTTCTTTCCAGTGTGAATTTTGACTATGGGGAGGGTCGTCGTAATTGGTGTTGTGCTGGAGAAGAATACCATCATGGCTTAGTGTCGGACCACAGAGCGATTTTCAATGTCATATACCATAGGGAGGACCATCCGAGTGATCATAGTAAGGGGAGAACATTATTGCAACCCATCAAAAATGTGGGGAGGCCCTTTACAATGTCCGCTATTATGGAGAGGAATACAATCATAGATCAAGATGTAGAGAGAATATTTTCAGTGTAAATTTTGGGGATGTACTTCATGATGTACTTCAATGAGGGGAGGTGTAACAACTGAGATTTTTATGAGAAATATTTTGTTTTATGTTATATACATCATCAATGGAATATTTCACTATACACAACTCTAGCTTGGATTTCTTTACAAGAAATCGCGACCTTCCTCGATAGCTTGCGTTGTACGCAATACTATGTTTCACTAAACAGCGATATACTATTAAAATATTATTAAAACTAGCCGTTATGAATAGTAATACCCACTTTTCGAAATTTTATAAATTTTAAAATTAAAAATGGACTTCATTTTTGGATTTAGAATATCGAAATTAGCCAAGGGTGAATTTTTGGTATTTCTTTGAAAACATACAATTTTTGATGAATAGTGAAAACACTGGGTTACTATTTAAAAACAGAATTTTTATTAAAATAATTATTTATTTTATTTAAATTTATTTTGGGTCAAAATTGATACATAATACCTATATGATTTCAATTTAATTCATTGGATTCATTTTATAATAATTTTAGTTATATAAATGTTTTTTTGAACTTTTCACAGTCTTTTACCCAGCTCCTAAGAGAGTTTGAAAATTAAATAAAACATAATTTTACCACTTATATGAGTGGAATTTCAAAAATCCGAGAGACACGGTTAATATCAGGGAGTAATATTTGGTTCAATAAGATAAAAATAATTTTTGGTGAATAGTAACTTTTTACTTTTATTTACCACCGTTAAAAGTAAATAGGGTAATTATGGGTAAAAATGGTATTATTATTACCCTAACACGTGTCATAATTCTATTGGATATGTTTAATTCGACCAAACAAAACCTTAGGAATATAATATGACCATTTTGAAGTATTAATCATGCTATTATGATTTTTACAAAAATCAATTACCAAATAGTGTCATGACATAAAATAGTTTTTAAAACAAATATTATATTATTAATTTTTATCTTATTCATAAAATCTAAGGTTCAGCCAAATGAATTATATAAGGTTATATATATTAATAATTAAAAACTTGGGGTTCTTTTGGCTTGTTATAGAATGTTTATTAACCATATAGTTTAAGAAAAGAAGAAGACACGGTAAAAGTTAAATTATTTATCTTAGAGTAAATTCTAAATTCTAAGGTTAAAATAGTAAACTAAACTTGTTTAAAATCTATTGGTTGAGAGGATTTCGACCCATCCACAGCTTGGATTTTAAATAAATAAATTTGGAGCTATTAAAAATCTAATATGACTTTATAATAAAATAATATTTTACGTTTTTGTTAAGGTGCCCCTCTCCTCCCTTATAAAAAGGCACCTCCTCCCTCTCCTCCTGACACCACTTTGAGCCTTAATTCATGTCCAACCCTTGTCAATTTCTCTTATCTACTTCCCTAGAAACATCTTAGAGGTCCTGGTCCTCTTCAAAGTCCATATTTAGTGCCCTAAGAGGAGGTTAAGAAGAGGCACTTCAAAGAAGAGGTCAGGTCTGTTACCCATTATTTCAAATTTATTTCTTCTTCAACTTCCTCTTCATTAGTTGTTTCATTATTAAGTAATAACACATGTATCACTCATATACTAATATGTTATTATAAATATGAAACAACCATATTTCACCTTCTATCCATCCTACGGAAAACAAAATCACCGCGCGTGCGTACGTACGGAATATAGTCTTCACGGCTTGGTGTATTCTGTTTTCCACAACCTCCTTACATGGAAGAGTATAATGGTGTAAATAATAACTATATATTATTATAGTAAATTTATATTGATTCTGAAATATTATACATACACTTAAATACAATTCCACGATCATGGGAATGATATCATCGCTCGTGCATACGTACGACCTACCATCTCCACGATATGATGCGACTCATTCTACATTTTCCTCGTTGAATAATGAATATATAAATTAATTGAATGAATAAATATGATATATGTTACACTAATACCATTTTGGAAATTACGTATCTATAACCCCAAAATAAGAATAATAATTTATTCGACAAGACATGCATATGAACATAAAGCAATGAACACTTGAATAACAAGTAGCAATCAAATATTAAGATAATAATATGACCATATATGAATCATAAAAATGAGTACGATTCAGGAATAAGTCAATAAAATTATTTAAATCATTATATAGGAGGTTCGGACATGTACGAAGCAAATCAGACCTAAGGTAAGGGAAAATCTCGTAATCTCAATTTTTATCCGTGATTATTTATACTTAGGTAATTACTGGGGCATATTTATCATCCACATCCATGTTCCATCACATATTTTATATTATTTCTATCCTCCTACAAGTTTTTAAATCCAATTTTACCCATTGGAGAGTTTTTAGTAAATGATATGAAAGGAATGTTTTGTCGTATTTAGAACGAGGTACTTTTTGACATTTCCAGCCAAAGTATGAGAAGAATGTTTTTTAACATATACGGTCTAAATGTATTTTTAGAACATTATTTCCATGAATCATTCTTAACAATTATTCAATTTTATTTTTAATCAACTTCTTTTACTTTAAAATTGTATGACATTTGAAGAAAGGAAAAATGTTTTTGAAGTATAAATGATATTTTCCTCAAGAATGGAGTTCAAGTTTATAATCAAAATTATTTTCCATCTATGATAATATGGGGTTCTATTTCTATCCCTATTTTTACATGTATTTGTTTATGTTATGATGGAATTATTTTTATAGGTCCTTTTATCTTATATTAATTATGTTATGATGGCATGATGTTCAAGAATCCCATTTTTATTACATGTGTAATGCTATGATGTATGATTTATGATCTTGTAGCACACATAAGAATTGTATCATTATGAGTTGGATGGGACCTATATATCCCTCCAATCCACTGGGTAAATATTTATTTCTCATGATATTGACATGGATGGAACGACAGGTTTATCCGATTCAGTGATACAGGACTGAAATTTAGAGTGAAGTCGATTCAAAAATGGACTTTGTCCACTAGGATAGTCTTGGAAATAAGTCTTGACTACATTGAAATGATTCTATATGATTATGTGTTCATGAAACAAAGTTTCATGTTTTATGTAATGATTTTTGGGATTACATTGCATTACTATGATTTATCCAATGTTATGAAATTAAGATCTCTTTTGCAGGTTAAGATTTCCAAAATTTTATGTTATTATGAATATGATGTGAATGATATTTCTTTTGTTTACCCTTACTGAGAATTTGAGCTCACCCCTTTGAATGTCATATTTTCCCCAGGTTGGGAAGAAGGGTATTAAGTACCATAAGCCAAAAGGGAGAGAATGTAGATGATTTATGAACCAGTTTTTTATGTTTCCTAGTTTCTAAAGACACTATAATTATACGGTCCATTCATTTTTTTGTTATATGTTGTAATAAGTGTGCTTCAATTTTGAAGTAATAAAAATGTATGTAAAGTATGGGTCGTTATAGTTGGTATCTGAGGAAAGGTATAGTGAACCTATGGAAACTAGGATTTAAAATCCTTAGTAAGAACCCTAAGGATAAGTCTAAGCATAGAACACAATCTTAGTGTTTCAGAAATGGCCATTAATAACCTATGATAAGTCCTTATGTGTGAAATTTTATTCTTGATTATGTGGTATTCCTATTATGATTTGTGTTTTTCACACTATGCTTATTGATTTTAGTCAATGGAAGGAACCCGAATGAACCGTGTTAATGCTGAATGGTACGGGAAATGCAATGATTGTCCCCATTAGTAAACAAAAATTATGGGAGATGGAATGAAAAATCTTTTAGCCATGCTCACACAACTATCTCAAGCTATGAATCATGCAGGACTTCCAAATGAGCAAAGGAATGAGAAACATTCTGTTGAATCCATAATGAGGCAGCGACCACCTTCATTCAGTGGGTCTACTAACCCATTATTGGATGAACAATGGATTAGTACCACTGAAAAGATATTTTCAATTCTTCAATGTTCTAAAAATGATAAAGTTATCTTAGAAGTATATCATTTGTAAGGTGATGCTGATCAATGGTGGAATATTATTAAGAATATGAGGCAAATGGATGAAATTGAGTCCATGGAATGGGACAAGTTCACGAACTTATTTTTAAATAATTACTTCCCTCGTATTCTTTGAACAAAGATATAGAAGCAATTTCATGAACTAAAGAAAAAGGATGATGAATCGGTTGTTACCTTTTAAGAAAATTTTTCAAGACATGCAAGGTATGCTTCTAAAATTATTATCCAACCTGAGAGTAAGATCGATCGATTCTTTAGTGTCTTAAAACCAAGTCTTCAAAGGGAATTAGCCATTAGGGACTTCAATAGCTACGAGGAAATCATTCGATGTGCTCTCAAGGTTGAGATAGAGATTGGAGTAACACATCAGTCATATGAGTTTGATAATAAGTGGAAAATGGAATTCAAAGGGAAATCTAAAGACCACGCTGAAAATAAGATGAGTTTTACCTTATCCTCAAAGTGTTAAAAGAAACATAGAGTGAGTTGTCTTAATGGGACAAGTAAATGCTTCAAATGTTGAAAGGAATGTCATCAGGAATTTTAATGCCCAATGATGGGAAGAAGATGTCTATTGATGCGAACAATCAAAAGGCTACACAGAGTGCACCTCCTACACTTCAATGTTACAAGTGCAAGGAAATGGGGCATTATGCCAATAAATTACCTAATCCAAGGGTTTTTTATGATGATAGACGTCAACAAACTCTTAATTCCAAAGACAAAGGAAAGTCACATGCAATTTCTATCAGCGATGTGGAGTACGATAACGAAGTGGTGAATGGTACACTTATCATCCACTCTAAAGTAGAAAATGTTTTATTTGATTTTGGATCCACCCACTCTTTTATTTCTGAATAATTTTCTAAGGGTATCACCATATTACATTAGAAGTTAGATATTGAGTTAGCTGTGACAACCCCTAATGGCACAAAAATCGCATCAAAAGTTTAAATTTCATCTCCAATTTAAGTTTGTGGGAAAGATCTTCCTACAAATCATATGATCCTTCCTATAGTGGAATTTGATGTGATTCTTGGAATGGATTGTCTTTTTCTATATTGATCACATATCAATTGATAAAGAAGGGAAGTCACATTTCATATTCCAGATCAATCTATGATCGACTAGCGATGCAAGGATGAACATAACTTTCCAGTGGAAATTTCATCCATCTTATGGGTCTTGATTCCACTAGATGAAGGTTATTTATCTCAAATGGTTGAGAGAAACTCACAATTAATAATATTCCCATAGTATGGTAGTTTGATGATGTCTTTTAGAGGAATTTATAGGTCTTCCACCAAATCGTGAAGTTGAGTTTTCAATAGAACTTGTATCGGGTGCTTTGCCTATTTCAAATACACCATATTGAATGGCCCCAATTGAGTTATAGAAATTGACGAAGCAACTCCAAGAGAATCTTGATAAGAGATTCATACGCCCTAGTGCATCACCTTGGGGAGAACCTGTTCGATTTGTTAAGAAGAAAGATGGATCAATGAGACTCTGTATTGATTATCAAGAACTTAACAAGATCACTATAAAGAACAAATATCATCTCCCACGTATTGATGAATTTTTTGACCAACTACGTGGAGCTCAATAATTTTCCAAGATTGATCTTTGTTCAGGGTATCATCAATTAAGGTTCAAAAGGGAGGATATGCCAAATAAGGATTTCTATACAAGGTATGGACACTATGAATTTATAGTGATTCCATTTGGTCTTACTAATTCCCCTGCTATCATCATGGATCTAATGAATAGATTTTTTAGAGACAATCTTGATCATTTTGTTGTAGTCTTTATAGATGATATTCTTTTCTATTCAAAGAGAAAGGAATAACATGAAGATCACTTGAGAATTGTATTAAAGACCCTAAGAAATGAGAATCTTTATGCCGAATTTACAAAGTGTGAATTTTGTCTTCAAAAAGTTTCATTTTTTGGTCACATAATCTCAAAAGAGGGAATATTTGTTGATCCTGCAAAAACAGAGTTTATCAAAAGATGGTTGAGACCAACAACAGTAACTGAGATCCGAAGTTTTCTTAGTTTGGATGGATATTATCGATGTTTAGTGAAAGATTTTTCACAATTATCTAATCCACTCACCAGGTTGACTCGAAACGGAGTTATGTTTGGCTGGATGGAGGAGTGTGAAGATAATTTCAAGGAGTTAAAAACAAGGTTATCCAGTGAACCAGTGCTCACACTGCCTTGTAGTGGAGAAAGGTTTTTGATTTATCATGATTCATCCAAGAATGGACTGGGGTGTGTTCTCATGAAAAATGATATGGTGATAGCTTATGCCTCACGATAGTTGAAAATCCATTAGAAAAATTACCCTACTTGTGATTTGGAGTTAGCTGCGGTAATATTTGAATTAAAGATTTAGAGGCATTATCTTTATGGAGAAAGGTGTGATATTTATACTGATCATAAAAGTTTAAAGTATATTTTCACCAAATGGAGTTGAATATGTGCCAATGAAGATGGTTGGAGGTGATTAATGATTACGACTGCTCAATTCATTACCAACCTGGGAAAGAAAACAAGGTGGCAGATGCATTAAGTCGACAATACCATGCTAGCTTATCCATGATGAGGATAAAAAATGATCCAATATTTATGGATTTACAAAGGATGGATCATGGAATAATAATGGAAGGGGGAAAATATTATCTTTCTCAAATGAAGGTTCAACTATATATACATACGAAGATTAAAGAGGCATAGAAAGAAGATTTAGCTTTATAAAAGAAGGTGAGAAATGTTCCTGATTTCAACCTTGATTATAATGGGATAATAAGGTTCAAAAATCGGATTTGTGTTCCTCCCATCCCAGAATTAAAGAATGAGATACTGGATGAGGCTCATAGTTCTTCATTCTCTATTCATCCTGGAAGCACGAATATGTATAGGGACCTAAAAGAGTGCTTCTGGTGGGATGGCATGAAAAGAGATGTTGCTGAATATGTCTCTCGATGCCTAGTTTGTTAGCATGTTAAAGCTAAGAGACAGAAGACTATGGGGATGTTACAATCATTACCCATACCCTAATGGAAATGGGAAAACACCACTATGGATTTTGTCACCGGACTTCCTAAAACCTCCAAGGGAAATAATGTTATCTGAGTCATAGTTGATCGTCTAACGAAGTCGGTACACTTAATTTCTATTAGAGAAGATTTCTCTCTGGATCCCCTTTCCATGATATATGTAATGGAAGTGGTAAGATTGCATGGACTTCCACATTCCATTATATCTGACCAGGATCCAAGGTTTACCTCAATGGTTTGGCAATGTTTTCATCATACTCTGGATACAAAGTTGAGTTTCAGCACTGCTTATAATACTCAGACAGACGGTCAGTCTGAGAGAACAATTCAAAATCTATACGATATGTTGAGATATTTCTCTATTTATTTCAAAGGTGGTTGGGATCAACACCTACCTTTGGTGGAATTTTCATATAATAATTTCTTTCACTCAATTATTCAAATGGTCCCTTATGAAGCTCTCTATGGAAAGAAATTCTGAACTCCAACATTTTGGGATGAAGTTAGGGAAATAAAGCTATTAGGACTTGATATTTTTGATGAGATTGCACAAAAGGTCCGATCTATTCAACAACACATAAGAGTAGCTCAGTGACGACAAAAACGTTATGGTGATAACCGAAGAAAATACCTAGAGATTGATGTGGGTGATAAAGTTTTCTTACGAATATCTCCTTGGAAGAGAGTAATGAGATTTAGAAATAAGGGAAACTAAGCCCAAGGTATATCAGTCTTTTAGAAATACTAGATAGTGTAAGGAAGGTATCTTACTGATTGGTGCTTCCACTGAATCTCTATCAAGTTCATGATGTGTTCCATGTATCTCTCCTGAGAAAGTATATACCCAATCCTTCACATGTAATCAACTCAGAAGTTATAACGTTGGAGCAAGATCTTTCTTTTGAAGAACTGCCGATAGAGATTCTTGGATCATAGCGAAAAATTCATGCGGAACAAGACCACTCAATTGGTGAATATTTTACGGAGGAACCACCAATTAGAAGAAGCTACATGGGATCTTAAGGATCTGATTAGTGATAGGTATCCTCATTGTTTGTTACAAAGTGACGAATTTCGTGGGCGAAATTCATTTTAAGGGGGGTAGAATGTAACACCCGATATTTTTATGAGAAATATTTCATTTTTATGTTATATACATCATCAAATGAATCTTTCACTACACGCACCACTATCTTGGCTTACTTTACATGCAATCGCGACCTTCCTCGGTAGCTTGTGTTGTATGCAATACCGAGTTTCACTAAAAACGATATACTATTAAAATATTATTAAAACTAGCCGTTATGAAAATTAATATCCACTTTATAAAATTTTATAAATTTTATCATTCATAATGGACTTCATTTTTGGATTCATAATATCAAAATTCTCCATGGGTGAATTTTTGGTATTTTTCTGAAAACATTCAATTTTTGATGAATAGTGAAAAAATCGGTTACTATTTAAAAACAGTCTTTTTATTTAAATAATTATTTATTTTATTTAAATTTATTTTTGGTAAAAATTGATACAGAATACCTATATAATTTCCATGTAATTCATTGGAGTCATTTTATAATAATTTTAGATATATAAAAATTTTATTGAACTTTTCACCGTCTTTTACCCACCTCATAGGAGAATTTTAAAATTTACATGAAACATAATTTTACCGCTTCTATGAGTGGAATTTAGAAAATCTGAGAGAGATGGTTAATATCATGGAGTAAAATGTGGTTTAATAAGATAAAAATAATTTTCGGTGAATAATAACTTTTTACTTTTATTTACCACGGTTAAAAGTAAATAGGGTAATTACGGGTAAAAATGGTACTATTATTACCCTAAAACATGTCCTAATTCTATTGGATAAGTTTAATTCGACCAAAAACAACCTTAGAAATAAAATATGACCATTTTTAAGTATTAATCATACTGTTATGATTTTCACAAAAATCATTTACCAAATAGTGTCAAAAAATGACATAAAATAGATTTTAAAACAAATATTACATTATTAATTGTTATTTTATTCCTAAAAATCTATGGCTTGTCCAAATGTGTTATATAAGGTTTTATATAATAATAATGAACAACTTGGGGTTCGTTTGGCTTGTTATAGTAATTTTATTAACCATATAGTGTAAGAAAATAAGAAGACACGGTAAAAGAAAAATTATTTAACTTAGAGTTAATTCTAAGTTGTAACGTTCAAATAGTAACCTAATATTCTCTAAAATCTATTGTTTGAGATTATTTCGACCCATCCCCACCTTAGCTTCGAAATAAATCAATTTTGAGATATTAAAAACCGAATATTACTTTATAATAAAATAATATTTTAAGTTTTTCCTATGGTGCCCCTCTCCTCCCTTATAAAAGGGCACATCTTCCCTCTCCTCATCACACCACATTGAGCCTTCAAGACTTGCCAAAAACTGCCAATTTCTCTTCTCCACGTCCCTAGAAATAGTCTAGAGGTCCTGGTCCTCTTCAAAGACCATCTTTAGTGACCTAATAGGAGGTTAAGAAGAGGCTCTTCAAAGAAGAGGTAATGTCCATTACCGGTTCTTTCAAATTTTTTCTTCTTAAACTTCCTCCTCATTAGTTTTTTCATTATGATGTAATAACATAATTATCACTAATATTCTGATATGTTAATATAAATATGAAACAATCCTATTTCACCTTCTATCCATCCTACGGAAAACGAAATCACCGCGCGTGCGTACGTACAGAATGTCGTCTCCACGCCGTGGTGTAATCTGTTTTCCACCACCACCATACATGGATGGGTATAATGGTGTAAATAATAACTATATATGATTATTTTAAATTGATATTGACTCTGAAATAGTATACATACACTTAAATACAATTCCACGATCATGGGAACGATATCCTCGCTCGTGTATACGTACAACCTACCGTCTCCACGATGTGATGTTACTCATTCTACATGATCCTCATTGAATAATGAATATATAAATGAATTTAATTAATAAATATGATATATGTTACACTAATAACATCCTCAAAATGAGGTATCTATAACTTCAAAAGAAGAATACGAATTTATTCGACAAGACATGCATAACAACATAAAGCAATGAACACCTGAATAACAAGTAGCAATCAAATATGAAGATAAGAATATGACCATATATGATATCATAACAATGAGTACGATTATAGAATAATTCAATAACCTTATTTAAATCATTATATAGGTGGTTTGGACACGTACGAAGAAAATCACACCTAAGGTAACGAAAAATATCGCAATCTCAATTTCTATCTGCGATTGTTTATACTTCAGTAATTACTGGGGAATATTTATCACCCACATCCATGTTTTTTAAAATATGTAATATTATTTCTATCCTAATAAAAATTTTTAAATTCAATTTTACCCATTGGTGAGTTTTTAGTAAAACATATGAAAGGAATCTTTTGTCGTTTTTAAAATGAGGTACTTTTTTACTTTTCTGACCAAAGTACGAGAAGAATGATTTTTTAACTTATACGGCCTGAATGGACTTTTTGAACATTATTTCCATGAAGTTTCCTTTACAAGTTTTTAAGATTATTTTTAATCATCTTCTTTTAGATTAAAATTGTATGACACATTTAGAAAGGAAAAATGTTTTTTAAGTATAAAGGATATTTTTCCTCAAGAATGGAGTTTAAGTGTTTTATCAAAATTATTTTCCATCTATGACAATATGGGGTTCTGTTTCTATCCCTATTTTTACATTTATTTGTTTATGTTATGATGGAATTATTTTTATGATGTCTTTTTATCTTATTTGAATTATGTTATGAGGGCATGATGTTTAAGAATCCCATTTTTATTACATGTGTTATGTTATGATCTATAATTTATGATCATGTGGAACAAATAAGAATGGTATCATTATGAGATGGGTGGGACATATATATCCCTCAAATGCATTGGGTAATGATTTATATCTCATGAGATATACATGGCTGGAATGATAGGTTAATCAGGTTAAGTGATATAGGACTGAAACGAGGAGTCAACTCGATTCAGAAATGGACTTTGTCCGCTAGGATAGTCTTGGAAATAATTCTTGGATACTATGAAATGATAAACTATGACTATGTGTGTATTCCACAAAGATTCATGTTTTATGTTTTGATTATTGGGATTAAATTTCACAACTATGATTTATCAAATGTTATTAAATTAAGATCCCTTTTGCATGTTAAGATTTCCAAAATGTTATGTTATTATGAATATGATGTGATTGATATTTCTTTTGATTACCCTTACTAAGCATTTAAGCTCACCCATTTGTATGTTTTCTTTTCCCCTGGTTAGGAAGAAGGGTATTAAGTAATATATTCCAAAAGGGAATCTAGATATGATAAAATAAAAGGGAGACAATGTAGATGATTTATGAACCAGTTGTTTATGTTTCCCAGTTTCTAAATACACTATACCTATACGGTCCTTTCGAGGTTTTTTTATATGTTGTCATAATTGTTATTCAATTTTTAATTATTAACAATGTATGTAATGTATGGGTGGTTATAGGAGGACCATCTCATATCAGTGTGTCACTACAGGGATTCCCTTTATGGTGACCACCATCATGGAGAGGTCTACGATAATATGTTGACGTCTGACTTTATGGAGAATCATATCTACACTATATTCCCAATGGAAGACCATTATATATTGTAGAGAAATGGGGCCTTTATTTTTTGTATATCTCTTAGTCAAGGGAAGGGTTTCCCTAAAACTAATCAGGAGAAAATTTCCCATGATCAATCATTTATAGCCCACGGAGTAATCCCTCATGGGTTCTCTAAGGAGGACCTTCATAGATGGTGGTGGAAACATTATGGGGAGGACCATCAAAAATGTTATTTATTCTTCCATAATTTGGTAATATATCCACAAGATCTTGATCCAATATGGATATATTTATTATAGAATCAAAATCTCCAGCCTGTAATAAAGAAGGATCATTATTATGTTCATCATTTTCCAGATTCCATTTCCACCTTTCATTTTTTTGGCACCCTCTTGCAGGAAAATGGGGCTGCCTTCTATTGAAAACAGGCATCATCAATAGATCCCTATTTGTTTGGTTTTCATGATGTCATTGAGATAAAAAGAAAATAATCTTGAGTTATGGAAAGGATATATGTCTACCATGGAGCAGCAACCATGATGGACAAGTGTTCCCTAGTCAAAACGAGTGTTTGTTCCCAGTCTGATTGTCATTGTGTCATGAAATATATTCATCAAACATCATGGAATAGGTTTGGGATTCATGTCTTCTATGGAGTTACCTTGTTATTTTTCATTTGAATCACCATGCCTAAAAAGACTGGATCTTGGGCCTGACTCCTTGATTTTTCCACTAACACAATGACATCATGACATGTTTGGAGGATATGTTCTAGAATCAATGTTTGATCCTCCATAATTTTCAAGATGTGATGAGATACACCTTTTTATAGAAAAAGTATAAATTCCCATTAATTTTTTTGATCAAGTGTTAGTGCATGCTCGGGTCCTCTGCACATTGGTAGTGGGAAATTGGAGTTCTCATATGTCAGAGAAGTGGAACGAGTCTACCTATAACTTGTAGCAAGGCTAAAATGACTTCATTCTCTAGTTTCCACTATATTTCACTGGTTATATTTATATTTGATAGTATAAATTTTCATCTTATCATTTTCATAAGTATTTTTTCCATGGTCTTGATGTGAATTCATAGGAATTTGAATGTACTTATGTTTTCTTGACACTATATTTGACTGGTTGGATTCTTAAGTAGTGGTAATTTTGTATGATTCCCATAGTTTCCTTCCCAATTTAGATGGAAGCTTTGTTATAAACCAGTAAGAATTTTTACATACTTTTATCTGGTTTATGTACTATTTTGATGATGAGATTCTTGTGAATTGGTAGAGATTTACATCTACCTATAATTTTCTACTCTGTATTCATGGAAGGACTGGTGATCACTGGAATGAATGTGTGTTTTATCATATTGTGCCACCCTCTTTCTATGGTGGGATTCATAAGAGTGAGTGAGGATATGAAATCATTGGTAGATTTTCATAGTATTTCAGCTATAGGATTTAGAAAAAGGTCTCAAATTGTCTGCCTATCCATTTTATGTCACCACGTTTTAGTGGATGATCTCCTTTTTAGGAATCAAGGTGAAGACCTATGCCTGATTTTGAGTTTTCCACCATTGGAGGGATGCCTGTGGGGCCTATTTACATTCTAATTTCATAGGATCCCTCATTATTAGATCCTCTTCAGAGAGATGTTATAAGGTTGTACATCACTGGTGGTGACATCCCCAGGGAGGAGCCCTTGATGGGAGTTCCTGTGTAGCTGGGATGAATTCATTGGTGTCAACATCATCTCCCTCTCATAGATAAGTGAGGTATTCATTATTTTCTTATGAGGAATTTCTGCCAAAAAAAATTTAGAGATTCAATGGGGACATCCTGGGTTGTATTCCCTACCTCAGGTAAAGGGGTTGTTGGTGAGTTTTCACTAATTATAGGTCCTACCTTACAACCTCCACCATAGTTGGAGTATCATTTTTATGGTATTATATTATTAGTGTGTTTGAAACTCGTCATTGAAGATTCTACGATTGATGGGTAGTAATTTTCTTCATTGGGGACCCAACCACCTATGTGATCGACGACATGAGTGTCTGAGCAAATAGTTGGGATGTTATTGGATTGAAGGCAGCACTGCATAATGCCCAGAATATATATCACGTATATATACAAAAAAACCATATCAAAGTATCATATCATGATCACATGCATAATTGATGATCATTTTTGGCCATATTCCTTTTGAATGCAAATGGGGTTTGGCTTAGGGTGACCCGCCACCTTGGTCATAGATTCACGTTGGATTCATCATTTTTGTTTTGAACCGATTCACTTCTAATCATCATTTCATAGAAGTGGCATGTGATGGATGTCCCGTGGGGACTAGGTAGTGTGTCATTTTTATATTGTGAACGACATTCCATAATTTAATGGTCCTAGTGAGAAATTTTATGGGATTAAGTGTATGTGCAATCGACCCACATCCGATAAAATTTTCGTAGGTGGTATCTAACAGCTTCATTCATGGAGCTAGAAACACCCAATGATCCTTTAATCCTAGATTCATAGACCTTCATTCAAAATTCATGCACTCGATGGATGATGATTTCTCCAAAGACACTTAAGGACTTCATTGGTCATTCGGATGGGAGGTAGGGCTCATCACAACCTTTTGGGGGGAAATTTTTTCCTCTAATGGTACCCTCTTATTGATTTATTAAATGTTAATATTTTCATGAATTCGTGGTTCTTTCTCAAGAATGTGTAAAAATATTACCCCTACATTGTAAATTTATTCTTACATATACATGGATTAGGAATTACTGAGAAAAAACTAGTTTAATCAATGTAATGGGGAACTCTAAAGACTATTATCCATTAGGTGTGGGAAGAGATAGATTCGATATCATGCTCATATACATAAGATGTGCTTTCTCTGAATCCTTGTAAGAGGAATCAGATTCTACATAGTTTGATGTCTCCTTTCCAAAAACATCACTTTTTAAGGTTTTGTGATAAGGACTCATCTCAGTAGCTTAATGTTATGTAGCGAGGATGTCTAGGATGACGATGCCTATTAATACTTTTGTGTGGGACTTACACAGATGCGGACGAAGTTTCCCAAAAGAGATATGGTCTCCTGGGTAGATTTGACTCTATCAGGGATATGGAATGGATAATATTATGTTTATTTGGGTGAAGGGGGTGGACAGCAAGGGGACACCCTATGTATCCCAATTGGTTGGGAATCAATGAACTCATAGTTCGATTTGAGTTCAGTAATTCACCTTCAAGGATGCCCATTTTTTGGGGAATGATTGGGGATTACATTTAGGTGGTTCGTATTTTAGAGAAACAAGTTGGGGCTTACATATCAAGGGGATTACCTAGAGTGTTTTGGAGAATTTTATTTAAAATGTCTTCTATGAAGAATTTCTCTTTGTGTTTTGGCCCTCGATATGCGTCCAATGTATCCTGTATGGGGTAGGAATCAGAGTTCTCATAGTTCATTTTATTAAAGGTGTACAACTAGGAAGAGGCACATTCTTTGGGGTTATATAGAATCTACTATTTCCAGTAACCTCTAATCCCACATGAGTCACTCTACATGTGAGAAATTATAGGAGGGTGTTGATCAGAAGATCGAACATCCCACATAATATGCTTATATATGGTCTTATATCTAAAACTGAGAGAGAGTGTTTCTATGGCTTTGAATATGCCAATTTATTCTCTCGTGTTGACATCATGGAGGTCAACATCTGATGATCTATCTGATTGTGTCTCAGGATGATACTAAGAGGATATCGAGGGCCACCACCTTTGGAATTTTTAGGGAAATACCATAGGAGGAGTGCACTGGAATGTGTTCTAGTAAAGGGGAGAAGAATCACTACCCATAAATAGGAAAAGTAGGCATGATCCCTTTTACTTTTCACTACCCATCATTGAATGGAAAATCCATTGATTTCCATTTATCCCTGGAATGGTGGCGCGGTATATGATAGTATCCCAAGGTCTATCCCCACGTTACCACGTGAATGTTAACATAGGTACATTCCATAGAACTGAACTATTGTGAGGATAACCCAAAATTCTCGTCTTACTATGGGTATGTAATATCAAAAGGGCATGTTGTTTCACCCAATGGTTTTATCATACGGGTCCAGTGGATTTGAAAAATTCTTTGGCCTAATGTCATTGGACTAGTTTGTAGAGGGGCTATGGATGGTTTAATGGAAATGGAAGGAGAAGGTCGAAGCTAGAGAATGGTGTACCCCATTCTGCATACCGCTTTGTCACGAGGGATGTGAGAATCCCCATACAGTGTATTAATATGTGTGTAGAGGTAATCTACACATACCATGATGGTATATAAACTTGTATGCGGTCCACGTATAGTGTATTACAATAGTGTTTTTCAAGGCGGGACCAGAATCTGACCAGGTAGCATGATGCGGTGCCGACTTCCGTCTGCGTAAAGAGGTGGTACATGGTGCATGGTTCCACCTATATAGCCTTGTGCTATGTGGAGTTCCTAAGTAAAGAAGGGGAGTTAGTCCTTTGGTTCTCAAAAATTACATCCTTCACTGGGATATGGTTTGTTGTTCGCTAATTAGGTTCCCAGTCTACCAACAAATATTATGTTTCCCTCTTTTTTTAATATTATGTGGGTTTATACCAACATTAATTTTTCAGAAGAGATCTGTTCCATGTTGATTGATCTCTTCATAAATCCATCTCACAAAACAGTACTATCCTCTTATTTCTGACCCTCCTCTCATATCACCATGGGGTTACTTTATAGATGTTCGGGGAAGCTGGTTCTATAGATCTTTCAGATCCTTTTATGAAAGAACATGAGGATATCACCTGAACAATAGACGACTTAGTCAGTAGAGGCCTGTGGGGTTTCACTTAGCGGCCAAAAAATTTACCACCTCAATCCCATGAATGAACTCATCCCATTCAGGGGGAACTGCTAGCTATGCATCTTCCACAAACTATTGAGTTCGTGGGTAGGATACAATGAGGTGAGTTTCGCAACCTCCAATTCACCAATGATGCAGTTATTATTGGTAGTACGCATGGGTGATTTTCTCCACCTGGATTCTGTCAACGACATGGTTCATGTAAGTGGTATATGGGGGTGACTTCCTAAAACATTATTCTTCCAATGGAATTTATTTAAGAACGTATATGGGGTCATGTTTCTTTTCCTTCATTCCACCAATTACATGGTTCGCAGTGGCCATACGCAGTAGTTATTTTCTCCTCCACCATTTCACTAACAACATAGTTCATGGTTGCAGTATGCTGTTGTCATCATTATAAATACTGCTCGGGTTGAAACCTAATGATTTGTAGGCCAGTTCCTCTCAGTTTTCCTAAAACTATCGGTTCATGATTGGTGCATTCTTCATACCGTTTCTAGTATTTAGTATGCTGTGAGATTATTTCACTTTGAAATTTTTGTATTCATCAAAAATTTCCTCTAAATACTTCATCGTATTTTTTTATTTACTTTCCCAAGATTAAATGATTCATTATTTTCACTTTTAAATATTTTTAAAACACTAATACATCTTTTCACTCATTTTTTAAAAATATTTTATTCTTCCATATGTTTTGGATGTTAACTACATACTTTTTCATGTTTGTTTTTATTCGTTAGTTCTCATCCTTTTACGTTGATTATTGTTCAATAATTTCTAAAATGTTAATAAATTTATAATTATCTATTATATATATTATATATTTTTATATATTTTTAGAGTCATTCTTAAAAGGTTGAGATAGAAAAATTTATTACACCGTTTTTGGAGATGGAATGTTGTACATAAGCGTGAACATTGTTTTCACTTTTTGACAGATAGATTTAATGTGAGATAAATAATAAAATACCAATAACAAATCATTAATTTAAAATATAAATAATATATACTAATTAAATTTATCCTTAATAACATTCATGTAAATAAAAAATATAAAATTAATGACATATCTTAGTGAAGGTGGAAGTCCACACTTACGCACAAGTGGCATTATAATTTTCCAAAAGATTGGATGGTAAGAAGTTATTTTTGATATTAATAATATAGAATTACAATTATGTCGTAATTATCATATATATTTAATAGTTCCATTTTATATAAATCCATTTGAGTTTATAATGGAAATAAATAACAATAGTTCATGTGGTGGAAATCGATTGTTTTCACGAGCAATGGTTTTGTTTCCCAATAGATGGAGAAAGAGATGTATACATTTTATTCAATAAAATATAACATCTCAGTATATGAAATATACATATTTTATTATATTTTATTTTTTAATACATAACATATTATGGTAAAAGAAGAAGAAAAATGAATGTCCTCAGTGAAGCTAATTTCTAATTCTATGAATGAAATCATACGGATCTCCTCCTAAGTGACCGAGGGTTGGTTTTTTGGAAAGTCCAACACCTGAAAATACTTGTACATGGAAGATGAAAACATTATTGGAGATAGTTTGTCGAATATATTTGACTCAATGTTGCATATGTAATGTAGAAAAGGGTTTTCCATTTAAATGATAGGGAATGGACACTTTCATAAGGAAAATTTATACAATAATAGGTGTTTAACTCATGTAAAATGGTTCCAAAATGGTATATCATATAAGATAATTATTATATGTTCATAATATAAATAAAAAATTAAATTTTTTACTTTCATAGATGTCATTTAAAACTACAATATATGGATTAACCACTTCGTTAACAAATTTTTACCTTAACTAAGGTAATGACTTTTTAAATATTATTGGCTAATAATTTTACTTATAATGTATCAATTGGACCATAAATGAACAGGAGATGAAATTTTAAACCATATATTATCCCACATGTCCTATTTCACCATTTTTATCACTTCAAAATAATTTAATAAAATGTTATAACAATAAAATTTCAATAAAATCAGTTTGAAACCATTCATTTAATTTGGCATCAAATACTTCAAGAAAAATATTTAATTTGAATATATTATTTCAAAATAACCCTATCAAATAATGTGTACCTATAAATGTTTTCAAAAATATTAATGCATAAAATTTTAAAAATTAACATATTTTTAAAATAATTTATATTATATTTCAATTAATTAAATATATAGTGTGCTGAAATTACAAATGAATTTAAAGTAATAATTAAATATATAAAAATTAAAAATAAAATACCATGATAAAAAAATAATTTATTTTCAATTTAATATTTAAAACCAAGGATAACCACTTTTATCCTTATGTAAAAACACTAGAGATAATAAATTCAAGAGTGTGACATTTTGTTTTTATTCTTTTCTTATAGTAAAAATGTCAATATCAAATCAAAATGAATACATGTAGAAATATAATAATCAAATTTATGATAATAGTTTACCTCTATACATCCAATAAGATAATTTCATGTTTTAGAGAAGTTTTAATGTCTTATCTCTCTGTTTTCAACCTGTTTCACCTATTTTACCCTTACCAAGGAGCCACGATTTTTTCAACATTATTATTCATAATAAAAAATAAATGGGAAATTTTTACCAAATTTTATAATATTTTTTTCCAAATAATAAATACATTTTATCTATTTCAGTTCACATATTTGGAATAATTTAACTTAAGATAAAAGTGTATAATGTAATGAAAATATATTTTATAGAAAAATATTCATTATGTCCATAAGTTATCTTATAATAAATTCCTGTATATTGATGATTAAAAACTATTCAATAAGATTATTCATAAATAATTTATAATAATTTTAATTTAATAAAAATATTCATGTGAATATTTTGATTAAATGAAATGATCTTTATTTAAAAACTTGTACATTTCACTATTAACTAAAAATTAAATCTTTTCATAAAAATCATATGATTTTAACTTAAGATATTATTTATGGGGTGAATCCAAAAAAATGTTATGATTTTCAAATACATATATGTTAAATATTTCTCACTATTCATTAAAATATGGCATTTCTTGCAAATGAGGCTATCAATGATGTTTATTTTAGGATAATTAAGTCATAAAATAACATTTTTTTACAATGAATACGCAAAATTACTAGAGTAAAGACATTATATTCTATATCATGTATAACACAATACACCAATATCATAAGGGAATATAATATAATAGGATGTTAGAATATATTTACAATTTTAAATAAAATTAACTCATGAAAATGCTTTTAATAAATGTGATAACGATTTAGCAAGCATCACACATAATAATGAGTTTCAAAGATGTCTTACATTACAAGAAACACCAAGGTTTTTTTACTGAATAACAATATATTAATAAATAAGTATAATTTAGTAAAAAAGAGTTGAATTTGGTGTTAAAATAACAGTTATCAATAGTATTAACTATCTTATAAAAAATAAGGTTATCAAAAATATAAAACGAATACATTGGTTTCTAATTAATTATTAATGAAAGTATAAACTGAATGAATATAAATTAAATATGGTTTCCCCAAAGGTGTGTTGTCTTATTATATTATATTAATTAAAATTTCAAATGATATTAATGAAATATATCTCTTATTTTTTCAATAAAATAATTTTTACATTATTCAAATAGATTTCATAGGCATAATATAAGAACAAACCAAATATTATGCATAAAAACCTATATTTTTAGAGGTTATTTTACTACATTTTAGTAAAGAAACTAATATATATAATTTTTTTTTGAAATTCTATAAATTTTATATTCCAAATTTAAAATTATTTTATAAATCATATTCATAAATTTTATTTGGGTGAATTTCTTAAATCATTCAGTGATGTTTTATTTTTTGAAGAATTAGGAAAAATACAGGATTTTAATTAAAAACTGCTGTTTAATATTAATAATTTATGAGGTTAAAAAATATGAAAAAAATTTATAAAGAATTAATCCAATTTAGGTCAATTGAATCAATTTCACTAACAAAATGTATATAATAATTCTATAACAGTTTGTAAATAATTACATTAAAAAACATGTATTGTCATTGTGTTTGTGGGATAAATTTTAATTGCCTTTAAATCAATTATGTGATAATATTATAAAAAAATGGATTCCATATTATAATACACATAATTTATAATTTATAATAATTTCAAAATATTTTTTATTCAAAAATATAAGTGAATGTGATAAAAATTAATTACAGTGAATAAGAGTTAAAATAGCTTAACAAGGGAATAAACATTTAAAATAAAGAAAAAATTACCTAAAACATGGATAAATGATAATTTATGACCATATTTGGACCATATACTCAATTTTATAGAATTTGGACTATTATTGGATCCATGTTTCATATTAAAATTATGGGTGGAATTTATTTTTAAAAAATATAAAAGAATTTCACTCATCCTCTACAATAAAATAAATCATCCATCTCACTTATTCACACCACTCAAGAAATGTAAACTGCCAAATTTCTTCACAAATAATATCCAAACATACCTCCCCTAATCATAGAAGTCATTACTTTGGATTAAATCAAAATAAGGAAGTATTTATGTAGAATCCAAAAGGAGTTACCCCAATATGAGGTAACATTCTTCAATGTGTATTTATGTTCTATTGATTTATCCACCCTTCAATTTATATTTATTTCTAGATTATATAATGAAATTTGTGTCCTAAATATAATGAATTTTTTACGTTAATATTTATACCTACAACTACACACAGTTCCCTAAAATGGGTAATGAACTTACCATTAATATATGGAGAACTGCTGCCAGATGAAATGATGTCATTCGTTCATCCATCACCACCGCTCAGTGTTTAAAATTATGATGGAAAAACATTATTTTATGATATTTATTATATATATGGTGTATTATTAATTCATGGATTTATATATAACACATTCCATCATGATTCCAATTTTGTACAAATACAATAACCACGTGTGTGAAAGTGTGGACTATCACCTCCTCAAAACGACATGACCCGTTCACACAATACATGGAATATATAAAAGATGGTTCTAAAAAACATGTGAAATATATGAAATAATTATGATACAAGTATTATAATACAAAAAAACAAATATATATAGTTATATATATATTATAAATTATTAATTATTTTAAATATGATTATAAAAAGAAGTGGGGTTCTTGTGTACGTATGACCTACCGTCTGGAAGAACAGTACATTCCATTTATAATATACAAATATTATGGATTCTTATAAATACATATATAATGAATATATATGATATTTAAATAATGTTTTATATTATATATATTATGGGATCATGGTCTAATTAATGGGAATGATATGTAACAAGTCAAAACATAATCGAAAAACTACGCACATAACAGCAGAAATAATCAAAAGAATGAAATATTGATAACAAAATGATAATAAAATATTATAAAAATATAATATATGAAATTATAAATATGAATATAGTTATTTTATAATTTTGATACATTTTTAAAACAATTATATTGGATATTAATGAATTTTTTCCTAGAAGGAAACACAAGGTAAAAGATTCTTGTCTCACTTTTTATTCTGTGAGGCATACCCCATTTTCAGTACTAATTTTTTTGTGGTGTATATAATTAACCTATTGTATTTTATATCATAAATACATTTATCATTAGGGTATGTATAATTTAATTTTATTGTATTTATTTTATAGGGATTATAATTCAAAAGCTACCAATTAGTAAGGGATTGTGCCTCCATTTCCGTTCATTAAGACATATTTTAATATTTTGCCTATATTTTAATATATATGTTGTAAATATAGCTACTTTGACATATAATATCATGATTAATTCAATATTCAGTATAATTTTATTTTTAAATTTAATTATTTCATCAAAGGGGATTTTAATTAAGACTTGACATGTGGGAAAATTTTATAACCAAATTTCTTTTCATTAGGTTATCTCACTTCCTCATTATAATAAATATTATATGATTATGTGTGAAATCAGTTGTTACTATATGTTACTATATTTAATTACATTTTAGGTGTGTTTAAATTTGACACACATAATCTATTTATTGACTCATTCTCACATCAATGTTGAGGTCTTTTCAAGGTTTTACTTCACAATAACATCTTATTCGAGATAGCTTACACTTCAATTTCTATTAGAGAAAATTATTGAATCATTTATTAATAAATAGTTTCATTTTATTATTAATTATTTTTTCATGAAATTTATAAATTAATAGAACCTTTTTTCCCTATTTTGGTACTATAATATATTTATATTGTTTAAAATAATAACATACTTCATTTCCCCCTTTATTTTGAGAACCTACAATCTTAAATACCCCTATTTTAAAAAAAGTTTGTCAAACATGTTTTTATCATTTAAAAAATTATTCAATAAAATAATTTATACCCTTATTACTTTTAAAAAATATTTCAAAGGAATATTGTTATCTCCTTTCGAACAAGGAATTTTTATAACTATTTACTATGAAAATGGAATGTTCTCATTACCTTATATGACAAGTACATATTTAACCGCTGCTATTTATTTGAAGCTTACATTTAAAATTTAAAATTTTAATTGTTAAAAAAATGTTTTTTAAATGTTCTTTTCAAAGTAAAATATTTTTAATAAAATATTTTGAAATTATAAGGATATTTTCCTAATGAATTTTTTTGAAAGTTCTTCCTATAATATTTCTATTCATCAATGACAACAACCCTTTCATTTTAACTCAACCTGGGATATGTTGTATTGATACTATAATTCATCATATTAATGGTTTATGATTTATTTTTCCAAGGATAATAATTTCATTCAATTCCTTTACTCCTTTGTTAGTCCTATTGAAATATTCAATTTCATAAGACCATTGAACATTGAATTTACCCTAATTAACCATATCATTTATCATAGTCAAGATTATTTCCAAAACCATATTTCATTTTTACATTGATGTTAACTTTGAATGTTTTATTATTATCTTGAGGAATATTGACAAATTTATATTAATTATTCAAAACATATATTTTGTATGGTATATCACCTATTAATTAAATTGATTACTCTATGTGAATAATTTTTTAGATTTAAAGTGATCGGTGGGGCTATGACTTTATATATCACATCAATGCATCGACATGTTCTCATGCCAAAAAAATTGATTCAAAAATTAAAGGGTTTATACATGTAGTTTAAACTATCTAATGGATATATAATGAATGTATAGGTTTTCATGTTCCTGATATATGATGTACAATAATTAATTGTTACCTTTATTTTTATTCAGTATTAATTATCCATGATATTTTCACTATGAAAAAGTCGGTGGAATCATTTCATTCTCATTTCATTTATTTAGAAGATTGTGTTTGAGTTATTTCACATTCAATATTATTTAGAAACATCATTCTCAGTGTTTTTATTATAGGGAATGTGTCTTCAATTATTACATTTCCATATTTATTATTCTCATTGATTCATTATGTCTACCATTGTACTTTAACATTAATGATCATTTGAACTCACCCTAATTTTTTTTATTTCCCTAGGATTCCATGATGTATACTAAAATATATATTCTTGGATATCGTAGATGGAATAATGTTATCCTAAAAAAGAAAATCTCATGTTGTAATTAGTGTATTCACTTGTTATACATGACTCATGTATGTATATGTTCTAACAAAACTACTAAATTCTTTAGACTATCAGGATTTGACTTCTTGTAATCATTATAATGTAATGGTATTAAACAAATTCTTAAGGATTACTAGTTTCGGGGAACTATAGTTTGTTTTAGAGAAGTTTATTAAAAACCATGAGAACTAGTATTTTGAAAACATAAATTTGGAAAAATAACCTTAGGATAGATTTTGATTATATGTATATAAGAACATCATATCATTTTTTAAAGGTTGATATTATGTGGTTATTTCTATTAATACATCCATATATGGATAATAAAATAGGACAAGGTTCTGGAATTGATTTTCCTAGTTGTAATAACTATGAAAATGTATGTCAGTCCTAACTCTAATGTAACCTAGTACATGACACCGAACCATACTCTTCACCTATATTGATACTCTTTGGGGTATGATTAGGGTATTTAAAATTAAATTTACAAAAAAAAATTTATAATTTGAATATAAAATTAAAATTAATTACCTTAGAGAGAATTATATCAAGGAACAACTTCTGTTGGAATAAAAATTTTTACGTACTTTCAGGATTCCAGGATTAAATTGTTGATGTATTTTTACTAACAATATTTTAGTTATAATAATCATGAAATATCTCAGGAGCATTTAAAATCTTATAATTTTGTATCTATTTATTAAATTAATAGTGATGGAACCCTCCTTGGGATTATTAGAATCTATTTGAACATAATTCCTATGTTATAAAAATATCTTTAGGTTTTTTGTTATTAATGATAATTTAGAAGAAATATAGGGGAATACATGTAAGTATTAAATTATTTTTTTATTATAAACTCTATTTGGGGAATAATTACATCAAATTTTAGTGAAATTTTTTAAATGTATTTGTAAAATTTAGTGTTATTATTATCATTAATTAAAATAGAAAAATAGTTAAATTAGAATTTTAGAAATTTAAAAAATTATGGTGTATTCAATACATTTGTTAAAATGCTATTTAATAATTAAATTTGAAGGATTTCTAACACATTTTTGAAATTATGTTCTTATGTTTTTATCAAAAGGACAACTGTTATTCTAGGTGACAACCCCTCAAGTCTGGAAAGGCCACTAGACTTGAACCCATGACTGAAAGATGATAAGGATTTCATGCCTACCATCGGCCTTTGTGATGTCCCGGTTAATGTGTAATTATTTTCAGTTAAATAATTTGACTAATAAATGATAATGACTGACGGAAAATTAACTATTTTATTAGAGAATAACTATTTAGGGGAATCTGAGAAACCAAAAAAATCCTAAGTTACAAAAAAACCAAAACAGAATAAAACCCAAATCAAAATACAAGATCTACCCCTCCCCAATAACTATTGTTTCAAAATTAAAATTACTGTTACTTTTTGTGGTTAGAGTATAATGGATTAACCATATTTATTTTGGAGAATATTTAGAGGCAAATAATTAAACATCCCACTCTTTATGGGCCTTATGATCCATTAAAATTTCATTTTAGTGCTTAACACATCAAAGTTCAATTTTGGATATCCATATTAAGAAGTAATATAAAATAGGAAATTGATCAAATCACAAAGGGTGAAAGATTGGTTTATAGAAGTATATCAAGTATGTATATTTCAATATATTATTTTGTAGTAAAATAATTACTAAACATTAGTAAAATGATCAAATTTTTTTCCAAACACCTAAATTATTGTTAAACCAGTGGTATTCTAACTTATCACATATTTTTTGTTTTCGATACCCTCTAATTTCCAATGATCATTTAGTTATTTTAAATTTTTGACCAAAATCACTATATATAAATATTTTTTCTTTTCCTCTGTTTATGTATCTCCACTTTCATTTAATGTTCTCCAACATAGTGACAATGTTAAATGTTATTATATAGGACCATTTTAATTCTAATTCTTTATTTTCATGAGGATTTTTTAAGAAACCTTAGGATGATGTGCAATTTAAACCATGGAAGTATACAACAGTCTATTGCCATGATTTCATTTTAATTGTGATGATGAAATATTTTTATTATAGGGAGAATGTGACACCCCAAAATTCTAAATAATGAGCATTGTATTCTATATCATGTATGATAGGTGACACCTAGCACATAATTGAATATAATATACTGAGACATTATAACATATTGACTATTTTAAATGAAATGAAACCATGATATAGATTTCAATGAACTCTATATTGATTTAGTGTGTGTCAAATGGAAAAATGAGTTTCTTCAATGGTTTTTTAAATGAGATACATTTTTTTAATGAACAAAAATATATTAATAAAAAATATTACTTATTATAATAATATATAAAAAAAGGTATTAAATTAGTGGTCATTAATATTATTAAAGAAATTATAAAAATATATGGTTTACAAAAATATAATACGAATTCATTGGTTACCAATTAATTATAATGGAAAATATAAACTGATTGAATATAATGAAAATATTATTATACTTCCAATGATATGATATCTTAATAATTCAAATTAATTAAAATTATTGAATTATATTAATTAAATATATTTGGTAAATATTGAATAAAATATTATTTACATTCATGAAATATATTTTATAGACATTAGTTGATAACAACTCCAATATTATGAATAAAACCTATATTTTTCCAATGGACATTTTACTGAACCATAAGGAAAAATTTATTTTAAAAAAAAATTTGTAAAATTTATAAATATTATATTAAAAAATAAAGAATAATTGTAATAATTTAATTTAAAAAAAATTAGGGAGATGTTTTTTTATTTTACTATAAAGTTTAATTTTTTGATTAATAATGAAAAATAAGGGATTTTAAATCAAAATTGGATTTCCATCTGAATAATTTATAAGTTGACATTATATTATAAATTTTTAATAAAAAAATTAATCCAATTTTTTCATGTAAATAAATTTCACAAGAGAATTGGATATAAAAAATAATCAAAATTTTGAACATTTTTTCTTTAAAAACTCACATTGTTTTCTCATATAATTGGTTAGTTTTAAATTAATTTATGCTAGTTTTGTGATTGCAATTTACCAAAAAAAATATTATATATTGTGAATAATCCTAATTTATAATATATAATAAGCCAAAAAAATTATTATAAAAATTAGTAAATGTGATTAAAATTAATTAGAGTGGTTAAGAGAAATATCAGCTTTATAAGGGACTAAACATTAAACTTAATTGCTAATATAACCTAAAAACATGTCCAAAATCTATTTTATGGAAATCTATCAACCCTATACTGTATTTATTAAACATTGGTGAACTATTGGAGCCACTTACCACGAAAAAATGTGGGTGTAATTCCCTTTTCATGGATTTATAAGAATGACACTCCTCCTCTACTATAAAAAGGAACTCACACCTCCCACATATTCACTCATATCAATCGATTTTTATAACTCAAAATATGATACAATAATCTCCCCATATCAATAACCTAATCCAAGGAACCTCACCTTATGTATAAAACAATACAAGTAAGCATTTTTCTGTAAACCAAAAGGAGTTAACAGAAAATGAGGTAACATTATTAAATGTGCATTTATGTTTGATTTGTTCCTACACCCCTTCGTGTCATATTATTACATAATTATATAATATAATCAGTATAATATATTTATTTAAATGTTTTTACATTATGTTTTTTATATATTCATACACACACTTCCATAAAATGGGAAACGAACTTATCATTTGTTTATTGAAAACTACTGCCCCATGAAATGCTGTCGTCAATTTTTTATATACCCCTCTCATGGTTGTAAATTATTATTGAAACACTATTTTTATGATACATATTATATTTATGTTCTATTCATAATTAAATAATTGTCATATTACACATTCTTTTATGCTATCAATTTTGTGTAAATAGGATGACATCGTGTTTGGAAGTGTGGAGTATCACCTCCTCAAATCGACGTGACATGTTAACACCATAGATGGAATATATTCCAGATGATTTTAATAATACTTTGTGACATATATGAAAAAACAAGATAATATAATTATAATATATTGATCATTTAAATTTCATTATTTTCTATAGGATATAGAAATGGAAGTATCATTTATGCATACATATGACTGTAGTCTCCATGAATGGAACATATCATTTCCAATAACCAAATATTATCCATTCTTATAAATACATATATAAGGATTATATAAGATATTTAAATCAAATTTTACATTCTTTATATGATTAAATCATGGTATAAATAAAAGGAAAAATAAGTAACAAGTCAAAACATTATCGAAAAACTAAGCAATTAACACTCGAAATAGTTAAAATAGTGATACATTTTTAGAAAATGAGTAATGGTATATTATAACAACTTATTATATAAAATAAAAAATATGTGTATGGATCTTCTATATGTTTGTGAAATGTTTAAAACAATTATACAATAGTTTAAACTATGATCAGTTGAATGGAATGCAAGGTAAGGGATTCTTTTATCACTTTTGTTTCATGAGGCATACAACATTTTCACCACTTCATTCATCTGTGTGCTGTATATACTACATATATTTTATTTTTTACTAATTTAGATATATTCATGGTATTAGGAGTTTCAATTGAAATTATTTCTTCCATCGAAATTATAATTCAAAATTTACCTAGTATTAAGGGACTTTCTCTCAAATTCCATTTTTGGAGACATATTTTGGTGTTTTGCACATAATTTCTTATATATGTTGTAAATACTATCACATTGAAATATAATATCATTATTAATTTATTATTCATGATTTTTTATGTTTTTAATTGAACTATTTCATCAAACGAGTATAGAATTAATCATTCCCAAGTGGAAAAAAATTTCATTACCCAATATCTTTTATTTGGGTTATATTACTTCCCTTCATCCATTAATATTATATGATTATGTGTGTAATATGTTTTTACTATATATTTTTTTATTTAGAATTTTGTATGCATAATTTAATTTGAAAAAAATTATATTTTTCATTATTGATTCTCAAATCATTTTTATGGCCTTTTCAATGGGTTACTTCAGAGTCGCATTCTTTTTATGATTGGTTACACATGAATTTACATTAGAGGAAATTATAGTTTCATTGTTCAATAAATCCCTTAATTTTATTATTAAACATTTATTCATGACATTTTACAAGTAATTATTCCATTTTTCCACTCTTTGTTTCTCAAAATGTTTTGCATTTTTTTGACAAAACCCGATTTCATTTCTGTCTTTATTCCGAGAACATGTTTTATTCTGATAGCCCTTTTTCATTAAATAATTCTCATAAAGGTTTATATCCTTTTAAAAATGCTTCATTAAATATATTTTTACTTGTTTTATTTTAATTTTTTATAAATTTAATACACATGTCTCTTTTTGAAAAAAAAATCATGCCCTTTAATAGGGAAAAAGAATGATTTTCCCTTATACGAAATTTACAAATTTACTCATTATCATTTCATTTATAATTATTTTGAATTTATTAAAGGATAATTTTAGACAATTTTTTTAAAAAATTTATTTTCAATGAAATTTAGTTTCAAAATTTTTTTTTCAAAATAAAAAGGATATTTTCCCCATGAATGTTATTAGAAAATATTTCTATATTATATCAATTAATAAATGATAAAAACCAATTAATTTTACATTTAGTGATATATTTTTTATTGATACCATCCTTATTTTTATATGGAATATTTATAATAGATTTTTTCACTGATTTTATTTAAATTCACTTCCCTGAATCCTTTGTTTGTCCCCATGAAATATTAAATTTCTTATAATCATCGAGCTTTGAATTTCCCCTAAATATCCTTATCATTTATCATGGATGTGAATATTTCATAAACCATATACCATTTCTTCTTATGAAGTTCTCTTTGATAGTTATTTGATTATCTGTGTCATGACCCGTCCCTACCCGGGCTCGAGCCGCAACTACCCCAAACCCGCCCCCATAGGCTAGGGGCTGGCGACTAGCACTAAAGACACACCAACTTGGGGAGGCCTTTTCCTAAGTACCTGTCCACACACACGCAGCACACTCAATGCAAAAGTGAAGAATAAAATGAAATGAAATGCAGAGTAAAAGAGAAATTGGTATAAAAACCACAAATGTGCATCGACCTCTAAACAGTACAAAGTACATGCTGAAAGTAAACTAAAACGAAAAGGGGCAAACCATGTGCCCAACCAGAGATTCCACAACCTGGAAACAGGTAAACAAAAAGAAACAGTTGACGGGTCTCCCACCTGGAACCCAGCTACGACCACCACATGCGGTCCAAGCTCCCAAGCTCCTAAGCTCCTCTGACGTCACGACCAACCTGTCCGTCGTCTGCAAGGGCACACCAAGTGTGGGAAAAGCCCAAGAAGGTGTCAGTATAAAAATACTCAGTAGGATACCCTGAAGGCGTGAGGGAGCATCAAAGGAGGTACCAAAGGGTGATCAGTAGAGCGAACAGAGAAAAGTAAGGGAGTACAATCGAAAGTGAAGTAAGGAGTACAGTAAAGAGTCAAGCTCAACCCAACAGGAGGAAAGAAGGTAGACTCATTCAGACACAAGGAGCTGGAAATGGTGAGAATATGAACTTCTCGTCGAGTCTTTTCTACATATAGAAGGAGAGTAGGCCCGTCCAACCACGAGAAGCTAGACACGAAAAGAACGTGGCATACCCTGCGCGTCTTCGCCTCACCTGGAAGGAGAGTAACCAAACCCAAGAAGTGGGTTCCAGAACAAGGTATATACATATTCTCATTCTCACTAAGAAGCCCGAACAAGGTCATAAGGGGATCCCTATCCCATAGCTCAGCCCAAGTAAATAGTAACCAACAATCCCGGAAGTAACACCCTCGATGCCCAGCATCCCGCACGTCTTCCCCGAACCACAAGTCATGGGGCTCAATCACGGCACTTCGACACTATCCTATTTGGGTGGCACAGACTCGCCCGCACGATTTTAGATCGCATCACAAGAACATGTCTCAGGGGGGAAAGCGCCACTCGGACTTGAGTGTTCTAGGGAAATTCAAACCACACTTCGTCACTGCCCTATAGTCGAGAGGTCATCCCAAAGTCAAATCCTCCACAACACTGACCCGAATAACCAAGGGTCCCGCTCCGGTAATCAAGGAGGAAAGCCACAGACTAGCCTAGTAGAATGGACTGAGCCTGGAATGCCGACAGGTGTCCCACTGCCCAGCCCTGCTGGAGGGTAATTCATAACCAGATATCGGGTGACCCACTGCCCAGCCCTGTTGGAGGGTAGACACTAATACATCATCAGGTGACACACTGCCCAGCCCCGCTAGAGGGTAGACCTTAATACATCATCAGGCGACCCACTGCCTAGCCCTGGTGGAGGGTAGACCTGGAATAAGTCGACAGGTGACCCACTACCTAGCCGTGCTGAAGGGTAGACCTGGATCTAGACGACGAGCGACCCACTACCCAGCCCTGCTGGAGGGTAGACCCTAAGAGCGTCGGGTGACCCACTGCCCAGTCTCTGCTGGAGGGTAGAACCTAAGAGCGTCGGATGACCCACAGCCCAGTCACTGCTGGAGGGTAAACCCTTGAAGTCAGTGAGAAACCCACAGCCCAGCCCTGCTAGAGGGTAAACCCGAAGAAGTCGATGAGTAACCCACTGCCCAGCCCCGATGGAGGGTAAAATTCATAACTGCTCTGTCCATATCAACTGGAAGGTAAAAACATAGGCCAACCGAACACAAAGTGGGTATCTCGCAACCACCCAACTCCAGAACAACTCACACAAAAGAGGTTCAGTGGTTTCTCCATCACTGAGTGTCACTAGCACCGCTACCGGCTGATCCATAGAGAACGAAACCAGGGGGAGACCACTCAACCCTGCTGGTCAAACCAATGAACACCAAGGGACCCTCTATGTAGCGAGAGGTCAAAGTACACAAAGTAGAACACGGCACGCACATGGTTCCCACACGAAGTGTGGCCCCACATCAACCCCAACTGAGTGCACAAAGGTTCTCAGGTAAAAACCACACGTACCTCCAAGTGCTCCCGTATACTCCCAGAGTATACCTCATTCTAACCCAAAGGCTATCGTGCACACGGCACCGAGCGTCAACGCGAAGGCGTGACGTAACAACTCCACCTCAAAGTCCCAGGCACGGCCAACCACATCCTGTGATCCACTTATATCACTCTCCCAAGAGTGCGCGATCACACGCCAAGGGTCCGCTACAAACAAGGTACAACGAACCACCATGGAAGCACCTTTCATATTACACATTTAATAAGATCGCATATGAGGCTCCGCACAACCAAACAGATTGTACCGTTGTAATCCTCGTGAAAAAACATGCGCGATAGACTACTTACTCACCTGAAACGGTCAACCAGTTAAAAAGGTACTATTCACCGTAAGCAACCCATGCGGGGCCCACCCAAAGATCCCGAAACCGAATAAACAGAGAACACCACTACAATCCCCTCAGAAAAACACACGGGATTGACTACTAAATCGCCCAAAATGGACACCCGATGAAAAAGGTACTATTCACCGTAGCCAGGTCGGGTGGGTCCCGCACCACGCCCCTCGAAAAAGGGCGGGCGAACTGCGCCATCGCAATGCTATCAGAAAGGCATGTCAAATTGACTGCTTACTTGCGTGGAACGAGTATCTGGAGAAGAATATGCATTCCGGCTTACCGCGCACGAGCGGTACTACACAGGACCCGCATCCCGGTCCCGAAACTCAATGGACGGATCACACCGTTGCTATCCGCTCGAAAAGGTACACAAGTTCGACTAACCACATGTCCAAAACGGACACCCGGTGATAAAGCTGGAAAATCACCATCGACGCCCAAATGGCTCTTGCGGGCCCCGTACTATCGTGCCGAATAAGGGCGGTCGGATAGCACCATCGCAATCCCCTCAGGAAAACACCCAAAAACGGCTGCTCACTCGCCCCGAACGGACGGCCGAGGAAAAAGACACTAAACGTTGCTCGCTGTTCAAAAGACGGCACATGGGGCCCACGCCTCAACTCTAGTTTTGGCACCCAAAAACTCCTGGAAACCTCTGCCTCGATGCCAAGTTCACAACCCCACTGTCGGCGCCCAATTCGGACATCGGATGTGTCCGCACTGTCCGAAAACAGGAATCTCAGAAAACCGCTCGTCCACATAAAGACAAGACACGCCTCCACACCCCCTATTTTCGGGAAATAAAAATTCCCAAAACCATCTCAAAATGTTCGCCTCTGTGTCAGGTCTGCGCTGCCGCAGATGGCACGCATAACGGACACCCGTAGCTAAATATACGAGCGTCCGAAGATAATAGGGGCGAACCCCTTGTGCTGGACCAGCCCGGTCCGGCCGGTCCGCCCTGCTCGGGCCGGCCCGCTGGGACCGCGGCCCGGCGGCCTGGGTCCGGCCCAGCCGAACCCGCGGGCGCCTCTTCCACCGACTGGCTGACATGACTAGTCTTCTTCTTTTTTTTTCTTTTTTTTCACGCGGAGACCCGCCTATGGCGGGTCTCGGTCTGCTGCCGGGGTTGCACACCACGTCCCCTCCTCGCCCCCATCGGTGAGGCGCCGCCCAGCCAACCGAATGGACGGTCTCCTCCGCTGTCGCGCCTTAAGCCCGCGGCCGACCACCCTGCTCCCCGCCGACCTCCGCTCCGCCTCCGCTCTCCCAGCCGCCGACTGAAAGCCCCCAACCCGGCCGAAAGAACTCAAAAACCCGCAAATTTCGGCGGTCGATTGCGAGCTCCATCGAAGTCAGAATTAAATTCCAGAAAATGTGATGGAATGTGAAAAACATCTACTACGCATTCAAGGGATTTGTTTGATAATTCTACGGATTTTTGATACAAGAATTTGGGCTCAAATATAGGTGTAGGGAAGGAAAATGAAAACGACGAATCATACCTTGTTGGGCTTCGCCCGACTCTTCGTCGTCATCCAGCTGGGGTGGTCGTGTCTCGTCGTACCGTCTCGCCGGAGTCGCCTCGCTGGAGATGGATTAGGAGAGGGGAGAGGCTTGCCAGGGGAGGGGGAAATGAGGGAGGAGAGGGGTGGGGGTTTACGTTAATTAAATAAATTAATTAACTTAAACACCCTCCCGCGCCCAGTACCCGAACTCCCAACGAAGTCGGGATTTAGCCTCCCCTAGGCTATAAACCACACTCTGAGCGCAACGACGGTCTTGGAATTTTAATCCAAGGTCCCATTCAAAAGTTAATAAACTTAGCGCTTGAGGCTGCCAAATTACGAAAACGCCCCTTGGGCCATTTTTCACAAACGGCCCGCGCCCGCAAAACATATACCCCTCCTAGGGTAAAAGATATGCTTTGAACTCAACGGTGCCCTCAATTTCCAAATCTGAGCCACCTTTTAAGAGATACATGCGATTCAACATTAAACGAATAAATAAATAAATTAATTTATCTGTTTAACGTTCTGAAAGCGAGCGAGGGGTCCAAACATCCCACGCCGACAAGTTTTATATCGCTCATAGGGTAAACACTCCATTCCGGACCCATCCGTACACTCAAATCTCTGATCTGGAACCCCTTTTAGAAGTTATCTCATTTATTTGGAATTTCCATTGTGAACGCACTGAATGTTTAATTCTTGCCACTCCGGGGCTTGGAATCGCACGCCGTCTAAAGATGCTGCTCTGGAATATCATCAAGAATATTCAAAAGTCTTTCGTAGAAAAAACCGGGTTCTTACATCATTCCATCCTTCAAGATTTTCTTCCCCGAAAAGAAAAACTAGGGAGAAACACAGGATACTAAGCTCACTCCCAGTTCTTCCGTACCTAGAAGAACTCTTGCATAGCTCTGCGCCGCTGCACACAGACCAAAGGATTGATCTGTTCACCCGAGGTCATCCCTTTCCAATGTCGTGCACCCACTCCAGACTTTGGGGTTAGGGCAAGGCGATAGGGTACCTCGCCATCCCTTCGCATGGTCTCAAATAGCCCGAAGGCCCTCGGGGGTAGCTCACCTCCCCGACCGAACCCTTACGTCACACGCCACGACTGGAATCACCGCCCGCACCTGGAACAAGGACCGGTGACTACCTCCTTCAGAATATCCATATGGTGAAACAACCAAGGATATCTGGTCACACAAGGTTCCACATTCGATGTCCCACAACCAAGGCTCTTCTACACTCTCTAAAGGCGAAGGAGTCTACACTAACGACTATAGAAAATGGTCCCATGCCTTTTTCCTTACTAACAAAGGGTTACACCCGAAGCCCAGCGTCACCCTGGTAACACATCAAACAAGGAGCAAGGAGGAAAGCATCTCACACACAGAGACTAACAATTCTACTGCAAAAAGGTAGAAGATCTGTAGAGCGTACCACTTATAACATCATGCTCTGCAGGATGGTAGACATCCAAAGCTCGCGGCTGTCCGTGGTCCCAACTGTCAGATCTCGAAGCTTGATGTGGACCACCTAGTGGTGGTGGGAAGATCCCGTAAAGCCATCCCCCACCACTAGCTCCTCCCGCTCCCATGCTAGCACCACCTCTCTAGGCGCTACTCCGATCATGGTGCTGCCTCTTTCGTGGTAGTGCACCTGCTGCTTGCCCAAAGCTTTCTGCATACCTGGTCGAGTAGTCCCATTCCAGGTGATCCTGTCCATCACAAGAATAACACCACTGCTCCCCGAGCTATCTTGGTGCCCTCCGGCACCACTGTGGGGTAAGAACACGGCCCAGAGCCCACTCACAGAAGGGAACCCTCGGCTGAGGCCCCACACTTTTCCGCCATAGTGGTATATGACCACATTTCCAAAACCGGCAGTGGAAAGGCCACCTGTGCCGAGGTTCTGCATGCCGACGCCCACTAGCTGCGGTGGACGTCTCGGCTCCGACGTGCCTGCTGGCACCACCAACTCTAAAATGTGAAAGGAATCCCTCTATCACCAGCGCCCGCTCTAGCACCCCAGCATATGTGGAAATTCCCAAGGGTACTATGACAGCACGAATCTCTCAGCGTAGACCCTGCTCAAACTTCCGCGCTCGGATGTTGTTGTTATGGGCCATGTCTGGGTAAATGTGTACACGGTCTGCGAAACTAGTCGCGTACTCGGCCACCATTCATCCTTCCCTGCTAAAACTGCAAGAGCTCCTGAATCTGAAAGGAGCGCAGGTAGGGGGGAAAACTCCTCATGGAACAACAACTGAAAGTCGCCCCACGAAGCAACGACTCATCAAGAAACTGAGTCACCAGACTCCACCAATGCCAAGCTGCTCCACAAAAAGGGGTGGCTGCTAAAGCCACTCTCTGATCTGTCGGTGTCTTCACAAGCCTGAAAAGGCAAACCACGGTCTCGAGCCAAGCCTCTGCTGCTTGAGGGTCTGGCTCACCACTGAATCTCAACGGTATCTGCCACTGGATCTCACGGAGCACACTCATCCCGCGCTCAAGCTCAGCCTACTCTATTGAAACTATCTGCTACTCAACAGGTGGGGGTGCTTCTACCCCCCCCCCCTGAGAAAGGGCCCGCTTGATGGGTCCTAGACTATGGCCTTGTAGCTCACTGGGTCGTCGTCACACACCAAAGCTGGTATCTTGACTGGCTGTCTTCGCGGAGACATCCTGAATATTATCAAGGAGTGGCGCGAACAGATGAGCATAATGTATATAACAACAACAACAACTATGGGGAGCTTACTCAAGAAGGAAAGTCAAGACTCAGTCCTATGTGATGCACAAACAAATTTCCCTGCAACAAGTGTCTCAGAATGCCGAGTCGACAAGCAGGTTATCAGGGTCCTGGTGAATGGATACGTCGGCCGCCACACCATCACTGGACTCCCTTGCCTGAGAGCCTCTCTCGAGACATGTTAACACTGTTTCCCTAAATCCCAACCTATTCCTTTTTAGGGATATCCGCACAACGCCCCAAGGAACGAACCAGCTCTGATACCACTTTGTCATGACCCGACCCTACCTAGGCTCGATCCGCAACTACCACAAGCCTGTCTCCATAGGCCAGGGGATGGTGACTAGTGCCGAAGGCACAACAACTTGGGGATGCCTTTTCCTAAGTACCTGTACACACACACGCAGCACACTCAATGCAAAAGTGCAGAGTAAAAAGAAAAGCAAAGCAGAGTAAAAAAGCAACAACTATATAAAAACCACAAATGTGCATGGACCTCTAAACAGTACAAAGTACAAGATGAAATTAAACTAAAAAGAAAAGGGTCAAAACACGCGCCCAACCAAAGATTCCTCAATCCAGAAACAGGTAAACAAAAAGAAACAATTGAAGGGTATCCCACCTGGAACCCGGCTACGACCACCGCACGCGGTCCAAGCTCTCAAGCTCCTAAGCTCCTCTGATGTCACAACCAACCTGTTTGTCGTCTGCAAGGGCACACCAAGTGCTGGAAAAGACCAAGCAGGGGTGAGTATAAAAATACTCAGCAGGATACCCCGAAGGCTCAAGGGAGAAACAAAGGAGGTATGGAAGGGTGAGAAGTAGAGCGAACAGAGAAAAGTAAGGGAGTACAACCGATTGTGAAGTAAGGAGTAGAGTAAAGAGTCTAGCTCAACCCAATAAGAGTAAAGAAGGTAGACTCTTCCAGACACAAGGAGCTGGAAATGGTGAGAAGATGAACTTCTCGCCGAGTCTTCGCTACCTATAGCAGGAGATTAGGCTCGTCCAACCACGAGAAGATAGACACGGAAAGCACGTGGCATACCCCGCGCGTCTTCACCTCACCTAGAAGGAGAGTAACCAAACCCAATAAGTATGTACCAGAACAAGGTATATACATATTCACATGCTCACTAAGAATCCCGAACGAGGTCGTAATGGGATCTCTATCCTGTAGCTCGGCCCAAGTAAAGAGTAGCCAACAATCCTGGATGTAACACCCTCGATGCCCAGCATCCCGCACGTCTGCCCCGAACCGCAATCCAAGGGGCTCAATCACCACACTTCGACACTATTCACTTTGGGCGGCACTGAATCGCCAGCACAGTTTTATATCGCATCACAAGAATGCGTCTCGGTGGGGAAAGTGCCCCTCAGACTTGAGAGTTTTAGGGAAAGTCAAACCACACTTTGTCACTGCCCTGTAGTCGAGAGGTCCTCTCAAACTCAAAGCCTTCACAACACTAACCTGAATAACCAAGGGTCCCGCTCCGGTAATCACGGAGGAAAGCCACAGACTATCCTAGTAGAAAGGACTGAGCCTGGAATGCCGACAGGTGTCCCACTGCCTAGCCCTGCTGGAGGGTATTTCATAACTAGATATCTGGTGACGCACTGCCCAGCCCTGCTAGAGGGTAGACCCTAATATTCATCAGGCAATCCACTACCCAGCCCCGCTGGAGGGTAGACCTTAATACATCATCAGGTGAGCCACTGCCCAGCCCTGTTTGAAGGTAGACCTAGAATTAGTCGATAGGTCACTTCATGCCCAGCCTTGCTGGAGGGTAGACCTGGAACTAGATGACGGGTGACCCACTGCCCAGCCCTGCTGGATGGTAGACCCTAAGAGCGTCGGGTGACCCACTGCTCAGTCTCTGCTGGACGGTAGACCCTAAGAGCGTCGGGTGACCCACTGCCCATTCTCTGCTAGAGGGTAAACCCTAGAAGTCAGTGAGAAACCCACTACCCTGCCCTGATTGAGGGTAAACCCGAAGAATTCGATGAGTAACCCACTGCCTAGCCCCGCTAGAGGGTAAAACTCAGAACTGCTCTGGCCATATCCACTGGAGGGTACAACACTAGCCAACCGAACATGGAGTGGGTATCGCGCAACCACCCAACTCCTGAACAACTCACTGAAAAGAGGTTCAGCACTTGCCCTAGCACAGAGTGTCACTAGCACCGCTACCAGCCGATCCATAGAGAACGAAACCCGGGGGAGACCACTCAACCCTGCTGGTCAAACCAACGAACCCCAAGGGACCCTCTACATAGCGAGAGGTAAAAGTACGCAAAGCAGAACACGACATGCACATGGGGCCCACACGACGTGTGGCCCCACGTCAACCCCAACTGAGCGCACAAATGTTCTCAGGTACAAACCACATATACCTCGAAGCGCTCCTGTATACTCCCAGAGTATACCTCATTCTAACCCAAAGGCTATCGTGCACACGACACCCAGCGTCAACGCGAAGGCATGACGTGACAACTCCACCTCAAAGGCCCAGGTATGGCCAACCACATCTTGTGAACCACTTATATCACTCTCCCAAGAGTGCGCGATCACACGCCATGGGTCCACTACAAACAAGGTAGGGTGAACCACCACTAGAGCACCTTTCATATTCCACATTTAATAAGATCACGTATGTGGCTCCGCACAACAAAACGGATCATACCGTTGTAATCCTCGTGAAAAAACACGTGAGATAGACTACTTACTCACCTGAAACGGTCAACCGGTGAAAAATGTACTATTCACTGTAACCAACCCATGTGGGGCCCACCCAAAAATCCCGAAACTAAATAAATGGGGCACACCACTGCGATCCCCTTGGAAAAACACACGGGATTGACTACTCAATAGCCCAAAATGGACACCCGGTAAAAAAGGTACTATTCACTAGAGCCAGGTCGGGTGGGTCCCACACCACGCCCCCCGAAAAAGGGCGGGCGAATTGGGCCATCGAAATGCTCTCGAAAAAACACGTCAAATTGACTGCTTATTTGCGAGGAACGGGTATCCGGAGAAAAAGATGCGTTCTGGCTTACCGCGCACGAGCGGTACTACGCGGGACCCGCATCCCGGTCTCGAAACTCAACCGACAGATCGCACCGTTGCGATCCGCTTGAAAAGGTACACAAGTTCGACTAATCACTTGTCCAAAACGGACACCCGGTGATAAAACTGGAAAATCACCGTCGACGCCCAAACGGCCCTTGCGGGCCCCGCACTATCTTGCTGAATTAGGGCGGGCGGATTGCACCATCACAATCCCCTCGGGAAAACACCCAAAAACAACTGATCAATCGCCCCGAACGGACGCCCAATGAAAAAGTCACTAAACGCTACTCGCAGCTGAAAAGACGGCTCGTGGGGCCCACGCCTCAACTCCAGTTTCGGCGCCCGAAGACTCCCTAGAATCCTCTGCCTCGACGCCAAGGTCACAGCCCCACTGACGATGCCCAATTCGGACATCGGATGTGTCTGCACCGTCCCAAACAAGAATCTTGTAAAAACGCTCGTCCACTTAAAGACACGACGCGCCTCCACGACCCCTCGTTTCGGGAATTAAAAATTCCCGAATCCATCTCAAAATGTTTGCCTCTATGTCAGGTCCGCACTTCCGCCGACAGCACGCAAAAGGGACGCTCGTAGCTAAAGATACGGGTGTCCGAAGATAATAGGGGGGAACCCCTCGGGCCGGACATGCCTGGTCTGGCCGGTCCGCCCTCCTCAGGCCGGCCCGCTCTGGCCGGCCCACTGGGACCGCGGCCCGACGGCCTGGGTCCGGCACAGCCGAACCCGCGGGCCGCCGCTCCGCGGCCCGTTGCCTGCCTCACCCGCGCGTCGCGCGGGTGTCTCCTCCACCGACCGGCCGACACAGCCGGTCGTTTTCTTTTCCTTTTTCTTTTATGTTTTCACGCGGAAGCCTGCATGTGGCGGGTCACAGTCTGCCTCCGGGGTCCCACACCGCGACCCCTCCTCGCCCGCACCGGCGAGGCGCCGCCTGGCCAGCCGAATGGCCGGCCTCCTCCGCTGCCGCACCTGAAGCCCGCGACCGACCACCCTGCTCCCCGTCGGCCTCCGCTCGGCCTCCGCTTACCCAGTCGCCGACCGAAAGCCCCCAACCCGGCCGAAAGAACTCAAAAACCCACAAATTTCGGTGGTCGATTGCTTGCTCCTCAGAAGTCGGAATTAAATTCCAGAAAATGAGATGGAAAGAGAAAAACCTCTACTACGCATTCATGGGATTTGTTTGATAATTCGACGGAGGATTGATACAAGAATTTGGTCTCAAATATAGGTGTGGGGAAAGAAAATGAAAACAACGAATCCTACCTTGTTGGGCTTCGCCCGACGCTTCGTCGTCAACCCGCCAGCGTGGTCGCGTCTCGAGGGACCACCTCGCCAGAGTCGCCTTGCTAGAGACGGAGGAGGAGAGGGGAGAGGCTTTCCAGGGGAGGGGGAAATGAGTGAGGAGGGGGTTTAGGTTAATTAAATAAATTAATTAACTTAAACACCCTCCCGCGCCTCGTACCCGAACTCCTGACGGAGTCGGGATTTTTCCTCCCCTAGGCTAAAAACCACACTCTGAGCACAACGGCGATCTCGGAATTTTAATCCATGGTCCCGTTCAAAAGTTATTAAACTTAGCGCCCGAGGCCACCAAATTATGAAAACGCCCCTGGGGCCATTTTTCAGAAACGGCCCGCGCCTGTGAAACTTATACCCCTCCTAGGGTAAAAGGCATGCTATGAACTCAACGGTGCACTCTGTTTCCCAATCCAAGCTACCGTTTAAGAGATTCCTACGATTCAACATTAAACGAATAAATTAATTAATTAATTTATCCGTTTAACGTTCTGAAAGCGAGCGATGGTTCCAAACATCCTGCGCCGACAAGTTTTATGTCGTTCCTAGGGTAAACACTCCATTCCGTAACCATCCGTACACTCGGATCTCTGATCCGGAATTTCATTTTGGAGTTATCTCATTTATTTGACGTTTCTAGTGTGAACGCACTGAGAGTTTAATTCTGGCCACTCCGGGGCTCGGAATCGCACGCCGTCTGAAGGAGCTGCTCTGGAATATCATCAAGAATATTCCAGTTTATTGTAGAAAAAACCGGGTTCTTAAAATCTGGGGAAATTTTGATAAACCCATATTATTTTTAAAATATGAATATTTGATAAGGAATATTATCTATTAATTAAATCAATTACTCAACATGAAAAATAATTTGGATTTGATGTCATGGATGTGGCCTAGATATTATATATACACTTGATGCATCAATAGGTTCTCATAATCCAAATTATTTTCTCAAATTAAATGGGGTTTTAACGATTTTTTTAAAAATTCTAGGGGATATATCATGACAGTAGTGGATTTCATGTTCTTGGGACATGAGATCCAAAAATTAATCATTTTCAACATTTTAATTAAATATTATTATCTTGGAGATTTTTACAATGAAAATGTATATGGTTGAATTTAATTCACATTACATTAATTAAATAACATGTGTTTCAGTTATTTTCTTTTCCATGTTTTTTAACACTTCCTTATCCTTTTATTGATTACATGTTCATTTTATTTGGTTATTAACATTCCATAATTATTTTGATCATTGATTCATTATTTCTTCCTTTATACTTTTCTTTTTTCAATATTTGAGATCACTGTTATTTGGCTTAATTACCAATGATTCCATGATGTGTACTAAGAATGATATGAATCTATAACATACATGAAATAAATTTGCCTTTAAAATAAAGAAAAGTAAATAGTAATTAGTCTATTCATTTTGTAATATAATACTAATGTATATATCTGGTTTACCAAGAAAACTAAACTACTTTTTCCTTCATAATTTTATTCCATATAACCATTCCAATTTATTTTTATTAGATTCTGACTCTGGGATTACTCAGTTTAAGATGATATCTTAAATAGTTTGGAGTGACTTTACAAGGCTTTTAATTTTTTTAAATATATTTTAATGAAGGGGAATGTCACAAAATCTTTATTCATTTTCCATGAATTCTAATTTAACACATTAAATTGTTTTTATATAGTGTATCAGTGTATCTAAACCCTCTAGGGAACTTGTTTTGATATAGATTGTAACCCTGGGGTGGTCATGATTTGATGTGGCTAATTTATATTGGGGTTGTTTCTTGTTAAGGTGATGGAGGTGAGGTTAGGCTTCTGGTGAATTTTTTTATGATGTTCGGATGATTTGATTGATTTATTTCCTCTTTTTGTTGATTTCATGGGAACCCCATTCTAATAGGGAATTATATATTTATGATTCACTACTTAGTACAAATTCATATAGTGTCCCCCATGTTGTTCTATTTTCTTATGCAAGTAGGAGTACACCGTGATGATGTCGGTGTGGGTAGTCAAATGGATGTTGAAATTATAGGGTAAAACAAAGGATGATAGGTGGTCTTATGTTTTAGTATGTAAAAGATTATTTCACCTTTAAATCTAGTGCGTTTTCCATTATACCTAGTTTTGTCTATGAATTTACATAGGAAACTTATTTAACCTCCTTATCATGTCCCCTGTTTAGATTATCATGTATAAGTCCATTGATTGGTCGCCACTATTTGATTAAATTTAAATATTCATTGACATGATTATTTATTGAGGATTATTTATAATATTGAACATTCGTAATCATTTTATGATGTAGGTTTTTTCAAATAAGACTATGAAAATATTCGTAAAGATGTGTTTCTAAAGGAATAACTAGTTTTAAATTATTGTTTTATATTTTCATTAAAGGATTTAATATAATATTTTTAAATGGATTTTTCCACCCTTAATTACAAAAAAATAAAATATACATTTTATAAAAAATTTAAAATGGTACACTATTTGTTTTATTATTCATTATATTCAAAAATTATTTTCTTATTGTAATTCATGTTTTTATAAATAAAATAGAATTTTAATTGAATTTCAAAAATTCTATCATGAAATCCAACTGGAATCTTTTTTCGAAAACCCTACAAACACCAGTTAGTGTAAAAAAATAATTATTTTCATTCATGTGCTCCATCGTGAAATTTTATTGGTTAATTTTCAAGGAGGCATGGTAGTGGATGGAATGAGATTAAGAGAGTGATTGGTGTTCACATAGAGATGGGTTAATTCTATTTGGAATTATTTTTTTATGAATAAGTATCTATATTATTATCGAATATATTCCTTTAGACATTTTATATATTAATTTGATGGTGATTATTTTCCTATTACATTAATTAGGTTATGGAAATTTTTAGGAGTTTCATAATTACTTCTAAAACAATATATATTAATTAGATGTTACATTTTTTTGATCTATTGATTTTGTGCATGTCTATCCAACAAAAAAACATGTATTTATTGACATCCACAATGAATCTGTAGAAATTTTAATGTTATTTGAAAGTGAAATTTATCCCAATTGTGTATTCATAAGACCGTAGTAATTTTCCTCATCCCATGGAGATCATGATATCCCACTGATCCATTCCATGGGATTACCCAACTTCCTTGTTAATAGGTGACCTATGTTGCATCATGAAAAAACATAATCATAGAACCAGATGGCCCTATAGGGTGTCATTAGTTCCCAATAGTACTATAAAAATTATTTATAAAATCCATAGTATGCTAATCGATTATTTAAATCATATTATTAGGAATTTTTAGAGTCGAACCCAGAGAGATGATGAAATTTGTTTGATTAGAATTTAAAAATATTTAATTTTATTAATTTAAAGAAGGTGGGTAGAAAGGATTTGGTTAATTGATTTGAATAATGCAAAGTCAAAACGAAGTTGCACATTTATTGGTTTGTGAAAACACATTTGGAATGTGTTTCTAGGTTTTTTAATTTCCATGTTCAAGTTCAATTAAATTTTTTTAGGATAATTATTTCAGGATTTTTTTCAGAGTCGGGATGAGGTATATCCAATGGTCATGGTATCTTCCCTCAGTAGGGAAAATCCATATTTCACTTTGTTCGGTAGTTTAGGGTTTTGTCAAATCATGTTTTTTGAATTAACAATTTTTAAACCTGATTTTCTCTAATGTTGAAAATGGTCATTCCATCTATAGAGAAGTCAGTTACAAAATTTAAATGTTCCTTTTTGATTAATTTATTGATGTTCTTGTTAAAATAAAAATAAGTGGATTGTAATTTGAAGAATGAAATTATGAAAAAAAAAACTACATGAATACTAAATATAAATAAATCCAACGCCCCATTCCACCTTTTATTAAATCACACTAGAACATTTGGAATTAACATCTCATGAAAATGATGAGGTAATATTAGGGAAGGAAGATAGAAAATAAATACATGATGGAAATAGTGAAATAATTCATGAGACGTTGAAGCTTCACTCCAAGCTTAAATTTTGGGCCAAATATGTCTGCCAATAGATACAGGAAGGGTCATTATTTATAGACTTATAATTAGCTTTGTCTGACCTCTATCACGATGTGTACTTGTTGTACACGTCGTGTACCATAGATACACATTACCTCTACTTCAACATGAATCCTCCACCTATTTTGTAAATTAATTTTGAAGTTTGACACTCATCACAATGTGTACTTGTGGTACACGACTTGATGTTGCTTGGTATTCATATCATTGAATCTAGAAACAATATCCTCCAAAATCAGATCTCAAAAAAATCACATAATTTACTGGTCATTAACCACATGCTCAAATGTCATGGTTTGTTCTAAAAGCGGCCTACTTCTTTGATGAAGACATGATTTGTACCGGTGGCACAGGATGTGTAATAGTATTTTTCAATAATATATATTTTCTCTTTTATAAAAAATATGGGGTCCCACCACTTCACTTTTCTCATGGAATGAACGGTACAGTTGCTCATATTTACACCCTTTTTTGTTCCTTTTCAATAGATTCATCATTTCCTACAATAAAAAGTAAAGGAACTCAATTAATTCCAAAATTGTAATGACTATTCATTTAAATCCATAAATAAACACATTAAGGCAATTAAAAATGTATGCATGAAATTCACATATCGAATCCCCCTTGCATGCATTCAGTCTAGTCCTCATGGATAGAATCTCAATATACTATAGAGGTCCTTCACCTTACCATGTTTTGAATTCAATTTCAACAAAAATAATTGATCAAATGGAAAATTAAATGATCAATTATAACACCATAAAATTATTCAACCCCTCATGTTTTCAAATAATATAAATTATCCAGGTATTTTACATTTTATCTTTGAAACAATGAGTCCTTTTCATTCATCGATTTTCATTTTAAATCCTTTATTAGTATACATTAAACTTGTAATCTACCTCACTTGAATTTTTCTTCTAATAATTAGGGTTCAAATGTATGTATCATGATACACGTACCCTTAGAATATGTAACATTCCTTAGGATTGAAAACCATATAACATCTCCCCCACATTATGATAGATATCAAAATTAATCGGAGGGATTCACCATTAAGGATCAAATGACTCTACGGCATCCATATAGGTAGGTATGTGATATAAATAGTATGTCTTATGAAGGAGTATTGACTCTAAAGTACATAGAATGATATTAAAAAACAACCCAATTATTGTATCCCTTCAAATTTTTCCTCTCTATATCTCCCTTAAAAAGGTAAAATTTGGTTCATGATATATATATGTGAAATGAATAAATCATCCCCTCATTCACTCCTTTTTTTATTTTTTTATTTTTCAAAATCTAAGCTCAGGAAAAATTAAACATCCATCACCTTACCACCTACGATCAAAAATTGTTGGTCTAGAAAATGTGGATTTCTGATCATCCCAAGAAACTACCCATTTTACCAATTACTTTTTTAAAAAATATGGACAAATAATGATTTATATATAAAGACTTCATGACCTTCCATAGATCACATTAGATAATCCCACAGCTAAGTATCCCCAATAATGTATCTCTGTAAACCCATAAAAATTCCCCCTCTATAATTATTCATCTAAATATCATGAAAATTATTCATAGGATGGTAGGAATTGATAATAATGGTTTGTAACATGGTTCAATAACTATCAAATAAAATTCATGGCTTCTATGGGAATAAAAAAGACTAATGCAAGGTGTATTTTTGGATAAGGGAAAACAAAGGAATCCCTCAAAATTTTGGAAAGTGGTTTTTTCAGTCCTAGATTCAATAATATGTGGTGAATGTAATAGAATAGAACATTCCCAAGATTCACAAGAAATATACAATAGAAAGAATAGGAAAATATTGGATTAGTGTATGTCTCAAGAATGAGAGGAATGGTTAGATACATAACTCATGGAAATGGCTACCAATAATTAAATCAATTAATGAAAACATCAGAAATCCAAAACATGGAAAATTATAAAGAATAATTCGTCTACAATTATTAATATTCTCCCAAAATATGTATTTTTTAAATAATAATCATCATTTTTTTCACTACTAATTTATTGCCCCATTTTTTCATTTAAATTTATTGAAAAATAAATTTAACTTATTGGAATGGTAAATATACTAGAAAGATTCATGTCTCCTAGATCATTTTGTGCAATCAATGATTCAACTGTTGTTATGAAACATCAATTAAATCTACAAACATTAAAAATGTGGGTATTAAAGTAGAAATTTTTTGAATTTAAAACTGTTACTTTGCGTGTATGTGGTGGTAAAAAGATTTTTTTACATTTCTGTCTTCTCCAATTCAAGACATGTCCTCAACCATCAGTTCGTGGAATGTTCCTCTTATATATTCATTTTATAATTGAAATTTATGTATTCCTTGGTTCATTTTGTTCCTGAAAAAAAATAATAAATTGGTGAATGCATAGTCTGTTCTCTGTGAATTTGGAAATGGTTAGAGCGAGATAATGCATGCCTCCAAGAAATGGAATATATATAGAAAAAACTATAGTTGCCTCATAGAAGTGATTTTGATTAATTTCATTTGATCAGCCATGATTAATTTAGCTAATGTCACATATGATTGAAAATTTTGAACCTCTTTACGGTTCTTGAATGGTCTTAGTTGTTTCATAACAACATATGTTGTCCCTTTTCCTTCTTCTATGAACATCATTATTCATCCGCACGGTAGTACGTGATTTATCTCCATTGGACCAGTAGACAATTTCTTCTTCAATAATGATGAACTAAATGAAAGTTCATATACCATCAAAACTTTTTGTCCTCTCCCAAATATAGTGGGGTAATTCTCTCCATTGGGGTCTAAAGTCTTAGTCTTCGTCTTCTTTCCCTTCTTCTCTTGAACATCTATTTCCCTAACATTCTCTATCTCAAGTAACTCTTCAATTTCAGTAATATCCTAAACTTCAACAATCTCTCTTTCTCTGAACTCATCATCCTTTTTTATATCGTATTTCATTATCAATTGGTGGATGAAGAATATCACTTGATCACTTTCGACTCATAGATAGTGTTCTCCATTATGAACATTGATTAGAACATTCCATATGGCTAAAAATTGTGTATCCACGATTAGTGGATTCAAATCCTTTTCTATATCCTACTATAGAATGTCTACAGGGTAATAGACCTTTTAGAATTTGACCAGGAAATCATTGATGACTCTTCAATTATTCATTAAAAATGAGTATTCTAATTGAAGGGAAACTCTTGTTGGCTTAAAGACATCTAGTCCCAAACTCTTGAAAGTTGTGTATAACAAGATATTTACACTAGAACCTATGTCACATAAATCCTCCAAGCATTTTTTATCTTCAATAAATATTGGAATGGAAAATCTCCTTAGTTATAGTTTATTCATACATATGTCATTTAATACCAATACCTAACATTCTTGGGTGAGTGAATTTGTTCCAATCTCATCCAGATTCTTGTTATTTTTACTAGATCTTTCATGAATTTTTCATAATTCAACATGTTTTCAAGGGAATCTGCAATTTTTATATTTATATGAAACTTTTTACAAGGACCGAGAAACTTACCTCTATACACATTGTTCTTTGCATATGCTATCCTCTCTATAAAATGAAACCTTGGATTGTTTATAGGAGTCACTTCTTCTCCTTTTTCTTCAATGTTACTTTCTACTTCCTCACTAAAAATTCCACTTCTATTTCTCCGATTGGTGGTTTTTTTTGGAAATATCTATTCCAATTCATTTTGTTTTCTTCCCACTTCTAATATATACTGATTTCAAATATCCATGAAGGATTTTATCAGTGAATCCTGGAAGCTCTCCTTTTTTCACATTAAGTGTCCCAATGATTTGGCCAACTTGAAGCTCAAGATTATGAAATTTAACCTTTTGGTATGCTTCTTCCTCTCTAATTTCATTGAGTGAAACCCCTAAATAATTCATGAAATTGTCAAGTGTCTCTTATTAGGAATGAATTTGTCTTGTATGTTTTGTCCCTTGAGGTTCTTTTCTTTGGTACCCTTGTGGTCTCTGTTGAAATCCTTGGCCTTGTTTTTTTGGTTGTTGTTGTCATCATCAACCTTGAAATTTATTCCCACAGTTGTAATCAAAATAATTTACATCTTATATATGCATACCATGGGAGTTTTTTTGCTGGCCCATCATGATGTCTATCTTTTTGGTTAGTGACTCCAGTTTTATTGTCATCCATTCATTATTGTTAACTGTATGAAATCATCTTCATTGTGTCCCTTATTTATGCATCTGGAATTGATTTCTTTCTATCTCATCCAAAAAGGTTGTAGCTCTTTTTTGATTATTTATTTAACAATGATCCTCTATCTAAAAATTTTATAATTGACCTATTTTCTAGTGAAAACCACTTATAAAATGTTAGAATTTGTAGCCACATCTATATTCCATGATGGGGAAATTTATTAATCATATCCTTATACCGTTCCCATGTAGAATATACTGACTCATTCTCAAATTGAAAAAAGTTATGAATATTTACCCCTATATTCATTGACATTTACGGTCGAAATAATCGGGTGAGAATGTTCATTGAAAGCTAATCCCATGTAGTGATGGAATTCATAGGTAGACTTTGTATCCAATCTCGAGCTCTATCTCATATGGAAAATCTAAAAATACGGAGTCTTACCACATCACATGAGACATTTTGGAATTTAAATGTGTCACAAAGCTTCCAAAAGACTTAGAGATGTTCATTTTGATAATCATGTGGAAGTCTAATCAATTGCACAGTTTTTATGATCATTGAGATTATGGTCGGCTTGATCTCGAATTGGTTCGCAACAATGGATGGTACTAGGTTACCTGGTTCCAATCCTATGTTTGATGGATTCCCATAGTTAGCGAGCATCTCCATCCCCAATTCAACTTGAATTACTATAGGGAGTTTATTTTTCTCTATACTAACCAAAGTTTTTTTTGATTTTATGTTCTGGGCCTGGTTCTAACTTGTTTTATGAATCAATTATGTATTTCTCCTTTGATTGAGTGTGGTATGTGTGTATTAATTGTTCAAGAATCAAGAAATTCATAGTACAAAAAATAACATGCATAAAAGAGAAATTTACATAAATAATTAATTAAATTAAAATACTAAAAACTAAAAGGATACCATCATTGTTAATGGATCTAGTTTTATATCCACGTAGGGTTTCATTAGTTCCCTACAGCGCTAGGAAAAATCAAATTAATAAAATCCATATTATGCTACTAGATTTATTAAAATGTAGTATTAGGAATGTTCGGAATTGAACCCACATATATGGTGAAATTGGATTGACTATAATTTCAAAGTATTAACTTTCATTAATTTAGAGAAGGTGGTGAGAAAAGAATTATACAATTGAATGAAGAAAAAAAGTGAAAATGAAGCAGTGGATTAGTTGGTTTGTTAAAATAGATTTGAAATGCATGCTATGGTTTTTCAATTTCTATGTTCAGTTGAAATTGAATTGTAATAGATTGATTAATTTAGTATGGGTCGTGGAGTTGGGATTAGGGACACCCAATTTTCCTGGTATCTTCTCCTCTAAATGGTAAATTCATATTACTCATTATCTGGTAGTTTAGGGTGTTCCTAAATCTAGTTTTTCGTGATTCCAATTTTTAGACCTAATTTTACCTAATATAGAAAATGGCCATTCCATCTTTAGGGTAATATGTTTTGAAATTTAGATGTTTATTTTTGATTAATTTATCTATGGTCACTATAAAATAAGAAAACAGATTGCAAGTTTAAGAAAAAAATTACGGAAACCAATAACGTGAATAATAAATAGAATTAAATCCAATGCACCTTTAACCATTTTATTAAATCTCCCTAGAACATGTGGGTTTACACAATAATTCTAGGGAATAGAGAATAAGTGAGAAGGAGGAAATAAAAAAACATGAAGGAAATAATTTAATAATTTGGGAGATATTGCATCTTCAATAGAAGCATTGGTTTCCACCAGAATTGGGGTCCCAAGAGCTGCAGACAGGGTCACTTTTTAAGATCTTTGAATTTGATCTGTCTGACCTCTATCTCGATGTATACTTGTGGTACACATTGTGTACCATATATCTGTGTTGCCTATGCATCCGCGTTAATCTTCTTCATATCACATACATTAATTTTGATGTTTGACTCTCATCGAGATGTGTACTTGTGGTACAAGATGTGTTGTTTGGTTGTCTTCATATCCTATGAATCATGAAAAAATACCATCCAAAATCAGAATTCCAAAATATTCACATCATGTACTGGAGATACACGATGTGTACTAGTCATTCACAGCAAGCTCACTATTCATAGATTCTTATAGCATTTTCCTTCTTATCAGATGATGTCATAATGTGTACTAGGATTACACGAGGTGTAACAGTATTATCTAAAAATTCCCAGGTTCTCATTTCTTCAAATATCTAATTTATCTCCACAATACATCCCTCAGAGAGAAATGGGTCATTTTTCTCATATTTACTCACATTTTCATTACTTTTCCACAGATTCATTGTTTCCTACCATAAAACATATAACAAATCAATTCATTCTAAAATTGGAAAATATTATTCATTTATATTCATAAATATAAGCATTAAAACATTCGAATATTTATTCATGAAATATAGTTATCAAATCCTGCCACACATGCATTTATTCTTATCTTGAAGGATATAATCTCAACATAATATAACGGAATTTAATCTTACCGTGATTTAAGTTAAATTTAAATAAAAAATAATTTATTAAATGGAAAATTACATGATCGATCATAACCTAAAAAAATTATTAAATACCTCATTTTTCCTAATAATACAAATCAACCTTGTATTTTACATGTATTGAATGAAAAAACCTTGCATTTTCATTCATCCATTTTCATTTTTCAATCCATTATTAATATTCATTCCACTTTAAATATACCACACTTGAATTTTTATTCTCATCATCATGGTAAAATTTTAATTATAATTATTCACACACCACGAGAACATGTAACTTTTATAGTCTTGCAAAGAATCTAACATCTCTATTGCATAAAGAAAATCACCAGAATTAATCATGAGGGCTTCAAAATTATAGATCAAATGACAATGAGGCTTCAAGATGGGTAGGTATGTGATAAAAAAGTGAATCTCCAAAAAGAGGTTTTTCTCTAATGTACATTGCAAGATATACAAAAAATCTCAATTATTGTCTCACTTCACAGTTGTAATCTCCCTCTTTCCACTAAAAAGATCAAAGTGGGTTCCTGATACATGTTAGTGTAATAAATAAATATTCATCAATTTCTCTTTTTTTATTCTTATTTTATTATGTAAATGCTATACTCAAGAAAAAATTGTACATCCATCAGCTAACCACAAATGATAAAATATCATCAGTCTAAAAAATTAGGATTTTATATCATCCCAATACACAACCCATTTTTTTCAATTTTTCAAGTACGAGACTTGAAAAATGAATTATAATGAAATAATTCTTGGACTTCCATGTATCACAATAGAGAATCTCACATCAAATTATCCACAATAATTTTTCCCTGTTCACCCATAATAATTCCTCCCTCGGGTTTAATCTTCTAAATATCATGGAAAAAATTTAGAGCAAGGTAATAACGTATATAATAATGTTGGAACATGTCTCAATTCCTAAAATGGTAATTCATTTCTTCTACGGGCATATAAATGATAAATGCAGGGTTGTTCAGTAAATAAAGGCTAATAAAATAATTCCTCATTCATTTTAAAAGTGATTCTATTCAGGGATAACATTGATAAGATTTAGTGCATGTTCTAAAATAAAATGTTCCCATGTATTTTAAGAAATATACTATATAATTAATAGGAAAATATTATCTTAGTAGATGTATTATAAATGAGATGAATGGCTGGGTCAATCACTAATGGAAATGTATATGTCAAATTGAATCAATTTATGAAAACATTATAAATCCATAACATGGTGATTTCTCAGGGAAATTTCATCTACAATGATTAACATTCTCTCAAAATCATGATTTTTCAAATCTAATCCACTTTTTTATCTCTACTAATTCTTTTCCTCATTTTTCTCATAAAAAATTATTGACCAAGGAATTTAACATAATGGCATGGTAAATATCCTAGACAGATTTATGTCACTTAGATAATTTTTAGTAACGAACAATTCAAGTGTAGACATGAAACTTCAGCTAAAGATCTATAAATTTAAAATGTGGGATAAAAATTAGATAATTTTGGAATTTTATACTATTACTCCCCTTGTTTGTGGTGGTTTAATGTTTTTTGTATAGTATTATCTTCTACTGTTCATGATGTGTCCTTGACCATCATGATGTGTAACGTTCCTGGTACTTCTTCTTTTGATTCTTGTTGTTTTCTTCTAGCTTTGTTCATAGTGGTCCAGAAAATACATAAAAATTAGGTGAAAGAACAATAAATTCTGTATAAATATTAATATATTTGGAGTGCGAGCATGCTTGGATCTAATAAAATGGAATAAAAATACATAAAACTCATGTTTCCACCCAGAAGATCCCTTGTATAACTTTTTTAGATAGACCATACCCCTTTTAAATCATGTAAAATATGATTTAATTTTTTTTACCACTTTAGGGTCCCTTAATGGCCTTAGATTTGTCCTATTAATATAGGTTGGACCTTGTCCTTCTTCTCTGAACAACGTTACTCTGTTAGAGGGTAGTACTTGCTTTATCTCCATTGGACCGACCCACTATTTCTTCCTCAATCATGATGAACTAAATGTTAGATCATGTACCATCCAAACTTGTTGTCCTATCTCAAATGTAGTGGATTCAGTCTCTCTACTAGATATTGTCATCTTAGTTTTTATCTTCTTTTCCTTATTCCCTTGAACATCATTTTCACAAAAAATCATTATCTCATGCCCCTCTTCAATCCCCGTAACATACTCAACTTTAAATATATCATTTTCTCTGAACGCATCATCCTCTTATAAATCATACATTTTTATCATTTTGTGGATGTTGATACTCACTTTATCCCTTATGACTCTCAAATTGAGTTCTCCATTTTGAACATTGACTAGTGCATTCACTAAGGATAAAAATGGTCATCCCAAGATTATATGATTAGATTCCTCTTCTATGTCCAACAGAATAATATCCATAGGGATCTATAACTTACTTAAATTAATCGGTATATTTTTTATGAATCCTTGGGGATTCTTTACTATTGGGTATGATAAATGAAGTGAAACTCTTTTGGGATTCTAGTCTCTTAGTCCCAAACTCTTAAAATTCATGTATGCAATGATATTGACACTCACACCAAAGTCACACAAATCCTGCCCACATTTTTTAGCTCCATTAAATATGAGAAATAAAAAATATTACAACATCTCTTCGCTTTTTAGGTAGGTCATTTGATAGCACTACCCAACACTCTTATGTGTGTGGAATTGTTCCAATATCCACTAGCTTCTTCTTGTTTGTTACTAGATATTTTAGGAATTTCTCATTTTTATTCTCTCATTAAAGGGCCTATACAAAGAGTATATTTATATGAAATTCTTTAAAATAATTAAGAAACTTACCTCTCTTCATTTTTTTCATTTTCTATTCTATTATCTTTGGAAATGGAAATACTGGTTTGCATAGAGGTGGTTATTCTCCTTCTTCTTGTGATACTTATTCCTTGCTCGATTAAATATTCTCTTCTCCTGCTTCCATTTTTGATTTTAATGAAAACTCTTTTCCAATTCCTTTTTTTTCAACCCACATATAAGCTCTATATATTTAATATCTTTACATAGGAAATCATTAGTGAATCATAGAAGCTCTCCTTTTTTCTCGTTATGTGTCTCATAGATTTGACCAACTTGACCATCTAGATTCTGAAATAAGGCTTTTTGTTAGGCTTATTCCTCTCTAATTTCCTTGAGTGAAACCCCTGAAGTAGTCATTAATGTTGCCAGCGTCTCCTCCAAGGAATGGACCTAGCATGTAATTGTGGTCCCGTGAGGTGCTTTTTTTTAGTACCCCTGTTTAACCTTTTGAAATTATTTTTCCATGTTTTTGTGGTTTTTATTATGGACACCATCCCTAAAATTGATTTCCCTGATTGTAATAAGCGTAATTTACATCTTCTATATGTGTAACTTGTGGATTTAATTACTATCCCATCATGATGTATATCTTTTTGTTAGATGACTCCAATGGTAATGCCATCTAGTTATTATTGTTTATTGCATGAACTCCTATTCAATGTGTCCCTTCTTCTTGCAACTGGAAACTATTTCTTTTTATCTCATTCAAAAGGTTGTATCTCACTTCAATCAATTTCTTCATTAGAGATCCTCAAGCTGAAGTGTCAATAATTGAACTATTTTGTTGTGACAAACCCTTATATAATGTTTGAATTAGTATCCATAGCTATATATAAGGAAGGGGGTATTTACAAGTCATATACTTATACCATTCCCATGTATAGTATAAGTATTCATCCTAAAATTGAAAAAAAAATCAGAATGTTTACCCACATGTCCATTGACATGGATGGTGGAAAGAATCATGTGATAATTTTCCTAGATTGCTCATTCCATGTAGTGATGGAATGCGTATTAAAACATTTTATCCTGTATCGGGCTCGATCTTGTAAGGAAAATCTGAAAATATGGAGTCTTAAAGCATCACTAGAGACATTTTGGAATTATAATGTGTCACAGATCTTGAGAATATCTCCCAGATGGATGTTCAGATCTTCATGTGGATGTCTATTGAATTGAATAGTGTCTGTGACCATTTAGATTATGGACTAGTTCATCTCAAAAAGGTTCACAATAATTGCGGGTTCCTGGATACTTTGTTTCAATCCAGTGTTTCATGGGAACACATTGTCAGTGAGGTTCTGCAACCCCTAATCTATAAGAATTAATCCAATGAGTTTATTTTTCTATTCTCCAACCATGGTTGTATTGATTTTAAGTTTTGGTCCTAGTTCAAACACATTTTACGAATCAATGATGTCATTCTTCGTTGATTTATTAATATAATTTTTCATTATTGCATTATGAATCCTTAAATTCATAACATAAAATACCCAAAGAAAAAAATAAATTGAAATAAACAATAAATAAAATTGAAATCCTAAACACTAAAATGATATCATCCCCCTCAATTGTTCCAGTTTTATAATCCCCCATAGTGTCATTATTTCTATATAGTACTATCCAAAAAAAATTATAAAATCGAAACAATGATACTCAATTAATTGAAACATAGTATTAGGAAAGTTCATAGTCGAACACACATAGATGGTGAAATTATTTTGATTATAATATCAAGTTATTTAATTTTATTAATTTAGAGAAGGTGGTGAAAAAAGACTTTTTTAATTTATTTAAATAATGAAGATAGAAAACACAGAAGCATACTAATGGGTTTGTGAAAAAAAAATTGGAAGGCACTCTAGGGTTTTCTAATTTCCAGGTTCATGTGCTATTGTATTTTAATAGGATGATTAATTCATGATTGTAGTTATATTTGGAGTGGGGGAGATCCAATGGTCATGGTGTCTTATCCTCAATGTGGAAAATACATATTTACCTTGGTATGGTAGTTTAGGGTGTTGTAGAATCATTTTTTTCCAATACCAATTTTTAAACTTTATTTTCTATGAAGCTGAATATAGTCATGCTATATTTAGAGTAATCAATTAAGTAATTTAATATTTTTATTTTCATTAATTTATAGATTTTCATGATAAAATAAAAAGTAAGTGATATGATGTTGATGAATTATATTATGGAAACAAACTACATGAATAATAAATAGAATGAAATCCAATGAACCTATCCCCCTTTGATTACATCACCCTAGAACCTATGCATTTACCCTCTCATCCTAATATTATGACAATAATAGGGAAGGATTAAATAAAATATAAACATGAAAAAAATCGAGAAATAATTTGGGATATGTCGCAGCTTCGTTCCAAATATTGATTTTAGGAAAAATTTGTGTCCCAACAACTACAGGCAAAGTAAATATTTATAGGATTTGAATTGGCTCTGTCCAACCTCCTTCACGACTTATACATGTTGAACACGTTGTGTACCAAAGATCCCCATGAGTCTTATGTCTATCATGTACATTAAAATTTAATATTTACTCTCTTCACAACATGTACATTTTTTACACTATGTGTTGCTTATTGGTATTTATATCCTGTGAATCTTAGAAAAATCTCCTCCCAAATAGGATCTCTAAAAAAATTTATGTCATGTACTGGAGGTACATGTAGTGTACTGGTCATTCACAACATGCTCACTCATCATGTCTTATTCTAGAAGTGTATTTCTTCTCCGATATTTCATGACGTGTACTGGTGGTACACGACATGTAAGTGTATTTTTCTAGAATATATATGTTCTCTTTTCCTCAAAATTCCATTATCGCGCTACATCACATTACGCATGGTACGAAAGTTCGTTATTCTCATATTTTCACCCCATTTCATTCCATTTCCACAGATTCAATGTTTCCTTCTATAGAACATAAAAAAACCAATTCATTTGAATATTGGAAGGATTATACATTTAAATCCAGAAATGAATACATTGAAATTTACTAAAATGTATGCATGAAATATGCATATCAGGACCGTTTTTCATTTCGGGCGTATCTTTGTAGAATGGAGAATAAGTATGTCATGAAAACCCAATAGTTTGATCAAAAATATGACTTTTATAAACAATATTCATGTTAAAATATTATTCTGTTAGGGAATTTAGGGTTTGGATCTTGATTTGGAGTTTATTTATGATTATTTTTTATATATTTAAATGAGATATTACAACATGTCAATCCATTTGATGATTTTAGTATGCATACTTGATTTAGACAATATATATTGAGAGGAAATAATTGTTTCATGATAAACTCGCATAGTCTAGAAAACCGTGGAGATCATGTAAAAAATGTGGTATAAATTACCAAGATCAGGTTTCACAGCTAGTGAAATGTTCTCCAACTCATTCGGCCAAACCAAGCCCATATCTACTTCTCCCTTGGATTATTTTTTCTCCATTTTATATTCGTATTGACTCTAATGGTTTTTACCATTAGTCTGATTATAATTGTTGGAATATTTTATAATATTTATAATATTATATTTTTTTTATTAAATTAATTTCTTTTTTATTCAAGTTTACCTTCCGAATATCGATTTAATTTTGGAAAATTGATTTTGATATTTTTCAAATTTTTTTGTATTATGTCTAATAAGATGATGTTTTTTATAAAATAATATTATAAATCTATTCTGAAACATAGGTGAGATTCAAATTTTAAAATTAGTGTTTTTAGATACCAATGTGGTATGATTTATATAAAATGGTCTGTATTTTTTCTCTATTTTTTATGTTTTAAACGTGTTCCAATTTGAGTTTTAATCTGTGTGGTGTTATTTGATTTGATTTATATGGAATGTAATTAATTAAGTCTCTTTTTATGTCATTTATATTATTCCTAAAAGATATTCTTCAAAAGTAAGTTGAAAGTATTTTTATTTGGATGATATTAATGTTAAGCCATATAATCATTTAAGGTTGCGTTCTCCACTTTCCCACTCCACCCAGACTCAAGACATAGTGGTAGGGAAAAATATTCTTATTATTCCAGACCATCCAATACATCATCAATATTCATCCACAATACTTCCATGGTGACTAGTCATGTTTTAAGGAAATGTATTTGATATAAGAAATTGATATAATCTTTAATTCTCTCTTAACCATCAATGTTTCAAGGGTGAAGGTCACTGACAATTAAATTTAAGTAGCATGAATAATGTTATGGAAGACTATGGTTAATTATCAACTTCATGATGGAATTTCATGGGAAATTTTAAATGAAAATTTTACCTAATAAAATTATCCTGAGGAACTGAAGAAGGTGAATTCCATTGAGTCTATGAGCCTTCACCAAATGAGCGGTTAAGTATGCAGTATGAAAATTGTTTCATAGAGCTATGTATCTTTTCACTAGATTTTTTATATAATTATTCCTTAAAATATAATTCCTTTTATATTATTATTATTCTTTATCTATGATACATTTTAGTTGATTTTTTCCTAACCACATATTTGGATGTGGTTAAAAGGTCTTTATCAATATAAGATGAGAGGGTTTGGAAAACTATGGTAAGTGATGCTTCAAATTTAATTGATTTAAGTGATGATAGTTCATCTGGTGGAAGGTATAGGATGGATGTGCTCAAGAATTATTTAATGATATAATGGGGTATGTCTTCACATATATGAAAGAGGAATATAATGTCTTTACATTGTTCGTCTCCATGAAATTCAAAGTAATCTTATTCTAAATCTCCATGATTTTATCTCTTATGTTCCCTCCCTTTCCATTTTTAGATGTTATAAATTTGAATTAGCGAAATAAGAATTATCAAGTGAATTTATGGTTTTATATTGGTTTTTTTAATTATATTTATTGGATGTTAAAATTTTATTGTATTTTGGGATTTGGATAATTTTTTTCATTATAGTTCTTGATTAATTATAGATTCTATAATTCTTCCTTTTAAACTAGGGTTTTTACTTTCCTATTTTTTATGCGTGTTCATTTGGGTTGTCTATGATTAGGTCATATAAATTATATAATGAATAATGTTGGTTCTTGGTTCCATTCCTAGGTAACTAGGAATGGTCTAATTCACGTGGGATTGTGAAATTGAGCGTTCTATTTTATCTTTGAGGGGGTTATCATGGGAAGCTGTAATGGTTTGATGACCTAGTTTTCATTATGTAGAAAGACTGACATGGTTTAGGAACACAAGTTATTTTTAAGTGAGTTATGATATGGGATATTCTATATATAGTTTCCATCATGATAGTTTTTTGAAGTTATGGATATGTATTATTTTGTTTTTTATAATTTCTTTTAATGGTTGTGTGTTCTTGTTAAATTTGTTTCATTTATTTGGATTTCTTATTGATATATTCTATTTATAGATGGGTTTAATTCATATGTAACTATCATTTATGTATTCTAATAATGGAAAGATATATTTTATGTCTCTATTTGCTTTTTGGATCATCCATATTGTTGGGGTGGTGTCATGCTCATTGAAATTTTTAGCATTGGTAATGGAACTATCACACTATTTTTTTGGGGATTTTATTTTCTTTTAAGGTTTACCTCATCTACCATGAGGGGTTGAATTTTTCATGATAAATTCATCTCCATATGTTTCATATATTTAGACCAGATTCCCTTATATGGTTTCTATGTAATTAATTGTCCTTTAATTTTTATATTAATCTGGAAATTTTTAGGGGTATAAAATATTTTGGTTGTGAGAATTTCCAGACCCCAAAAATTTCCTAAATATTTTTTTTCATAGAAATGTATTTTCGGTTTATTTTCGTCAAAATTTACTGTTTTTAGTTTTATTGTTGGGTTCATGGTTTGGGAAGGGATAATCCTAACCATGCATATTTATATTTGAAAGCCTAAAATAAATTTCTAAGGAACTCACATTGATGGAGTGCGGATTTCCTGAGTAAGTGGTCAAACTATAAAGATACTCAATGGTTAAATATTATGGCCTTCATAGTTGGCACCTGAATTACCAAACCGTACATCCCAAAAAATGTGGGCTACAATGTTTTATTAAATTTTGGATCTAAAAATTTTCACTCATTAAATTAATTGGGGTAAGTCATTATTTATTTCTCCCTCTAGATCAATTAAACCATAGTAATTTAAGGGGAGTACTTACTACCCATATTATTCATTTTTAGCCATAAATTTTTAGTTTTCATGTGTATTTATTTAGGTAAATGATTATTGTCATCCTATTCTACCTTACCCTTCTCATTTCTTCCATTTCCCTTTATTTTCACTTTATCCCATAAACCCAAGGGTTGTTTGTCTAAGGCTAGGTTATGTTGGTGGTTCTAATTTGGAGTAATGGTTGCTTGGTAATCATATGGGTTATTTCTAACTTGTTTAATCCTATATCATTGATGGATAATTTGTTTTACTTTTTCTGATTTGTACACAATAATAATGGAAGGTGTTTTTGTGTACATCATTTAATTATAATATCATTATGTTCTTTATGATTTTAAATTATTTTTTTATTGAATTATATCTTTTAGAGGTAGTAATAATGGGTCTTATAAATGTACTAAATTTATTTACCACTTTTAATTAGAAGTATTGAATTATTTTATAATTGTTAATATACGTTTAAATTATTTTAAATTTTTTAAATATACATTTTCTGAGAAAATTGTTTGTAAAAATTGTTATATGGTTTTTTTAATAAAGTTTAAAAAAATGTCATTTGACCATGTTTGGGTGCTGAATCTCATAATGTGTTGGTTTTATAGAAAAAATTTTCCTTATTGATTTATAAATATTATGACTGATTGAGCCAAATTAATTCCATAAATGATTTTAAAAGTTATTTATCATGGATAGATTTAATGCTTTTTATAAAAATTTATTTTAATTATTGTGAAGGGGTCAAAGCCCTATGTTAGTTTTCCATTTGGTTTATTTGGAATTTTAATTTGTTTTCATGTTTTTTGAGTGTGAATACCTCTTAGTATATTATTTGTATATGGATTATAAACCATAAAAGTGTATGTAGTGATGTGGTTGATTCATATTTAGGCTATTTCTTATAAAATAAATTATAAGTGAGGTGAGGTTTCTGATAAAACAATATATGATATTGTTTGATTAAATTGAATTCTCAAATTATGTCATTAATTTTATAATAACCCTAGTTTAATATTGATTTCTAGATTACTGATACATTAGTATACACACACACAAATAGTTTCCCCTTAGCAGTGTAATATTCTAGAATATAAAGGGATTATTTCGCAACTATGTTGGTGTGGACTAGTATGGTGTCTTGTTTTTTAGGATTCAATATATGTTGGTCATTGGTCACATGTCTTATTATATCTTGGAATATGTTATCTTAGTATCTAGTGTGTTACTAATGAAACCTTGTGTTTTCTATGAAATTATTTAAGGGAATTACATTACCTCCTTCTAATATACCCAATTTTGACAGACATGTATGAAATTACTAGTTAATTACTATTATTTTTCTAATATTATTTATCCTTCAACATGGTGCCTTATTATGGTGAATATACTTTATATAATGTTTCTAATATTTTGATGAAACTCATTTTTCTAAATATGATTTAAAAATTGAACCTAAAATGGTGTTTACATGTGGTGAATTAGTTTTATGGATTGGTTTGGATTTGTTTCTTAAAAATGAAATGATTTTTTTGCGGAAATGAAATTACATGTTACTTTCTTTTATGCTTACTCCTGAAAAATTAAATTCTATTGTAATTAAAAATATCATAAGTGATATTTATATTGAACAAAATTACCCAAATTTTTTGTTGAAGTCATAATTAATCTTTTCCCTCAAACTATACATACACCAATTTGTGTATAAAATAGATAATGTTTTCTTTCTATAGTCCAATAATTATCTTTTTATAGTTAATATTATGTTTTGGATAGAAGTGGGTTTCATGGGATGTAGTGAGTGACTTTGGGTCACATAGATATTGGTAGTATTTTTTTATGATTCATTTTATTTTGGGGTACATATTTTTTATATTTATAATCCTATACATCCCTTAATATGCTTTAAATATTCATGTGATGAGGTTTATTTATTTATTTTTATGATTTTTTGATGGTTTGTTTTAATGTTTTTTTTGTTTTTTTATAGTGTTATACATAGATTAGATGTTACTCTTTTGTTTGATCTGTTGGTTTAATTCATATATTAGTAACATATGGACGGTTTATACCAAAACATCATGAGTAAAATGTGTTATGTTTATTGTTATTTGAGGTTTAAATTATTCTGAATTTTGTAAACTCGGAACCCTAGTGATTGTTGACATCCCCTGGTGGTGGAGAATTCCATATGAGTATTACCATAGTCTAGATCTAGTTATTAGTAAAAAGGTGGACTATTATTGTTTATAACACTTTCAATTCTTCAATTTATTCATAGTTTTCCACTTGGACATTTTATCACCGACACATAAAACATATGTATCATTCATATTTTTAGTTAATTTTATGAATAATCCTTGTTAATCTTATAAAACTTTTAAAATTTATAATATAATATTATGTATATAGAATAAATGATTATATATATATATATATATCTATATATAATTCATCATCACTCTCTAAATATCTTAAAACATATTCAAAAATACATTAGTAAGAAAAAACATCTCAATACACTTTTTGGGTATCTTTAAAACATCCATAAACAAACTGTAATGATTACCATTTCTTTAGGGGGATAAAATAACTTATTTGGTTATATAAATTTAACTTTCACTACCTAAAACTCACTCATGTTTCTTGTCCATATGGAAATCATGATCCCAAAAGTAATATGTTAATCTTATGGGTTCTTAAATTCCCTAATTTTTTGGGTTCTTAAAATTTTCCCAAACTAATATAGATTTTATTTATTATTGATATCAAATATAATACACTTCATCACAATAAATTACACACATTAGAGTAGATTGATTAGGGTGTAGCTAACTTTATTCTATATGATGGAACAAATTAATAAAGTGTCCTCTACAAACAACTCTTTAATAGGGTCATGCATATGAGTATTGAGGAAGAATATACAAATGATATTATTCATGTCATTAAAACCAAAACCTATGGTTCATACTAAATAATAATCAAGATATTTTATAAAATCTTGTGACTAGGTTACCTCTTGCCTCTGAAATTGCATGATTTCATGAATTTCCCCTTGTAGTGTCACAAATGTTAAATGTGTGATAACATTACTCATCAGCCAGCGGATTTTAATCACACAGCCAAATACTCTAGGTCATTCTCTATAAAGGGGATATATGAAGGATATATATCCTAAATCTATATATTATGATGTATAGTATATGCAGGTTGTATTCCATGACATTCATGGTTTTATAAATATAGTATGACTTTTTTTGATATATCATAAGGCTAATTATATTGATAATATTACACTACATTTTCCATTAATCAAATAATATGATTTATTTTTTCGAGGCTACAACAGTATACGATTGATGAATGTTATATGATAACATAAAAATCTATTCCCCATAATGTTGTTATTAAAATTATGGATGAAATAGAATGAAATTTCTATGATAAATGATTTAGGGCAAGGGGTGACATGATTTTCATCTACTTGTTTCATTTAACTCATACGGTATATTAAGAGATGATAAATGGATATTATTTTATTCTATAAATATATTGGGATATACCATTTGTATTGTTTTTTAATTTTGAGTTAAATGCTACTTATCGATTCTTCCACATCTATACCTCTCTCTCAATCTCTTTCTCAAAGTATCAAGAGATACTAGTACATCTAGGTTGATATGTTGGGTGATTTGGATTATCTTGTTGATACACCATGAATGAGTTATTCCATTTATAGCCTCTAAGATATCATCATTAAGTGCATGAATGAATACTAACACAACAATGATTCAATAGTGAAAGGAACATAGTTTCGTCATTATATATTTAATCGTGGTTTGATGTTTTATCTATGGTAAATCATTTGAATGGGGGTTATTATTTCTTTTAGTACAGTAATTAAGTGTCAATAAATCATATGAGTCTTTAAAATGGTGTGAATGATTTCCTATGTTGAATTATTTGTGAATTTATGTTTAAAATGAAGAAAATATAGGATAATATTGCATATCATATTTGGTGTCATTAAATATTATTATGAAATTATCATGTAGATGGCCATATGGTAAAATATATTATGGTACATGATAGTACCGTTTTATCTGATATGATATATCATATTAAATGACAAAAAAAATCATTGGATTTATTAGATTATAGCATATGATATGGAAAATCATTTCATATGATGGTATCATTCCATGGATTTATTATATTATAGCATATGATATGGAAAATCATTTCATATGATGGTATCATTCCACATGAAGAAAAATTGAGCCTAACATTATAGACGAGATATCACGTAATGTCATTAAAAATTAATATCACACCATATTAATCATACAAAAGACATATATGATTTGAAATGGAAACCATAAGCACTAAAATTCTCAGTTTCAAGTTCTTGAATATATTTTGGTTCCTTACATAGGGCATATTGCTTATTGTGATTCCGAGTGCATGATTGGATAATGCTCTGTAGCCTTAATGGCCAATCACAACCTATATTATCTATTATTAAATAAAATATTTATCATCCACTCCCACCAGGTTTTCCTGAGACCGTTTATGAAATTAAATATTTCATAAAAATTGATATATAAGGAAAAAAAATTATAAATTTAATTTATGAATTAATTTCAATAATTTATAAATTGTTAATAAATTATAGAAATATAAATTTTTGTGATATTTATTTATTTAATAAATGTTATTATGAATTAATTAATTATAATATTTTATATAGTTAATTATATAAATGATTATAAAACATTTCTAAAATAAATGCCCATAAATATTAATTTTTAATATTGATATTAAAATATTAAATTATATAGCATGACATATAGTTTAGATATAAAATTTTTATATATAAATTTTAGGTTTATTTAGTAAAGGATTTATTTATTTGAGTATAAGGGAAAAATATGAAGGTTTTTATATTTTAATTATGAATTCATCAGAATAATTCATTTTAATTGATAATATTTAAAATAATTATTTATGAAATTATTTAAATTGTATAAAAATTATTTTTGGTAATTTAATTTATAAAAGTTTAAATAATATTAAATATGTGATATTTTTATTATATAAATTGATTACATAATATAATTATAATAAAAAATGTTAATTTTTCTCATAATATCATATATTCAATATAAATAATTTCTAATTTATTGTATTGAATATTTCTTGTTGGGATTAATAATTATATTTTAGTAATGATTTAAATTATGTAATATCAATAATACTTAGCTAAATAATAATGTGTTTATAATTTTCATTATTTGTTAATTTTTCAGAGATATGTTTTATTATATTAAAATATATGAATTGTTCAATTATTAATTTATTCCACACTTTATTCATATACATATTTTTTGTATTATGAGTTAATGTATGATTTAGTTTAAAGTCTTAAAATGCTTCTATAAGTTTCCATACATCCATCTAAAGAGTTAAGTTCTATGTATGATAAATGATATAGTTTTCCTCTACCTTTAATTTAAATTGTATTTGGTTATGAGCTTGGATAAAGAATATTATTAATATTTATATATATTTAATATTATAATTATGTTGAATTCAGATCTCTCTTGGGTAATATTTCCATGAGTAGAGGGACTTTGGTTCAGACTAACAACTAAACTAGAGTCTTGTGATTTGACAATAATAGTGGGAGTATGATATCGTTTTCTACAATCTTACCCTTGTGGGATTGTTGATTTCATATGATTTTAATACAATGCAAAAAATAATTTCATGTACCCTATAAATTGGATGAATTTTTAGGTCTATAAATTATGTTATATTTTAATTTGGGGTAGGTAACAAAAGTTATGAGTTATTTAAATATATACACAACAATATAGACGAAGATATTTATTTCCTTAAATAAATATATTTCTCTAAAATATCATTAAAACATGAATACATGTTAAGGGGGAAACATGATATGAGATTGTGAGACTAAATCCCCATAAAAATACTAAATGATATATTCAATCCATGTAAATGAAATTTAAATACCTCGATTATTCAAGAAAAAAGGTTCTACCATAGTAACATTCCTACAAATTATACTGTGTAAGGCATGGTGAAGATGGATAACCATATGAGTTGGGTAACCAAAAATATTTTTTTGATATTTGAGTAAAAATTTTATATAAAACCTTTATATTTTGATACTATAGGAATGTTGTTGAGTTCATCCCTATGACATATCATATAAAGAGTTTCTACGTGACCATCCAAGATTAATATATGTATCATTTGGATAATTTAATTATTAACTAACTAAATGGTGAAGGGAATTCTAAAGTAAAATCATTTCTATATGAAATGTGGATATTTTTCTAATAATTTATATGATGGATGAAAATGGAAATTTCATTTTATAGGGATTAAATTTAAAAAACTCAATATTAAATTTATTTAAAACATGATAGGCATCTATGAAAATATTCTGAGGTAGATAATAGAATCACCATCATCGAACATCTCTTTGATTTCAATCCTTATAAAAGGATAATCTTAATGTAAGAATATCCTAAGACTCGTAACTTAAGAAAATTTATTATGTAAGGAAAATTATATGGGTAAGATAAATACCTTCATAAGTTACAAATAAATGAATATGTTCAAAAATAAGACCTAGATACTTATGATATGTATATAATGATTCAAATATGATTTTCATAAGTACTGTTCCATATGTGGATTTTTTTACATTTATAGTAAATTTTTTAAAATGAGTGTGATTTTGATAAACTTTTAACCCATTATAAACATGTTGAGAATAGATAAACAAGGGAATATGATGTCCAATTAGGAGGTCTATATTAATAGTTCTATTGATAAAAGTCAAAATCATAAGAAATAAAGTTAGTTGGAAATTCCAATAAAATTTATTCTATAATGTATTTAAGGTCACTAAAACCTATAGTAATTAATAATAGGGATTAAATATTACATCAAAATGAATTTTTAATAATCCCTAAGGATGTTTTATAAAATCCATAGAATTTCCCTATCTTGTACAGTTGTTATAAAAACAAATTCATCAGTATTTAAGGGTATATTATACCATCAGTATGTTTTAAAAATGTTGTAAATATATAGGAATAAAAAATCAAGGTTATAATTGAATGGTATTTTAATTTAAATTCAAATAAATAAAATATGTATTCCTAATCCAAGATTTGAAGGTGAATGAATTTATTGAAATTATATAAATTATAGTCAATTATTTGAATAATTATCTCATTTATCTTATATGTTAAGAGAAATTAATTAATACTAATGATTTTTATAAACATTATGTGAATTTATACATAGTTTTTGATTAATCAAATTATATTATATGTTAGGAAATGAGATAAGGGTAATGGTATTTTATTGAGGATAAAGTGATTATCAGATATGTTAGCTAAAATTTTTGAAACATTTTCCCACCACCCTTTTGTATTATATTTTAATGATTAATCATATTTTACGAAAAATATATCAAAACACATAGAAATCCCTATTTGATTTTGAAAAACTTGTTTCCTTATTAGAAATTACCAAATAAATAAATATGTATTATTTATGAAGAAAACATTTTCTCATAACTCATCAAGATATTTTGAAGATAAAATAGTGTTTATGAGGCCAATCAAACAAGTTTATACATCTAAATGTTCAATGATAAAAAATAAATGATTATTACCATAAAATTATAAAGTGATAATTAATTTTGATGAACAATTTTGATAGAATGTATTTTTGTATTTATAATTAAAAACATTTAATTAGTTCTAATTAGAACATATAAGTATGGCTCCCCACTCTTTTGGTATCCCATATTCTACTTGTTCTTATGCTAGTGTTCCTCCTCAGTATTGTAGCTCCATTCCTCTCGTCTCCACCTTACAATGAGAGGACCCTCTGTGGTGTGATCCTTTTTCTCTCTATATTATCCCCTTATTTTCCTATATTCCTATTCCATTGTGGTATCTCTATTATTTCCATAACCATCATCATTAAACCCCACTTGGTTTTACTCAATTTCTCTCTGATGATTTGGTAAATTGGTTGTGTCTCTCAGTGATGCTCAATTCTAGTTCCCACTTATCAGTGCTCCTCATATACCCTTTTTTACCTACCCATTGTGAAATACCCCATTTTTGGTCGAGCACGACGAAAATTTAGGTCATATACGGATGGTGATGGTGGTATGGGTGAAGGATCTTTCACATGCCTTTTTCAATTGTCACGTTCTCCTTCCTTGTATTGTTCTTCCACATTCACAGTTTCAGTTATTTGATTTTAAATTTCATCCTGTGATTTTCAACATCATCTCATCATTGTTTTTTTTTGTATTCATCTTGTTATATATTCAAGGTCTAATGATCGGATGGTGGTATGATGGTATCTTTCTTGTTCACTTACACAATTTTGATGTTTATAAACTCTAGATTCATTCTCTATTGATACCATATTCATCCCAATCAATTCTCTAAAGTCCTTGTCCAACACTCCATCCCAATTATGTATATTTTGGTGGTCTTCATAGAGGTTTTGGTATTTGTAGATTTAAGTGGACATTTGTCCATATGAGGCATGTCTAGCATGGTGATTTCATGATGGAAATGATGGTTTTTAATTAGAGGAATTGAGGGTAATTTATAGTAGAGATAAGGGTGATTTATAGAGATGTCATGGTGGTGTGGTGTGTTTCATTTGTTATATCTGATATCTTCTGATGATTACTTTATTTGTTTTCATATACTTTTATTCTAAAGGTTCTAATTCTAGTTTGTGGTCCCTCTAGTTGATGGTGAGCGATGTTGATGATGACAAGGCTTAAATAGGAGGACAACGGTGAAGGGGTGATGTCTATGGTGTTGTTATGATGGTGGTTTCAATGTGGATGTGACCTGAAATTTCATTCCTTGATTCACATGGTGGATCTAACATCCATCAAGGATCTGATTTTTTGGGAATTAAGGATCACTTCATTTTTTAATATGTTGATATTTTTTGGTTTATATTAATAATTTTTACTCTTAAAATTTTTCTTTTGTAATTTTTTTGTATTTTATTATGATCTGTATGGTTACCACTAAACCATAATGTTTATTTCATAAAAATAAAAAAAATATGAAGAGGAGGAGAATACCATAGAATTTATTATCATCACAACATTTTATGTTCTGATGTTAAATAGTTTGAATACCTATTAAAGGATATGAATATTAGGAATTTGATTTCCAAGACTCACATTATTCAAGTTATATTACATCATATTTTTTACTCACTAAAGTTTATGGTGGGAGATAATTATCTAGTTATCATGTAGAGTTATGAAATGAATTATATAAAGATTTACTTAGATTAACAAAAAAACCCATGAAAGCGTATTAATCATAAGGTTGATATAGAAGGAAAAAATATGTGATTTTTTAGGCAAGAACTTATATATGTTTTATAAAGTATTATTAAGTTATATTAATTATATAAAATGTATCAAATTTTAAAAATGGAAAAATATACATTATTATTATTTCATGTTGGATACATATATATATATATATATTGGGATGTGAAATAATAATTTAACTCCCAATATATGGCATTGAGTTATCTATAGATGATCTTTATAATGGATTAGTAAATATTACGATGAAATATTAAGGATATTTTGAGTAGGATTCTTATAATATGACACAGAATATACCCATGGGTCATAAATTGGGGGTTTTATACTACACAACCGACAAATTATACAAAAGATATTAGTATATACTCAAAATTTGGTATAAATGTTCACAAGGATCATATGTTAAATACCCAATAACTTATTTTAGTAACACACCTTGAAAAAACAATTTACACTTTTATAACTCTATTTTAATACCATTCAATCGTAGTTAATAATGTGATAAGTGGTTATATTTCTAATAATTTTTTCAAATAGAGATTAACCAAGGTGATATTTTTCCAATGTTATGAATAATATGGCATTTGGGCCTTCAATTTACATCAGTTGATAAAGGGCATGGACATAGCTAGATAACACATATGATATTCCTTTCTATCAATTTTGGGGTTTGTGATATTATCATCTATAAAGGTAAATGAATTGTCTTCAATTTTATTGACTCGACCAGTCTATTCTCAAATAATTGAGAAAATATGATTAGATATATTATATTATCATAATCCATGTCGTTTAGTTACATGATGTATTAGATAATGGGACAGCTTAAAATAAAATACCTCATTTGGTGAAATCAGTGGACAGAGGGATAAAGATACATGTGTCTGATGGATATCATGTCATATCATTTTTAGCTTGTGTATGCATGATTCTTTTCTAGAGTCTAATTTTTCATAAGTATATAGTTTCATGAATACATATTTTTTAATTATTAAAAGGTCTTATGGGGTCTATCTAAGTTTTTGGCCAATTTGGGATTGTTTTTTAAGAAACATAGATAAATAATTTATAATTAGTTATGGATTTAATAAAAAAATGTTTTGGATGGGTATTCATAAGATATTATTTAAGATTTGGTGCATAGTGGATCTGATAGTAGTTTTTGAAAAATTATTTTGGTCATTAAAAAAATCGTCATTGTATATGATTTCACAAGTTATTGAATATTATATGATATAAGTAAAAATTTTAATAAGTCTAAAATGATTTAGTATAAGTGTGATATTAAATAAGATATACTGTATTTCCATATATCATAGGGCATAATATATTGATTTTTGTGGTATAAAATGAATAGTTTTAAGGAATACATTATAGATACTCTTTTAATATCATAATATATATTATACTAATAGTATGATACTACCTTTTCCATGAATTCTATATGATGATTCTTTTTACAGGGATATAACATGCCTTGATCGATACACATTATATGATAATCTATGGTTTCTCCCACTTATTGATATTATTTATAAAATGGGATAAAAATCGATTTTTTGTGATAAATTGGTATAAACATGGTTGATAAGAGTTTTTGTTTCATTTTTCATTTAACTCATGCTTTTCAAATTTGATTTATGGAATGTGGGATGGTCATGGTTATAAATAAGGTGAGAAATACTGTTGGGATAGCTTCTCATTTTTAGTTAAATACTACTTACCAATTCTCAGACACCCATTTCATTCTAACCTTCTCCATTATTAACAATAAGGATGTACTATAATATCTTGATTAAAAGGGGGCAATCCAACTCTGATTTGGGTGATTTGGTTTAGCCCATTGATACACCATGGAGATGGGTTCGCTTCAGTTTCCTCTGAGGGGTCTTTATTTTCATCATTGATGAATACTGATTAGATTATGTTTCATCAGTGAATTTAACACAAATTATTTTTTATATATTTATATATAGTTTAAGATCTCATCCATTATATATCTTTTAAATGGGATTCTTATTGTTTCATATATATTAATTGAGTTTTAATAAATCCTTTCACTCCTTACAACATTAGTTATGGGTCCATTCCATATAATTTTATTTTAGAGAGTTCAAGTTTATCATCAATTTCACGGATTATTGTTTTCCAAATGGGTTGAAAATGTACCTATTTAGGAGATTAAAATATTATTTGTGGTGTATTTTTTAGAAAACTAATTAATTAAACGATTTAGAGTTCCTCGCACCATCATAATGGATTGATTCCAAATCATATGTGTATCATAATAAACTAATTTTTTACTTTATGTACAACATCTAGTAAAATCATTAATTTTGATATCCTGAAGCTATAAATGTGAAAATAAAATAATCATATATGTCTTTATCAAATAACCTATAGAAAATAGTTAACAAGGATAACACATCTTGACTCGATGAACTCTTTAATTTTTTTATGGGAATACTAGAACACCACTCACACCCCTAGAGAGGTGACCCCGTATTTCTTCAAACATGTGTGAATAAATTAGATTTTCTTATTGAGGTCCATTTTTATTTATTCTAATCAGATATTTATTACTAATTAATTGAAGATTAATAATCATAAATCAATTTGGATGAATTTTATTAGACTAAAAGGAAGTCGTTTCATGCATTACAAGACCTTAATGTTAACCCTAAATATGTGTTTTGATCTTTAAAAAAGAAATAGTATATTAATTAATTCATTCAAATAAAATTGGTGTTATTTTTTCAAACACTAATGTTTCCCAAGAATAAACCTTTGATGTTAGAATATAAATGGGAAAGAACTTTTGTCATATATATGGTTTACTCTAATTGGGTATTCCATATGACTATAATGGATGAGTAATACATTACTCATCTCACTAATGATAGGTTCCATAATAAATAAATTGAATAACTTCATTAAATATTCACCAAATACTTATTATGAAACTCTAAACTACATGATGTATGGTCCTTTTCCTATGATCATAATTTATATATAATGTGGTCCATTAAGTATGATTATAATCTGATCTGATTGGTTTTTCCTTTAGGGAATCCAATTTATTAAATCCCCATATGTAAGAGCCTGGTCTATATAAATTTTTTAGAAACTATGGTTTTTCCATGTAATAATTCTAAATATTTCTAAGAATATTTATGAATCTAAACACTATATCGATATGAGATTATGTGGCCCTAAGAGCCTCATTGTGGAGATATTAATTTTTTTAAAAAAAATATAATGTACTAATGGTTTTCTAATAAAAGTTGAATAATTTTCAATAGGAGTATTCGATAGAAAATATAAGACCATGATTTAGTTTGTAACATAGTGTTTATCTTATGCATGACATAATGTTTGTCAGTAATAGATGTCTAGAAGAAGTAGATGATTGGTGGTGGGATTAATTGAGGTTTATTAATTTAATAAAATTCACATAACTAAACACACCCCCATATTCAGTTATCACACACGGAAGAGTAGGATACCCCCTTGTGTGATTGATGAACTGGGGCTAAACTATTCTTAGGAGTTGTTGTCGATCCACATTTTTCTATCAATCATCATTGGATCGAGCGGTAGCATGTTCCAGGAATTATTTTGTCCCAAAACATTGGCATTTCACCATGTGGTTTGTGAATTTCTGATATTTAGGTCTTGATCCCCTTTAAAGTGTTTTAGGGTTTTAGAGCCCTATTATGACTTCTAGATATCCATCGCGGGAATCTCTTTGTTTGTTAGGGAACATCAGGGAATTTCAGGTGGATCTGAAGGGATTCTTAATGGAATTTTCTATCACATGGTTTTTATTGAAGAGGGTCACTCATTGTGTGTTATTCCCATTCATAAAATATTATCTATGGGGACTAGACACCATGAACTGTGATAACACATCATATAGTTACACCATGCCATAATTACAGAGACATGTAGAGGCATTTCTTGTAAATGGACATGGTTGTGTGGATGTAAATGGCCATGTACATGGCCACAATGTGATAGAAATGTTCATGGACTAAGAACATGGCCATGTATTCTTATATAAAATACACACCATTTATTGAGAGTACATGTCGGGTGGTGTGACATGGCTATCCAGTCATGTATGGGATAGGACACGCCTAGAGGTTCGTTTTTGGTCACATTCCACGTAACATGGGGTACACGTTGTGTATTCCTTTACATGTGGACTACCAAGAGGGGCCACAACTAGATGCTGGTTTATAAATTCATGTTGTGTGTTGTGGGTACCTAAAATGTACTCACATTTCATAATTATCACTCAGACATCTCTATATCTAGGACTCAGATGTAGGCCCATGAATAGCCTATCCAGGTTAGATTTGCATTTTTGACAAGATGGTGGATATAGTTATGGTATATGAGATGTGATGTGAGGTGATGTTAGTCGGTCACCTAATTATAATGCATTGAATAGTATTAGTTGAGATGATTCACTTGGTCTATCCTTGTGAGGTTATATTGTGTCATCAAATCCATAGTAGGGGATCGGGATCCTATAGACATAAAGAGCTCAGGTATAGTTTGTGTATCCCTCTGGGAGGATAGGGTGAGATCATCTATCCTTTTGAGTTACCTTGGTGGATTTTGGGGTATCGTCATGAAATTTATATATAGAATTGAGATCTAATATCAAGAAAAATAGCCTATTAGGGTTTGTGGAATCATCATATATATGATCCCCTATATATTAGATAGTTTCATTAGGGTTTATGGAATCATAAAATATATAATACCCTACTCAATAGGTGGTTTTAATAAGGTATGTTTTATAATAATGAGAATGATCCCCTACTCGATGGGTTGTTCCAATGGGGTTTATGGTATCATCGATAATATTATCCCTTACTTGATAGATAGATCTAGATTGAATTTGTGGGATCTCATAGTAATCCTGAGTGCGATCCCCTATCCATGTATTTTGATTTTGAGGCTTGTAGCATTTGTTGAATCCCTCGGTGCTTTTGGGTATGATCCTTAATCTGGGAAATATGATATATGGGGTACCGAATTGGGGTTTTTTCCCCCAAGGGTCTTGCGTGTTATACCATTTCAATTATATGAGATTTTCTAAGTTACTAAAAGGTTTAATGGAGTACTACATCAGTGATGGGTCTGATTCCCTATCTGACTATCATGTTCCACTAGGTTCCAGCATGACATTCCTCATAGTAGTACGTGATGGATCTTGTTCTCTCAGATAAGTGCTCTCAGGGTTGGAGGATATATTCTCGATCAGTAATATATCTTGGATGAGTTCCATCATGGATGGCAGACCTGTTAGAGTGAGATCTCTTGGATGAGTGTTACATTTAAGACATGAGTAGAATCATGTTCATGGTAGTGTGGTATGTACCTCATGAGACATAGAGTCATAGATGATTATATATGGGTTATTATGTTATTCCTTGTGGTGATGTACCATATCAGGATTGAAATACCATGATTATTGAGATGACTAGTTGTGTATAGTTAGGTAGTGGTTGATATGGAGTTTCATATTATCTTTATCATGGGTTCCCTCTTGCATGGGTTTAGAGAACTATTTCCTTTTAGTTTATTCCTTTTACATGTTGTTTTTGGGGAACCTACTATGTATTTTTATACTAACTTCTATATGGGATGTACCCACATATTTCCTGTCTTGTGTAGATGAATATAATTTCTATAGAGTCATAGAGGGTCCCGAAAAAGTGGACCATAGTGAGCTTGACAAACGGAGGTGTAAACTAGTGCTTGATTGAGGTTTTTTGTGGCAGTTTCATTTGATATTAGTCCACTCCATATGAGTAGGTTGGACTCTATTTCTATTTTAGTGGGAATGTTTTTTACATTTTATGTTTGATTACTTTTTCATACACTAATTGTGAGGTATATTTTTGCATTCAATTTTGGATTCAGTTATTTTTATCATTTCATTGTTTTGAGGAGATGGGTGTGTATGTGTGTGAATAATAGTTACATAGGCTTGGGCCACCTATGTGTGTGATATACCAACTTGACCCCGGTCATTATCTCATTTCTTATTATAGGTGGTCTTTAAGTAGTTATGTCTTAAGTCTCAGTGTGTTGGTTCAAGAAATAGTTGTATCAAAGGAGGCCATTCATTATGTCTCGAGTAGTTTTCTAGTTTTGAACATTGTCTTTTATTTATGGACTTTGTGTAAAAGAGTCTTAATATCATACTTAAAGCCATGGAATCTATTGTTGGTGCATTCTCCAATATATCCATTCGCCAATACTTTTTAACATTCTTTTCAACTCTAAAAATTTAGGCACTAGTGGTAGAAAATCTTTAGGACATTAATCACATAGAATAGGGTTGTGGGTTCCATGTCATTCTTGAGTCATCTTCCAAGACACACTCATTGATCATGGGATATCCTAATTCTATTCCACTATACCACCGAAATGAAATATGGATTGGATTATGTGGTTGGATCGTTGTGCTTATTTTCCATCTAATCGGGATTCAGTGTAGGGAACTACCTAGGTTGTGGTTCCTCCATGTGGTCTTCCATCCAATCCACCACCCATTGAGAAACAAGTTCTGATGACAGTTTGGGTCAAAAATGAGCATAGGCTGAGTGCATCTCATAAGATCTAATGGTAGTGACGTATTAGGTATCACAGTGATCCATAACCCCATGTAGTTAATGATATTCTTGAGGCAATCACACAAGTTTTCCACCTTCTGAAAAAACCACATGATCTGATGGTGGTCATAGCGGCTAGTCATCCCTAAGGATTGTTTGGGTGATGGTGGATTCTGGTGATAAAGACTGACAATAATAAAATTATCACATTGACGGATTTTGAGATTCTCTCATGGGAAGGGATTTATCCATCCATATTGATGTCAATGCATATCAATGAACGTTGGTATCTTCTTGAGTATATCATGATAGTGGAACAATATTTGGAGTGGTTTACAGATCACTTTAAATACTCATTAGATATGGTTGAAGGTCAATTTTTTAGAACGTAGTCCTTTGAGTATGGATTATATCAGGGTTTCTAGGCTTCGGTGATATCTCTATGCATTCCCACATATGTTGGGGTACTTTAGTGGGACATGGGGTGGAGAGAATTCTGGAAGAGTTGAATCCAGCTATCGGTATTGAATACTTATGAATTATGACCTGTGAAAGTGATACCTACCTAAAAGATCAAGGATTTTGGTGTGTGATATTATTTATCATATGATATGAAGATGGAGGGATAATAGTTTAGGGCTCCCAGGTTGGATATAGTCAGCCATGGGATAGGTGGTGTTTCATTTTCGAGAAATGGGGACATCTCACATGAGACTGTCTGACCAAAAATGTTTTTTAGAGGGAGATGTTCAATTGACCTAGATGGTAGTGATAGTTATTGGATCACAGATATATGCATGATATTATATGTCGAAGATAAGTTGGGAGATCTATGGGAGGTGAAAGATGATTTTATAATCCACCACCTCCCCCAGTTTATCCGCACTATGATTTTGGAGCTGGATAACATGGGTGAGGTAAACTACATGCTATGGAGTCGAATTCCTATTTTTCTCTAAGGATTATTTGTTTTATACACTTTTTTAGTTATAAATCATTATCTGTAATGGTAGATACTGTTTTGAGGTACTCTATTCATGAAACATCTTACTCAAGGCTTATCCAGGGTGATTTAGGGTGTTGGTAGAGACCTATTATGGTGATATGTACGGTAGATTCCAACTCATAATATAGATGGAATCATCCACCATGAATACATGTTCTTATGACATAATGAAAAAACAATGTTGTAATGTTAGTGCAAAGCAAATCCCATAGTATCTATTAGTGGATGACGAGTTCTTTTGACTTGTGTGTTTGTGGTGGGTTTTTTATATTTAGTGGCGAATAAGTCCCTAGATATACCAGTGGAACATGCATGAATGACCCGTATATTGGAGGATCCTTCAAATAGAATCATTAACTACAGAACTATAATGATAGTGTGAGCTAACTTTAGGATGATGGTGCCTCACATTGGCTTTTTCTACATTTATTTGGTGACCCTACCATGAACATCCTCAGTGTGAATTTGTTTCCTATAATCCATTCTTATATGGTTACCACTGGTGGGTATGGTGGTGTTTCTAGTTGGTGTAATAGAGTTTTCCACTATAGTGGAGTGATCCTAGTCTCTTAAATATGATCATATGTGTTGGAAGATACCAACAAATTTTATCATTTTCGTAGTGAGATCTTTATAGTAGTAGTTCTATGATATTATGATTTCCTATTGTAGTGGTCAAGTTGAGGTATTTTTACCATGGAAATTATGGGTTTACAAACCCACTATGAGTTTCATTATGTTTAGAATGGTACAAAGGTATCTCCCCATTTTTTTCATTAATATATCAGTTCTATCCCATGGGTATTTTTTAGCTATGGTATAGTTGTGAGTTTGTAGATGGAGGGCCAGGTAATACACATTATTTTTTCCTGGGAAGTCAAATGTTGTTTGTGGGTACCCTCATACGATCAGTGTCACATTTTCACGTGAGACACTTAAGGATAATTAATCATGTCTCTTGTTATTGGTGGCCAATCCTAATCATTATATATTGGTAGGGAGCCAGATCTAGGAGATACTTTATTTGGGGTCCTACGTGAAAGAGTACCCACTAGATCTATTCATGATGTTTTTCTCATAGGTGAGTAGTATGTAAACCATATAAGGATTAAATATGAAATAGTTCATTATGTGATATGAGATGATAATGATGTTTTTTTCCTAATTAGTACACCCATGATATGGGTATTTGTTCGCTGTAGAGAGAACTATTCATGTTTTCTATAATACTATTTTAGTTTTCATGTCGGTATGGTGTGGCTGGAATTCCTCCACCGGCATATCACCAGTAGATTCCAAGTTCAAGATTCCATATAGTTCACTATTGTGCTATTCAGAGCTACTATGAGATAGAATTTGTGGGCCTAGTGTTCGTTATAGTGTTGTTTTTATGGTAAATTTCATCTGAGGTAAAATTAGTGTTCTCGAGTAACCTATATATATGCATCGAGTTAGCAAGGTTATGTACCTATATAATATATGACCATAGATGGAACAATTTCTTAGTTTTTCAATCTTTCATAGATGAGGAGACATGTTCTCGCCTTGTTGTGTGATGTCATCCTGGTTTTAGCTGGATGGTAGGTGTGTTGTGTTATTTTGGTGTACCTAGTTGTGTTTGGTATCTGACTACCTATGACCTTTCTTGTTCTTGTTTTTTCCATAAGTACATGTCTATATACATCACATGAACCACCTAGTAAGCTCACTGGCATGGGGGAACTAGTTGAATGATTCTGTTTCTCTCTTGGGAAGGTGATTTATCTTTTTGGATTGAAAATCCTTGAGGTGGAGAGAGTTTATGAACTCTATTTTTTTAATGTATTACCTTGAAATATTTCTAGTATTATTTCTAATGCACGGAGTTGAGTCATCATGAAATTATATGGCCTTAAGAGCCTCAGTACTAACATATTAAAAATATAAAATATTATTTATCATGTTCACCTGATATTCAATAAAATGATAATAAAATTTGATCAGATCCTTGGTTTGGAAATCTGAGATAGTGATTGAGATCGGATTGTGGTCTTTACCTAAGGTGTGAAATATAGTTATTTAGTGTCATATTTCAAGTAAGAAGTGACCATTGGAGTGGGTGAAATGGAGGTTTATAAATTTAATGAAATTTTATTAAAAATTCATCCCCCTTATTTGGCTAATCATTCTTGGAAGATGAGGTTCCCCCAAGCGTGATATAAAACTAATGTCCGACTCAATCTGAGGATGTGTCATCAGACCCCATTTTTTATACGAATCGCCACTAGATCGAGGTTCATCTGTTTACAAGAATTATTTTTGATCGATAGATTTGACAGTTTTTCATGATATATGTGGATTTATGATATTTACATCACTATAACCTATGAAACATTGTTTACGGTTTTATATCACTTTTATAACTGCTACATATCCCTATGGGGTATATCTATGGGTTTTAGTGGAAATTATTGAGTTTCAGTAGCTCATAGTGGATTCCTATTTGAATTCCTGATCACATAACATGTTTTGTAGTGGAAAAAATTCATGTGTTGTTCCCATTTTGGGAAGATAGTGTTTATGGACTACAAACCATATACTATGATAATATGATATGTATTTTTCCTAGGCCATGTAGCAGGATACATGGCCAGGAAAACCTTGTAAATGGAATTTTTTGTGTTGATGTATGTAGCTAAATACACATAAACACGGTCTCAAACAAAGTCATGGTATGTGGAGACAGCCAAGTAGCTATATTGACAATATACTCTAGGAACTAAGGTTGTGTTTTTAATGGTGTGACATGGCCATCCGGTTGTATATGGTTGAAGACACACCAATAGGTTTAGATGTTGTCACACATCGTGTGACCTGAGGTAAATGTTGTTTATTCCATTACACGATGAGTACTTTGATGGGACACATCCAGGGACAGGTTTCTAGAGACACATCGTGTAATGTGGTTATATTCAATGTACTCCCCATGTAATCTTCTCCCACACACATATCTATCATCAAGATTTGGATGGATGTTTTTTAGTATCCTATTCTAATTATTTTTATGCATTGGACGTGATAGTGGCCATGGTTTTGGCATACAAGACGAGGACTGTGGTGAGGTTACATGGTCACTTGATTGTGACATAAAATGTGTATCAGTTAGGTTGATTATAATGGTTAATCTCTATGTGGGTATAGTGTTCCATTGCATCCATATAAGAGGATCTTGATCCCATCGTCTAGGTTATCTTTGATAGAGATGATGTATCCCTTTGATAGGATGGGGTGGTATACTCTATCATTTTTATATCCCAAGGTGTAGTTAATGATATGGTTGTGACCTTCATACATATGAAGAAAATACACTATATTGATGGGTATCCTAGTAGGGGTTGTGGAATAATCAAAAATGTGATCCACAAATTATCAAGTAGTTTTATTTTTGTTTGTGGTATCATTAGATATATGATCCCCTACTTAGAAGGTAGTTTTAGTAGGGGTAGTGGTAATGTTGTGAGTATGATCCCCTACTTGGTGGGTTATTCTAGTGGGGTTCATTGTATTGTTGTGAGTATGATCCTAAACACGTTGGTGTGATTTGGATTTTTTTTGAGTCACCTAGTTGTCTTGAGTGAGATTCCATTTCTCTGTATAGTTATTCTATGTCTCTGTAAGGTTTTGGGTGTCCCCAAATTGTCATGGGTGTGATCCTAAGTCTAAGATATATGATCTCTGGGGTACTAAATTGGGTTTTTCATATCCCCATGTGGTCCAAGGTGTGATCATTATTTATGAGATGAGATTAACTAATTCTATACTAGGGTTAGTTGAGTCCCCCTTCGGGTATTGGTGAGATTCCATATCTGAGTATCACGATCAGCTAGATTCCAAAATTACATTATTTGTAGAGCAACTCGATGGAGTTTGATCTCCCAAAATAATTTTATCTGGGATGTAAGGGATTTTATCTAAGAGTTATATCACTCAAATGAGTGTTATATTGGATGGCAGGGCTCATGGAGTGTTATCTCCTAAAAATGTGATACCTTTATGCCTCATGTAGAATCATGTGGCTGGCAGTGAGGTCTGGACCACATGGGACCTAGAGATGGAGATGTGTAAATATGGTTTATTCTCGGAGTCCTTACATTGATTTCACGTAAATTAATTGAAATACCATGTGGCTTGATCTGACAAGTCATGTACAGATGATGAGTGTCTGAGATAGAGTTTTTTATTCTCTCTCTTGGGTTCCACTAACTTAGGGTGATCAAAATATTTACATTCAATTTATCAATTTTATCTTGAGGTTTTGGGGTAAATAAATAGTATTTTAATACTTACCCTTATAGGGGGTCTTCCTGGACATATCATGTCTTGTGCCGATGATAGGCCTTTCGACATAGTCCCAGGAGGAACCAGAGAAGGCGGGAAAACATGATCAAGATAGATAGAGGTGTATAATTGTGCTTGAGAAAGGTGTGCTTTAGTAGTTTTTTGAGAACATTCCCCTACATTTGAGTTGTTTGGACTATTTTTCTATTTTAGTGGAGCTTTATTTTTCCCTTTTTATGATTTCATTACTTTTTCACACTCTTATTGTAGTGTATAAATATGTGAATTCATTTTTTTAGTTACAATTATCACTACACTAATACATAGATATAGATGTGTGTGTCTGTGTATTGGTACCATTGTCTATGTCCCACCATGTTTGTGATATACCTATTCTATTATATTTTCTATCACATGAGATATTATAGGTTGGATTAGGGTCGTTGAACCTTGGGCCTCAAAGGAATGGGATAACACAAATTCCTCACATATAATCTACTGATTCTAATTTGGATTCTTCCATAGGTCCTATAATAGGACATAACTATACTTATCAATAACTATATATGGATTAATTTTTATTCCCCCATTATTTATTGAATTTTTTTAATATTTTAATATGTGGCCTACCATAGATTTAAATTTCTCACCTTTTCTTATTCTACCTCTCAACCTATGACCATATTAATTCACATCAGGTTTTATCAATTTTTTTAATTTCACAATGTCACATCTTCCTTCAAACCCATTTTCTCATAAAAATGATCTAGATATATGTAGGAACCATTATAGAGTCTAATCACATGTTTTAGGTTTTTTTATCCATGAGACGTTTAATAACTACTTAGGGATTTATTCATAAAAGAATAGAATTTTTAGTTGTTGTTGGATCTCATATACTAAGAACATATACAAGATTCACCACCCTTCTATCCCACATTTTTTTAGTCTCCACAGTCTGTTGCAATTTCCCTATAACAAATCAAAACTTTGATAAAATCAACAAACATATACATTTCATAATACAATACATGGATTGGATCCAATTCATTATAAGATTTCATAGTATTTCAATGGTTATTATCATTTAAATGTGGCCAGTGATCACAAAAAACACACTTTTCTAATGGTATAGTAATAGATCAATATTTATAATGGTTTAGTGGTTTTATTATCCTATCTAATATCATCCCAATATACCTAATTAAAATAACATAATTTATGTTTCAAATCATTCAACATCCTCATGATCAAAGGCCATAAAATATCCCTGACACTCGATCAATCATAAAACCATCATTTGACACATAGCAAATGTCCCCTTTTATGATAGTCACCGGTATTTGTAGTATTCTCATCATTCTCATTGGGTAAACATATCCCAAATCAATTCATATATCACATCATTCAACATCATATATATATATACTTAAAATTTAGTTTTTTATTTGTTTGTGATATATGTCCTTAAACTAAGAGCCACACTTGTGTAAACTTCATATGACATTGAACATCAGAAACCTCATATAGACTCGGAAATTTGAACTTAATCTAAATTTGAATTTACCCCCTTTGAGATTTCCTATAATAGTATGGGTTGCATTGTTCATGTTAGGTTGTCTTTGAACTTTTTATTAATAGGAAAACTCACTTATGGTCAAATATGTATAAACATAAAATGAATTTTCTCTTTGTATATGTCGTTAAAAGATAAAATTGAGATAGTTGATATTGGACCGATTTAGATGTCCTTAAAATTTTAATTAGAATAGTCATAATGACTTTTTTTGATTAAAACCCCATAAATGGATACCTAAAAAAATATGATCTTGCACTTTATATGTCTTCACTCACTAAGCCTTAACCATCTTTCCTTAGGAAAACATTAGAGAAAAAATTAAATGGAAAAAAAACGAAAAACCTGTCAGGTTGAAAGCCCAAAAATAGATACCTGAGAGAAATATATATCTCCATTCACTAATATATTCATTTCAGTGTCTTAGTAAAACATTAATTCATAAATGGAAGAGACAAAAATTTTATTGATACAAGCACTTGGCACTAGAAACATTCAATATATGATCACCAGATCTACATATGTAAGAAATAGTTAGATATATCTATATTCTTTATATATGATCTTTTATATATTATATATATTTTGTGTAGTAAGAATGACCATGTAACATTACATTAAATATAACCCATATTTAATATTTTTTATTTCACCACTAACCAATCGCCTATTATGATTTAATTTATCTTGATTTGTTCATGTTTTTATAAATAAATCATCTAAAATTTCATTATGGTGATGAAACATGTGCTATACACATATCCCACCTATACCTATGTATGAGAAAAAGACTATGAAAAAAATAAATATCTTTAATTATTTATATGATAGGTGAACCATAAATTATACAAATGAAACACGTGGTATATATATATATCATGCCTATACCCATCATTGAGGGAAATTATTGAGTGATAATTTATTGATGAAATAATTTTTATAATTGAAATGAGTATATTCAATAAAAATTTACATCATGGAAAACATGATTATATGTTCTTATGGATTCAAATAATTTTATATTACTATTTTCAATATTATATAAAATATTAGAAACTAATTCAAGATTATAGAGATTTCATATTACCCTGAATGACTCATGTATTTTAATAATAAATTCAATTTTAACCTCCTAATGCATATTCATTAAAACCAATGAATATCAAGGGGTATGTATCATGGAATTAATATTTCAAAAGAGAAGAAAGGATTACATCTCAAAATTAGATTGTTTTTATAATGAACTAGTGTAAATGAACATATAAATCCACAAGAAACAAATAAAAAGAGTTGATGTTCTAAATGATCAATGTCAATCAATGATGGGTGGGAGGCATCAATCAGTCATTTAGGGTATAATTATTTAGGAGCCACTAATTTTTCAAATGGAATAAGTTTCTCCCCTAAAATATCTAATCTCATAGATATTCTTAAACCTTTATAATCAAAAACACTACCTTCGCAAGCTACACATTTACATATACTATGACAGGCTCATGTCTCGATATCTTTATTATTTGAATATCCATCTAACTTTGAATTTTTATTTATTCTCTTCTTATTAATTCTTTTCTTGAGTAATATTCTTTACTAATTATGAATGATCATATGTGATTTTAGATATGTGAAGATATTCTTCTCAAAAATCTAATTTTTAATGTTATTTTTTATTCTTTTAATGAAATTATATATTACATAATAATTAAATTCTCACTCTCCCAAACCAATATATAGTTAATAGAGGTGATATACATTGCTACCCATTTTAGATGGGGGTTTCAATGTAATAAAAACATAGATATTTAACCACCCCCTCTCTTGTATTATTAATTTCATAGTTATGGTTTCAACCTTAAACAATTATTTTTATTTCATTATTAAAATATATACATGAATTAGTCTACTATTAAAGAATATTTATGAAGTTATTAAAAATGGTACAATCAGGATTAGATATATGGCCAAGAATCATGAGAATCATTCTCTATAATTCCAATCTCAGAATCAGTGTCATTTCTATTTTGTGAAGTATGGAACTCTAATGTTCTCCCATGAATTCCTTCCTTTAAATTATATCAATCCATGTTACCATAATCAACCTTCCATGTGCATAAGGTGTTAACATTATAATCAATAATTTCAATATAGTATTTTAATCTCTAGAATATTTTTTCAGATTTTTTTTGGATTTCCACAGCATAAATACCCTATGTATCACCATAGGGATCTAAATTAATAAAATTATAATACAAGTATGTTTTCTCATCCATTATACCATGTTAGAAAATTTCACCCTGTGTGAAATATTTATATAGGAATGTTTCTCAAAATAATCATTAAATTATAAAATTCTCTGCACTTTGATAGTCCTATAAAATATGGTCTTTTTATATAAGTAAAAAACCCCCCTAAAAGTTCCATCTGAGTAATAAAAAATCCATGTATATGTGTACACTATAGTCAACCCAACTGGTGCTGCAAAAGGGAAAAATTATTTTGATGTTATTATCATCATATGTTAAAACCAAATTTTATTTATCATAATCATGGTTTATTTCCCATAATATCTACCAAAATATTGTGATGGAGTGGACCTATGTGTGAATATGTATTTTTATTCTAATAAACTTGGTACATAGTGCTCAAAAAATGGAAATATTATTAACTCAAACATTGAGTACTATATTTAGGAAATGTGTTTTATAAGGGTGGTCATCTACCATATATATGGTAATATTTATCACCACTTTAGTGGATGTTTCATATAGATCAATTTTAAATTGATAATGATGCATAAATTAAGTAGCTAGATCTTTGGAATTCAAAACTACGAGTTATACATATGGGTTATCTAGTATTTTTGGTCAAGGCATTAAATGAGAAATGAAAATATTGTTTCATAATTCATAACCTATTTAGAATGTTTCTTTCAAAACATGTACGAATTGTATTAAGAAACAAGTATTATATAGTGGATCACCTAGTTATATGTGATGGAGATCGTGATAATTCCTTCCTTTGGTCTCTATAAAAAATTTTATTTCCCTTTTATGTTCTAAAAAGGAAACTATTACAAAATTGGATGTTATTACTCTAGATAACGAATCACTAGGATGAAGAAACCAAAAATCCATAAGTATTGAAAATACATTTACTAGTAGAAAACCACCATTAATCATGAATTAATGAATATATACATATTTTCCCAAAATTATAGAGGTTTTAGAAAGTTATTGGCCTCTTTACCAGTAATAACCAATAATTTGATGAATTAATTTTCCCTTCTTATAATTAAGTCATATAGTATAAAGCATATAAATTACATTGAGAACCCAATAGAAAAATTATATTTAAAAATGAATAAAAATACTTTAATCAATTAAAATAAATATGAATTCCAAATATTTAATCAGGACCACAAATATAAAATAAATAATAACAATAGGAAATTTTTGATCTTATCAATCAACTTGAATAACCACAATCTTGAACAATGATGTTGAAATAAAACTTAATGGTAATAATAAAAAATTAATTTAACATATAATATTATATCTAACTATGGGAGAATATATAAGCTACTTATTAATGGAATAAGAAGTATTTAAAGGAATTAGTAAACCCTTATCCCCGTTAGAAATCTAAAATTTGGAATAATAACCCTATAGTTAGAATAGTAATGTGGCCGTTAGGAATATTAATTTGGTTGTTAGAATAGTAACCTCACTTAGGAAATTATAAATAATATTTTTTTATCTTAAAAATGAAAACATTATATATTTAAATTATTATATAATTAAATAAATGTTCTGGAAATGATAAATTAAGTGTTGATATATTTGTAAAACATAAATACATATTTAAAATTTTATAAATAATATAATGATTGAAAATAAATATTATTTTCATAAAATAGATTCATAAATTAATACTTTGTTTAATTATATTTCAATTAAAATATAATGATACCTAAATTAATTTTTTTATGTGTCAAAAAAATTTATAATATTAAAAGTGGTATTTTTTGAATAAATGATGATTTAAATTGAAAATTAAATTTCTTATATTCATAGAATTATTTTCATTAAATTATGTTCATTTTTAAATAAACTAATTGAAAATTTTTTAGTGTTAATTTTTGGTATTTTTCATAAACTGTAGGATTATTTTTGAATAGTGAAATTCAGTAATTTATGTTATTTACCAATATATGTAAGTAAATTATATTTGGAGGAACAATTAATTCATGGATGTTGTAAGTTACCATTATATAAATCTAACATTCTTTAATTACTATATTTATTCATGTGAATCAACACTTTTTATAGTTTTGAACCATAATAATAAAAAATTTAATAAAATTATCAAAAACTCCCCTCTACCCTCTCATTACCACCCCTAACCACCCTATCTCTTCACAGCTCCCAATATTTTTACCATGTATAAATTATACTCAATTTCATTCCCAATCCTCTTCCCCATGTACAATATCTACTTTTCTCAACAATAGACCAAACCCAAGATCCATAAAAAGGTTCCCAAGTAGTCCATATTCTAGAGGTAAAATCCCCTTTCATTCTCTTTTATATTTTTTTAGTCCTTCTCACATATTCTCATCTCCCATATAAAAAATAAACTTTAATCCTATAATATATATATATATATATACATTAATTTATTTTTGTTAATTTAATACCCATCATCAAATCTCTTCTCTTCTACTTTTATCTTAAAAAACATCATATGTGATAAGTTTATTCACCACCAACGTGGCTCACGATTTTTCATTTACCATTAACGCCTTCTGTTATGGTAATAAAACTATTATAATTGTTAAAAAGACTATAAAATTAATATTATAAATTTTTTAATTTCATGTATCTAATATATATTCATAATATTAAATAATAAAACAAACTGCATTGTGATGACCAAAAAATGGCCAAAAATAACTACACGTTTAGCATTAACAATTTATAAAATGAATAATACTCATGTAGGGAAAAAAATATGATATATGGGTACCACCTAAAATTATGTAAGTATATTAATTCTATTTTATTCTAATTTTGGTTTTTTTCTTCCATTTGGCTTTAACTCTATAATTAATGTCAAGGGAAATGAGCATAAAATCATGTAACAAGCACTTACATAACAATGAATTCAAACAATATAACTCAACAAAACTCTAATTAGTTAAATTAATAAAATTATAATAAAACAAATATATATTGAAAAGGTTATGAATTAATTTATTAATTAAACAAATTTAATTATTCAGGTCATTAAGTGAATGTGTAGAAAACATTTTGACATAGGGTAAGGGATCTCTTTGTACCACCAAATATACCCTTGGGTTGCACATTATATCTATTTACACTAATATATTTCTTCATTATTTTTATATAGTTATTAGAATAATTTAATATATTTTACAAACATAAAAATTAAGATCAATTCATCCTTTTTTTATGGGGAAAAGAATTTTTTAAAGGATACATTCTCAATTCCTCCCAATAAGAATGCTCAGATAAGGAGAAATTTTTCAATTCTTACCCATTATCTAGTACACTCCATAAACTATTGAATCCTCCATTAATTTGAAAAAACCAATAGTTTTATCATGATAAACTATGCTTGTTAATTTTTTAATTTATACAAACAGTTTAGAATCTTCCTCTTAAAAGACTCTTTAATATTTTCCCATAAACCATAGTAAAGTGTCAAATTTTTAATTTTTATTTAACACTATTTTTACATGTTTTCACATCAGGGGGAAATACTATCATTATCTATGATTATTTTTTACATAGGATTTTCTACTTATTATTAAAATATATTATTTCATTGACAAATTATAATACACTTTTTTGTTATGCCGTATGGCCTGATTACAATACCCATTTCCTTCTATGGGTAAGAATTATGTTTATTCCTTATGTTTTATTATATATGAGGAAAATATATGAATAAACATGTTATGATGGGTAAAAACATATAGTACTCTAATTAATTGGGTAATTTTCTTCCTCATTAGATATCATATTTGGGATTATGTAGTAAATTTAATCCATTATGGGACTTTGTCCACCATGTGATATAGTGTTGGCAGTTAGAATTATATTATGTTTATGTAATTTTATGTGTTGCTGCCAAGTTCCTATATTTCCATGATCATATTATTGCCTATTCATTATCATAGGCCTCAAAATGTTTATCCATATTCTATTCATATTATGATATCATGTTATTCCTTTGAATGTTGTGATATGCTTCTTTTCAATAATTATTCCCTTACATTGCTTTTTATCTTGTCCCTTTTGCCTTTGATTTCTTTAGTTTACCCTATGGATAAGTAGAAATCAAAATAATTCTGGAGAACATTATGGAAGATTAATATAAATATTTTCTATTCTACTCCCATATTTTCATATTTATATACCTAGTATTCCAAAGACACATGATTTTATCATCGTTGTATTTTTTTTGATGGATAATCATTCTTAAAATTTATTAATAATATCTGTAAAAGTATAGAGTCACAATATTTGGTATTAGATCACAGTCTATTAATTTTTTGAGTATAGGACTAGAAATATATATTATGAACCCCGGGTATAATTTTATCACTATTAATAACCTAGATAGAAACATTGGGAATCAAAATTTTAGATATAGTTATGATTTATATTTTTTCATATATATTCAAATATTCTTTTTTTGTGTTCTCATTAGCTATGTATTCTAGATCCCATAATAGTATTTTTATTTTATTATTTAATGGATAATAAATGGTGAAACTATTCCAAAAAACAATTTTATCATCAATGTGATGATTTCCCAATTGAAATTCCAAATCTAATGGTAATGGGATCCCAAAAAATCATGATAGTAATAGAACAACTGGCTCAAGAAATGAATAATAACATGGATAATATTGAATTCCCTCCTAATATTAAGTGTAAGGACCCGACCCCAGTTGCCCGGAGCCGGTGCCTTATTTGATTACGTTGGAATACATAAAAGGAATACGAATCCCAAAGGACTGAGTAGTTTAGTATTATTGGAAACAAGATATATACATAGGTTTATCATTTCAACATGAAGGGAATCAAAAAAACTATTTTAATCCACTAGAAACATCACATCTCCCAGATTATGCTTGTAAGTCATTAATAAATTACTTCTTCATATCCTGGAAAAATGAAACATAAGAAATGGGTGAGCTCAAATGCTCAGTAAGAGTAAGAAATACAGCGGAAGATAATATAAACATTAGACATGGTGAATAATTGAAAACACATGCCTTTAATAATAAACTTGAAACATATTATGGAAGAAATATAAGCTATATTAATAATTCCATAATTAAACATAATAATGGGTATTCTACTAGTCTAATAACCACATGATACATGAGAACATAAATATAATCATAGATGTATCTTGGGGCATTACTTACATAATCTTATAACCATCTTGGCTACCTCAAAATTTGTAACCCTCACAACTACCTTGCTTTGTGTAACCATCGCAGTTACACTTGGAGTAACCATATGGCCGACCTCCAACTTACTCATACCAAATGCATTGGAGGGAAATATAGGTCCCAACCTTCATTATAAACAATTCACAATAACCAAAACATTATCATACAACATAAATAATATCATAAAAACATTTATTTTGAATCTTGTAAAACATAATTTTAAAAGAGGATTTTAGAAGAAAAGTCCCTTATAAACATAATATACATGAAGTGAGACTTATTATAGTGGATGGAATATTTATATACTCTGTAAATAAACATAATGAAACATAATATAAACAGAACCGATCACACAAACTATTTAAATAGCACATAAATAATAAATTAGAAGGTTAACCCAAAGAATGGAAATCGGGTTAAGAATTTCCTTACAACAATGTGATCGGTCGACTCATATGACCAGAACATAATAAATATCAAGTAAATAATTGAATAACATGAATATAAAGAGTACCATGTTATTATATATATCAAATGATAGTACAAATATACCACATACAAGAAATAAGTGGTGAACGATGAAAATCTCACAGAAATGAAAGTGAGAAGAGGAACCCCTTACAACATTGTAATCAATTGATTCGTTTGACCCAATATTAATGATTGTAAAATGATAAATTGAATATCATAAAAAGAATATTAATGATATTACACAATAATTGGCAGTATTCATACACCATACAAAGTAATAGAAGGGAATACGGAATATTTCACAAAAATTGAATTGAGGTGAAGAAACCCTTACCTTAAATCCAAATGTGTTCTCCTCTTGAACATAAGGTACTGGAATGTGAAAATATACATGTCAATAACTTATTTCAGAACCTAATAGACATGTATTTATTTTATCATAATTATGTTCAGTTCCTTTATGTTATTATTTATAAGTTATTATATTGAATTTCGTCGTTCTGGATTGTTTGTTTCCTTTATTTTCATATTCGGTTCACTTGTTTTTTTGTAATGAAGTTGAATGGATGTAAATCTCCAGAATTGAAATCAAATATTACTTATGAACATACATAATTGTTAATGTCCACTTCTATCATTTGGTTACATGTAATGAGGTTGAATCATTAGATGACAGTCACTTTGATTAATCGGCAGTACTTGGATTATTATGAACTAGTTTTGTCATATAACTTAATTATATGTACACATTTCTGTTCATGAATATTAATTAGGTTATAAAAAATATTTTATATTCTGGTTCAACCATGAATATGGTTTCTTGACCAGTAATGAAGAATAAATTTAAGAACGAAACTTCGTCGTCCACGAAGGTTATAAATCGGAACCATATGGATGTCGATTTCGTTTACAAAATAAAAGGGAGGGAGTAAGATTATTTAAGATAGTTCTTCCATTCACATGATTTAAATCCATTATATATATTCTAATTGAGTTATAATGATCATTTTGATAGAGGAGGCTAGGAAAGAAGGATAAAATAAAGTAATCTTAAAACGAAATAAAACTTGATAAATTTCATTCGAAAATTCGGCAGCCTAAAGGCGTCTCTTAAAATTTCATAAAATTATTTTGATGAGACGAATGGAATATCTCATCATCCATACATACTATTGATAGTATGGGGAAATATTTAATGAAATATCTCAACACAAAACAAAGGAAATGGAAGAGAATAACATAAAATGGAAGAAAAGAATGAAAATGAAAGAGGATGTTTACCTCTTGATCTCTTCTCCTTGAGATCCTCCTTAAGGGCTTTGGTCTTGGTCTTTTGGGGATACCAGAAGATCTAGGACGTGGGGAAGAAGATTGGGGAGGTAATTTGGAAGAATCTAGAAAATTCTCAAGGCTTTAGAGGTGTGGGAGGAAGAAGGTAGTGAGGGTAGTATTTATAGTGGAAGAGGGGAGGTATTTTAGATTATTTTAATCATTATTATAATATTTTTATCAAGTCTATGAATAATCTCAAAACAAGTTTCCCTAAATAGTGATAATATCATGTGAGTTTGATGAAAGATTCCCTTAATCACTTATTATGTCATAAATAGTGCATTTTTACTGATAAAATGATTATACAGTATTTTATCGTATTTCACTATTCACCGAAAATTCAAGAGATTCAGAAAAATACCAAAAATTTACCCCTACCATTTTTCGATGTGTAGAATTCAAAAGTGAAATAAATTTTTCAAAAATAATTTTCTAAATATTATTAATTTAATTTTTAAATATGGTCACAGTTAATTCGAAAAATAACAATATTGAAGTGCAATTAGTTTTATGTCACATTGGAAAATTAATTAAGATCCCATTATCCTATTACCCTGGGAAAATAAAAATATTATTATTTTTTACTATTCATGTGGTCATATTAATAATCATATTACTATTCATAAGGGTATGTTACTATTCACCAAAAAACAATTTTGTTCTATTAGACTCCAACTGACTTACTGAGCACAACTCTAGATGACCATTTCTTGAAATTCAAAATATAGAAGAGTATAGATTATAATATTGAATTCTATATTTATTTCCAAAACATTAGGTTGTTACATTATTCCCTCCTTCAAAGAATTGTGTCCTTGAAATTCATTTCATAAACACAAAAGAAATCTCTCGGACGTTCTTACCACATCTCCTGTCGTAGAGGATCCTCAGTTGCATTCAGCGGAAAACCAAAATTGTTGCTCAACTCATCTAGTTCTCTGATCCAGACACACCTCGGATAGAAGGGTTTGAACTCTTGCATCGAACACTTAGGATTATAGAGGGAGGCTTGAACATTTCAATGTTTGGAAATGTCCGAATAGACCAACATACGAAGAACTCGCTGAACTATGTCTCAACTGAGCACATCTAAGTCGTATATATTGTTGTACAAGATAAAACTAAGGAGTTGGTACATGTATGATGCAAAAAGTTTTACCTCCAAAGTAGCCTCTTGAAAACATAACCTAGCCATATAGTTTCGTCCTAGGGTGAAACATTGGAATAACCCTTCGTGGTATTTCCCTTTTCGCCTGTACTCAAACAATTGTGCCATGGAAAAGCGGTAGTAAATGGAAGCATTCCCTTGATAGGTGCAGAGAATGTTCGGACTGTTTGTCACTTTATATAGTTGTTTACACATTTTTTACATGTTTTCGAGAGGTAGTTACCCTTATTCACAGGGTTTGATTGCAATGATTTCTAGGATCTCTACAGGAAGAGATAACATATGGGTTTTTCCTTCCATCTGAAGATTTAAATGTTTATATAGTGATACTCATTTAAAAGTATAACTGATGAAAGGATAATAAAGAGAAGATACAACATGCTATATTCGTATATAACCACTAGTTCAAAATGTAAAGTTGGGCTAATGGTTTCCCAAGTCCCCTAATACCTAAATCCCCAAACTAGTTCAAAGATTAAAATCTCTCAGAACCATACGCAAGACTAGACACACGTTACTCCGGAAGTCCCTTTACTGGAGACACCACCGATGCTAGGGTGCTGATGACCTCAGGTAAATTCCGAATGTAGTATTCAGCTGATCGATTTCATTAACCCATACACACTCTAGACTGCTAGGGTTGAAACTATGCTTAAAGCACTCAGGCTTCCATAGAGAGGCACGAGAAGTGTGGAAGTCAGAAATTTCAGTGTGGACTAAATCCCTATAATTCCCATGCACCACATTATTCATGAAGATATTGATGTTGTAAAGTTTTCCGTACACACTAAATCTCAAGATCTTAAATAGGTAGGTCGCTCGATGGTCACCTTCCAAAGAATCTTCATGAAATTTACTCAAAACCAGGTAGTTATTAGTTGGAGTGAAACATAGAAAATGAGCTTCATGATACTTCCCTCTTTTCCTATATTAAGCAAATTGTGCATATGAAATAATGTAATAGACCAGATTTCTTCCTTGGTAAAGATGGAGAATGTTTGGACGATTTGATACCCAAAAAGAGTAGATTACAAGTCAGACGTATGTTGGCATAGGGCTAGTCCTCTTCGGAGCATGTCTTGACAATTATAGTATCTAACAACTCGGTAGGTAGTGATAAAATATTGGTTGGTTTACTCATATTATATATGAAAAGTTTTAGTAAATAAATATTCAGTATGGAAAATCCATTTTAAACCAAGTTTTTGTTTATATAAAAACATATCAAAAAAGAGAATACAAAGTCATTCATTTAGACATTATTTATAAAACTCAAAAAATTACACAATCTATTGCTCCCTTTCACAAAATATTAGTATGTAATTCCTAACATCATTGGTGATGTCCCTCTACCTCCACCACCTAAGGAGGAAGGTTTTATTCAACTCTACTCCCAAGGAAGAAAAAAGCTCGTGGGTCTCCTCTTCCCAAATACAATCTCAGAAAATTAAATCGTGGTTAAACCCAAGATCTCATTTGATACAAGTGGTTTTCTAGAAATAGGCACGGGTAACATCATGTTCCGCGACATCCTCTTGGATTTGGTTCCTAACGATCTTTCTAACCACATCATATTTGAAGGATTTGATGAATGATTCAAAATTGCAGAGGTCCCCAAGAATGTTGAAACTCAGGATTTGGTACATAAAGACTGCGTGGAATTCCATCTCCATTATAGCTTCTCTGAAAGCCGTGATGTCCAACCATTTCTTATTCAGGGTGAAACACTGGAAGAGTCCCTCGTAGTACTTCCCTTTATTTTTATAATTCTCGAATAGTGAATTGGCCATTTGGTTATACACAACTTCCGATCCCTGGAAGATTCAAAGGAAATTTGAGTTGTTCGAAACATTGTAAAGAATCTTGCAGGATTGTCGGAGGTTTCCAAAGGGTTCATAGTCTTTTGTACATGACTTCACAATTATAGTTTCAAGGATTTCCGTGGGAAGGGACAAAAGACTTGTACCATTATTTTCCATCTGAAAATTTTAAAAAAACATCACTCTTATTATTGTTTAAGAAAGTTAATAATTGTTCAGTTCTGGTTTCCAGAGTTATTCAATCCCAATTCTATGAGGAAAATTTACATTAACTCCCTTATAATGTCTTGTAAAAAAATATGAATTATCCTAAGCATATCATCGAGGAGTGTCATAACCAAGAGTGCAGCAAGGCCCGTTGTCATGTACCAGTTCCAGTTCAAGTCTAGCTCAAAGCGGTGTTTTCGAGTTTTACCCCTAGATACATATGTGCCAGAGCCGCCTCTACCTACTTGTATCCAGAAAGGGATTCATTTTCTAGAAGGATTAACATATTCTATGCCTTACCAAAATACAAGGATGTTATTGTATGTTTTTCCTCAAATACTATCTTAGGGCTTTGTTCCCTAATCTACGTTTTCTAAATCTAGTTTCCAATTTTTCCACTAAACTTTCCACTGATACCAACTGTAAGAACCCGACCCCAGTTTCCTCGAGCCGGTGCCTTATTTGATTACATTGGCATACATACAAGGAATACGAATCCCGAAGGACCGAGTAGTTTAGTGTTATTGGAAACAAGAAACATACATAAGTTTATCATTACAACATGAAGGGAAACAAAAACACTATTTTAATCCACTAGAAACATTACATCTCCAAGATTATGCTTGTATGTCATTCATAAATTACTTCTTCATATCCTAAGAAAATGAAATATAAGAAAGGGGTGAGCTCAAACGCTCAGTAAGAGTAAGCAATACAGAGGAAGATAATATAAACATTAGACATGGTGAATAATTGAAAACAAATGCCTTTAATAAAAAACTTGAAACATATTAGGGAAGAAATATAAGCTAAATAAATAATGTCATAATGAAACATAATTATGGGTATTATACTAGTCGAATAACCACATGAAACATGAAAACATAAATATAATCATAGAGGTATCTTGGGGAATTACATACATAATCATGTAACCATCTTGGCTACCTTAAAATTTGTAACCCTCACAACTTCCTTACATTGTGTAACCATCACAGTTACACATGGAGTAACCATACGGCCGACCTCCAACTTACTCATACCCAATGAATTGGAGGGAAATATAGGTCCCACCCTTCATTATAAACAATTCCCAATAACCAAAAAATAATCATACAACATAAATAATAGCATTAAAACATTTCTTTTGAATCTTATAAAACAGAATTTTAAAAGAGGATTTTAGAAGAAAAGTACCTTATAAACATAATATAATTGAAGTGAGACTTAATAGAGTTGAAGGAATATGTATATACTCTGTAAATACACATAATGAAACATACTATAAATAGAACCCATCACACAAACAATTTAAATAGAATATAAATAATAAAGTATATGGTTAAGCCAAAGAATGGAAATCGGGTTAAGAATTCCCTTACTACTATTTGATCAGTCAAGTCATATGACCAGAACTTAATAAATATCAAGTGAATAATTGAATAACATTAATATAAAGAGAATAATGTTATTATATATATCAAATGATAGTACACATATACCACATACAAGAAATAAGTGGTGAACGATGAAAATCTCACAGAAATGAAAGTGGGATGAGGAACCCCTTACAACTTTGTATTCAATAGATTCGTATGACCCAATATTAATGATTGTCAAATTTCAAATTGAATATCATAAAAAATAAATATATTCATGATATGAGACATTAATTGGAAGTATTCATACACCATACAAAGTAATAGTAGTGAATACAGAATATCTCACAAAAATGGAAGTGGGGTGAAGAAACACTTACCTTAAATCCAAGTGTGTTCTCCTCTTGAACGTAAGGTCCTGGAATGTGAAATTATACATATCAATAACTTATTTCAGAACCTAATTGACATGTATTTATTTTATCATAATTATGTTTAGTTCCTTTATGTTATTATTTATAAGTTATTATATTGAATTTTGTCGTTATGGATTGTTTGTTTCCATTATTATCATATTCGATTCACTTGTTTTTAAGTAATGAAGTCGAATGGATGTAAATCTCCAGAATTGAAATAATATATTACTTATGAAAATAAAAAATTGTTAATGTCCACTTCTATAATTTGGTTACATGGAATGAGTTCGAATCATTAGATGACAACAACATCGATTAATCGGCGGTCCTTTGATTATTTTGAACTAGTTTTGTCATATAACTTAATTATATGTACATATACAGGTTACTGAATATTAATTAGGTTATAAAAAATATATTATAGTCTGGTTCAACCATGAATATGGTTTCATGACCAGTAATGAAGAATAAATTTAATAACGAAAGTTCTTCGTCCACGAAGGTTATAAATCGGAACCTTATGGACGTCGATTTCATTTACAAAATAAAAGGGAGGGAGTAAGAATATTTAAGATAGTTTTTTCATTAAAATGATATAAATATAGTATATAGATTCTAATTGATTTATCTTGATCTTTTGGATAGAGGAGGTTAGTAGAGAAGAATAAAAGAACGGAATCTTAAAATGAAATAAAACATGATAAATTTCTCGCGAAAATTCAGCAGCCTAACGACGTCTCTTAAAATTTCATAAAATTATTTTGATGAGAGGAATGGAATATCTCATCATTCATACATAATATGAACAGTAAGGGGAAATATTTAATGACATATCTCAACACAAAACAATGGTAATGGAAGAGAATAACATAAAATGGAAGAAAAGAATGAAAATAAAAGAGGATGTTTACCTCTTTATCTCTTCTCCTTAAGATCCTCCTTAAGGGATTTGGTCTTGGTCTTTTGGGGAGACCAGTAGCTCTAGGACGTGGGGAAGAAGATTGGGGAGGGAATTTAGCATAATTTAGACAATGATCAAGGCTTGAGAGGTGTGGGATGAAGAGGGGATTGAGTGTAGTATTTATAGTGGAGGAGGGGAGGTATTTTAGATTATTTTAATCAATATTATAAATATTTTTATCAAGACTATGAATAATCTCAAAACAAGTGGCCATAAATAGTGATAATATCATGTGAGTTCGAATAAAGTGTCCTTGCATCACTTATGATGTCATAAATAGTGCATTTTTACTGATAAATTGATTATACAGTATTTTATCGAATTTCACTATTCACCGAAAATTCAAGAGTTTCAGAAAAAAAACAAAAAATTTACCCCTAACATTTATTGATGTGTAGAATTCAAAAGTGAAATCCATTTTTCAAAAATAATTTTCTAAATATTATTAATTTAATTTTTAAATAAGGTTACAGTTAATTCGAAAAATAACAATATTGAAGTGCAATTAGTTTTATGTGACATTGGAAAATTAATTTAGATCCCATTATACTATTTCCTTGGGAAAATAAAGTAATAATATTATTTAATATTCATGATGTCATATTACTATTCATATGGGTATGTTACTATTCACCAAAAAATAAGTTTGTTCTATCAGACTCCAAATGACTTACTGAGCACAACTCTAGATGACCATTTCTTGAAATTCAAAACATAGAAGAGGATAGATTATAAAATTGAATTCTATGTTTATTTCCAAAACCTTGGGGTGTTACATTAAGAAAGATAATGTTTTAGTTAGATCATTTAAATAAAAAGGTCTCTCATATTTAGAGGATATTCTAATCCTATCATCATAAAAAATGTATTTACTCCCTTGATAAGATATCATATATCTATCAAAGCTCGAAAGAAAACAAAGGCATGCTAGTGGTCTATAGTTTTTAATGTGAAGCTAATTATCAGTGGAAAATGATCAAAAAAACAATGTATAAGAATTTAATTTATCACATTAAATAGGAAAAAATTAGGAAAATATTTTCCACTAAATAGTTTCCCTAAATCAACTACTTCAAATGGAAAGGTAGTTTATCAGACTGATGAAAATGGAATACGAGTCTTTCATGGAGTATGTGGAAAATTTCACAAAGCTTTCATGATACTTCTATTTCATTTTTATGAATACTAATATAATTTTAGATATCTTATTATGCATATTATAGTCGAGACTATGAAAATCCTTCATAATTAGATACTTCTATAGTAATGAAGTGATAGTTTATTTTTCCTTTAAAGTTGAGAAAGATATTAGTTATTCTGAGGGGTCATGTGAGAATAGGTACAAAAATGTAATATAAAATTCTATTTAGAAGGTACAATAGAAAAATATTATAATAAAAATAAAACACATCATCCCACGTGTCAAAATTGTGGGAAGAAGCATAATTAGAATTGTTTAAACGGAACAAGAACATGATTCAGGAGTGGAATATATTGTTTACTCTCTAATAAATGCCAAGGTGAAATGAAGAAACCAACTAATGAGGATGTTTATAATTTGGATCAGATGAAAAATACTATTTTTATAAATCTATTTATTTATAAATAATATGGGAAATATGAAATCCAATGACCTATGAAAAGGATTGTTAAGGAAAATATGTGACAATATCCTCTAAGATAGCAATGAATGAAATATTTCATCACTAATGATAAGGTGGATCACAACAATGATTTAGTGATAGGTATTCCGGTTATTTATTCAGGAAAAAATAAAATAATATTTGATTCTGGTTCTATGTATTATTTCATATCAGGAAATTTTAGTATAACTATTCAATCATCACCTCAAACAATGGAGGTTGAGTAATAAGTAATAAAAAATTCAAAAAATTAATGCATATAAAGTATATAACTCCTCCCAAGATAATTTTTGTAGACTAAAAATTAATGAAATTTTTTGATTTTATATTGGTCATGTATTTTCAACCTTTATAAAATCAAATAATCAACATTCTGTAATGGGAGATCACTCTTCACATCCCAAGGAATCCTAAAATTCTACATAAGTGTAAGGAGAATAATTAATCTCTTTTATAATAACCATATAAAATAGGGATATTATTTATGTATATTAAATGATATCTAGCTAAAATGAATGAGATAAATGATAGAATCATGCTCGAAGACATTCCCATTATGTGGTACTGCACGAATGAGTTCCCTGAAGAATTTCAAGGTCTTCCTCCTAATCAAGAGGTTGATTTCTCAATTAAACATATTCCTGAAACATTTCCTGTATAAGAGACTATTTTTAGAATGAATAATATTGAGTTGGAATAACTAGAGAATTATTTATAATAGAATCTGGAAAACAATTCCACACTCCCGAGTTCTTGACCATATAGTGTCATAGTCCTCGTCGTCAAGAAGAATGATGGATCAATTCTCCTCTATATTTACTTTTTAGAGCATAAAAACCCACAAAAAGTAAAATGCATCTCCAATCATGAATAGACACATTTTTTGATCAACTATATGGGGTAATGTATTTCCATAAAGTGGATCTTTGGTTGAGATATCACCAATTAATGGTGAGTAAGGAAGATATTCGCAGTGCTACATTTCAAATGAGTTATGGAAACTGTGAGTTCATAGTGATTCCCTTTGGACTCACTAGTACTCCAATAATATTTATTAACGTAATGAAAATATTATTTAGATATTACCTTGGAAATTTTGTGGTAGTCTATATCAATGATATTATGATATACTCCAAGAGAAAGGAAGAACCTGGGGAGATTTTGAATATTATGGTGATAACATTGTGAAGGAAGAACTATATGCCAAGTAGAGTAAATGTGTGTTCTAGATGGAGAAAGTGTCATTCATGTGGAATGTTTTCACTAATAAAGGAATACCCATGGACCCATTAAAATAAGGAAAACAAAAAAGTGGCCCAGACCATCATATGTAACCTAGATCCATAGTTTCTAGGGTCTAGCTGGGTATTATTGAATATTTTTTAGGAACATATTAAAATTTTAAAAACCACTAAACAAGATATCTACGAAGGGAGTAAATTTTTTCTGGAACAATGAATATGAAGATTGTTTCAAATATTTGAAAAAGAGTCTTATCACTGCACCAATAATCTCACTACCAATAAGTAAACAACTCTTTGTGGTATATAGTCAGGTACAAATGAATGGATTAAACTATATACTAATGAAAACTAATAAAATAAAATCCTATAACTCATGGAAGTTTAATTTTCACGAGAAAAAGTTTCCTATGCATATTATAGACTTGACTATTTTGTTCTTGACATTGAAAATTTGGCCAAATTATATATATGAGGAGAACTGAGTGATATATACTAATCATAAGAGCCTCAAATATATATTCAAATATAAGGAGCATAATATTTTCCAATGAATATGGTTATAGATCTTGAGGGATTATGACTACTCAATAAATTACCAACCGGGTAATGAAAATAATGTGGTATATTCTCTAATAAGAAATTAAAATGCATCTTTTCAACAATGAGAATTGAGAAGGATCGAGTATTCTTATACTTTCAACGGATTTAAAAGGGAATCATGATGGAAGGTGCATAATCATTCTTTTCATAAATGACTACTCAATCATACCATAGAAGAAAATAATTGATTCTCAATTAAATAATGTGGAAAATAAAAAAAAGGGTGGAAGCTATAATAAAAAGAAAATCCTCAAAGTTTAAAATAAATGAGGAGTGAGACATAAGATTTGATCCATGAATATATGTACCATCTAATATAGAGATAATGAAAGACCTTTAGAATGATACATTTATCTCGACATTATCCATACACACACTGAGCATAAAGATGCTTGAGATCTCTGAGATCACTATTGCTGGGACTATATGATGAGGTAGATTGATGAATATACATCAATGTGCCTGGTATATCAGCAAGTGAAGAATGAAATAAATAATTATAAGGGGAAAATGTCACCATTACCCATAGCTAAATAGAAATGGGAAAAATAACTATATAATTTTTCATTAGAATTATAAAGTCATATAATAGAAATAATTATATATGAGTCGTTTTGGATCATCATACAATGAAAATTCACTTTATAATGATTCAAGAGGTCCTCTCATTCAACCAACTTGGATGGATATACAATAATAAAGCTTGGAGGCTATATGGAATACCATTATCAATTATATTTGATCATGATATGTGATATACCTATAATGGATGGATAAGTATCCTATTTTCTCATAAAATTGATTAGAACTTCAAAATGGATTATCACTGCAAACTAATGGCTAATCATAGAAGACTATTGATAAATTTTAATATATCTTTTTATAATTATCAATAGACACCAATGGAGTTTGGGATCAACAATTTTACAAGTCAACTTCTCTTAAAAAAGTATTTTCCACTAAATAATCCAAATGAATCAATTTGAATTTTTTTAACAAGAAATTTGCAGAACACCACCATGATGGGATGAAGCTAGTGAATATATGATATTGGGAGCATAAATTATCGATTAAATAATAGAAAAAGTGAAAAACATTCAATACAACATTTGGGAAGCCAAAATTCTATAGAATATCTATAAAGATAACTATTAATGGACATATAGTTTAAATTTGGAGATGTGGTATTCTTCTATATATCACCATTGAAAATATTAATGAGATTTCAGAATAAATAAAAGTTATGTCCCATGTACATCATCCACATTGATATTCTTGATCGTGATGGATCTATGGCCTATCAAATTGCACTACAACCAATAATGTATCATGCACATGATGTATTAGATGTACCTCTATTAAGGAAATACATAACATATCCTGTAAATATATTGAATTGAATGTTGATATATCTAGAAAATGATCTCTCTTATGAGGAGTTACTGGAGGAGATCATTAACCATTGTGATAAAGTTCTATGCAATAAAAAACTCACCCTGTCAATTTACTATAGAGAAACCATAAATAGAAAGATTTGATGTGGAAATCATAGAGGTGATAAAGAAGAATTAATATTAAAAAATATTTTCACCATATTATGTAAAATGAAATATTGAGGTTGAAATTTTTTGACATGGGTATAATGTAATAACCCAAAAATTTATGAATTAAAATTTGCAACTTATAATTCAATCATGTTGTACAAATCACATTCATCCCACATAGATCCCAATAATTATATTATTCTTATAATTGAATAATCACTCTTTAGTCATAAAAAAGAATAATAATAATAAATATTACATTACAATAATAAATATAAAATAATATATTAACAATATGAAAATTTTGATATTCTTGATCCACAAGAATGAATACACTCATGAAAAAGTTTTAAAAATAAAAAAAATGTGAATAATAAAATATTAATTTAAAATATTATACTAGATATATCCTTTTGAGAAGATATAAGTTACTGAAGAACTGAATAAGAGTTATTTACATAATGTTTCAAACCCTTATGACCATTAGAAATCTGATCATTGGTATAAGAACATAAGATTTCGAAAAGTAATATGACCGTTAGGAATAGTAATCTGGCCAATAGAATTATAACATCACCTATGATAGTAGAAATAAATTTTAGTTATCTTATAAAATAAAAAGTGATATATTTATGTATTATTATAATTAAATAAATGTTTTAAGAATGATAATAAGTGTTGGTATTTTTGTAAAATAGAAATGCTCATTTACAATTTTATATTTCAAAAAATTATAAAAAAGAATATTTTCATTCATAAAATCAATACAGTAATTAATATTTGTAAGTATTATATTTATAATATAATTTTATGAGACCATAAATACTTTTTCTAAGTGTTATAAAATCAGTTATATTATTAAGCTTGATATTGTTCGAATAAATTATACTTTTAATTAAAGATAAAATTTCTCATTATTAGAGAACTATTTTCACAAAAAAGAAGTTAATTTTGAAATATTCATGTAAAAAAATTGTAACGGTGAATTTTTGTGATTTTTCAAAAATAAATGAATTTTTTGTGAGAAGTGAAATACTATAATTAGTGATATTTAAAATTTTAGGCACATAATTGAACTTTTGAGTCATGATTTAGTCATGGATGATGAAAGTGACCATAATATATAATTCACATGATATATTTATTATATTTATTCATATTAATCAATAATATTGATATTATTGATCCAAAATAACATAAAAAACAAGTATAATAAATAAACACTACACTCCTCCCACCAAAATTTCTACCTCTGACCAACCCATCTTTTCACACATCTTAGGATTTTTATATTTTTTAATTTTTTTCAAATTCCCTTCTGAGGTATCTTAACAATTTCCTAGATCTTCTAGTCCCATCAAAAGGTCAAACGTAAGATCCTGATGGTGGTTCCTAAAGAGAAAATTTTTATGTGGTAAAATCCTCTTTATTTCCCTTTTAAATTCATTATTCTTTCTTCCTTATACCCACCTCCCCAATCCAAACAAAATTATAAATCTAATATTATATATAAAAATTAATTTCTTATAAAAAAAATAATTCACACAGAAAAATCTCTTATGTTCCATTTAATCGGAAATATAAAAACATCGTCCTTGATATGTAGATTCACCACCTTCGTGGATGATGATATTTGGTTTTCAATTACCACCTTCCAAGATGGTAATAAAACCATTATAATGGTTAAAATATATTTTAAAATGTATATTATATATTCTTTAAATTTTTTCAACTAATATATATGCATTATAGTATAGAATTAAACAAACTAGTTGGTTATGTTTGAAAACCCAAAAAATTAAACTAAATGTTTAACATTAAAATTTTATGAAATGAATCATCCTCATATCATTATATATATATATATATATATGTAGACCATATAATTTATTTAAATTTTATTATTACTATAACATTCCACTTCTAGGTGTTATCTTCCATTTGACATTTACTCACATAATTAAACTTAAGGGAACAAACCATAAAACCATGAAATAAATTCTTATAGAACAACAAAATTAAACATTATACCTCAAAAAATAGCCAATAATGCATTAATAAAATAACTATATATAAATTTTATGTTTAATATGTTCTGAATTTAATTATTATTGAATATAATATGATTATTATTTACATTAATTGAAATTATAGAACAACAATTTAATATAAGGTAAGGTATTTCTCTAAACCCCCAAATTTACCATTGGGTTATTCTTTATCTCTCTTAACACCAATTTATTTCATCATTGTTTTTATATAATTATTATAAATTATTCCTATTTATTCCAACGTTTTTTATCCAGATTGACTCATCCTTTTTTAATGAAAAAATACATGTTTTAAAAGGTGCCTTTCTCAATACCACCCAATAATCAAGCTATATTAATGGTGAATTCTCAATTTCATACTTATTTAAAAGTACATGACATAAAATATTTTAAGACACCATTATTTTTAAAAAATCATGAATTATATCATTAAAACAATCTATGATCATTTTCTATTTTATACAAACGTATATTCATTTTCCATTTAAAATACTCTTTAATATTTTCCTGTAAACCACCCGAAAGTGTCACGTTTCTAAATGTTCTTAAACACTATTTTTACATGTGTTCAGTTCATTTAGACATAATTTATTATTTTATATGACTATTTTGCCATAGGAATTTACAAGTTTTTTTAAACCTATTCCTTCAAAGATACTATTATAATGCTCCTTTTTGGTTATGCATTATGACCTGATTATGATACCCATTTCTTTCTATAGGTATCCTTTGTTGATTTCATAGGATTGATTATTTTTATTGAAATCATAATCATGAACATGTTATTATGGGTGTGACCAGATAAAACTTTAATGCATTGGATAATGTTTAGTCTAATGATACTTAATGTATGGGATTAGGCAGTAAACCTAATGTATTATGGGAATTTTTCAACCATGTTATATAGTCTCAGAAGATAGCATCGACTCTTGTTTATATCATGTTATGTGGTTCTACCCCATTCCAATATTTCTATGATCATTTGATTCCATCTTTTTTATGATATTCCTCTACATGTTTATTAATGTTCCATTCTTATAATATTACCATGTTATGCCTTCCCTTACTAGGATTTATAGATCATCCCTTTTGTCTATTTATTATCCATGTTACCCTACACACACATAGGATATAAAATAATTTTTGGATACTATTATTGAATATTATTATAAATAAGTTTTATTCTATTTTCATGTCTTCAATTTTATGTATCCATTATTCCAAATACACGAGACTGTACGATCCTCTGTTTTTATTTAATGATTAATTTTACATAAAATAGTGTAATAATATGTGTCAAAGGATAGGTTTATTATATTATAGATGGTTTCATCCCATAAGATAATAAAATTTATTGATCCATGTACTAAAAGTAATATTCAAATATTGGCTACTTCTTACATCCCCTTTTCAAAAAATAAATTTTCTTAGCATCATCCCAATCAGTTAAATGTATGAGAAACTATTTTTAAATTTAACCAAGTTAAAGGATTTCACCAATCTTTTAAATATCCTAATGGATGATTCCAAATTATTTATGAAAAGTATAAATATTTTGGTTTTTCATATGTACTAAATAAATATTTTTATGATGAGAACAACATTATAGTAAATCATAAATGATGAATTCCAAATTACATCATGTAATAACTTAGTCTTTATCAATTAAATTTGTTTCCTAACTAAAGATTTTATGTTATATAGTATTTTACACAAACAACAAATAAAAAATTAAAAAACTCTTTATTTCATTAATGGGGATCCTTACATTAGTAAATAACTAATCCCAAGAAAATGTTAAATATTAATAAGATTAAAAATATAATATAGAATAACTAGAGTAATTATTTTGGGTCTTTCCAGTATTCTAGAATTTCTGTAACCATGAAAAATACTATGTAAAAGAAATGATCTGTTATTAAACCAATCAATATTTTAGAGAAGGAAAATATAGATCCTTAAGAGGAATATTAATGATTAACGTATGAAGGTATGAATAGGTATTTATAGATGGTTAAATGATCATTGTAATTGAAACCTAACTATTGGGGATAGTAATTTAGCTATTAATAATAGTAACATAGTCATTAGGAATACCAACCTCACCATTGTAATAGTAATTTTACCTCAAAATAATAAAATATTATAGATATAATATTTATCAAGTGTAATTTAAAAAAAAATTAAACATTATAATTCTATAAAATAAATATCAATAATAAAATCTCAAATAAACTATAAACACATTTTCAATATAAATTATTTTAATGTGTTTCCAATAGAATCATTATTCGTTATATAAAAAATTAATATTAAATATGATAGAAAAATTATTTTCTGAAATTAATTTCATTTTGGAAATCTGCACCTTGATAGTGTGTATCACAACTTTTTTGTTAATTTAATGAAATACTTATTTTTTTAGAATTTAAAAAATATATGTTTTTCAAAACTAGTTTCTTTTAAATTAAAATATTAATAATTTAACAATATCACAACCTATTATATAAATTTATATTCATCCAAAAAAATATTTAGTTAGATAAATGATTCAATTAAAAATAATAACTTATTTCCAATGCTAATTTTTTTTTCTAAAGTCTACAATCTAATGTGTTAAATTAAAATAACCATTTATCCTTTTTCCACTTTCCATTTAAATTTAATAAAGAATTATATTTAGAAAGGATTAAAATCCCAAATATTATATATATTTTTTAAAATATAATAAGAAATTTTAATAATATCATAATTTAATTGTTTACTATGGGAATTATATTTTATTCAATATTTTACCCTAAAAATACACCATTCCTTATGTAAAAATACCTCTTCTTCATTCCCTTGGAAACCCCCTTCAGTTCTAATTACAAAAAACTAAATATCTCCCAATATACAATATATTAATCCCTATTATAATCCTTATTTTTTTATGGAGTTTGTAAAATATAGTAATTCAAGTATTTTAGCGCTATTGAAAATAGGAAACATTGAGAAGATTGTATGTTTTCATTAACATTTTCCCTCTTTTTCCTCATATCTTTATTGTTTTCTCTATTCCTTTCCAAAAAATATAACAAGAATAATTGAGTAGTCTGTTAACATTATATTATAGATTTTATCCTACATTAATTATTATATTATTATGTATTTTTATTTCATACATCTATTTCCTCCACATTTTAAAATGCCCCAACATAGACCATTTAAACACCGACGAGAACGCTTCCAACTATCTAATTATAACAATAATATATTGTAATAATAAAATATTTGTATTATATAATTGTATAAATATATGTAATAAAATACTATAGAGTTAATATTAGTAATTTATAACTTTCAATAAATCTAGATCAATAAATTTAAACGAGTTGGGATATTTTAAAGAAATTTTAGTATCAAAATGTTATTCCATAAACAATATGAATTAACAAATATAATAAGATTATTATAATTTATAAAGAGTGAAAAAATAAACATAATTCAATTTTAGTTCCATGTTATATTAATACTGTATTTTTTATATGTTAGATAAAAAAGTGATGAAATAAATCAGGATTTAAGGTAAGGGCTTTCTTAAACACAAACTCTTCTTTTGGGTGATGTATTTATTAACATTATTTTCAGAATGGATATTCCTCAAATATCTCTAAAATTTCCATCAACTATTATATAATTTTTCCTTCTATGGATTTACATGTTTATACCTTGTTGAAATGATTTATTATCCTTTTACATTGATTTTTAAAATATGCTTTAATTTCAAAAATATCACAATGACTCTTATTTAATTGTCTATTCTCCACTAAATAACCACGATGTTTCATTCCCATATATTATTTATCTTAATAATTTCTTCACCAAAATTGTTATTTGGGTAATTATTAATTTTTGAACATTTATTGAACCCATTCCTTTTGTTGGGTATATTTCACTACAAATATTTCTATATGTTTTATTTCTATGTGGAGTGCATGATTATGAACAATTTGTGATTTGACGAGTGGTAATAAAATTATATATCCCCCAAATTAATTGGTTAATGAGGAATAATGATATATTTTTTTATTTTGCATTAACATGATGACATATTTGTTCAAAAGTCTCCTATTAGTATTTATGATCATATTTCGTGCTTGAAAATGATACTATATTTATTTATAACTCTGTTTTAGTATATGAATATTATGTTATAATGTTTTATTATTATGATTTTTCAATATTGAAATAATTTTTTAAATGATTCCATCATGATTATGATGATTATAACATGTTTATGAAAATATTATGATGATTGTGCTCATCCATGTACTATCGATTCATTTCTTTTATTCCTTGTATGTTATCTCTACCCTTAGTATAATATTAGCTCAACCCTTTATTTTGTGTATATCCTTATATGATTACATATACTAAGGATAAAATGAGAGATACTAGGAGGATAAATAAGAAGAGTACAAATAATTATTACATTTTATCATGTAAAACTGATATTTCATCATAATTTTCTTCTGTTACTAAACTTATTGATCATGAAATGCATTACTATTATGTTATATATCTACAAAAGGATGTAATACTCATGTAAAAAGGTTGGGTTGTAATAGTTGGTATCAGAACATGGTAAATTTAATTTATGATTTAGGACTAGAAAATGTAAGTGTAGAGGCTTTTGGATATGTTTGATTTTTAATGTAAATATCATGCTGTTTTAGTGAAGTTTACGATTTCATAGTTTTTTGGAAATGAAATTTTTTTTTGGAGAATAAATTTGGATTTGAATATAATAGAGATGTACCTAGAGGTAATCACCCTCAAAATATGGGGTTGGTTTTTAACTCAATCACTATCTAGTTTATGAAAATGAGGTCTTAGTTCACACATAGTTTAACACTCCATAGGGATACACTTTGGTTGATCAAAAACTATATACAAAATCATCTTAAGGATATATAGCTAAAATAGTAATCCCATATTATATGACTTCATATCATCTTAAAGATACACACTATTGCGAATGAGGTGATGTTAAAAATTGTAATCCTATAATATATGTCTTCATACCTGATTTACAGGATTATATAGATATTTTTCCCTTGAATTATGTTCTTTTGATAATTTTTTAATTTTGATAATGGTACAAACTGGGAAAAATTAGACCAAAAACACATGTGAGGGATAATGTAATTATTTTTTAAATGGAATTCCCAATGTAATATAGGGTGGAGATAAAACATTAATGGTGATTTTTAACAAGATGTCTATAGCTATAAACGATTACCGAATTCATTTTTAATTTATTCCTTTATCAAAGGAGAAATTATATATCAGGTAATTTATGTACATATAACCACAAATATTTAAGGAATATTCAGATTCACAAGTCATGGAAAGGTGGGTTAACTCAGTAGAGACGATCTTTTATATTCTCCACTAATCTGATTAGGTGAAAGTTATCTTGGTGATATGTCATTTAAATAGATATGTAGATTAATGGTGGGTATTGACATTGAATGAAAATTTTGAAGAATAAATTGAATAAATAGAGCAGGAATACATTAAGAATATATTTATTAACAATTACTTCCCTCGAACTATTTGAAAAATATAGATGGTTAATTTTAGTGCTTAATAAGAAGGAAAGTGAATCTTTCATAGATTAAGATGAATGTTTCACATAGCTTAAAAAATACACTTCATTCCATTTTATCAATAATGATAGAAAAATAGACTATTTATAAATTTTAAACAAAACCTATAAAATAATATTTCAATTTAATTCTTTTGGATTTACAAATAATTTCTTCTATGTTTTTCAAATTTGATATTCATTTTTAGATAATGGTCCCTTGTTGAGTTAGGAAGATAATAATGATGTTTCAAATTAGATTATTTCCTCACCAAAGAGGAAAGAAGATACAATATCCAATATAACAAGGATGTGAAAAAAATATTCATGGGAATTTACTCAATGTGTTGATTATATGATTTATGTATAGGATAAAATGTCACCAAGGTCATGAATATTGAATAGACATGATAAAGTTGGAAAAGTGAATTGAATAGAGGAAGCAACCAACCAATTCACCACCCTTGGTTTAGTGAATCAAAATAAGGTGAAAGTGTACTATGCAAACCAATTCAAAAAACTAAAGGTCTTAAAACCTAATAAACATCTGCAACAACAAAATATGATTGATCATGTGAAATATTATGTCACCACCAATACTAGGGAGGAACATAAAAATATAGTCGTACAAGGTACACTTCTTATTTACTCAGGAATGTAAATATTTTTGTTCTGTTTTGGTTTTAAATATTTCTTTATATCCTAATATTATTAAATAACTGTTGGATCACAAAAATAATACCTTGAATAAGGTATATATGTAGAAAACATAGTGGTGAGATCAATGAATCCCAAGTGTTTGAATAATCTCCTATTCTCATATGTGGGATAATTTATCAAGGGAATCCCATAATCCTTTCGGCGATGTAAATTTATGCTATATGGGGTGTATATTGGCTCTAATTATATAATTCTCACATCAAATGTCATGAAAATGACATCTCGTTCTATATTCCAAACAATCCTATGTTCCTATTCAAATAAAAGAAATATTTTGAATCTACATCAGAAAATCCATCAATGGTGTTGGTGTTGATACACATTAATGAATCCTACCTTTCCCAAATCCTTGTTCCGCATGAATGTATCAACTTTAATGAAATTATATCTATAAGGTAATATAATGATTTATTTCCCAAATATATTCTTTACCATCCAAAATATTGTAAGGTATTGTTCTTATTTGAGATTATACCCAATACCCTTCCTTTCTCCAATTTACCCTATAAGATGGCCTTGAAAAAACAAGAATTTAAGCAATAGCTACAAGAGAATTTTTCAAAAGGGTTTAGACATCATAGAGGATCAAAATTGGGTGAACCAGTTCCCTTTATCAAGAAAGAGGATGGATCAATGTGGATGTGGATCCATTACTACAATCTCAAAAAGATCTCCATAAATAATAAGTATTCAATTATAAGGATTAATGAATTTTTTATCAAATACAAGGAGATCATTACTTTTCAATGGTGGATCTTATCATTGAATATAATAAAGTGAAGGTGGATAAGTAAGATCCATAGAAGATATTATTTCAAAAAATAAGTGGACACTAGAGTTTATAGTGATCGCTTTTGGTTTCTTAATGTCACTATAATCATTATTGATTTTACTAATGGTTTATTTAGACACTACGTTAAAAAAATTGGTAGTATTTATTAATGATATATTCATTTACTCAATGATCATTGAGGAAGATGAACACTACATAGGTATTGAGCTGGTGATGTTATGAAAGTATTGGTTGTATGTTATTTTTAGGATGTGTAACTCTTACATACCTAAAGTTACATTCCTAGGGAACCTACTCAAAATTGAGTGAATTTATATAAACCCATCAATTATAATGACAATTGAAGAATGGACTAGCCCATCAAGTGTCATTAAAATTCATAGTTTTCTTGGATTATTTGGGTACTACTAATGATTCATGAGAGGTATCTCATTATTTCCTATCAATATAACTATGATAACATGTAAAGGGTTACGAATGTAGGAAAATAATAATATCAGTAAATATTTAAGGTGCCAAAAAATGTTATAATAACTTCACCTGAAGTGGAGACGTTATTTGTGACATACAATGATTCTTTAGAAAATGTATTTGGTTGAATACTCATGTGGAATGATGATTTGATAGTCTATTCTTCATTAATGTTAAATACCCATAAAAAACTACCAAAATTATAATATAGATATAGAATCTATGATCTTAACATAGAATATTTTTAATCAATTCTTATAGGGTGACAAGTGTGGGATATATATAGTTCAAAAGAGTATAATATATATATTCAGACAGAAATATCTCAACTTGTGTCAAAAAATCGTTAGATACGATCAAGTATTTTGATTTCTCTATTCCATAATACCTGTAATGGAGAATAATGCAGCAAATACTCTTGGACGAATATATCTTGATATGATTTCTTTGATGTGGATTGATAATGAGCATATTTTCATCGATATAAAAAAGAAATATTGGAAAATAATAATGGTATTTAAGATAAATTACCTTTCCCAAATCAATTTTCCATTATCTATACATCAGAAGATAAATGGGAGGAAGTGGACGATTTAAAGCTTCAAAAAAATGTGAACTAGTATAGTAATGGAATATTCATCAATTCCACATCATTGAAGATGATGTCTTTCAGATTGAAACTAAACATTGTGTGTCATCATCAAAAAAACAATTAAACTTCTATTGGGTAATGCACATATATTATATATGATAATCCATCCTAGACGTACCATGATGCACTGTGATCTTTGAGGGAACTTATAGCGTGACAACATGAAGAAATATATTATTAAGTACACCTCCATGCTCTTGGTATATTAGAAAGATAATTTATAGAGATGAAATTACATGGTCATGATACAATAAATTATTATACCCCCTTGAAAATCATAGAAAATCACTATAGACTTTGTATTATTCTTTTAAATTCCTCAAAAAGAATTATTTATATATGTTCTATGGAGGATTGACTCAAAAAGACATTCCACATTATCTATATTCAATAATATTTCTCTCTTGACTAACATCCTAGGATATACTAAAAGGATATAGTAAGGATTGATGAGAAACTACTTTTGATATTTTGTTATCATGATATAAGAGTCAATTCTAAATTCTAGAGATGTCTCCATTATACTCTAAATACTAAATTGAAATTTAGTGTAGCCTATTAATCCAAAAATTGAGATCAATCTAAAAGGAATGTTCAAACATTCACTCACATAGTGAGATATTACTCAATGGATTTTAATGGAGTATGGTATCAGTATGTTTCATTAGTTGAGTTCTCATACAAAAATAGATTCCACTTAACTATTCAAGTGCTTGAAAATAATGATCTATATAAGAATATATGTATAACTAATATATGTTGTGATGAAGTTGGTGAATGAAAGATACATGGACCTGATCTTACGAAAGAGATGTTAGAAAAGTTCCATGATATACAACAGTATATAAAATCTACTCATAGTTAGTAGATGAGCTTTGTCAATGTCCATTGAATGGACTACAGTTTAATGTTGGAGAAAAATCTTCCAATCAATATCACTATGGAATGTGGCCATGTAGTTTGGAAAGAATGTAGTTATTATCCCTAGGAACATTTTCCACTTTAAAATCCTTAATATCATAGGATTAGTGGAGAATTGGCTAGAACATCCATCGAACCAGTCTACATTAATGAATGTTTCCATATATGTCTCATGAGGAAGTAAATAATTGATCCCTTAAATGTTATAAATATATAATTTGTATCAATAGATCGTAGACACTTTTATAAGATGCATAGAATGAAGATATTTTACTGAAGAGACAATGTTCTACACAATAATAAAACTCACCTAGTAAAAGTGTTGGGAAAAATAAAAAATTTTAAGAGGTAATAAGGTAACATGAAGAAAATAATGAAAAAATGTACCCTCGTCTATTCTTAAATAATAATATTTTTTTAGAATTTAGGGGGAAAATTTCCTTGGGGGTAATAAAGTAACAACACATACATTATTAAATATATTTCATTAATAAATAAATGTATGGTATATTTTAATTATTATACACATACAACACATTGAAAAACAAAAAACTATTTTTATCATTAATGGAGATTGTTATATTAGTCAAAAAATCCCATTAAAATAAAAAAAGGTATAGAATATAAAAAAATTGATTATTGAAAAACTATAATAGGAAATTTGTTGCGTTTCCAATTTTTTAGAATCATCACCCCCATGAACAACACTACAAAGAAGAAACAAAAAATTAGTAAACTAATCTATATATTAGAAAAAATATACTACCTTTTTATAAATTGTAGAGAATGAAATATTAAAATATTAAAATTAATTTATAAGAGGTAATATGATCCTTGGAAAATAAACATGCTTGTTATTAATAGTAACATGATTGTGTGGAATAGTAACATTGTTGTTGGGAATAACTACATAACTGTTGGAATAATAATTTTACCCCAAAATAATAACAGTTATTATAAATAATATTTATCAAGTTTAAATTTTGATATGATAAATATAATAATTAAATTAAATAAATATCATTATTAAAAACACAATGAACCTACAAGAACATTTTTAAGAAATTGTATTTTAATGCATTTTGATGAAAAATAATCATTTTATATATTAAAATTAATATTACTTATGTTAGAAAAATATTTTGATAAAATTATATTGAATTTATAAATAAAAACATAAAATTTTATAATAGTGGTTTTTGGTAATTTTTTGAAATACATTATTTTATTTGTGGATAGTAAAAAATATAGTTTCTCGTAACTGGTTTATTCTATATTAAATAATTCATGTTGTAATAAACAACCTAATAAATTTTATAAGTGTTGAATCAATAAAAAAATATTATTAATGAGATAAATCATTCATTTAATTATAATTAACTTATGTTTTGAACTCAAAAATATTTTCAATGTAAAATTTAAAAGTATTACTTCAAAATTACAATTTTTCATTTTTCAACTATATTTTTTATTATAAAATTAAATTTAGTTTCGGAAAGACATAATTGTCATTAAATAATTTTATATTATTCAAATATTACATAATACATCAATAATATCACTGTTAAAATATTTATCATGGAAATTATATTTTATTCAATATTTTATCCTATAAATACTACTCTACACAAGAATTATTTTCTTCTATACCACCTCTTTTAAAACCACATCACTTCCACTTACTAATGAAAAATATCTACCAAAGTCCCACTTAGTATCTTCCATATCATCATTAGGGGCATTTTTAGTCACTCAACTACATTCATTCTATGATTTTTATATCCTGAAAAAGAAGCAACACCGAAAAGATGGTATGTTTTCATCTAACTTTTTCTCATTTTCTTATTTCCTCCCCCTTTTCCCTATTCCGTTCAAACTCAAATCTTCTTGGATTAATTTATCAATATGTTAAAATTATATTAATGATTTTATCCTAATTTAATTGCTATATTTACAATTTATTTTAGTTTATAATTATCTTTCATCTTCTTTGGACAATGTCCCATCAACGATTTGTTAACCACCCATGAGAATGCTTCAAACACTCCAATTTTCAAAAACATTATGGATGAAAATAATAAATTATATATAATATAGAGATATATAAATATATTTATTTCTAAGATTCTGAAGTTGATCCATATAATGTTTAATTAGAAATAATTTTGGATCTATAATCCAATGCAAGAGGGGTAATTTTATGGAAGATATGATATAAAAAAATTTCATAGTTTATAATGGGAATTATAAATATATTCCAATTATTAAAATTTATCAATAGTGAAAATAATTAGCATAAATCAATTTTGGTGTCATGATTTAATAAACCTGTATTTTTTATAGAGGAGGTGGAAAAGTGATGAAATAAATTTGGATTTATGGTAAGGGTATTTTTGAAACCAACCCCTCATTTTGGGATAATATTCTATTTCAAATAATTTTTATACTAGATTAAGTGATTATATATTTTAAATGACACTCCAATATTATTTCATTTTATTATTCAAGATATTCATTTTTATATACTATTTTAATTTTTCAATGCCAGAATAAAAATCTAATAGATTTTAACTTCCCAAACATCGCATTGACACATCCTGATTTGTCTCTTATCCAATCAATAATTGTGATGTTTTAAACCAATAAATGTTTTCCCTTATTTGTTTGAAAACTATAAATTTTTTTCATGTATATATTCTTTATGAAGTTGATAAAATTATTATTTCATTCCATATTTTTATTTCTTTAATATGAAAGTTATATGTTTTTTTCATGTAGAAAGAAATATTATGAATGTTTTTTGATTTAATGGGTGGTCCTATAATTTTTATAGAATCAAGTTCATTGTTTAATGTATTATATCTCATGAGATTATTTTCTTATGCATGAACATGATTCTATCTTAGTTAGAAATTATAATTTTATGATTTATATAGACATGTTTAGTGTGAAAATGATGTGTGGTGGATTCCTAACTATGTGTGGTATTTTACCACTATGTTATGATGTCTTATTTTCAGGCATATTCTACATTCCATAGCTTTTTCTAATTATTCCTCCATTATTATGTCAGGTATCACATTCTTATGATATTAGTATTATTATTATTATTCTCAACCATGTAAAATTAATTCATGTTTCTTATTCTTATATGGTATCCCTCCCCTTATTGGATTTCAGTTCAACTCTTTCTTCGATTAATATCATGTGGGGAAAAAATGTATTATAGAGAAGTTGATATATTTTAGGATGATAAAGAATAAGGAATTAAATAATTTTTACGTTTTATCATGTAGAAGTGATGTGTGAACCAAATTTTCCAAATATTCTAATCCTTTTGATCTAATAATGTATAAAAATATGTTATTAATTTTAAAAATTATGTGATAGTCATGTCTGAAAGTGTTTTCTAATATACATCAAATAGTTCAATGTATTTTAATTCATTTTTAAACTCAATATGGGTTTGATTACCCCAAAAAGTATATAAAAACTCTCTAATAAAATTCCCACAATGACATAGATCTCAATAGATTCGAAATTCCTTTCCTATGACGTATGTGGAAGATATAATGATGGTTGATTAACCTAAAAGGACTAGTTTATATATTTTAGGATTATTTTCCATAATCACTAGATGTTGTTGAAAACTATAAAATATAGTATCACTACTCTCATAAATGATATATCTATCAAAATGAGAGAATTTGTATGTTTAAATTATTATTAATATGAAGCACACGTACTTTAATATTTCATATAGTCTCAATATCTCAAAGTCACCAAAGTTACCAATTACGAATAAAAGAGTCCTATATAATCGTAGATTTCTATGGAGAACGTGAACTAAAAAATTTGAAAATATATGATCTCATGGTGAGTTAATATGCTATAGATCAAGGAAAACATCATAAACTATATCTTAAATGTGTCTGAAAATATATTTAATAGAAATAATGTTTCAATATTGGATCATTTATTACAAAACATGGTAGAGTTTTAATTATATCACCCAAAAAAGGATAATAGTTTTAAAGGTCTTATAAAATTTTAGTGTATAATAAATAGTGTAAATATTTAACGAACCAATTGTTTTACACAATTTGTAATTCCCATACTTGCACACAAAGTATGGTTTGTGCAATCTTTAATCACCCAATTCACCCAACTACATGCACCAAGGCCTCTAAAGAATCATCACTATTCACTAACCTTTGTAATAATTTCATAGACTATGTAAAGGAGAGTGGGAAATATTATATAGTATTCAACCAATTTTATTAACTTTTCCTTGGTGTACCACTTATAAATAAAATATAATAAAATGGTTACCTATATCCTATATTAGAACATGCATTTTAGTTACAAATACATTCTATGTTTGTGTTGTATTTGTGAGTACATTCATAGGAGAGGAAGAATTATTCATCCAAAGATGGGTTAATTCCCTTTTTCAATACTAACCCACAACCGAGTTAAATTTTCCCTATAGTTATTTTATTTTATTATTGAAAAAAAATTAAGGGGGACTTTATTGAAACTAATAGTTTTTTCCTGAAATCGAAAGAAGATTCAATAAAATATTAAGTTGATTTGAATAAACCAGATGGTTGAGTACACTAGTTAGAGCCTATGTTAATTCCCTATTGATTATAGATGCATGTTCATTGTTATATCTTTTCATGTGCACTATTTGAATCCTATTTTCATACCCTAATTCTAAAAACCACACATATAATTAGCCAATCCTATGATCCCAAAAAAATACCTCAAAATTTTGGTTCCCAGACTTCTGTATTCTTTAAAATGAACCCCTTACTCCAAATACAATATATAGATATTATATAAGAATTTATTCACATGAATACCTCATCTACCCAATAATCATTCTATGAATTCCCTCAGGCGGTCATTTCATCAAAACCCATGGGAAAGAGATTGAAAAGTGGGAAACATGATTCACCAAAGGGTTTCACACCCAGAACCATTATTAAATAACATGTCACTCATGTCATCATATAAACATGGGTGAATTACCACTCTAAAATATATATCCTATAAATAAGTGAAAAAAAACAAAGGAACTAAAGTATTTCTCATTTTGTCTTGCTACACCTATACCTCAAGAGAAAACTTGGGTGCCACCAATTACCCATTTCACATACCTTGTAAAATTTAGATCATTTCACCCATGTGGATTATAGTGCCTTATATGAACCTTTTAACCTAGGTAAGTCCCTCAATTAGCACACTTTACCCAAAAATAAACCCTAACAACCTATCAAACATGATTGGTTTGTTCCTCAAATTAATGTGACCCATATGATCATGTAGTAACATTATAATGTTAATATATATTCTTATAAGAGATATCCTATTTTTTCACCCTAAATATGAATCCTTATAGCCATATAAATTATGTGCACCTTTTATAATGTGGATTTTTCATCATAGAATATCTCATGGTACATCACTTGGATTTATATTCCAATCATAGATCCCCCAAATGGGTTCCCAATTTTCAAGCATTCAGGAAGCCTACACCAATTAATCTTCTAATGGTATAGACATAGGAATGGGAAAAAAAATTGGTGTATGTCCCATTTAACTCTATCTATTTCATTTTTCCAACATAACCAGAATTGGTATCTCAAAAATTATTCCCATTTAAAAAACCATTTTGATGAACCTGTTGTCTAATTTATTCAGTTATGTGATGATAAACTAAAATAAAATTTTGTCCTAAATGAATAAAAATAAATGTTAAAATGATGGTCCTAGATATATGGCAATAAATGGCACAACAATGGTCCTAAATGCATAAAATTAAAATGTACAACATCAGTCCCTGATGCATTATCTTAAAAAGAAAAAAACATATTCCTCACTATATGTCTATAAATAGTATGTCATGCCCTGTTATGTGGAATTCAACTATACATATATTGATTATTTTAAAAATAATACCTATGAATCCATTTTCATGACCTCAATCTATCTATTGTGACCCCTTTAACCTCCCATCAAGGTAATTAATTAGAGAGTAACTTCCTTTATGTCTTTAAATTAGTTACTAATTTATGATTTCAATTCAATGAGAGACAATATGATTCACTTGTGTAGTATTATTCTAGAAAAATTATTTTAATTGATCACTTTAACAAAAGGTAAATTGGTAATTTTACTAAGAAGGGTTTCACAAATAAAATTGAATATATAAGGGGCTATAGAAATATACAACAAAATCTCTTATGATATGATTAAACCTCTCATCCAATCGATCTTGACAAATATTATCTAGGAAACTGATTTATATGGTTATGTAATTGAAAACAATGTAAATAGTTTCTCTCTCCTTTTTTGAACCATGATGAGTTGAATTTGGATTTGACCATTGGAACACATTTTAACTTAATATGTAAATTTTAGGTTAAATTTGAGTCCGAAATTAATAATTTAATTTAAACATCTATATAGGATCAATTATATTATAAAAGGTTGTCATCCAATTATTTTAAAACTATCATCGAGTAGTTTGAAATCCACTAAAAACGTTTTTGTGTAGATATGATTTATGTAGTACCAATAAATACATAAACAATATATTTATTATTAAATATTTAAATGAAAAACATTTATATTGGTGAATATAAGTTTAAAAATAGATATTAATCCCATAAAAGTTGTTCAATTTAATAAATATGTAATTTTTTCCCAATGTGAATATTATTTACATTAATTTATTGTTTAAGAAGGATAATATAAAAAAATTAAATTCACCCTTTAATGTAACATGAATAAAATATCAAAAATTCCACAAACATAATTTGAAGCATGTATCGTTTCATTACAATTATATTTTTGTTATTTGGGTACGTTAAGAATTATTGGATCATAAATATTACTATGTTTGAACATTTTTACACAATATGTATATTTTTTATGGGAATAGAGTTAAAACTTTACTCAATAATATCAATCAACCATAAAATCAAAACACAAATATAAATATTTCTCACCTTTTGGTTATAAAATATTCATTTGGTAATTTGGGTCCAATAAAAAATTGTAGTGTGTGAGTATAATTCTACCTACAAAGATAAACATAAAAACCCAATTTCAGAATAAATTATATAGGAAAAGAAAAAAAAATTTATAGATCAGCATCAACAAATTAAGTCATAATATTATATAATTTAATTACCCAAATAATTTTGTTATAAGTGACCTCTAGAAATATTATTTTATTGATTTAAATTTTCAAGATATTGAATATAATAAAGAATTCAATAGAGTTTATTATTTTGTTTAACATGGGTAATAATTTTAAAAGGGATCAAACTGGATCTCATACTAATCCAATTGATGAATGAGGATAATTAAATCATATATAACATATAATTATGAGAAATAATGTATTAAAACCCCTAAAGAATATATGAACTCATTAAATTAATTTTAGGGGAAATTAAATTTCAAAAATTACTAAATAGAACATAACATACAAAATAATACTATAATATTCTCAAAATAAGACCACCTTAGGTCATAAAAATTTATTTGGTTACTTTTTTCCACATATAAATGATTAGAGTGTGAATTATATCCGCATTCCAAACATAATCATAAAAAACCTAATATTATATTGTATTTTTTATGATTAAAATGTTTGGTTTAACAAAATAATATATTAATACAATCTCTAGATCATAAAAAATATAGAATAGTGATATATAAATCATTTTTGACATATATGAAATATTAGATCAATAATTTTATTCAATATATTCCAAAAAACACAAAATATAAATTTAGGGTTATATTATAATTATTGATCCTCTAAATTAAAATTTGTCTAAATAGAATCAAATATATGAAAATTTTCACTTAATAATTTATTTATAATTTATAACATATAATGATAATTGAGATTGAGATTTTCCCTTTCGAAGAATTTAAATTAAATATATACATTTTGATGGAAATTATAGTTTTAGATTAATTCAATATAACTATGGAATTATAAATTGACCAAACCCTCAAAAAATGTGTCACATTTATGTTTTTCAATAGTTTCATGGTGTATAAACACATATATAAATGATTAATATGTTAATATTATTTTTAAAATGAATACAATTTTTCAAAAATATATAAGTTTTATTATGCATCATTTGAATCAAAAATGTTATTTTAATGATATAAATTCTAAAAATATGCTTCAAATTACATAATAACCATAGATAATGAAACATTAAAAGTTTATAAATGATTCATATAAATCATGATACTTAAAAATTAAAAATAACAAACAAAATCAGTTTACCCATTTGATTAATTCGGCAAAAAGGTCTAAAACAATTGAAATGAGATCCAATGCCTATAAAGATGAAAGGAAATTTTACATGGATCACTTATAACATATTGGAATTAATGAATCTTGAATCATGCATATAAAGTTACCATAATAAAATAATAGTTTTAATGTAATCATGTCAAATTCTATACACCCAAATGGTATAAAATAGTTTAGAATTTAAAAAAAAATATTCTATTTTTGAATTATAAAAAAAATAAATCTCATTTCATTAGAAGAATTAATTTGATGTCAATATTATATTCATGTTGGTGGATATTCACTATACCATACTATATGATATTCCCAGAGTTATATTCTATGATATGGAATATGGATATATCTATCATAGAATAGGATTGGTATCTATCATAGAGTATGACAGATATGTGAAATGTGATTTTGATTGAATTTATTATACCACATATTTTACATGGTTTCATTTAGTTTTGATTCAATTGGTTGATTCATTTATTGTATAAGAAATCATTTGAAATGTTTTAATGATACTATTAATAATGGGCCTATGTTATGGATAATAAAAATTTGGCTCTCATGCAATGTAATAAGACCCTTAAATCCCTTAATTGAGTAATTAGAGCACATATAAAGGTATGGTATCCCACTATTATGTGATTTTGACATTTCCAATCTAATCCAAAACATTATTATTTGCTAATACTTATATTCATTGAGAAGAATGCATGAGAAAACCATTGGGGATCGGGATTCCTCTATTTATAAATTGTGATTCTAATTTTTAGTGTTATACATATGGGTATGGGAGTGAATTTTATATCATTAGATGATTAAACCCTTGAATACACTATTATGAATCATAGAGATATAAATTTTTTAATTTCATGTATGTTGGTTATTTGTATGTTCCTCATACAGCATGTTGATTTGTATTCATAGATCAGGAAATTTAATTGGTTTCTATGGATTCCATGATTATAATATGTTTTTATAACACCCATAAATGGTATCAAATCCATGAAAATCATTAAATAAAAATGTTCTTATATTGATTTTTTGAATATCATTTGTATTGTAATCATCTTGAGGCTATATCGTAGCATAAGATATGGTGTGGCTGAATTTCAACCACTCGATTACTGGATTTGTTTACCTATCGTTTTGTTAATATATAACATAGGGTGCATTACTTAGTTATAGAGTATTACTAGCATGTATCATAGAGTTAGTAACATAAAAACTTGTATATTTTTTATATGATATTGGTGATATCATATGATATTTCTGAAATTTGTATTTTTTGTTAACAACATATTTAATCATAATTTTGATATAATTTATATACCCAATTATGATTTACCTCATACATAATAGATTTTACATTATCAAAAACGTTAAATATATTTATATGTAAGATTATCTATGGATACATAACATTCATTCCTATAGGTAAGTGTTACAAAATATATTAGGGTCACTCAATACAAAAGGGTCAATAAATACATAAAGGAGATAGGCTATACATGATATTCTCATTCATAAGAGCAACTTGATACATTACGATTAGTAAATATTTAAGGGTTTCATACTTTGTGAGATTGGAATTATAGTATGCACTATCCTAATCAGGGATTATGATTGATAATAAACATATCGATTGTAATATATGATGTAGCCCAAAAATGAAGAAATTTATTATTTTACCTAAAATGATTATTCTATAATTTATTTTTATAAATGATATGTGTTAATAATAAAAAATATAATTTCAAGAAAAAATAAAATATTAAATGTTCATAATGATCTATCATGGTTAGAGAATAAATAAAATGCTTGTTTTTTAGTCACCCCATTTGAATATTCATGTTTATAATTTTTTTATGAAATGAAAATATAATGTATTCATAAATTTATGTGTTTAATTTCTTCTTATAAATCTATATTCCATGCATAACATTTTTTGTATGAAAACATATGATTTATTTTTCATTTACCTTGATTCAATATGAAATTAAATTTTTTTGATTAAATTTAGTTATTAAATATGTTTTATATATCTATATATAATGTATTAGAGTTATGATGAATTGGAATCTATATTGATTAATGTATCCTTGGTTAGAGATACATTGGGGTAAGACATCCGAGTTTTTGGATATTAATTCCTTATTTTATAAAGGTGGGGTTTGGCTATCTTTGGATCCTGTTTTACTCATGTGGGGCTTTCAAATTTTATTAAACTATAAAAGATTCAACAAAAATACTTATATCTTATGATGTAGATGAATTTTATTGTTTGTAATTTTTTCATTTCTATTTTTTTGTGAGTAACAAAAACTATAGGTTATTTAAATGATTAAATATTGTTATGGTTTAAATATATTAATTCAGTGGATGGAATCAATATTCCAAAACTATATCATAATAATTATTCATACATAAATGAATAAATCATGATATAATAATGATTTCAGGGTTAGAAGTAGTTATGGATTTAATATATATGTGATGTATATAAATGTTTTCATACCTTTTAAAATCCCAAAAATACTATGTTTGAGAAACAATCCAAAGTAAACATATGTCAAAACATCGATCATCCAATTAAGTATTTTATTGATAAAAAAAGTAGCTCATGGATTGTCTTCTGTAATTCATAGTGAAAATGGATAGCCCTACGAGTTACATGACCAAATATGGTTGTAATATTTGGAAGAAATAAATCTAGGAAACCCATTTATATGGTATATTAGAACAACATAGTTTACGTTATCTAGATAACAGATTATGACAACTAGTTTTCCATTAAAAAATATAATTGATATATCTGATATGATTGTAATTATGGTCTATATAAATAACTAATATTTTAGATGAAAAATAATGTAGATTAAAAACATATATAAATATGGATCTTGGCCCATCATAGTTAATTATGTATGGTTCATCATTTTAGTAGTAGTTTTTCATAAAAAATACTGGACATAAATATTTTAAACATTATAATCATGGGAATATTTGATTTTTTTAATATTATAGAATGATAGGTTTTTTAATTTTGATATTTCATATATATATATATATATGACCTATAAAACTAATATATATTATTATATACGATTGATAATTATTTCAAAAAGAAACATTCTGAGAATATTAATTTGAATATTATAGAAATTAGATTCTCTTACTCTAACTCATGGATATTAGGTACTAAGTGTGCATCACACATATATGTTAATAAACTCAAATATAGTGATATAAGGTAATAAACTAATTACTGATTATTGATTGTTTTTATAAATGGCGAAGATTTTATACATTATAGGTTTTGTACCTCCTAGACCGAGGAAACTGAATAGTGCTTAGGATGGGGATTTTTAGGTGGCCTCAGGAAAACCACCATATATTCTAGAGGGTAATGACTAGTGGATAGTGTCTGAAACATGCATTAGCAATGTTGTACCCCCAGTTTCTTGTATGTAACCCTTACTTGATGGTTTTCTTGGTTTTAAAATTTAAGGGTGATGTATGGGAGAGTTGGGAGATTCCGGAATGATGTTTGAAGCAAGAAGAAGGTGCATGGGCGGCGCACGGTTTGTCTAAACCGTGAGGCCAAACCGTGTGTGGCTGACTAAGGAGGCAGTGGAATCCTCACGATCGGTGCTCGGTTAAGGTAAACCATGTGATGAGGCCATGCGAGAAAGGTGACTGAGGCAGTAGTTAACGCATGGTTAGGGCACGGCTTGTCAAATCGTGCAGCCTAACCGTGCAGTCACACAAAATTACATCCTTAAATTGAGGATCTAACACTTTTTGCCTCTAATTGCCTCATTTAATCTCCTATGTGTCCCTAACTCGGGATTTTGGTTCTCCTACGGTGAAATAGGGTTCTCCCATCATTCCGAAGGCTATCCGAAGGCTTCTCTTGGCGAATCGAAGCCGGATTCTTGAGGTATGTGATTGTTCTCCTTCGTTCATGAATGATTTCATAGATCTACTTAGATATACATCTCCCTTTCTCTCATTTTCATATATCTACGCCCATTTTGGGTAGATCTAAATGTTTATATCCCAAATATGATGAGATTTGGTCCTGATTATAGTAGGAGAAGAGATCTAAGGTTGGTTTTTGGAGATTTTACGTGGTGTTCTTCAGCGTTATTCATCCGTTTTTCGGATTTGACTTTTTTTTAGGTATGTGGATTCACTCTCGACTCCTCTTGTCAAAATTGGTTTCCTTACTTTCAAATTCTTCATTTGAATGGAATTAATTGTGAAAAGCATGGAATAAATCTTCTGTAGTGATGATTTATGGTTTTCATGAAATTGTGAAATCGTGGTGAATTTTGTTCAATGTGACTTTGCTATTTGAATTTAATATGTTGAATTTAAATTATGAAATTGATGAAATTGTAAATGGTTTTATTGGAAATGGGGTTTCAATAAAAAGGGTGTTTTATTGAAATGGTTTTGAAGGATTTTGTTTCCAATAGAAAGGCAGATTTATTGAAATGGTTTGAATTGTTTGAACACACATGGTTTGGATGGAAAATGGTTTTCAATAAAAGGTGTTTATTGAAAGGGTGGTTTGGCATGGTTGTTGGGAATGTGTGGTGTGTGTTCATATTTCATGTACGGGGCTTGGTAGAAATAGGACCTTGTGTTTGGTGCCAAATGTTTAATGTAACGTGGTAACTATATGTACGAGGCTTGGTTGAAATAAGACCTTGTGCTCAGTGTCAAAGGTGTAATGACACATAGGAAGTAATTTCCTTTTGAAAACTTGGTAGATCGATGAGAAACTGCTCATGAGCATGGAACTATCATAACGATGCATGCATGGTTGATTTCACTGGTTTGTGAAATAGTTGGGATTTCCAAAACAGGATGTTTGTGAAATGGTTTGGAAATTTTTTTGGTTATTTTTTTATAAAAATAACATGTTGGAAAATGTGGTTTAAATTTTACTTTGATGCTTTTGAGCATGGATGGTTTTGGAATACATGTTTAAATTTAGTTATAAACTGCTTTGGTGAAAATGTTTTATATAAAATGTTTTTATATAACTATGGCATACTCTTCTATCCTAGTGGTGTTAGTAGGGAAGTCATTAGGGAAAAGCTACTGAGTTTTATACTCACCCCTACCTTGGCACATTGGTGATTTTGCAGATGTTGTATTCTGAGGCACAGTTAAAGGTAAATAATCTCATTACTAAGGGATTTTGGTGATTTTTGGGTGATGCTATGGTTCTTAGAGCTTGTGGACCGCTGAGTCGTGGTGTCTTTTGAGAGTCTTGTGTTGTTCTTATGTTGTGTATTTTGATGTTTGTTTTTCTCTTCCGCTATTATGTACTCTGATGTGGTTTAACATAAATGAAGTTGTTGGTTGGTCTTTCATTTGTTCAGGCATCATATAGTGAATAAATAATGGATGGGTTTATTTTCTTAAAGGGAAAATCATCCCCCAATTATTTTTGAAACCCTTCTGCATTTATCGTTAGCCTTTGGCATCTTGGGGTGCCTCTTAAGTCCTAGTAATGACTCGTTGCACTCTCAAGACAATGATAATTAGTGGGTCATTACAAATGTTATCAGCTTTTTTGGTCCTTTCATAACAAGTGGTCGTCAATGTTCCTGGTCTTGGAGTTAAAATTCCTTCTTTTCTATTCCTTGGGTGGTCTTCTTAGACAGGAGTAGGATTTTTGGAACTTGAAATGTATAGCATAAAAGGCTGTAGCTAACCTATTTATGTTGAACTTCAAGTTACCAGAGTGTTGGGTACATAAGTGTTTTGGATACACTTCTAGAATGTTGTAAATCTCATTGTTATGTGTTTAGCCAATGAGATCACCATGACATGCGTTGTAGAGGAATGACTTCCCACTATGATTTCATATCTCATGGTGAGAAATGAGTTATGATTTTGTACAAACACTACTAGAAAAGGGGGCATTGGAGCCCCCCAGACTCGGGCGACCGCCATTGGCGGTCGCTATAGCTCACCATTAGCGACCGCCAATGGCGGTCGCTAACCTGCCTAAAAAATTTCGGGGGGTTTCTGCCCCCCCCCCCCCCCCGCGCCCTCGATCTCCCTCGCCCTAACCCCCTCCCTCCCTCGCCACCCTCCCTCGCGCCGCCCTCCCCTCCCCTGCTGCCCGGCCTCCCCCGCCGCCAGGCCTCCCCCGCCGCCTGCCATCCGGCCTCCGGCCGCCGCCCTCCGCCCTCGGACCTCCGGCCGCCGCCCTCCGGCCTCTCGCCCCCCCCCCCACCCCGGACGGCACCCGCACCCCGGACAGCCCCCGACGCGCACTCCAGACCGCCCCCTGCACCCCGGACGCCTCCCCGCACCCCGAACAGCACCCCCCCGCGCACTCCGGACCGCCCCCCACACCCCGGACGCCTCCCCGCACCCCGGACAGCACCCCCCCCCCCCCCCCCCCCCCCCCCCCGCGCACTCCGGACCGCCCCCCGCACCTCGGACGCCTCCCCGCACCCCGAACAGCCCCCCCTGCACTCGGACACCCCCCTCCGAACCCGGACAGCCCCCCCGCACCCCGGACAGCCCCCCCCCCCCCCCCCCCCCCGCACTCGGACACCCCCCCTCTGAACCCGGACAGCCCCCCCGCACCCCGGACAGGCCCCCCGCACCCCGGACAACCCACCCCGCACCCCCGACAGCCCCCCTGCACCCCAGACAGCCCCCCTCCCCCGCACCCCGGACACCCCCGCACCCCGAACACCCCTGCCCGCACCCCTGACAGGCCCCCGACACCCCGGACACCCCTCCCCGCACCTCGGACAGCCCCCCCCCCCCCCCCCCCCCCCGACCCCGGACACCCCCCCCCCCTCGCGGCCCGTCCCCCGTCCCCTCACCGCCTCCTCTCCTCCAGCTCCCCGCCGCCGCCGCCGCCCGTCCCCTCCCTTGCCGCACCGCCTTTGGCTCCGGCTCCCCTTTGCTGCCTCCTCTCCCTCGCAGCACCGCCTTCGGCTCCCCTCCCTTTCAGGTTTGTAGCTCAATCAGGTAACATGAGCTTTCAGTTACATTATTATTTTATCAATGGTTCATAAACAAATGGTTAATATTTATTTTGAATATAGTTGATTTGAAAAATGTAAATGTAATAAGTATTGTGTAAATGTTTGTTATACAAATATTATTATGGATAAGAGTTGGATTGATCTTCCAAATCGAACGTCTAGAGAATATTTCAATGGCATTATGCAGTTTATTGACTTCACGAGAGGATTTGAAAGTGACTATATTAGTTGTCCATGTAGAAAATGTGATAACAGATATCAATTCACACGAGATACTGTGAGGGAGCACCTTTTCTTTAATGGATTTCTGAAAAATTATAAGAGTTGGACTCGTCATGGAGAAGAATATGTTCGTTGTCAAAATACAGATGCAGCTCAGATGGATGTTGATGCAAGGATGACTGATCCAATGCATGAAATGCTTACTGAAATGGTATGTGGGTTTGATCCTGAAGGCATTGACATCCAGAATCTTGAGACCGGTGAGATAAATATTCGCTCTGGTGCAGATCGTGATTCGAGGAGGTTTTATGAAGTACTTGATGATGCGAAAACAGAATTATATCCTGGATGTACTTCTTACAATAAACTGTCGTTTATCGTGGAGTTGTTGCATTTGAAGACTTTGAATAATTGGTCAGACACATCATTCGACATGCTTTTGGTTTTATTGAAAAAAGTTCTTCCTGTCGACGCTAAGATTCCTGAGTCGTATTACTATGCTCGTAAGTTGACAGAGAACTTAGGTTTTACATATGAGACTATAGATGCATGTGCAAACAATTGTATGTTGTTTAGAAATGAAACTGCTCATTTGGATATTTGTACGGTTTGTGGCGCTTCCAGGTGGAAAGAGAACAGGGGAAATAAGACTCATCAAAGTCAGATTGCGATACAGGGGAAACCGATTGCCGTAAAGCAAATGCGTTACTTTCCCCTTAAACCGAGGTTGAAAAGATTTTTTATGTCATCTAAAGTTTCTAATTTAATGAGATGGCATGCAGAAAGAGTTCATGAAAGTGACATGTTAACCCACCCGGCAGACTCTCATGCATAGAAGGATTTTGATAAGAGACATCCCGACTTTGCTAAAGATGTTCGTAATGTCCGATTGGGATTGGCAGCAGATGGTTTCAATCCATTCAAGTCTATGGTTGGTGCAACTCATAGCACATGGCCCGTGGTGTTGGTTCCATATAATCTTCCTCCGTGGCTTTGTATGAAGCAACAATTTATATTACTTTCCACTCTTATTGATGGACCTAAAAGTCCGGGGGATAAGATTGATGTTTACCTTCAGCCATTGATTGATGAGTTGAATGAATTTTGGGGCGATGGTGTGATGACTTATGACTGCGAAACGAATGAAATGTTCAAACTGCATGCAGCTTTATTGTGGACAATCAATGACTTCCCAGCTTATGCAAATTTATCAGGCTGGAGTACGAAAGGGGAATTTTCTTGCCCTTGTTGAAATAAAAGTAAAAAATATGTATGGCTTAAACATTCCAAAAAATGGGCATACATGGGTCACAGGCGTTTTCTCCCTCCCCAGCACAGGTTCAGAAAGGACAGAGTGGCATTTGATGGTTCTAGAGAGTTCAGCCCAGCACCAAAGATCATGACAGGAGTCGAAATGTTATCGCAGATTGAGGAAGAAAACATCCGCACGGTATATGAAATTCAGGATTTGGTGGCTCCTCCAGTACGTAATATTCGTGTTGCGGGTAGGCAGCGCAGTCACAATTGGAAAAAGAAAAGTATTTTTTATAGTCTTCCGTATTGGAAAACTAACATGTTGAGGCATAATTTGGATGTCATGCACATTGAAAAAAATGTTTGTGATAACATATTTTGGACCATTTTAGGTGTCAGTGGAAAGTCAAAGGACCATGTTAATGCACGCCGTGATTTGGAAGAAATGGGTTTAAGGAAACAGTTGCATTTACAGTTAGCTGAGGGAAACAAGGCATATATGCCTGCTGCACAGTATTCGATGACTATAGAGGAGAAAGAGACATTTCTTTCCATTTTGAAGATGGTCAAGGTGCCTGATGGTTACTCTTCTAATATTTCAAAGTGTGTGAATCTGACGAGCAAGACATTGCAAGGGTTGAAAAGTCATGTCAATCACATATTACTTCAGCAGTTGATTCCAATCGCAATTTGTGATTGTTTATCCCCCAATGTTGTTCAGCCCTTGATTGAGATGAGTAATTTTTTTAGACAGCTTTGTTTAAGAAATCAACGAATGAGTGATTTAAAAAGTTTGCAGGACCGAATTTTACTTACGGTTTGTCACTTTGAGAAACTTTTCCCCCCCTCATTTTTCGATGTTATGGTCCACTTGACAGTGCACCTAACTGATGAAGTAATGGCTGCTGGTCCAGTGCAATTCAGGTGGATGTATCCTATTGAACGGTATTTGAGTACATTGAAAAGATTTGTACGCAACAGAGCTCGTCCAGAGGCATCAATAGCCAATGGTTATTTGATGGATGAGTGTACTACCTTTTGTGCAGAATATCTTATGGATGTTGAAACAAAATTAGATAAGCCCTCTCGGATTCATGATGGTCTAGTTGGAGAAGGAACCACATTTGATATGGACAACATCGAGTGGATACAAGCACATCGATATATCTTGTTCAATACTCCATCAGTTGCACCATTAATGTAGTAAGTATCTTATCAATGTGCTTGTATAACTTTTACATGTTTTCTTTGCATAAGTTGATCTTTTAAACATCGCGTAATCATTTGCAGGAAACACATTAATGAGATAAAAGAAGAGATGCATCGTGCGACTGAGTTGCAAATTCAACAATCTCATTATGCGGCATTTCATGATTGGTTCAAGGATTATGTATGTATAAATTGATTTTCATTATGAGTGAAGTATTAAACTAATTCTTTCTGCATATATCAGTATTGATTTTTATAAATTATGTAGGTTCGTAAGCTGAGGGAGTTAGGGGACCCCACGCTACCTGAAGTATTTATCCAACTGGCTGAGGGTCCATCTATAACGGCTCGTCGTTATAAAGCTATTGATGCTAATGGTTTTCGATTTCGCATTAAAGATGTTGACGACAAATGAGCAACACAAAACAGTGGCATCGGTTGTCCCTTTGTCGATTCTGGTTATTACTATGGTCAATTGATAGACATCATTGAAGTTGTATACACACACGGTTTGAAGTACATATTGTTAAAGTGTAATTGGGTTGATCCAGTGCGTGGATGTAAAGTCGATCAATATCAGTTTTCATTGGTGAATTTTAACTATATGTTATACAGAAATAATGAACGAGTTGAGAATGAACCTTTCATTTTGACATCACAAGCGGAACAAGTATTCTTCGTTACTTTGCCTTCGGATCCAAGTTGGCAAGTTGTTGTCAAAATGTCTCGGCGAGGAGTGTTTTTATTTGAAGAAGATGAACCCGAGACTGTTCCGTTTGTTTACCAACAACTTGATCAACATACCGTAGTTCAACGTGAAGAAGATATTTATTGGGTCAGAGCGGCTGTTGAAGGAGAAACGGTCGATTTGCATGCTTAATGAAAGGTATAATTGTTTTCCCGCTATTCAGTAGAATGTCCTAGGATATCATAAATTATCTAATCATTTTATAAATCCTTATAAGTTTTAATCCTCACTTTTGTAAGTTAATTCAATCATAAATATTTAGGTTGATTAACTTTCTGATTTTTTAAAATTCATTCACAACTAATTATTCAATCCATTTTTTGTTTGATTAACAGTTGTACAAGTTTGATTTATTAAGAACAATCCAATTTATCTTTTAAACACTTTGGACTCATTACTGATATTTTGTATGACTGCAGACATGTCAGGGGAAGAGGCAGAAAATCCACATCATCCATCTGAGGCATCTACGTCTCAGGGTTGAGGTATGTTTGAATGTCATTGTCTATATTTTTTATGTAATTGACATATATATATATATATAACATTTGTCAATTTATATATAAAATTGTTTTCAACAGGATCAGACTCGGCTAGTTCTTCCTCTCGCAGGAGAGGCCCTGGTCGTGGCATATTATCATGGAATTCTGACACGACGACAGATGTTTCATTTGATGAGTTATTTCATCCCATGGGACCGAATGCCCCGGCATTTATTCATCAGCTGGGTCATATCATACATTACCCACATCGATTTCCATTGACCACGCGTGATTGGGCTTCTATCCCTCAGGACACATTAGATCGTCTATGGAGGGAGGTTCAGGTAAGAAAATAATTTTACTTTATTTTCTATTTATAAATAATACTAATATGTTTGATTATTTTCATTATAGAAAAATTTGAAAGTATGCCCTGAAGAGTTTCGGCCCGTGTGTATGAGCAAATGCCGTAAGCTATGGAAAGATTATAAAGGCAAAGTGAAGAGGGACCACTGGGTACCAAATGTGGGTGCCCTTGACATTTTGGAAAAAGTCCCGAGAGGTGTCCTCCCGGATCAGTGGCGTGACTTGGTTGCATATTGGTCTACTGAGGGTGTTGCGGTTTGTATATTAATTATTTTGCTGTATATATATTTTCAAGAATATGTGATTTGTTTGAAATTTGAATGAATTGAATGTAGGAGGTGTCAACACGCCATTCGGAGAATCGAGCGTTGCAGGGACCAGCTCACAGGCTCGGGACTCGTCACGTGTCTCAGATCCGACATGAGGTATATATTATTCATTTTTTAATTTATTAATTAATATGGTTTTGTGTTTATATTCTTTTAATATATAGTTGCGAGGGAAAGGTGCAGCAACTGATAAAATGTCTGTGTGGATAAGGACTCGTGATCACAATGATCCAGAGGTTGCAGCATTGATAGTAAGTGTCTGTACTTACCAATAATTACATAAATCTATATATTAACATATATATATTTATATATATTTAAATATTTCACAGGATCAATTTGAAGCTGAGTTAGAACATCTGCCAGAGGACCAGCGACAGCTTCCCATGCGACGGGATGAGATCTTTCATCGCATTATTGGTCGGGACGGGCATGGCTATAGTTTGACCTATGGAGCAGGGATTCCTCATTCTGTAGTGTCACGCGCTGCGGTTGTCGGTCCTGCTGTTGCTCAAATGACACAGCAGATGTCAGATTTTGAGGCACGGCTGCGCGCTTCTGAGGAGACAAATGCGCAATTGACAGCTGAGGTTAGAGCACTGCGGGAATATGTGCGTCGAGCTGATGGTAAAGGGGATCATACGACGCAGGTATATACTGTATTTATTTATTTAATTTAAATTATTTTTGTTATTAAAATATTTATAATGTTTATTTGTTGTAGGCACCTGGCCCACCAGAAGGAGGTAGCAGTGATGGCAACGCGTGACGCACCATATATTACGAGATATGTTTTTTGTTTTTACTGGTAGGGTTGATATTGATGTACTGTATTAATTCATTTAAGTAATGCATTATTACCATCCATGGTGGTCTTTTAAATATTTTATACACATATTGAGATTTTGATCAGATAATCTTGAATGATTCTACATTTGAAAAAGTCGAACTAATTCCAACAGATCAATAAATCTGATATTATAGATTATGTATTATCCAATATATTTTTTATAAATTTCAGTATGGTATCGATAAAAGAAATATGTATTAATTAGATGTTATCACTTTTATTTTTCACTTTTGTAATCAATGGGATGGCCTTTGCACCCCCGGAGAGCCCCCCGCACCCCCGTAGAGCCCCCCGCACCCCCGTACAGCCCCCCGCACCCCCGTACAGCCCCCCGCACCCCCGTACAGCCCCCCGCCACCCCCCATACAGCCCCCTGCACCCCCGTACAGCCCCCCCCCCCCCCCCCCCCGCACCCCCGTACAACCCCTCGCACCCACGTACTGCCCCCCGCACCCCCGTACTGCCCCCCGCCACCCCCGTACAGGCCCCTGCCACCCCCGTACATCCCCCTGCACCCCCGTACACCCCCCCCCCGGCACCCCCGTACAACCCCCCGCACCCCCGTACAGCCCCCCCCCCCCCCCCCGCACCCCCGTACAACCCCCGCACCCCCGTACAACCCCCCCGCACCCCCGTACTGCCCCCCGCCACCCCCGTACAGGCCCCCGCCACCCCCGTACAGCCCCCCGCACCCCCGTACAGCACCCCCCGCACCCCCGTACTGCCCCCCCGCACCCCCGGAGAGACCCCCGCACCCCCGTACAACCCACCGCACCCCCGTACTGCCCCCCGCCACCCCCGTACAGGCCCCCGCCACCCCCGTACAGCCCCCCGCACCCCCGTACAGTCCCCCCCCCCCCCCCCCCCCCGCACCCCCGTACAGCCCCCCGCACCCCCGTACAGCACCCCCTGCACCCCCGTACAGCACCCCGCACCCCCGTACAGCCCCCCACACCCCCGTACAACCCCCCGTCCGATTCGGAGCAAACGTGCTCCAAACAACCTGAAACCGCACGGGAATGATAGAAATATTATTCCTGAGATGCAGGAGGAGGCCGCACGTCCATCGGACGTGCGGTGCGCGCGGTACGTCCGATTGTGTCGTTTTCAGCAGCGCGGCGCGCCCTGAAATGGCGCGTTGGGGGGTCAAAACCACCCGAACGACCTCCGAATGCCACGAAACCGTACGACAACATCCGGGGCGTGATTTGTGAAATGGTCGGCCAGACGGCACCTCATTCGGAGGTGCCGTGTGACCGCGGCGGCCGGAAACGCATTTCTGGCGCCGTTAAACACCAAAACGGCGTGCGGCGGTCCGATTCGGAGCAAACGTGCTCCGAACGACCTGAAACCGCACGGGAACGATAGAAATATTATTCCTGAGATGCAGGAGGAGGCCGCACGTCCATCGGACGTGCGGTGCGCGCGGCACGTCCGATTGTGTCGTTTTCAGCAGCGCGGCGCGCGCTGAAATGGCGCGTTGGGGGGGTCAAAACCACCCGAACGACCTCCGAATGCCACGAAACCGTACGACAACATCCGGGGCGTGAATTGTGAAATGTTCGGCCAGACGACACCTCATTTGGAGGTGCCGTGTGACCGCGGCGGCCGGAAACGCGTTTCTGGCGCCGTTAAACACCAAAACGGCGTGCGGCGGTCCGATTCGGAGCAAACGTGCTCCGAACGACCTGAAACCGCACGGGAACGATAGAAATATTATTCCTGAGATGCAGGAGTAGGCCGCACATCCATCGGACGTGCGGTGCGCGCGGCACGTCCGATTGTGTCGTTTTCAGCAGCGCGGCGCGCGCTGAAATGGCGCGTTGGGGGGTCAAAACCATCCGAACGACCTCTGAATGCCATGAAACCGTACGACAACATCCGGGGCGTGAATTTGGAAATGGTCGGACAGACGGCACCTCATTCGGAGGTGCCGTGTGACCGCGGCGGCCGGAAACGCGTTTCCGGCGCCGTTAAACACCAAAACGGCGTGCGACGGTCCGATTCGGAGCAAACGTGCTCCGAATGAACTAAAACCGCACGAGAACGATAGAAATATTATTCCTGAGATGCAGGAGGAGGCCGAATGTCCATCGGGCGTGCGGTGCGCGCGGCACGTCCGATTGTGTCGTTTTCAGCAGCGCGGCGCGCGCTGAAATGGCGCGTTGGGGGGTCAAAACCACCCGAACGACCTCCGAATGCCACGAAATCGTACGACAACATCCGGGGCGTGAATTTTGAAATGGTCGGCCAGACGGCACCTCATTCGGAGGTGCCGTGTGACTGCGGCGGCCGGAAACGCGTTTCCGGCGCCGTTAAACACCAAAACGGCGTGCGGCGGTCCGATTCGGAGCAAACGTGCTCCGAACGACCTGAAACCGCACGGGAACGATAGAAATATTATTCCTGAGATGCAGAAGCAGGCCGCACGTCCATCGGACGTGCGGTGCGCGCGGCACGTCCGATTGTGTCGTTTTCAGCAGCGCGGCGCGCGCTGAAATGGCGCGTTGGGGGGTCAAAACCACCCGAACGACCTCCGAATGCCACGAAACCGTACAACAACATCCGGGGCGTGAATTGTGAAATGGTCGGCCAGACGACACCTCATTCGGAGGTTCCGTGTGACCGCGGCGGTCGGAAACGCGTTTCCGGCGCCGTTAAACACCAAAACGGCGTGCGGCGGTCCGATTCAGAGCAAACGTGCTCCGAACGACCTGAAACCGCACGGGAACGATAGAAATATTATTCCTGAGATGCATAAGTAGGCCGCACGTCCATCGGACGTGCGGTGTGCGCGGCACGTCCGATTGTGTCGTTTTCAGCAGCGCGGCGCGCGCTGAAATGGCGCGTTGGGGGGTCAAAACCACCCGAACGACCTCCGAATGCCACGAAACCGTACGACAACATCCGGGGTGTGAATTGTGAAATGGTCGGCCAGACGGCACCTCATTCGGAGGTGCCGTGTGACCGCGGCGGCCGGAAACGCGTTTCCGGCGCCGTTAAACACCAAAACGGCGTGCGGCGGTCCGATTCGGAGCAAACGTGCTCCGAACGACCTGAAACCGCACGGAAACGATAGAAATATTATTCCTGAGATGCAGGAGGAGGCCGCACGTCCATCGGACGTGCGGTGCGCGCGGCACATCCGATTGTGTCGTTTTCAGCAGCGCGGCGCGCGCTGAAATGGCGCGTTGGGGGGTCAAAACCACCCGAACGACCTCCGAATGCCACGAAACCGTACGACAACATCCGGGGCGTGAATTGTGAAATGGTCGGCCAGACGACACCTCATTCGGAGGTGCCGTGTGACCGCGGCGGCCGGAAACGCCTTTCCGGCGCCGTTAAACACCAAAACGGCGTGCGACGGTCCGATTCGGAGCAAACGTGCTCCGAACGACCTGAAACCGCACGAGAACGATAGAAATATTATTCCTGAGATGCAGGAGTAGGCCGCACGTCCATCAGACGTGCGGTGCGCGCGGCACGTCCGATTGTGTCGTTTTCAGCAGCGCGGCGCGCGCTGAAATGGCGTGTTGGGGGGTCAAAACCACCTGAACGACCTCCGAATGCCACGAAACCGTACGACAACATCCGGGGCGTGAATTGTGAAATGGTCGGCCAGACGGCACCTCATTCGGAGGTTCCGTGTGACCGCGGCGGCCGGAAACGCGTTTCCGGCGCCGTTAAACACCAAAACGGCGTGCGGCGGTCCGATTCGGAGCAAACGTGCTCCGAACGACCTGAAACTGCATGGGAACGATAGAAATATTATTCCTGAGATGGAGGAGGAGGCCGCACGTCCATCGGACGTGCGGTGCGCGCGTCACGTCCGATTGTGTCGTTTTCAGCAGCGCGGCGCGCGCTGAAATGGCACGTTGGGGGGTCAAAACCACCCGAACCACCTCCGAATGCCACGAAACCGTACGACAACATCCGGGGCGTGAATTGTGAAATGGTCGGCCAGAGGACACTTCATTCGGAGGTGCCGTGTGACCGCGGCGGCCGGAAACGCGTTTCCGGCGCCGTTAAACACCAAAACGGCGTGCGGCGGTCCGATTCGGAGCAAACGTGCTCCGAACGACTTGAAACCGCACGAGAACGATAGAAATATTATTCCTGAGATGCAGGAGTAGGCCGCACGTCCATCGGACGTGCGGTGCGAGCGGCACGTCCGATTGTGTCGTTTTCAGCAGCGCGGCGCGCGCTGAAATGGCGCGTTGGGGGGTCAAAACCACCCGAACGACCTCCGAATACCACGAAACCGTACGACAACATCCGGGGCATGAATTGCGAAATGGTCGGCCAGACGGCACCTCATTCGGAGGTGCCGTGTGACCGCGGCGGCCGGAAACCGTTAAACACCAAAACGGCGTGCGGCGGTCCGATTCGGAGCAAACGTGCTCCGAACGACCTAAAACCGCACGAGAACGATAGAAATATTATTCCTGAGATGCAGAAGGAGGCCGCACGTCCATCGGACGTGCGGTGCGCGCGGCACGTCTGATTGTGTCGTTTTCAGCAGCGCGGCGCGCGCTGAAATGGCGCGTTGGTGGGTCAAAACCACCCGAACGACCTCCGAATGCCACGAAACTGTACGACAACATCCGGGGCGTGAATTGTGAAATGGTCGGCCAGACGGCACCTCATTCGGAGGTGCCGTGTGACCGCGGCGGCCGGAAACGCGTTTCTGGCGCCGTTAAACACCAAAACGGCGTGCGGCGGTCCGATTCAGAGCAAACGTGCTCCGAACGACCTGAAACCGCACGGGAACGATAGAAATATTATTCCTGAGATGCAGGAGGAGGCCGCACGTCCATCGGAGGTGCGGTGCGCGCGGAACGTCCGATTGTGTCGTTTTTAGCAGCGCGGCGCGCGCTGAAATGGCGCGTTGGGGGGTCAAAACCACCCGAACGACCTCCGAATGCCACGAAACCGTACGACAACATCCGGGGCGTGAATTGTGAAATGGTCGGCCAGACGACACCTCATTCGGAGGTGCCGTGTGACCGCGGCGGCCGGAAACGCGTTTCCGGCGCCGTTAAACACCAAAACGGCGTGCGGCGGTCCGATTCAAAGAAAACGTGCTCCGAACGACCTGAAACCGCACGGGAACGATAGAAATATTATTCCTGAGATGCAGGAGTAGGCCTCACATCCATCGGACGTGCGGTGCGCGCGGCACGTCCGATTGTGTCGTTTTCAGCAGCGCGGCGCGCGCTGAAATGGCGCGTTGGGGGGTCAAAACCACCCGAACGACCTCCGAATGCCACGAAACAGTACGACAACATCCGGGGCGTGAATTGTGAAATGGTCGGCCAGACGTCACCTCATTCGGAGGTGCCGTGTGACCGCGGCGGCCGGAAACGCGTTTCCAGCGCCGTTAAACACCAAAACGGCGTGCGGCGGTCCGATTCGGAGCCAATGTGCTCCGAACGACCTGAAACCGCACGAGAACGATAGAAATATTATTCCTGAGATGCAGAAGGAGGCCGCATGTCCATCGGACGTGCGGTGCGCGCGGCACGTCCGATTGTGTCGTTTTCAGCAGCGCGGCGCGCGCTGAAATGGCGCGTTGGGGGGTCAAAACCACCCGAACTACCTCCGAATGCCACGAAACCGTACGACAACATCCGGGGCGTGAATTTTGAAATGGTCGGCCAGACGGCACCTCATTCGGAGGTGCCGTGTGACCGCGGCGGCCGGAAACGCGTTTCCGGCGCCGTTAAACACCAAAACGGCGTGCGGCGGTCCGATTCGGAGCAAACGTGCTCCGAACGACCTGAAACCGCACGGGAACGATAGAAATATTATTCCTGAGATGCAAAAAGAGGCTGCACGTCCATCGGACGTGCGGTGCGCGCGGCACGTCCGATTGTGTCGTTTTCAGCAGCGCGGCGCGCGCTGAAATGGCGCGTTGGGGGGTCAAAATCACCCGAACGACCTCCGAATGCCACGAAACCGTACGACAACATCCGGGGCGTGAATTGTGAAATGGTCGGCCAGACGGAACCTCATTCGGAGGTGCCGTGTGACCGCGGCGGCCGGAAACGCGTTTCCGGCGCCGTTAAACACCAAAACGGCGTGCGACGGTCCGATTCGGAGAAAACGTGATCTGAAAGACCTGAAACCGCACGGGAACGATAGAAATATTATTCCTGAGATACAGGAGGAGGCCGCACGTCCATCGTACATGCGGTGCGCGCGGCACGTCCGATTGTGTCGTTTTCAGCAGCGCGGCGCGCGCTGAAATGGCGCGTTGGGGGGTCAAAACCACCCGAACGACCTCCGAATGCCACGAAACCGTACGAAAACATCCGGGGAGTGAATTTTGAAATGGTCGGCCAGACGGAACCTCATTCGGAGGTGCCGTGTGACCGCGGCGGCCGGAAACGCGTTTCCGGCGCCGTTAAACACCAAAACGGCGTGCGGCGGTCCGATTCGAAGCAAACGTGCTCCGAACGACCTGAAACCGCACCGGAACGATAGAAATATTATTCTTGAGATGCAGGAGTAGGCCGCACGTCCATCGGACGTGCGGTGCGCGCGGCACGTCCGATTGTGTCGTTTTCAGCAGCGCGGCGCGCGCTGAAATGGCGCGTTGGGGGGTCAAAACCCCCCGAACGACCTCTGAATGCCACGAAACCGTACGAAAACATCCGGGGCATTAATTGTGAAATGGTCGGCCAGACGGCACCTCATTCGGAGGTGTCGTGTGACCGTGGCGGCCGGAAACGCGTTTCCGGCGCCGTTAAACACCAAAATGGCGTGCGGCGGTCCGATTCGGAGCAAACGTGCTCCGAACGACCTGAAATGAGATTATTTCTTGAATCGAAGTTTTTAAATTATTATAGCACAATGATTTGATATTATATATATTTTAAATATTTATTAAATATATATTAAAACATTTAAAATATATTATATATATATATATATATATTTAAAATATTGTATTTAATAGTATATATATGAATATTTTTACACATATATATATATATATTTATATTCAATTCAATAAAAAAATTTTAAAATTTTTTTTTTATAATAGCGACCGCGGCGCGGTCGCTGAAGGCCGAACTGCCGGGTCGCTAATGGCCTCTAGCGACGTGGCAACAGCGACCGCCAATGGCGGTCGCTGCGCGGCCTCTAAAGCCCTTTAGCGACCGCCAATGGCGGTCGCTAATGGGCTTATTTATAGTAGTGAAAGATATAAATTTTCAAAAAATGCAGAATTGATTTTTAAAATAAAGACTTTGAATACAGGGTATTTGTTGTATTTTGAAAATGGATTGATTTTCAAAAATTATGTCAAATGTATTCAAAAATGGTTGAACAAGGAAAAAGGTTGTTTTGAGAACAATGTTGTGATAGTTGATGTGATGGAATTTGAAAAACTAAGCCAACAGTTTCTAGAGAGTGAGATTGATGGAGTTTGTTGTTGGTTTAAAAAAAGGCACTCAGTAGGCATCGTCGAAACCAACCTGAAGAAGCTATGTAGAATGTGGTTTCACCTGAACCATGTGTAAACCAAGAGTGGTTCAGAGTATTTTCCAAGATTTTCAGGCTGTGGATACGGGGAACTGGAGGAATGAGCCATGACATGTGGATCATACCATCCAGTTAATGATGCAGAATTCATCGAACATTAGGGGTGATGTTGAACTCGAGAAGGTGGAGGAGTGTTTAAGTAGGATGAATCGTATATTAGATTTCATCAGCACACCAGTGGAGCTGAATGTAAAGCTAGTGACTTATATGCTTGATGACCTTGCATGTAAGTGGTGGGATTTAGCGGTGCATGCTAAATTGGATGAAGGCCATACATGGGAGGATTTTGAAATTTTTTTAACAAACAATTCTATCCTCAAACGTTCAAGATCCAGAAAATGATGGGATTCTTCAGCTTGAAATAAGAGAGACTCTATATCATATAGTATGCGGATTTGTTCATGAATTTAGTCTGTTTTCACAAGAGGTTGTGGAAGGTTCTTCATTGAAGGCACACATCTTCGAATCGGGGCTAAGGTAGGAGATTCGATTGAAGATCGCGGTTCTCTGTATTATGGATTATACAGAGATGATGAACAAAGCAACGGTTTCTGAATGTGATATCTCAAGATTGATTGGGGGAGGAATGATGATACCCACTAGAACAGGTGGGAACTCCAATGCTGGGAACAAGCGGAAGAGGGGCACCTACTTCCAAGGTGGGAGTGTGAATCAGATCCAAATGGTGGGATTAGTAAACCTTCCTCCATGACCCCAGAGCAAAGAAGGTTACTTTCAATGTGGGTCGACTGATCACATGAAACATGAATGTACAACACCACTGAGATAATTCCACAATTGCAACATGATGGGGCATCATTAGCGATATTGTCGTAGTGCTCCATGATCAGGTGTTTCAGAAACTTCTCAGGTGTCGCAGGCATCATATGCTTCAACAGGGCGAGGATAGCAAAATCAGTCTCGCCAGTAAAACATAGAAAGTTATGGTGATTCCAGGAATACCATGACTCCTCGGGCAGGGAAATCTCAACAATGCAATAAGGAGCAAAGTCCAACAAAAAAACAATTGTATGGAGCGCAATAGGTGATTGTGGACGACCCGTCTGGACCGTCTACGGTAAGAGGTACGATACTTTTGAATTCTACCCTCATGCATGTGTTGTTCAATACTGGTTCATCTCATTCTTATCTTGCTTCACGTATTGTTGATTTTCTGAACTTAAAACTTCAACTGATGCCTTCTGTGATAAAATTTCAAAATCCTCTCGGTGATAGAGAATGTAGAGCCTTCGTTTGTACATCATTTTCTATAACTTTTGATAGAGCTGAGCTGAAATGGGATTTCTCTATGCTGGAGATGGTTGTCTATGATATAATCCTAGGTATGGATTGGTTGACCGAGTTTAGGTCTCACATCGACTGTTATATCAGGACAATCAGTTTCGCGACTAAGGATGGCGTCAAGCATCTCTTCAGTGAAGAAAGAGTGGTGAAGGCAGGTGCAACGGGTTTTTTGGCACCAGGTGTGGCAACAATCTCTTACCAGTTGGCTGTATTAACCTTGGAATCGATGGACATGATCTCGAATAATTGTTTTCAAGCTGTGGTGGATCAATTTCCTGATGTTTTTCCTGAAAAATTCACAGGATTTCCACCTGTAAGAGAAGTGGAATGTACAATTGGTCTACTTCTAGGGATGAATCCTATCTGACTTCCATCTTATAGGATGGCACCAACGGAGTTAAAGGAATTGAAAGTGCAGTTGGAAGATTTGGAAAGAAATGGTTTTATTTGGTCAAGCGTCTCGCCGTGGGCAGCACCAGTTTTGTTTTTAATGAAAGCAGATGGAACTTTGAGGCTATGTGTAGATTATCGTAAACATAACCAAGTTACAATAAGGAATAGATACCCACTGCCAAACATTGATGACCTGTTTGATCAATTAAGGGGAGCTCAGTGGTTCTCCAAAATTGACTTGCGATCAGGATATCACCAATTACGAGTTCGGAAGGAGGATATTCCAAAGACAACTTTTATAAGGTGATATGGCCACTACTAATATATTGTCATGCCTTTATATTTAATGAATTCACCAGTGGTCTTCATTTAATTTATGAAGCAAATATTTCACCAATATCTGGATTCTTTTGATGTGGTGTTTGTGGATGATATATTGGTGTATTCAAGAACAAGGTATGAGCATGAGAAACACTTGGAGATTGTGTTGGAAATACTGCGAGATCATCAGTTGTATGCCAAATTATCAATGTGTGATTTTTGGATAAAAGAGGTACGTTTTCTGGGCCATGTTGTTTCTGAGAAAGACGTTTTAGTGGATCCAGAAAAGATAAATGTTTTTCCTTCATGGCAACTGACGAAGAATGTCTTTGAAATACGATGTTTTCTTGGTCTAGATGGTTATTACCGATACTTTTCCCATGACTTCTCATGACTATATTCTCCTATGACAGCATTGAAAAAGAAGAACATTAAATTTCAATGGACTGAGGAATGTCAAAGATCTTTTCAAGATATGAATGTTTGCATTACATCGGCACCTATCTTAATCTTGCTAGAATCAGGACAAAGATACATGGTGTATTGTGATGCTTCGGGAACAGGGTTGGGTTGTGTTCTGATGAAAGGAGACCATGTGGTCTCTTAGGGCTCAAGGAAGTTGAGAGTGCATGAGAAATATTACCCAACACATGATTTGGAGTTGGCTTCAGTCATCCATGCCTTGAAAACATGGACACACTATCTCTTTGTGTGAAATATACTGTGTTTACGGATCACAAAAGCTTGAAACACATTTTCTCACTGTGAGATTTGAATCTGAGGAAGAGGAGATGGATAGAGTATCTTTAACTGTTCGACTTTGACTTAATGTATACACCGGGTACGGGAAATTCGGTGGCTAATGCATTATGCAGGAATTCGTATGATCAGTTGGGAAATGAAGCTTTAGATGAATGGCAGTTGATGTCGGTCTTAGCCGACATGCATGTGGAATGTAAAAACCGAGGTTATGTGGTTGTATTCTTTTCAGCTACGCTTGTTTTGGATCTGGTAAAAGTGGTCAAATAGGCACAAACATCTGATGCGGAATGTCAGGTAATGAGTTCAATACTCATTGGTGGGGAGACCATTGATTGTTATAAACTGGAAGCGGGTTCAATTTTGTGTTTTATAGATTGGATGGTTATACCTATAGTTTCTCAGGAACAACACTTTAATGCTTACCACCATTCAAGATGGGCTATAGATCCGGGTCCATAGAAGATGTATAAGGCGTTAAAGGCACAGTTTTGGTGGAGCGGAATGAAAAGGAATGTGGTCGAGTTTGTCTCGTGATGCTTAACATGTTAGAAGGTTAAAGTAGAGCATTAGAGTCCAACTGGTATGTTACAGTCTATACATATCCCATTGTTGAAATGGGAGCATATTTCAATGGATTTTGTTACAGGTCTTCAAAAAACGGTCCGGAAACACTATTCCATTTGGGTGATAGTGGATTGTCTAACCAAGCTGTCTCATTTCTTCCCGATTTGTGTAACTCTTATGGTGGAAGATCATTCAAAAATCTATATCCAAGATTAGTAAAGATACATGGTGTACTAGTGTCTATTGTCATAGATAGAGATTTGAGGTTCACATCTCGTTTATGGAAATCCTTACAACAAGCCCTTGGGACTCAGTTGACTATGAGTACGATGTATCATCCCCAGATGGATAGACAATCCGAAAGGACGATACAGATTATGGAAGACATTTTGTGGGCTTGTGTAATGGATTTTGGTGGCTCATGGGAGGAGCATATACCCTTAGAGGAGTTCTTATACAAAAATAATTATCAGTCCTCGATACACATGGCTAAGTTTGAAGCATTGTATGGGCGTACTTTTCCTTCTCCACTATGCTGGGTGGAAACTGGTGAAACTTCACTAGTTGGGCCGAGCCTTGGCCAAGAAACAACATAGAAGATTCAGTTGATTTGAAAGAGGATGGAGACAGCTCAGAGTCTTCAGAAATCTTATGCAGATCAATGTTGAAGACCGTTGTCATTCGTAGTGGGTGATCATGCCTTTTTGAGGATCTCTCGAAGACTTGGACATCGTCATTTCGGGAAGTAGGGAAAGTTATATCCAAGATATATAGGCCCTTCTAAGATACTAGAATGGGTTGGAGAGGTGGAATATTGGTTGGAATTACCACCACGATTCCGTTCAGTGCAAAATGTGTTCAATGTATCTCATTTAAAGAAATATCATCCCGATCCTGACCATGTGATCAGAGGGGATCACGTTAACCTAGAGCCATATGCTTTGTTGATACATATATCGGTATGGATTGTGGATAGGAAAGATAAAGTCTTTCATGGAAAAATCATCCGTCTAGTGTGGGTTTTATGGCAGCATGGTCAGATTTAGGATGAGACTTGGGAACTTGAGAAATAAATGGGAGAGCAGTTTCCAGAACTATTACAGACAATCATTGATTTTCTGCTTTTCGAGGACTAAAAGGCCAATGGTGGGGAAAATGTAGTACCCCTAGTTTTTGGTATGTAACCATTACATTAAGATTTTCTTTGTTTGAAAAGTTAAGGGAGAGTTATGGGAGAGCTGGGAGATCCTAGACTGAAGTTTGAATCAAAGGGGAAGGTGTACGGGTAGCGCACGGTTTGTCTAAACCATGGGGCCAAACCATGTGTGGCTGACTGAGGTGGCAGTGGCTTCTACATGGTCGTCCCATGGTTAAGGGAAACTATGCGATGAGGTTCTGCGAGAAGTGTGACCAAGGCAGTAGCTAACACACTGTTAGCACATAGATTGTCAAACCGTGCAGACTAACTGTGCGGTCACTTAAAATTAGATCCTTAAATTGTGGATCTAACTCGTTTTGCCACTAATTTCCACATTAAAGCTCAAAAGCGGCCCTAACTCGGGATTTTGGTTTTCCTAATGTTAATGAGGGTTCTCCCAATGATCCAAAGGAAATCTGAGGGTTCTCTTGGCGAATCGAAGACGGATTCTTGAGGTATGTGATCGTTCTCCTTTTTTCATGAATGGTTTCTTAGATCTACCTAGATCTACTTTTACATTTCTCTCGGTTTCTTAGATATACGCCCATTATGGGTTTTTCTATGTGTGTGGATGCCAAATATCAAGAGATTTGGTCTTGATTGTGTTAGGAGAAGAGATCTATGGTGGTTTTTTGGAGATTTGACCCGGTGTTCTTGAGTGTTCTTCGTCCGTTGCTTAGTTTCACCTTTTTGTTGAGGTAGGTGGCTTCAATAAAAACTCCTCTTGTTAGAATTGGTTGTATTAGTTTCAAATTGGTTATTTGAATGGAATAGATTGGGAAAAGCATGGAAAAAATATTCTTTAGTAATGAATTATGGTTTTGATGAAATTGTGAGATCTTGGTGAATTGTGTGCAAAGTGAATTGGCTATTTGAATTAAAAATGTTGATTTTATATTATGAAAATGTTGAAATAGTAAATGTATTTATGAGAAATGGGTTTTCAATAAAAAGGGTGTTTTATTGAAATGGTTTTTATGGATTTGGTTTTCAATAAAAAGGTAGATTTATTGAAATGGTTTGAATTGTTTGAACACGACTAGTTTGGTTGGAAAATGGTTTTCAATAAAATGTTTTTTATTGAAAGGGTGGTTTGGCATGGTTGTTGGGATTGTGTGGTGTGTGTTCATATTGCATGTATGGGGCATGATTGAAATGGGACCTTGTGCTCAGTGCCAAATTTTTAATTGGCATGTGGTAACTATATATACGAGGCTTGGTTGAAATATGACATTGTGTGTGGTTTCAAATGTGTAATGGAACATGGGAAGTAATTTACTTTTGACAACATGGTAGATCGATGAGAAACCGCTAATGAGTATGGAACTACCATAACGATTCATGCATGGTTGATTTCACCGGTTTGTGAAATTGTTGAGAATGCCAAAATTGGATGTTTGTGAAATGGTTTGGAAATTTACTGGGTTATTTTTCTAAAAAAAATAACTTGTTGGAAAAGATAGTATAAATTGCACTTTGATGCTTTTGAGCATGGATGGTTTTGAGAAACATGTTTATATTTAGTTATAAACTGCTTTGGTGAAAATGTCTTATATAAACTGTTTTAATATAAATGTGGCTAACTCTTCTATCCTGGTGGCATGAGTAGGGAAGTCATTGGAAAAACCTACGGAGTTTTATACTCACCCCTGCCTTGGCACTTTGGTTCTTTTGCAGATGTTGTATTCCTTGACAGAGGTAAAGGTACATCATCTCATTACTAATGGCTCGTGGTGATGTTTGGGAGATGTTGTGGAGTTGGAGCTTGTGGATCACTAAGTCATGGTGTCTTTTGAGAGTCTTGGGTTGTCCTTCCACTGTGTATTTTGATGTTTGGTTTGGTCTTTTGCTGTTATGTACTCTTACGTGGTTTAACATAAATGATGTTGTTGGTTGGTATTTCATTTGTTCATGCATCATATAGTGAATGTATAAAGACCCGCAAATTTCAAGGAAATTTTTTTTTCTTAATTTTCTTTGGAATTTTAAAAGAGCGCAGCTTCAGACGGCACCTGATTCCGAGGCCCGGTGTGCCCGGAATCAATTTCTGAAGTTTGGCTCGGGTACGTTCAGTGAACGGACGAGCGGGTTTTTCTATCTTTTGAACCGGTGCCCAGAATCGAATTCTGAGGGCACCGATGAAATCGTAGCGCCAGTATTTGCTTAGAAACGCCTCTTCTGGAGTTGCGTTTGCTCAGACGTGGTTTTTAAATTTTGGGGCTTTAAGTCAGAAATAAAATAAAGTTTGTGCGACAACTTTATTTTATTTCACTTAAGCTGCTTGGAAGCCACTTGAAGCCGCTTAAAGACGGCTTGAACTGTGTTGAACTGGATAGGATGCTATCCAGAAATATCCTACCCCCTTGGTAGGATATTTGTGCGGTGGGGCCCGCACGAGCCCCGCCGTTTCTTTCGCTAAGTAACGCACCCGCGAAAACCCATCAAAGTAACTGAAAAGTCAACCGACGCGTTTTCTTTAATTCTTAGCAGACCATTTAATTGGGCGGTTTATTTCGTGAATTAAATGGGCTGTTTCGCTCGTTGAATTAATTCAACGAACTGATGGGTCGTTACATACGTTTTTGCGTTTGTTGGCATGTTTATAAAATAAGACCAACCTAAAAATCCTTTGAAAGGATTTGAGAGGATCTTTGTTCCTTCAGCTCCCCCGCGAAGAACGCGAAGAACGCGAAGAACGCGAAGAACGCCGGCGACCGGAATTCGACGACGCACGCCGTGATCTGCGACGTCGACGAGCCCTACCCGCGACGTTCTTCAGCGGCACCTCTTCTTCCGCGGCCGATCCTCGTTCGGCAATTAAGGTGAGAAACGAATCGTTTATTTCTCCCCTTTTTATAATTCAATATCAACGGATTTAAATTAATCCGTTTGATCTTGATCCGGAGATTGGCGACGCGACGCCGGATACCGCGACGACGCGACGATCTCCTTCATCCGCGACGAGCGATTCCGCGACGACCTCTCGTCCGACGACGACGACAAGGTAAGGGATGTTGGAATATTTTATCTTATTTCCCCGTGTTTATTCTTTTAAAGTGAAGAACATGATCTCTGACAATTTTAATTTATTTAAAATTGTTGTTGATTATTCCTCCCGTGGTTTATGACTAACGCAGGAGGGTGCGGGTCTAACGAACAAGACCCGACAACCCTCCGCCGATCTCTTTTGTTGTGCGGATATGGCGGTCGACGACGAACCGCGTGGCAGGGGCGATCTGTTGATCCCGCAGTGAAGATCGACCCCCGGGAGGAGCAACGGCGCAGACGGGAGGCAAAACGGGCCACCGGAGCAACTCCGGCGGCCCGCGGAAGGCGGCGGCGGCGCGGGGCGCCGGCAAGGCGGCGCCGGCGATCGGAGGCGGCGGCGCCCGGCGCGCCGCCGTGGAGAAGATCCGACGCGGCTGAAGCCGCGGCGGCGGCGGCCGGTTCCGCGGCCGCGCGGAACCGGGGAGGGACGCGGCGGCCCGGCCGCGTCCGCGTGACAGGCGGCCCCCCGCGGGGCCGCGTTTCCTTCAAGCCGCGGGTCAAACCCGCGGCGGCGGCTCCTTCGGCCGCTCGGCCGAAGCCGGGCCGGCCGGTCCGGTCGGCCGGGCCGCGCCCCGGCCGGACCGGACCCGGCCTATCCGGGTCGGGCCGACCCGGTTCGGCCGACTCATGGGGGGTTCGGGCCGGGTCGCCCCGGGCCCAGAACCCCCGTTTTCGGGCCTCTTCGGTCTTTTGCCCATATCTTGGGCCCGGGACCTCCGATTGACGAACCGTCAGCGGCTACGCTATCCTTGGATCGAGAAAGTCGTTTCGGTATATTATACTCAAGGTTTCGGAAGACTTTGGGTTCGGCCGGGTTGGTTCGTACACGAAACCAACCGGGGCCTCGGAGCGGAAACGCTCATAACTTGAGCTACGGACGTCCGATCGACATACCGTCAGCTGTGGTAGTTTCCTCTAAGTGAGACGGAACTTTTGGCATACTCCGCCCGGGGATCGGACACAGGAGGAGTACGGTCGGGTTGGTTTTGCCCTAAAAACCAACCGGGCCCCTGGGATGAAAATGCCAATAACTCTCAGACCGGGCGTCCGATTGACGCGCCGTCTGTTGCGTTGAGATCCTGTTGTCGATACGGAACTTTTGGATACATCAACTTCGGAATACGTGTCAGTTGATGTATCAGCCTCTCGGATCGTGGAGCGGACCCTCCTAACGAGCTCGCTATGTGCGGGAACCCTAGTGCTGGCTGTGGCTTCGACGACAGAGCAGAGATCCTCCGTGGACTGCGACGACGACAGAGCAGAGAATCCTCCGTGGACTGCGACGACGGCAGAGCAGAGATCCTTCGTGGACTGCGGCGACGACTGTGCAGAGATCCTCAGTGGACTGCGTCGACTACTGCACTCAGCGATCCTACGTGGAACAGTGCTACCGAACCTGTGTGAGCTGAATCTTCTTTTTACCTTGAGCGGTGGAGCGCTTGGGTGTAGCGGCGGACCCGTGGTACTTGACAGTGGTGGTGCGCTTGGATGCAGCAGCAGACCCTTGGCGGTGGAGCGCTTGGTTGTAGCGGCGGACCCGCGATACTCTACGGAGTGTGTGCGCTTGGTTGTAGCGACAGACCCGCGACGGTGGAGACGCGCGTGCGGAGTACGGAGACCGTGTAGATGACTGCGACCTGACGACTGCTTGACCGACTCGACTTGGAGTGAGTCGACTAGCCCAGTGGACGGAGCGCCCAGTAGTTGGCAGCAGACCCACGGCGGACGGAGCGCCTGGAAGTTGGCGGCAAACCCGCGGTACTCGACAGGAGGAGTACCTCAGTAGGCTATCTGGGTGAGCGCCCGGTATTTGGCAGCAGACCCTCAGCGGACGGAGCGCCCGGTAGTTGGCAGCAGACCCGCGATACTCGACAGGAGGAGTACTTCAGCAGTCTTAGGTTAGTGAGCAGTACCTCGGAGTCGTGACAGGACCACTGTACACTTCAGAGATGGGGCTCTTCAACATTTACGATTTCGATAATGAAAATCATGGTTGAGCTGAATCTTATGTTACTCTCCTTTGTGGATTGTGTTGAACTATCCTTTGTGGATTTACTGTTTACTCTCCTTGTGGATTTGAGTCTTGCTTTCCTTTGTGGATTGAGTTGTTCTTGAGCTCGTGAGCAGAGCTAGAATTGGGGACTTAGGTATATGTATGGACATATACCTAAGTCGAGTCAGATGTTACTTCGTGATTGCATCTTTCTTTTGTGCTATATCCTTTGTGGATTTCGGGAGACCTTCGGGGGTCTCGGGGTCCTTACTGAGTAGCTTATACTCACCCCTGCACGGGCTATGCCCGCACTTCGTGGTGTTGGTTGCAGACGACGGACAGCGCTGATCGCGGTTGGGGCGTGGAGCAGGACGGTACCTGGAGGTGGACCACTGGGCGGGACGTGCTCGGAGCGGACGTGGGACCCGAGGAGCCTGGAGGCTATTTGTACCCACCCTTCAGGTGGGATTTCCAGTGGACGACACGAGGTCGCCGTCTTTTCTTCAGTTGCTGTAATTTACTTTTCAGTTGTACTTTACAGTTGGGCTTGTATTTCCGGCCCCCTTTACTTTTCTGCACTCTGTAGTTACTTTCCGCTTGCTGACTCTGTGGTGGTTGTTACTTATAAAGGCAATGCCTTAGCTGTTTACCGGGAATTTACGCCTTGGTGCTAGTCGCCAGCCCCTGGCCTATGGAAGGCGGGCTTGGGGTAGTCACGGCACGAGCCTCGAGGACGGGTCGTGACAAATTGGTATCAGAGGTGGTCGGTTCTACCGCAAACTCTGATCGTCTTTTCTTTCTATATGAAGCAATAGTGTTTAGTGTATTGAGTGTGGTTATCAGTTCAGGGAGCCTAGTGTTGGTGCGGCGGCCGACGTATCCGTACACCAGGACTCTGACTCCTGATTTCCGACTTAATGCATGAAAACATTGATTGCGTGTGTGTTTCAAGTCTTCTTTGTGATTACTTGTGTCAGCTCACCGGGTATACTGATCTGCTTCATGAAAGTCTCAAGTTTTCCTTGTGATTACTTGTGCCAGCTCACTAGGTATACTGTTCTGACTGTGGTGCTCTTGTTCTCCTTTTCAGGATGGCCCCGCGACGACAGCCAGCTAGGGTTCCGAGTGTAGGGCGCGACGGCAGCCCACCGAGCGACGAGGCCTCGGTGCAGGGCCCTTTGCCAGCAGTGGCACCGGCGGTAGCCTTACCCGCCGAGCCACCGATGCTTCCAGTACCATACGCTGACGATGCACGTCGCCTCAGGGCACTGCATGAGTTTCAGAGCCAGCGACCGCCCAGGTTTCGCGGTGAGGCGGACCCCCAGGCCGCCGAGGACTGGTTAGAGGCGGTGGTACAGATCTTTAGGCTAGTGAGGACACCAGCGGATCTCATGGTGATTCTCGCGGCGAGCCTCCTGCAGGCGGCGACAGGACGATGGTGTAGCTTGATGCTCCAGGTTCACGATGAGGCATCCTTGCTCTGGGCGGACTTTGAGATCCTCTTCCGCTCGGAGTTCGTCCCGGCCACCCTTCGTGCGGTGCGTATCCAGGAGCTTCTACAGCTGCGGCAGGGCAGCATGACGGTCGCTCAGTACGCGGCGAGGTTCACCGACCTTTCTCGGTACTCGACAGACATGGTACAGGACCCCTTCTTCTGGGCCCGGACCTTCGAGCAGGGTTTGAGACACGAGATCAGGGCATCGCTGATCTCCCTCAGCATACCGACTCAGACAGGAGTACTAGAGCGGGCCCTTCTGATCGAGAGCTTCCTTGCTGAGTCTACACCAGCACAGAGACCCACCGCAGGGCGGCACGTAGCGGAGTCTTCGGTAGTAGGTAGCCGACAGATGACTCAGGGTTCCAGGCAGACCAGACCTACCAGTGGCCGACTGCACGACTCAGGCTCAGTTGTGCGGGGAAGCCGGGGTGGAGTCAGAGCCAGGCGTGCCGAGAGTGGGCAGTGTTACTCCTGTGGCGGAATTGGTCACATGGCTCGTGACTGCCCGACCCGCCATGCGGGGGAGCAGCAGACGGTTGAGGAACCACCTAGGCAGAGGCAGAGGTTCGACCGTGGCGGTCTGCAGGGAGGAGACGGACGAGGTAGAGGAGCTGGCCGAGCAGCAGGTGGTGGATGACGCTTTGAGGCTCTACCACCACCACCACCAGGAGGTCCACCCCGACCGCAGGGGAGAGCTCAGCTTCAGGCAGCCGAGGCCTTCGATCATGGAGCCCTGGGAGCTGATGGACAGGAGCAGAACTAGTGGATACATCCTTTGTACTTCTAGTTCCTTGTTGCTTTTGTGTAGCGTCTTGTAATATGAGTTGCAATAATAAAAGACACATACCTTTGTGATATTTTTGTTCCTGTCCTCTTTCGTGATGTTACTAGGAGATTCCAGTTTTGGCTGTTGACTTGACCCTCACTTGTGAGACGTCTACTGGAGGAGACCCAGTTACCACACACTGATGCCGACAGTGTGACTCAACCCTTGGAGGCGAGAGTAACGGTTGAATCTCTTAGTAGTAGCGTCGAGGCCTTATGACGTCATCCTTGGTATGGATTAGTATCATCCATGTTAGGATTGACTGTTTTAGGCAAAGAATGTGGTTCATCCAGGGGATGAGACCAGATTTCTCTTTTCGGCAAAGAAGAAATCTTGCAGCTCTTGTGGGACCTGTGATGGTCCAGGCCACGACAGAGAAGGTCCAGATCATCCAGGAGAGGATGAGGACAGCTCAGAGCCGGCAAAAGTCATATGCTGACAGGAGGTGGAGGCCACTGGAGTTCGAGGATGGCGACCACGTCTTTTTGCGTGTCTCACCTCGACGTGGTTTACGGAGATTTGGCCGAGGCGGCAAGTTGTCTCCACGCTTCATCGGGCCTTTCCAGGTCCTCAGCAGGATAGGAGAGGTGGCTTATCACCTGGCTCTACCACCTCAGTTGCACCGGGTGCACGACGTCTTCCACGTGTCTCAGCTGAGGAGATACGTTCACGACCCGACGCACATCATCGACTTTGGGGAGCTGGACGTGGACGATGGGGCGACTTTTGCGGAGGTCCCAGTGGAGATCGAGGATCGACAGGAGCGGGTCCTACGTGGGCGGTCGATTCCTCTTGTGCGCGTCAGATGGCAGCACGGGAACCTCCAGGAGAGCACTTGGGAGCGGGAGGCTCAGATGCGTGTTCAGTACCCCCATTTGTTCCCCTAGTTTTTGATGTATCTTTACGGGGACGTAAATCCCTGAGGTGGGAGTAATATAAAGACCCGCAAATTTCAAAGAAATTTTTTTTTCTTAATTTTCTTTGGAATTTTAAAAGAGCGCAGCTTCAGACGGCACCTGATTCCGAGGCCCGGTGTGCCCGGAATCAATTTCCGAAGTTTGGCTCGGGTACGTTCAGTGAACGGACGAGCGGGTTTTTCTATCTTTTGAACCGGTGCCCGGAATCGAATTCTGAGGGCACCGATGAAATCGCAGCGCCAGTATTTGCTTAGAAACGCCTCTTCCGGAGTTGCGTTTGCTCAGACGTGGTTTTTAAATTTTGGGGCTTTAAGTCAGAAATAAAATAAAGTTTGTGCGACAACTTTATTTTATTTCACTTAAGCTTCTTGGAAGCCACTTGAAGCCGCTTAAAGACGGCTTGAACTGTGTTGAACTGGATAGGATGCTATCCAGAAATATCCTACCCCCTTGGTAGGATATTTGTACGGTGGGGCCCGCACGAGCCCCGCCGTTTCTTTCGCTAAGTAACGCACCCGCGAAAACCCATCAAAGTAACTGAAAAGTCAACCGACGCGTTTTCTTTAATTCTTAGCAGACCATTTAATTGGGCGGTTTATTTCGTGAATTAAATGGGCTGTTTCGCTCGTTGAATTAATTCAACGAACTGATGGGTCGTTACTTACGTTTTTGCGTTTGTTGGCATGTTTATAAAATAAGACCAACCTAAAAATCCTTTGAAAGGATTTGAGAGGATCTTTGTTCCTTCAGCTCCCCCGCGAAGAACGCGAAGAACGCGAAGAACGCGAAGAATGCCGGCGACCGGAATTCGACGACGCACGCCGTGATCTGCGACGTCGACGAGCCCTACCCGCGACGTTCTTCAGCGGCACCTCTTCTTCCGTGGCCGATCCTCGTTCGGCAATTAAGGTGAGAAACGAATCATTTATTTCTCCCCTTTTTATAATTCAATATCAATGGATTTAAATTAATCCGTTTGATCTTGATCCGGAGATTGGCGACGCGACGCCGGATACCGCGACGACGCGACGATCTCCTTCATCCGCGACGACCTCTCGTCCGACGACGACGACAAGGTAAGGGATGTTGGAATATTTTATCTTATTTCCCCGTGTTTATTCTTTTAAAGTGAAGAACATGATCTCCGACAATTTTAATTTATTTAAAATTGTTGTTGATTATTCCTCCCGTGGTTTATGACTAACGCAGGAGGGTGCGGGTCTAACGAACAAGACCCGGCAACCCTCCGCCGATCTCTTTTGTTGTGCGGATATGGCGGTCGATGAAGAACCGCGCGGCAGGGGCAATCTGTTGATCCCGCAGTGAAGATCGACCCCCGGGAGGAGCAACGGCGCAGACGGGAGGCAAAACGGGCCACCGGAGCAACTCCGGCGGCCCGCGGAAGGCGGCGGCGGCGCGGGTCGCCGGCAAGGCGGCGCCGGCGACCGGAGGCGGCGGCGCCCGGCGCGCCGCCGTGGAGAAGATCCGCCGCGGCTGAAGCCGCGGCGGCGGCGGCCGGTTCTGCGGCCGCGCGGAACCGGGGAGGGACGCGGCGGCCCGGCCGCGTCCGCGTGACAGGCGGCCCCCCGCGGGGCCGCGTTTCCTTCAAGCCGCGGGTCAAACCCGCGGCGGCGGCTCCTTCGGCCGCTCGGCCGAAGCCGAGCCGGCCGGTCCGGTCGGTCGGGCCGCGCCCAGGCCGGACCGGACCCGGCCTATCCGGGTTGGGCCGGGTTGGGCCGACCCGGTTCGGGCCGACCCGGTTCGGCCGACTCAGGGGGGGTTCGGGCCGGGTCGCCCCGGGCCCAGAACCCCCGTTTTCGGGCCTCTTCGGTCTTTTGCCCATATCTTGGGCCTGGGACCTCCGATTGACGAACCGTCAGCAGCTACGCGATCCTTCGATCGAGAAAGTAGTTTCGGTATATTATACTCAAGGTTTCGAAGGACTTTGGGTTCGGCCGGGTTGGTTCGTACACGAAACCAACCGGGCCCTCGGAGCGGAAACGCTCATAACTTGAGCTACGGATGTCCGATCGACGTACCGTCAGCTGTGGTAGTTTCCTCTAAGTGAGACAGAACTTTTGGCATACTCCGCCCGGGGATCGGACATAGGCGGAGTACGGTCGGGTTGGTTTTGCCCTAAAAACCAACCGGGCCCCTGGGACGAAAATGCCAATAACTCTCAGACCGGGCGTCCGATTGACGCGCCGTCTGTTGCGTTGAGATCCTGTTGTCGATACGGAACTTTTGGATACATCAACTTCGGACTACGTGTCAGTTGATGTATCAGCCTCTCGGCTCGTGGAGCGGACCCTCCTAACGAGCTCGCTATGTGCGGGAACCCTAGTGCTGGCTGTGGCTTCGACGACAGAGCAGAGATCCTCCGTGGACTGCGACGACGACAGAGCAGAGAATCCTCCGTGGACTGCGACGACGGCAGAGCAGAGATCTTTCGTGGACTGCGGCGACGACTGTGCAGAGATCCTCAGTGGACTGCGTCGACTACTGCACTCAGCGATCCTACGTGGAACAGTGCTACCGAACCTGTGTGAGCTGAATCTTCTTTTTACCTTGAGCGGTGGAGCGCTTGGGTGTAGCGGCGGACCCGTGGTACTTGACAGTGGTGGTGCGCTTGGATGCAGTAGCAGACCCTTGGCGGTGGAGCGCTTGGTTGTAGCGGCGGACCCGCGATACTCTACGGAGTGTGTGTGCTTGGTTGTAGCGACAGACCCGCGACGGTGGAGACGCGCGTGCGGAGTACGGATACCGTGTAGATGACTGAGACCTGACGACTGCTTGACCGACTCGACTTGGAGTGAGTCGACTAGCCCAGTGGACGGAGCGCCCAGTAGTTGGCAGCAGACCCACGGCGGACGGAGCGCCTGGTAGTTGGCGGCAAACCCGCGGTACTCGACAGGAGGAGTACCTCAGTAGGCTATCTGGGTGAGCGCCCAGTATTTGGCAGCAGACCCTCAGCGGACGGAGCGCCCGGTAGTTGGCAGCAGACCCGCGATACTCGACAGGAGGAGTACTTCAGCAGTCTTAGGTTAGTGAGCAGTACCTCGGAGTCGTGACAGGACCACTGTACACTTCAGAGATGGGGCTCTTCAACATTTACGGTTTCGATAATGAAAATCCTGGTTGAGCTGAATCTTATGTTACTCTCCTTTGTGGATTGTGTTGAACTATCCTTTGTGGATTTACTGTTTACTCTCCTTGTGGATTTGAGTCTTTCTTTCCTTTGTGGATTGAGTTGTTCTTGAGCTCGTGAGCAGAGCTAGAATTGGGGACTTAGGTATATGTATGGACATATACCTAAGTCGAGTCAGATGTTACTTCGTGATTGCATCTTTCTTTTGTGCTATATCCTTTGTGGATTTCGGGAGACCTTCGGGGGTCTCGGGGTCCTTACTGAGTATCTTATACTCAACCCTGCACGGGCTATGCCCGCACTTCGTGGTGTTGGTTGCAGACGACGGACAGCGCTGATCGCGGTTGGGGCGTGGAGCAGGACGGTACCTGGAGGTGGACCACTGGGCGGGACGTGCTCGGAGCGGACGTGGGACCCGAGGAGCCTGGAGGCTATCTGTACCCACCCTTCAGGTGGGATTGCCAGTGGACGACACGAGGCCGCCGTCTTTTCTTCAGTTGCTGTAATTTACTTTTCAGTTGTACTTTACAGTTGGGCTTGTATTTCCGGCCCCCTTTACTTTTCTGCACTCTGTAGTTACTTTCCGCTTGCTGACTCTGTGGTGGTTGTTACTTATAAAGGCAATGCCTTAGCTGTTTACCGGGAATTTACGCCTTGGTGCTAGTCGCTAGCCCCTGGCCTATGGAAGGCGGGCTTGGGGTAGTCACGGCACGGGCCCCGAGGACGGGTCGTGACAGAATGGTTAATATATGGGTTTATTTTCATAAACTGTAAATCGTCCCCCAATTATTCTTGAAACCCTTCAGCATTTATTTCCAGCCTTTGGCATCTTGGGGATGTCAATTAATTCCTAGTAATGACTCGTTGCACTCTCAATCCAATGAGAATTGGTAGGTCGTTACAAAGGAGAATATGTCAATGGTTTCAAATAAATATATTAAATAAATAAATAAATATCGTTTACATCATAGAACACATTATAATGAACACATGACATATCCTATATAAGGTTTTCATATATAACATACATTGATCTCCCACTACGGAGAACCCAAATAAAATACAAACAAAAATACAACAAAAAAATGCACTAGATATACTATCATACCCAATCCTCGCACACTAGGTCTTCAATAACCTATTGTGATTATATAGTCTAATCCTCTGAATTTCATGTTCAATCCTTAAAACCAAAATTTTCTTTATATTCACTAATATAATTTTGCACTGTGTGATTATAAAACTCAATAGGGTCACATTAAACACTCATGATGTTAACCATCTTATATATTTGTATTCAAGAGTAAAATAAATACATTAAATAAATATTATATCTGAGTATCCATGTGTTAACCATACTTCCATGGAACATGACGAGATATGCAATCATGTCAATTCATCAAGTGCTAATGATGCCACCATAACCCTGACCATAGATACATAAGCATCTTAATAGAATCCAATCACAACCTTGTCCCACTATAACCAATTCATATCTTGTCCCTGAATATTCATGGTAGGGATACATACAAACCTAAACCAATTACCCAAAGAGACATGGAATAATTATATATATATATATATACACTCACATCAATATCACTTAAGTAAGAGTCTATTAGTCTTCTCTCACATACCACCATGAACCAAGGCACTTATGGGAATTACTTAGCCCATGAAATATAAGGAATGGTCCACCTAGCACAAAACCCAATCCCCATGTTCATCCTTAACCCAAGACTCTCATTAAAAAGTCAAATTTATGAACACTAACCCATCCTTACAAACTCAATGGAGGTCACCTCAAGAACACAGACCCATCCCCATAGACCCTAGGGAGGTCGCATCAAGAACATTAACCCAATCAAAAATAGTTAAGGTATATCATCTATTTCATGTTTCATTCCCTAAACCAATCCTCTGAGGTAATGGTTTTATATACACATGAAATATACAAGAGGTTGTTTCCCTCCATGGAGCTCACCATTACATCTTGGGTGATAGTTGCTCGAGGATTATACCCTTATCAAAAAACATCTTGCATATCTCATTAGAGAATCCACTTAGTCCACCAGACCCACCACAACCACTACTCATTGATACCATCTCACACTCATTGTTTTTAGTGGGACAATACCATGTGGGATCCATTAACACAAAACCAAAGGTCTCGTACAACCTCACCCAATCCCCTCATCACTCGTGGCCATGTAACTTGAGATCTTATGATGACATCCTGTTCTACCTGACACTAGACTCGTATAGAGTGGTCTAAACCCCCTATAAATCTTCATTCTTATCCCAAAGCCAATACTTGGACATGTCCCATGACCTTCACCTGGGTCTCATATCGAATCTCTTAGGGGATATCTCTTAGCACTTCACTATAAGGAAATCACAATCTATCACATACACCAAGTCCTTGATGATTCCTCATAATCCTATGGTATAACAAGACTATCCTCTAACCACAAGAGAGGGATCCTTATCACTCATGATCCATACATCAATCTCACCAACCATCACCTTTCCCAAATACTCACATTCCTACCTACTATCTCATGGGACATTTATAAGATATTATGTGCCTCTTCTCACACCTTGATACCCACCCAAGGACCCACATCTAACTAACTACAACCCACATCCCTTAGAGACATAGTCACTGAGTGATCCCAAATTACCTGAAGTGCTAAAGTGAATGTGTATACATCTTGGGAGGCCCAAATTCACATTGTCACCTCGCCTAAGCACAATATCAATAATTATACAACATCCTTGAATCCATACATCTTTTATAGTGTGTATGATAATAAATTGTCATTCAAATGATTTTTATAATATAGTCCACTTACATGGAACATAGAGTTAACCACTCATTGAGCCTTATAGTTCCTTATCCATACTCATAGGAACATATCTCATGAAGAAAAAAAAATTCAATATATAAATTTATAATTAATTATTTAACATTATAACCAATAGGATTAATCAATAAAAACACTCAATATTTATCATATTCATTACAAAACCTCAAGGAATAATGTGCAATACACTCTTGACATGCATCTGGACCTAACACATACCAAATCCAAAAATATTAATCTAATTTCAATGAATGATTAAATTCAATTTAAGAAAACACACTTTTAAAATACAAAATGGTAAATATTTTTATTTAAATGAACATAGTGGAATATAATACCATCATTGGTACTCCTCTATGAACATTGAGTATAATATCCATCATCATCAATCGATTACACCATGCTTAGGTGTAATTGGCATAAGAATCCTTGATGAAAATGAACTACAAATAACATTAATTAAGAAAACTAAGAATGGAGGAAGAAACATAACCAGATAGACATAATTTCCACCTAAAATAACTCTCATCAAATTGAAATTAGATGATGTGTGGGTGAGGTGTCACATATAATGATCTCCCCAAGAATGTATGCTTTATAAAAACAAAGGGGGGTCCGAACCCCTATTTATTTAATTAAAAAAATAATTTTTCTCCAGTAACATCAAGAATTGTGTTCATGTTATGTAATAATATAAGGAAAGGATACCCCCTAGTAAGCTACCCTTTCATGACATGAAGTCCCCCAAAGAAAATATTTCATAGTGTGAGTACCCATTAACTTATTGAATGGTCTCTTACTATAATATTCAACACCCAAACCACTCTAGAAAATCTAAAAAATACTTCCTAACATTTGTGACACCGATGGGGACTAATACCATGTCCATAAAATATATTTTGGATATTAAAATCCTCATATCACAAACCTAATTCCTAGTACTCATAAAAATCCCATCTACCGATGGAAAATTCAAATTCCTTCTCAAAATAATGATATTGAAATCTAAATATCATTGAAAACTACATATTATAAAACTTATCATCCCATATAAATTAGGTATCCTTTTAACTATTTCTCCATACTTTTTTATGTCATCAAACCACTCTTTTTAATCCAAATACACATATATTTATTCACCTATGGAACTCCAAACACCAAAACCAAACCCACCAAGAATTCCAATGAAACTCAAATTTTGAACCCCAAACCACTTCAACCACATACCACAAGATTCTCCTAAAACATTTCTCATCTGAATACATTGAATTCCACAATGAATTCTCATTTGGTCCACCCCTAGCTATTTTACCAAAATCAATCGATCTATATTTTCGACGTGTTACCTCACAACACTCTTTCACGATACCTTAAATCTCAGAGGAAACCTCAAAAAAAAACTAAATTTACATACAAAAAGTGAAAAACCCAAAACAATTCTCATTTACATTGTCAACACTCTATTGTAATTCCAACCTTTAACCTCTCACCTAGAGTGTCGAAACCCCTAAAATATTACTTTATGTTGGATTATACACAAACCACCCCCATCTTGATTTCAATGCACTAACTCCAGATAAAGTAGATTTAAATATAAAATTCGATATTACTAGATGAAATTGATATTAGAAAATTATAACACATGCTAGAATCCTAGTGCCAGTTTGATTATCCATCAACTGGTCCTATCGCACCCCTGACACTTATTGCATGAGGGTCATTCACCCAAAACCTCTATGATACTCCATGGTATAGGATTATTTTTTTCATTACCCAAAAAACCATTAACAAAATCTCCATATCAAATGTTCTTTAAATTATAGACATTCATGACAGATTCTGGAAAACTCACACAAACACGAGTTCTAACATTGAACACCAATAACTAAACTGTCTTAGCCCACTAGAAACATCACCTTCTAACATCTATTGTTTCTCTCCCAAACATATGGCTTCCTATAAAATAATACTTGAGTGTTGACCTCAGTGGGTCCCAACAACATACATTTGTCGCTCCTCGAAATACATTATCACCCCCATCAACATATAATGTTAATAATCTATAAAAATTCATATTTAGGAATACACTTGGTTCACCCATACTATAGTACATAATTCTTAATCGATATCACCTCCCACCATTGAGGTATATCTCCAAGCTCATTAAACTACCGAGATACCATTCCTATAAGAATATCACTATTTATTAAATTCTCTGATTCTTCCACATCCCAAAAAATTCTCTATAGACCCAAACATGGAATGTTTACTAATTCACATCCCAACTGGGCACTGTGCCTATCCAATGCACAACTTCCCATTCACATCAACAATTTTTAAAAAAAAGTATCTCCAACACTCAATTAACTCTTCAAAAGGAAGTGATATACACCATGAAATAACTCATAGTTTCTTATATGGGATCCTACCTGGTCACACCAAAACCTAACTATTTAACTCTATCGTGTAACCTAATGACACCACCTAACTCACACACCCATGTGTCATGTTCTAACTAAAAATCACCCACATGCCTAATCCACTAACTGCACCCCTTTATGCACAATTACAATTTACATTACAAGTTCAAAGGCATCCTAAGAAAATATATTTACCCTATTCCAAAATAAAATGAAAAAAAACATTATAAAACTTTGTGAAATCCCACCCTAGACCACTAACTTATTCCAAGGACATGTTTTTCCATGGGGCCTCAAGCTCACCTTGGTATATTACATAGATAGATGACTAGTGGAGATTTACTAAAACATGTATTGGGGAGACAATTACCTTTATATAAAAGAAATAAATAAGGGTAAATGCCCAAAAAATCATTCCATGGTACATAAAATAATACATATATCTATTATTGTATGGCATGTTTTCATGCATAACACACACAACTCGTGAACTATGAAAATTTAAAATGAAAAACATTCCAAAAAAATACTACACATTCTATTTGGAACTATATTCATCCTCATTCCCCACATACCCTAACTCCCCATAACTTTCAAGCTTCTCTATTAGGATTAACATAACGTATAGTTGCAACCTAAATGAAAACATAAGCTCTATATGTTCAACATGATGCCTCTGTGGGGTAAGAGCCTAAATATCAGTTGGGTATCACCAAGAACCCTAATAAACATCACTAGATGAATTATTTTGTATAATGAGAAAGAATATTGTACATAAACATTCTATATTAATAATTTTTTGTAACCAAGAATCCACAACACACAATGAGATACATATTCCCATCAGGTCATTGGGTATTAATTAGGCCACCCCGGACATAACTATACCTTCTTAGAAATCATGAAATAATCCACTCAAAGACTCATAGAAATTTAAATACTTTCCATACCATACCCAAATACACATGGTAGGGAATTATACAATACATAAACCAATATTCAAAGATATAATACACAACCATACATCCCAAATTAAAATGACTTCATTACTACTCATGGAAGGGTCTATTTTTAATGTCTCACATTGTACCATGAATTAACAATCTCATGGGGGGGTCGATAACCCAATACTACTAATGAAACATACACATATAACAGGAACTAGCCCCTAGTGTTTTCCTTGATGTAATACTATCATAGAAATATCTAATTCATACGCATCTAACCATCCCAACATAGTCAAGGGATGACACATCAAGTAAACTAACCTATCACCAAAGACTATGGGGTGTTCACATAAAGAATAATGACCCAAGACATGGAAGGAAAGGTCGATAATCTAAATCATAAATAATACCATGACCTATGACTATAAATTAAAGGCCCCACAAGAACATAAAAATACACAATTATAAAACACGTCACATAGCTCACCAACTCTTTTAAGGTACTTATCACTCTTGTTTTAGCCCCTCATCACAACACAACTCACCCCACCCATCAAGGAATATATTGAGTCCTCAAAAAGAGTTGCATATTCCTCTAAAAAATACATTATCATGACTATAACCCTATAGTGAAACCATATCTCATAAAATCCAATGACCTAGACCCCAAGGATTGGTCCAACATCACAAAATCCCCATGTCACTCTCAGTATCACAACCCAAGGACCTTTATAATTCATCATGTTCTACCCAACCCTATTATTATATAGCATGTTCCAAATCCAATATTAATATCCCATAGAATCCCAATTCTATATTTGGAACAATTTTTATGACCCTCATATGGGTCACTTCTGACATACACTATGAGTGATCCATATCTCATTAACTTGAAGAAAATGTATTTTGTAACATATTCTATATCCCAAAAGAATATTCTCATTCAAATTTAACATCAACACTCGCCTCCATCCTTTGTATATATTTCCTCATAACTCTCAAGGCACACATTTGTCTCACTAATCATCAATCAACTCCATGTAACTTTTTCCTACCCACTATCTCTAGGAACCTTTCTATGTTATCCCATAACTCCTCTCAAACCTTGAAACCTACTGAGGGCCTCAATTAAAACTAACTCAAACCCTAAACCCTTAGATATATTTTCACATGGTGATCCCAAATTACCCAGGTTTCTAAAGAGAACATTTAATTATCCTTTGAGGCTCAAATTCAACATTCCATAACATTTAAGGACACTACCAGTCCTTATTCACATCTCTAATCCCAAGCAATTATATTGGAAAGCATTCTGACTAACTGGCATTCATATGAATTTTTATAACCATAGAAACCTGACTAGAACATGGATATAAGTACGCTCTATGGTATAACAAGCCTCATCCAAAACCACCAAGCCACATCCACACATCTTGGATCCCACATCACACCTGACAAGTTAAATAGTTCATAAAAATATTATATCTATTTATTTATTTTATTTTCAAATATGTATAATTACCTAAAACTCATTCAATGATATACACTCACTAAAACTACTATAAATGTAGTTTTTATAGTATTGTAATTACCACATACCAAAGAAATGAAAAATCCCCAAATATTATTCCTGATTCAATAAATAATTAAATCCAATTTTTGAAAAAACATATTAAAAACCATGCAACAATATACCCTCATATAAATGACATGTAGTTGTATGAACATTTATTCTTTGATAATACTATATTAAAAATTATAAAATTACCCATCATCCCCAATCGATAAAACCTTTCTATTTTGTAATTGACACCAATTCCCTAGTCTAAATCGAATAGATGTCGTTGGAAGAAATTGAAGCAAAGAAACATGAAGAAACATCAATAGAAACCACAAAAATCCCATATATAACCACAAACGAACAAAGAATAATAGATATAGTATGTGGGTAGGATATTTTACCAATAATACCCTCTCTGCATGAGGTTTCATGGACAAAACAAAGTGGATCTTTCCCACATTTATATTTTTTCAAACACTAGTTTTCCTTTTTCAGCATGAACCAGGATCACGTTGTGAAATTATCATATAAAAGGAATCCTAACCATGTACAGAAATTCTTATATGATTTAAATCGCCCAGTTAAACCCTTTCATGGTGTGATTACAGATTCATTTCATGAAAGTCTTGATGCCTCTTCTTTCAGCAACAACATATACTCTAACCCTTATCAAACATCTTCTCAAACACCATGACAACTACAATGAATCAAACGCCATCCATAAACATCTATAAGTTATTTATAAACTGTTGTTTTAAAAGAACGATTTCCTAGTTATAAAATAAAACCCCTATCCTAAATAATGATTCAACTCTTCTCAAAATAATGACATGGAAGTCTACGACTTATTACATATGGGCATGTATGATATATGTATGCATGGTCTATTGATTATAGAATTAAAAAAATATTATTATGTTCCTAATATAATCATAAATATAATTTTTTATATTATTTGGACAATATGATATATTTATTCATTATTAAGAACAATATTCATTCTATATATATGAATGGATGGTTTTCTTGCATTTGGAATATGGTACAACTGTTTTTAAATTCAGTATATGTATAATCCAATATGTAAAATTAAAAATAATAATTTCAAGGGTTATTTTAATGATAATTAAATTTTTTATTATCCCCCTGGTTATATAAATGATAAATTCATTTAAATAATCCATATATATGTATAGTTTAAATCCTTATATTGTAAGAAATTTAATTGTTTTGAATCATGTTATTAGAAAAAATGGAATAAAACATTTTAGTGAAAGGGTAAATGTATGATGGGATATTGAGTCTTATAGTGATGTGTCTGTTCCAAAGGGTACCTATGAAAGTGGTGAGTTTAGGTGATAGATAAATTTTACTGAAGTATTTAGTATGTATGGTTATGTGTTTTGAATGAGACATGACTTTGAATCATTTGTGTGGATTAAAGAGTTTCAAAAATAAGTATAAAATAATTTGGAAATAGTATTAAGATTCTACATTATGATAAGGGTTTTGATTATGTAATCCCAGAATTCATTAATCCTATGAGATATTGTGAAACTGTTCCACAACTCACTCCTCTTAGAATTCCACAACATCATGGTTCATCTAAAATGTGGAATCTTTCCTTCATAGATATTGTTTGATTGATGATGAGTCAGTTTAACCTTTTGATTGCATTATGGGGATTTTCTTTAAATGTTTTGGAAATCACACTTAATAAAATTCCATATAAAGTAATAATAAATACAAATATGAGATACGGATTACGAAAATTCCCAATAAGTCTTTCATGATGATTTGGGGTCGTGGAGTGCTCGTCTAATGTTTGGATTCTCATATTCTTGACCCAAAATACAAAATGTTCTTATTTTTTTCCAAATAAAACTAAAGGATATTATTTAAATATCCTTATTCTATAAAAAGTGCATGTGGGTAAAAATTGTTTACTTATTGAGAATAAATATTTTAAATCATGATTCGATTGGAGGACTGTTTATCCAAGATAATTATAGGACTAACCAACAAGAATTTTTCTTGAGTTCGATGTTGAGATAGTTCAAAAAATATTTATAGAAGAATAATATAATTTTGTTAAATAAGGACATAAAATTTGTTGTAGAATTTTTATAAATGTCATGTGATATGGTTTTAATTTTTTTAAATAATGAATATATAATATTCAATGGTGTTGGACCTACTACCTATCGAGAGGACTTTGAGATTTATAATTTGAATAAATGGTTTTGTTACCTAAATTATAAAATTGAATCTATGTACACTATTGATAGAGTTCATATTTTAATTATTATTTATATGTTTTTCAGCGATTTAATCCCTCCCAATTAGTCAATGTTAGTGTATTTTCATCATTTATGTTTTTTTTGGTGTATTTTGGGCATAAATGTGAAAATGGGGTAATTCTGTACAATTGTCAGTTTTATATAGCTTATGTGTTTCGGGAATAACTTTTATAACATGGGTCCAATTGAAGTGAATTGTTATTTTTAGGATTCCTATACTTGTAGGATTCAAATGATCCATCTGGACCAAGACCTAATTCGAAACCCAATGGTACACAAAATTCAATCAAGTGGAGAAATCAGTTTGGCATGCAGAATGGACCCCACTTCATTAAATATGGAATATCTCCTTCATCCGACCATAGAATCAGGTGATTCTAGCTGGTGTCAATAGAGAACATCCATATTCCGGTTCACATTAAATTTAATAAATTATTGAGCTCATTAATGCATCCTTTTGGGGCGTCCAAGTGGAGTGGGTGAAACAGTGTTTGGAGTCCATAAAAGTAATGGTCATTGATTCAGCCATATCTTTATTTACACCAATCCGATGACTCTAAAATTTTGAGGGTGGATAGAAAACATCATTTCCAACATTCTATATGAAGGTACCTAAGTGATTGTCGGCCGGAGGGTGGGAAGAATAGAGGAAATCCTTTGGAGAACAGAATCTGGAGTACCAAATTTTCTTTTCTTTGTTTTCTCTCTTTTGTTATTCATAGTTTTGTAATGAATTATTCTTTCCCATTAGTCACAATTACCCTTACCATTTTGGGGTAAAATTATATGTGATTGGGGAAGGAGAGGTTTTCCATGTTGTATTTCATGAGTTCCTTCTTTTAATGTTTTAAATTCCTCTTCTCTTATGTGAATCAGCTTCAATTTCCTATAACAGTTTTTATTATCATGTATGATTGTATCTGATTTTAGATTCGGTTGTTCATTTATATTTGGTCAATGATCAATATCTCCCTTCACTAGGTTCTGTTTTATAAACTATGGATTATACTGGGACTTAGTGGTGAAGTACTTGGTGATCACTGGTACGTGTGTGAGGAGTAGTGAATGTTCTTGATTACTTGGGATAAACAAGACCCGATTGAGAATTTCCTAAGAGAATTAGGAGTATTTTCTATAACTCTATTACACATTTGAAGAAGAGTAGACCAAACTATGATTTTATTAAGGTTTATCCTCACATTTTTAATTGACCAGGGGAGTGAGAAGAAACGATTGTGGATTCTCACTCCTAACGGTTTAGTAGAAGACAATTGGATAAATTGGAACTATGATAGAATTACAAATGGAGAACCAACACTAACCTAATAACCCTTATCATATAATAGATTAAATTACTTTTTTTATCAATATGTTGTCAATCCTTTTCTTAAACCTCTTTCCTTCACTCTTGTCTTTTCAAAATCAATCAATTTCTAAAAACATCCTCACTTCTTTCTCTTATTTTAAGGTGACAGGGTAATTGTTGTGAACTCCTCTCTGGAGAAAACCTAGGATAACCACTCCACTACATTTTAAATTAGGTAATATTTGTTTTTGTCACACCCCACGAGGGGCACGTGTCAAAACTTGTCACCATGGCCGGGGAGGTAACGCCAACATTTCTTTTCTTTTCTTTTCTCTCTTTTCATCTTTTCTCTTCAAAATAGCATCACTCAAACCTCTAAAACTGAACCTTTACCCATAGATCCTGAAATTGAAAGAACCTTGTTGAATAGACTTAGAATCATTGATTTGGAATCTGAATTTGAGGAAGTTCCCCTTGCAGACTCACGTGAAACATCAAGTGTTCACTATGAGCCTGTCATCATGGCTGAAAATCAAAACCAAACACATAGAGACCTATGTGCACCACAATTCCTTAATAAAACAATCAACTTTCCATGCGAGTGTTACCAAATGATTTTGAAATGAAACCTAACATGATTCCTTTTCTTCCAAAGTTTCGTGGTTTGGTAGGTGAAGATCCAAAAAAACACATTAAAGAGTTCACACATTTTTTCTCAACTTTCACACCCCGTGGAATTACCGAGGAGCAGGTAAAGTGGAAGGCATTTCTGTTTTCATTGGATGGAGCTGCTAAGGAATGGTTGTACAACATACAACCAGGAGACGTACATGACTGTAATGACCTGGTAAGATGGTTTATAAAAATATTCTTCCCCACCTCTAGAAGCACAGCCATTCGGAAGGAAATCTACACCATACAACAATCATATGGAGAAACCCTTTACGAGTACTTGGAGAGATTTAAGAAGCTATGTGCTAGATGTCCACATCAAGCCATTGAGGAACACCACTTTATTGTCTTCTTCTATCATGGACTACTGGACAATGATAGAAACCTTCTTGATGCATCATCTGGAGGTGCCTTGATTGAAAAGTCAACAGAAGAAGCCAAGGGCTTGGTTGAGATGATTTCCCAAAACTCGCAGCAATTTGGAACAAGAGGTATTGGAAAGGAATAATTCCTGAGGTATGCACTTCCCATCCATCACTCTTATTAGAAACTAAGATTGAAGAGCTTACTAGTTTGGTGAGACAGATGGCCTTGAAGCAAGTTAGTGACCAACAAGCGCCAGCTAAGGTATGTGTTTTATGCTCATCACCTGATCATTTTACAAACCAATGTTCTGAAATACAGGTATTGGAAACATGTGCAGCAGCCTTTCAGCCAAGGAAGTTCCAGCAAAATCAAGGATGGAGAGAGCCTAACCAAGTCCAATATGGATTTGGAAATCACCAGAATCATGGTAGACCCCCATACCAAAACCAGATTCAAAACCAACCACCATTCTAGAATCAATTACAGAATCCACCACCATTTCATCAAAAACCATCATATAACCAGCCTTCTTACCAAAAACTAGCCAATATCCAAAGACCATATAAGCAACCATCCACCAGTTCACAACCTCCAATTCAAAACCAACAAAAATCTGAGTTTGAAGGACTGAAACACACTGTTAAATATTTGTCCTACAAGTTTGAAAGTCTCATGGACTTTCTGACCAAAAATCGAGGTAAAATCCCTTCCCGAACAATCCCAAACCCAAAAGATAATGTTAGTATTATAACAACAAGAAGTGGAAAAGAACTCCGACAACCATCCACCATTGAACCTGAAACAAGAAAAATTGATCTGGTAGAGAATGATGTCAGAAATGATGAGAGTTCTATGAAAATTCATTGGGAAGAAGATAAGAAAGAGGAGGATGATAATGATAGGCCAAGAAGGAAGAAACAAGAAACACCATTTCAAAGGCAACAAAGGGAGAAGAAAGATATACCATCACCATTTCCATCAAGTATGATTGAATCAACGAGGCTACAAGAAGAAGCACTGCAAAAAGAAATTCTGGACACCTTTCAGAAAGTGGAAATCAACATACCTCTTCTTGAAGCAGTCAAACACATTCCAAAGTATTCTATGTTTTTGATGGATCATTGAACCAAGAAAGGGAGACTTCAAGGGAATGAGATGATCTATTTGGGAAGAAGCGTCTCAACCCTTATCACACCACAATTGCCAACAAAATGTCAAGATCCAGGGACGTTTTCTATTCCATGCACCATTGGTTCATTAAATTTCTCTAATTCTTTGTGCGATTTGGGTGCATCAGTTAATGTATTGCCTCACTCAGTATATAATTCTTTGCAGATGGGAGACTTCAAGACCACTAGAGTGGTGGTCCATCTTGCAAATAGATCTACAGTTTTCCCAGCAGCTGTTCTGGAGGATGTCCTAGTAAAAGTCAAAGATCTTTTATTCCCTGCTGACTTTTATGTGTTGAATATCGAAGATGATAGGATCCCATCACACTCACCCATCATATTGGGGAGGAAATTATTAAAGACGGCCAGAACCATCATCAATGTCCATGAAGGGACACTTGCCATGGAGTTTGGAGATAGCACTTTCCACTTTAATATTATTGAATCCTTGAGGCACCCATCAGATGATCATTCACTCTTCGCACTCTCCCATGATGATGACATATAAAAATTGAAGAATCAGGTATTTTTCATGAATTTTTATCATTAGGATAGAATTTTTCCATTAAAGATATCACTGAACATATGGATTCCCAAACTCTTGGAGGTTCTGATTTCTTGTTGGAAGAAAAGGTAAAATATTATTTCTTTGATAATTTGTTTAATGATGATGAAGATGATATGATTTCTTGTGTGCAAGATGTCAAACCATTGGAAGTGGAGAACCTCAATTTAGTTTCATCTCCTGATCATCCTCCTGATCTAGAATTAAAACCACTCCCCACTGATTTAAATTATGTTTACCTTTTGGAGGGGGAGAAATTACCAGAAATAATTGATAATAATCTATCTGAAACTCAAGAAAAATCATTTATTGAGCTTTTGAGATATAATGTAAAAGGAATAGGGTGGAGCTTAGGTGATATCCCAGGAATAATCCCAAAATTTTTCTCACATCAAATTTTTCTTGAGGGAGATTCCAAACCTATCAGAAAACCCCAAAGGAGGATGAACCCTACCCTGATTGATGTTGTGAAAAGTGATATTGAGAAGTTATTAGAAGCTGGGATCATATATCCTATATCAGATTCACAATGGTTTTGACCCATCCATGTAGTCCCAAAGAAAACTGGCCTAACCATTGTAAGGAATGAAAAGAATGAATTAATCCCTGTGAGAATTCAGAATAGCTAGAGAGTATGCATAGATTTTAGGAAGTTGAATAAGGTCACTTGAAAAGATCATTTCTCTATCCCTTTCATTGACCAGATTCTAGAAAGGTTGGCAGGTAGAACTCATTATTGCTTTTTGGATGGACTTTTGGGATATATTTAGGTACCCATTGCTTTCAAAGATCAAGAGAAGACTACCTTTACTTGTCCTTTTGGCACTTTTTCATACAAAAGGATGAAATTTGGATTGTGGGGTGCTCCAGGTACATTTCATAAGTGTATGGTAAGTATATTTTCTGATCACATTGAAGATTTCCTGGAGGTTTTCTTAGATGATTTCACAGTTTTTGGAAATTCTTTTGACCATTGTTTGAAAAATCTGGAAAAAGTTTTGAAAACTTGCATTGAAAAAAACCTTGTTTTGAATTTTGAAAAGTGTCATTCTATGGTTGAGAGAGGAATTGTCCTTGGGAATGTCATTTCTCAGAAAGGCATTGATGTTGATAAATCAAAAATTGAAGTGATAAATTCTTTTCCATACCCAACTTGTGTGAAACATGTTAGATCATTTTTAGGACATGCAGGTTTCTACAGGAGGTTTATAAAAGATTTCAGTAAGATTTATATCCCTCTCTGTAGATTACTTTTGAAAGATTCTGATTTTGATTTCAACGGTTCATGTAGGGAATCATTTGATGAGTTGAAGAAGAGACTGATTACACCACCAGTGATGCAACCACCAAATTGGGAAGAACCATTTGAGCAACTTTGTGATGCTTCAAACCAAGCAGCTGGAGCTGTCCTTTCTTAGCGAATTGAGGGAAGGCCACAATTCATTGAATATGCCACAAAAACCTCAGATGCGGCCCAATTCCACTTCAAAACAACAGAAAAAGAGTTTTTAGCAGTTTTTTTTGCTTTAGAAAGATTTAGATCGTATCTTCTTGGACGTAAAGTCATTGTGTTTTCTGATAATGCAGCTCTTAGGTACATGATGAAGAAGGCTGAAGAAAAACCAAGGCTAGTGCGATGGATGCTACTACTACAGGAGTTCAAAATTTAAATCAAAGATAAGAAGGGATCTAAGAACCAAGTGGCTGATCACTTAAGTAGACTACCCAACACCACTGAAGTTGAAATTCCAGACACTGAACCACTAAATGATCGACTTCCAGGAGAGCAGTTGTACTTGATTGAAGTAGAAGTACCTTGGTATTTTGACATGGTCAATTATCTGGTAACATCTCAGGTCCCATCTCATTTAAATTCTCACCAAATTCACAAATTGAAATCTGAATCTAAATATTACATCTGGGATGATCCATTTCTTTGGAAGATTTGCAATGACCAAATGATCAGAAGATGTTTGCCTATAAATGAAATTGAATCAGTCTTTAGTTCTTTTCACACATTAGCTTGTGGAGGCCACATTGGACCTCAAAGGACAGCAAGGAAGGTTTTATAATCTGGACTTTATTGTCCAACACTTTTCAAAGATTCTCATGAATTTTGTAAACGATGTGAAAAATGTCAGTTTACAGGAAATATTTCAAAGAGAAAATAAACGCCCCAAAAGCCAACTAATTTTTGTGAAATATTTGAAGTTTGGGCGATAGATTTTATAGTCCCTTTCCCAATGTCATTTGGAAATTCTTATATTCTTCTTGTTGTTGATTATGTTTCCAAATGGGTGGAAGAAAAATCCACCAGAACTAACGATGCTAGAGTTGTTTCTGATTTTGTCAGGGCTAACATATTTTGTAGGTTTGGAGTTCCTAGAGACATCATTAGCGATCAAGGGACTCACTTTTGTAATTGTAGAATGGTGATTTTATTGAAAAATTATTGGGTACATCATAAAACATCAACTCCCTATCATCCACATACTAATGGGAAAGATGAAGTGTCCAATAGGGAAATCAAAGGAATTTGGGAAAAGACTATTAATCCAAATAGGAAGGATTGGAGACAAAGGTTAGAAGACACGTTATGGGCATACAGGACATCCTATAAAACTCCAATTGGAATGAGTCCATATAGGCTGATTTATAGGAAAAGTTGTCACCTACCTGTGGAATTGGAACATAGGCATACTGGGCTGTGAGGAAGATGAATCTGGATCTTGAACGTGCTGAGAAAGAGAGAAAATTTCAATTACAGGAGTTGGAAGAAATTTGAAGGGAAGCATTTGAAAATACCAGGATTTACAAAGAGAGAACAAGAGTGGATCATGAAAAACTGATCCAACCAATGGACTTCCATCCAGGAGACAAACTGTTGTTATTCAATTCAAGACTCAAGATAATTCCAGGTAAACTTCATTCCAGGTGGGAAGGTCCATTTATAATTACTCATGTATATCCTTTTGGTGTTGTGCAGATTGTGAAGGATGGAGTGAAGGATCCATTCACTGTTAATGGGCACAGATTGAAGAAATTCCTTGAGACCATGATATCAGAGCCAATGGAGGAGATCACACTCCTCCAACCTGTTTATCAATAAACTCCATCGGTCATACCTCTCCTTTATATTTTCATGATTGTTGTGATTCAATTTCCAATATTCATACATGTTAAATACATTTTAATGCATTGTGGACACTGCATAATTTATGTGTAGTGGAGGGAACCTTTGTAGTGTAGGATTTTTATGTGTTGTTTGTTTTCCTATTTGTTTTAAAAAAACATGTGAGTGTTTAAAATTTTGTGAGTTTATTTTTCAATTTTTGTGTGTTTTTGAAACTTTTAAGATGAAATGATTATCATTGATATTTTTGAAACCCATCTCCATGCATGAAATTATTTATTCATTGAAACTGATCTTAAATGAATGCTTAAAATCACATTGTTTCAAGTTTAATTCTTTGGGAATTTCATGAAAAATAATATGTTTTTTGAATCCCATGCCACATATCACTATATTAATATTTGAAATCACATTCCCATGAGGCTTATGAACCTATTATTTTCATATTCTTTACATTTACCTCACTTCTTGAGAGAACCAAATCTTGCTTGATTTAACCTGAATTTTATTAATTCCTGTCAAAACATGAGGGTTTGAGGTACTTGTGTTTTAAATGATTGAGCCATTTATTTGGTTTGAAAGCCCCATTTTCAAGATAATACCTTTCATAGTATCCTACCTTAGACATTTAATCCTTGTAGCCCATAGAATCCATGACCATCCTGTTAGGTTAGCCACATTACAAGCCAATATTCCCTATCCAACCTGCTCTTGAAGTGAAATTGCATGATCTATTTGAACATTTGTGTGCGGGGAAGATGTATTGTATTGTACTACATTTTTTTGGGATAGTTTGGGTGAAAAAAATGTTTAAGAGATGTTATTTTTTAAAAAAATCATTCTTCTAAAAGCTGTGCCATTTCTGGAGCTTTCATGAGGAGAGAAGTTGTTCCTTTCTGGAGCTTCTAATGTAAAAAGGAAGATGTGCCTTTTCTGGAGCTTTCAAGAAATATTATATTTGAGAAGATTGAAATGTTTTCGGCTGAAATGATGAACAATGAGAACATTCCTTGATATTCCATGGAGAAGGAGTTTATTTTCTACTAAGGGGAGTGATGAGAAGACCATACTTTTGTGAAAATTAGAGTAATGCAATTTTGCTTCAAAAAGAGCCAAGCACTCTTCATTCAGCCTCAGAATTTTCACATATAAATCCTACCAACCTAAAGCCACAAAACAAACATATCAAGTCCTCATGATAAACATATGTCTTTTACTCATAGTGGTTGGAGATTTAGGAATTTATCAATCCTATGGTGAACCTTGTATGAGTTTGGATGAGAAAAACATTGCTAAAAATTGAAATTTGTGTAATGAGATATAATGAAAGTTAGGTAAGTGTTTTGTGTTCATGGGAGGAGAAATGAAGAGTAAATTTATTGAATGATACTAAAGTAAGAACATGAAATAATAGATTTTGAGGAGGCCTGGTATATTTTGTGTCTTGTTTTCAAATTGGTGGATCTCATTGATATGTGTTTTGAATTTACTTTGATTTTATTTTGATTCTGACTTGTCCAGGAGTCCAAGTGATAAGTGTGGGGGAATTGAAAAAGTTAATATTTTAATTATTATTTATATGTTTTAAATGATTTAATCCCTCTCAATTATTCAATGTTAGTGTATTTTCATCATTTATGTGTTTTTGGTGTATTTTGGGCTTAAATGTGAAAATGGGGTAATTCTGTAAAATTGTCAGTTTTATATAGCTTAGGTTTTTCAGGAATAACTTTTATAATATGGGTTCAATTGAACTGAATCTTTTTTTTATGATTCCTATACTTGTAGGCTGAAAATGTTACTTCTGTACCAAGACCCAATTCGAAACCCAATGGTATAGAAAATTCAATCAATTGGAGAAATCGGTTTGGTAGGCAGAATGGACCCCACTTCATTACATATAGAATATCTCCTTCATCCGACCATAGAATGAGGTGCTTCTAGCTGGTGTCGATAGAGAACTTCAAAAGGACGGTTCACATTAAATTTCATAAATTATTGAGCTCATTAATGCATCCTTTTGGCGTGTCGAAGTGGAGTGGGTGAAACAGTGTTTGGTAGACAGAAAGGTAATGGTCATTGATTCAGCCATATATTTCTTTACAGATGTCCAATGACTCTCATATTTTGAGGGTCGATAGAAAACTTCATTTAAAACATTCTATAAGAAGGTACCTCAGTGAGTTTCGTCCGGTGGATGGGCATAACATAGGAATACTCTGGAGAATAGAATCTGGAGCACCAAATATTCTGTTCTTTGTTTTCTCTCTTTTGTTCTTCTTAGTTTTGTAATGAATTATTCTTTACCCTTAGTCACAATTAAACATACCATGGTGGGGTAAACTTGTGTGTGATTGGGGAAGGAGAGGTTTTCCATGTTTTATTTTATTAGTTCCTTCTCTAAATGTTTTAAAATCATATTCTCTTATGTGAATAGGCTTTAATTTCCTATAACAGTTTTTATTATCATGTACGATTGTATCTGATTTTAGATTCTCTTGTACATTTATATTTGGTCAATGATCAATATCTCCCACCACTAGGTTATGGTGTATAAACAAAGGAATAGACTGGAAATTAGTGGTGAAGTATTTGGTGATCACCAGTACGTGTGTGAGGAGTAGTGAATGTTCTTGATTACTTTGGATAAGCAAGACCCGATTGGGAATTGCCTAAGATAATTGGGAGTATTTTATACAAATCTATTACAGATTGGAAGAATATTAGACCAAAAAAAGATTTTAGTAAGGTTTATTCTCACATTTTTAATTGACCAAGGGAGTGAGAAGAAACAATTGTGGATTCTCACTCTTAACGGTTCAACAGAAGAGAATTGGATAAATTGGACCTATGACAGAATTACAAATGGAGAACCAAATCTATCCTAATCACCCTTATCATATAATAGTTTCAATTACTTGTTTTATAAATTTGTTCTCAATCCTTTTCTTAAACCTATTTCCATCACTCTTGTCTTATCAAAATCAATCAATTTCTAAAAACATCCTCACTTCTTTCTCTTATTTTAAGGTGACAGCGTAATTGTTGTGCACTCCTCTTTGGAGACATCCTAGGATAACCACTCTACTACATTTTAACTTAGGTAATATTTGTTTTTTTCACACCCCATGATAGTCATGTGTCAAAACCCATGTTTAAAACATTTTGGATTCACTAGAAGGGAATAGTCTGATATGATGTAACTATTTATTCCCAAATAAAGACGGATTTTTTATGATAGAGTTTCTCCCTATAAATTTAGAATGGTTAAAAATGGTTTCAACTAAATTAGTGGTACTAAATATGAAGAAAATATTTTTCTAGTTATGATAAAATATTTCATTAAGATATTAATTTTCATGGAATCTCATTAGGACAATGAAATATGTCAAGTAAATGTCAAAATTTATCAACATAAAAAGAATCTAGTAAGGGAATTCTATATGATACCAATGATTTTTTATTCCAAATGACCGTACTAAGGTTTTCAAGTTTCAATGATCAATCTATATACTAGAGAAATGTTATCATAGTTATAAAATCTATACTGATCATACAATCAAAGAGTTTATATTCATTAAATAAATGGATGATTCACCTGTATACAAGTAAATTAGTGGGAGTGGGGTTGTATTTTTGATATCCTATATGGATGATATTCTACTTATAATAAATCATTCCTTTACATTACAATTTATATTTATGTGGTCCGGAAAATACTTCTCAATGAATTAAATGGGTGATATTACCGACATGTTGGATATGGAGTTCTATATAGATAAATCTAAGAATCTTTTATAAATAGTCAGAACATTTATTTTTGTTATATGATTAAGTGGTTTATAATTTATAACTCCAATAAGGGGTCATTACCAGTGTTTCATTTCATGAGTCACATAATGATTAAAAATAATTTTGAAGAGTTATAAATAATATATAGGATTATTTATGTATATTATATTTGATATAATATTTATTTCTTGTTGTTTTAGTCAAACTAAATATTTTTATTCTTTCATCATAACTAGTAGATATGAATTAAATCCTAGAGAGAGTCATTATATTTCATTAATGAAAATTTTGATTTAGTTAATAATAAATAAGTGTATGTTATAGAAAATTGGAGGAGTGGATGAGCTCAATGTTATGGGCAACATAGATCTTAGCTTCTAATATTAAAAAAGTGATATGAAATCACAATCTAGAATCCATTTTTCCTAAATAGTGGAGATATTACAAGGAATAATTCTGAACAAGCTATTGTATAATACTCGACAATAGAGGTAGAGTACATAACCACATTAGATGCTATGATGAAAGTGTATTAGTCTAGGAAGATAACTTATGAACATTGGGTGGTTCTTAACATTGAGGTATAAATTGTAGTTTTCTATGACAACACTGGATCTAATTCTTAGTCCAAGGAATCCCAATCTCCCTAAATGATCAAAAATATCATTTTTAAGTAACATATGATTAGAGATACTATTTAGAGAAGTGATTTCAATCATTTTTGGGAGTCTACAGATGAAAATATATAGGATCCTATGACCAAACCATTAGTGCAGTAAACGAAAGAGGTTCATATACAATCTCTTGGTAAAAGATATATGAGATATGGAATTTAATAGAAATAAATTTTATCATGGATATTAAATAAATTCAACCTCCAATTATCACCCATTAATTTTTACTTAATTTATATTATATTAAAAGTATAATGGTAATAAACCCTAAAATTATAACATTGATTTTTACCTAATTGATGATCATCATAGATTATTGAAGGTTCTGGGGATATGTTAATATTTTAATGAGTATAATAATATAATAAATATAATCATATGTATATGATATACAAAAAAAATAAAATCATGAGGTAGCAATTTGGGACATCTTATTCAGAAAGACCTAAAAAACTATATCACATATAATTTCCTATGGTCACTAATATACATAGGGGTGTTTTATTGAATAAATTTTACATGATTTTAGTGATATACTTATCATAAAAACCTTCTTACTATGGTACATTTTATATACAAGTATTGAAGTTTAGCAACTCATGTACTTTTTGGGTATATTATTGATCATTCCATTTGTTGGATTTAAATAAAGATGTGATTTCTCTAAATCATGCGATGAGTTCAAATAATCTAGTCCCTTTATTGAATTAGAAAATGGAAATGCAGGGCCTTTCATATTTTATGGACAAGGGATGTGATAAGATACTAAGATTACTGGCATGTGATGTATACTTCCATATTAGTTAGTCCATTTGGGAGAATCATTAATGTATGAGATGTTTGATGCTATATTGAGAAGGTAAATGTCAAGTGATCACTCAATGTCATGAAAAATGGTACTATATATATACATATGATGTAGATATTACATCTTATAGTGGACATGTACATATAAAGTGTAAAGCCTCAGAATTCCCATAGAATGTTTTTTAAATACAAGGTAATTTTACGAGTCTGTGAAAATTTGACGGCGCTTGATTCCGAAGCCAGGAGTGCCCGGAATCAATTTCAAATGTTTTTCTTGTGTACATTCAGTAAACGTGTGAGCGAGATTTTATAACTATTAAACTGGTGCTTGGAATCAATTTCTAAGGGCATCGTTGAACTCGTAGCGTCGGTGATTTCTTAGTAAGACATTCACCGCAGTTGCGTTTTAATGTGTTTGGAAGATAGATTTTTGGGATTAATTAATAAAGTTAAATTACAATAAGGTGGTAGCTTATTTTTATTTCAAGGTGGTTATGTACTCCAGGAGGAGGTTAGTGGTGGGGGCCACCGCACCATAACCTCCCATGAGAGGTTATGGAGGTGGGGCCCACCCATACATAACCTCTCTTGGGAGGATATTTAGCTTGGGGACCACACGGTCTTAGCCCTTTGTAACTCTCCATAAAGTGGGGGGGACCCTTGAGCTTCCCCCACTAATTAAATGTGCCAACCCACATAGAATTAATTGAACCCCCTCATTTAATTAATTCATCTTTTGAAATATTTTGAATTCAATCCAATGATTAAATAATATGCAAAGGTATTATTTCATTTGTTTGGGAATTATTTTGGTTGGGACATGAGAGGGAACTTCATCCTCTCAACTAAGAACACAAAGAACACTGATGACGCTTCTTCCTGGGTCTCCTACCCCGGATGCTTCCCGACGTCGACGAATCGATGCCTCCATTCCGCGAATTCGTCAACGATCAAGGACAAGAGAGGTTGGGGTATTTGAATTTTTTTATATCCTTTATTCATCGTTGAAATTATGGTTTGAGGACCGAATGATATCACTGTAACAAGGAGGGTTCGGACCCCACAAACACGGCACAACCCTCCTCTTTTTGTTATTCCTGTTTGATGACAATGGAGGCGGAGCGTGAAGGAACTGGTAGCACAAGACAGTCGGGTCACCCCAAGGGCATGGCACCACCGTGATGCGTAGAAAACAGAGTTGCCGCCAAGGCTGGACGAAGCAGAGCCGGAGGGGCGTGGTGTCATCGCACCCTGCCGGAAGAATGAGGCAACGACCACATCGGATGCGGCAGTCGCATGGTGGGTGCGGCGCCGTCGCACCACGCTAAAGGCCATGACTAGGGCGGGCCATGGTAGAGGAGTGGAACCGCAGCGCCATCATGCCACAGTGGCGGAACCAAGAGAGGGCGACGTCGGGCCGACCACTGTCGTCACTAAACCTGCTGGTCGCTCGGCCAGCCGGACAAAGCGGGACCACCCGGGTCCCACGGCTAACAAAACTGGTGCCTAGTGCCAGTTCCTTAGGATCGGAAATGGGGGAGGGTGCGGCACCTCCTCCCACGGCGTGGTCGGCCAGGCCACATGGCCCGCTTGCACACGGCCGACCGGCTGGGCCACACGGCCTGCCAACCGAGCCACGCGGGTACCCACTTGGGTCGGGCCATGCCTTCGGGTCGGGCCACGCCTTCAAGTAGGGTCGTCCCTTCTATCCAGGCTTCCCCTTTAGACCGAGTCGGACCTTGGTCCAGACCTGGGTCAGGTCAGTTTGGTCTGACTGGGTCAGACCGGACCCGGACCCGTCAGACTCGAATACACCCTTCACCCATATCTTGGGTTACGGGTGTCCGATCAACGAACCGTCTGCGGCGACAAAAATCTTGGAATGAGATGATTCCTTTGGAATAACCCACATGAGTTTTGGACAAAGTTGGAGTACAGTCGGGTTGGTTTTAACCTAAAAACCCCATCGGGCCCCTGAGACGAAAATGCCAATATCTCACAGACCAGGCGTTCGATTAACACACCGTGTGTTGTGTTGAGACCCCTATGACATGGAAGTCCATTGAGATACTTCCACTTGATACTTCGTGACATTTCGAGTATCGACCAGTAGCTCGTGGAGTAGATCCTCCTAGAGACGAGCATGCACAGTGTAGAGACCTATTAGCTAACAGACCTGATGACTGCTTGACCGATTCAACTCTAAGTGATTTGACTAGCCCAGTAGGGAGCGCCTGGTAGATGGCGGTAGAACCATGGAGGAGGAGATCCCTGTATTTGGCGGAAGACTCATGGTACTAGAAAGGAGGAGTACCTATATAGTCTATTAGGGGGAGCACCTGGTATTTGGCGGCAGACCCACAGTGGAAGGAGCGTCTGGTAGTTGGCAGCAGACCCGCAGTACTCAACAGGAGGAGTACCTCACCCGTACATGGTTAGTGAGAACCTCCTCGGTGTCGGGACATGCCCACTGTACTTTATAGAGAAGGATTTCTCCAGTAGCCGTGTTTTCGATAATGAAAATTCCTAGATTGAGTTCAGTCAATGACCTTTGTGTTTTCCTCATGATTGAGATGGGTTACTTGATAACTTAGGTATATGTATGGGCATATACCTAAGTAATGGTTATCCATTGATTTCATACTTTTTGGTTTATCCTTGTTGGATTTTTTGAGCCCCTAAGGGTCTCAGGGTTTCTATTGAGTATCGTTATAGTCACCCCTACACGGGTTATGCCCTCAACTCGTTGTGTTGGATGCAGACGATTGAAAGCGCAGACAGAGGCTGAGAGCACCATGACTGGATGGTACCAGGAGGAGGACCATACAATGTATCGGTACATGGGGGAGTCTGAAGGACGTGGAGTTCTATGGAGGCCATATGTACTTACCCTTCAGGAAGGAACCCTAGAGGATGATCCAGGAGATGCTTCACCTTTCACATGTTTTCCATTTTTAGTTGTACATTCTTCCAATTGTATTTGTACTTTACAGTTGGGACTGTATTCTGGCCCCCCATTACTTATAGTACACTTGTTATAAAGATTTTACTTAGTGTTATCTTCCACTTGTACTCTTGTTGTGTGTGTATATGATTTATAAAGGCAATGTCTTCCCAGTTTTAGGGAATTATGCCTTTCGTGCTAGTCACCAGCCCCGGGACAATCGAAGGCAGGATTAGAGTAGTTACGATACGGGCCTCGGGGTATGGATAGTGACAAATTGGTATCATAGGCGTCAGTTCTACCACAAAAATTAAGACTCTGATATTTCTTTTCTATGAAGAAATAGTGTTAAGTGTACCGAGTGTGGTTTTCAGTTCAGGGAGTCCAGTGTTGGTGTGGTGGTCGACGTATCCATACACCAGGACCCTAACATCTGATTTCCGACTTAGGGCATGAAAACACTTATTGCGTGTGTGTTTCAAAAGTTTTTCTTCAAGTAATCTCAACAAGATCAGCTCACCAGGTATAATCGTTCGACCTTGTCGCATCTGTTTCTTTCAGGATTCCTCCCTTTAGATGACCAGTTAGAGCCCCGAGAGTCGTACGCTCCGACAGCCCACTGAGTTACGAGGCCTCAGTGTAGGGCCCTCTACTAGTGGAGGACCCAGTGGTACCACTTCCCGTTGGGCCACCGATGCCACCAGCCCCAGAAGCAGATAATGCATGCTGCTTGAGCGCATTGCATGTGTTCCAGTGCCAGAGGCCACCTAGGTTCCGGGGAGAGATGGACCCACAGGCGACTACGGATTGGATGGATGTTGTGGAGAGAGTCTTCAGGCTAGTAGGGACACTAGCAGACTGCATGGTGATCCTTGCTGCAACCCTCCTTCAGGCAGTAGCAGGCAGATGATGGAGCCTTATGCACCAGGTCTACGATGAGGCGACACTTATATGGGCATACTTCGAGAGCATGTTCTGGGAAATGTTTGTACTAGACACCCTTCTTGTGGTGCGGGTACAGGAGCTACTTCATCTGTAGTAGGGCAGCATGATAGTAGCGTAGTACTCAGCGAGGTTCACTAACCTCTTGTACTACTCTAGGGATATGATACGAGACTCATTCTTCAGGGCCCAGACCTTCGAGTAGGGGCTCAGGTGAGAGATCAGAGCTCAGATGATCTCACTCAGCATCCTGACGCAGGTGGGGGTGCTAGAGAGATCCCTCCTAGTGAAGAGATTCCTTGTTAAGCAGTCTCCAGCCGCGAGAACCACGCCTAGCTGACACGAAGTGGAGTCTTCTTCACCTGGTAGTAGATAGATGTCACAGTGGACCAAGAGGACCAGACACACAGGTGGTCGACTACACGACTCAGGATCGGTTGTGTGGGGCACCCAGAGTGGAGACCGAGCCATTCATTCCAGGAGTGTAGTGTGTTAATCCTTCGACGGGCTTGGTCACATGGCTCGTGACTGTCCGACACGTAGTACTGATGATCAGTAGACAGTTTAGGGACCGTTCAGGCAGAGACAATGGTTTGATTGAGGTGGTCCGCAGGGCAGAAGAGAATGTGGAAGAGGAGATGGACGTGCAGCTGGCGGTGGACGACGATAAGAGGTGCTACCGCCACCACTCACAGGATGTCCACCCCGACTGCAGGGAGCGGGTGAAAATGTGAGAGCTCAGCTTCAGGAAGCTGAGGCCTACAACCATGGTGCCCCCAGAAATGATACAGGGTATGATCTGTGTCTACTACACCCTAGCTTTATTTCTTATTGACATAGGTTCCAGTCATTCTTTCATTGCCACTATCCTTGTTCAGAGCTCAAAGATTCCAACATATCCATTGGCTCGATCTATATGGCTAGAGAATCTTACGGGAGCAGACTCAACGATTACATCCTAGTGCCGGCAGTGTGATCATACTCTAGGAAGTGAGAGAATCAGCTGAGATCTCTTCATAGATGCATCAGGACCTTATGATGTCATATAGGGTATGGACTGGTTATCTATAGTCTTTGAACAGATCGACTATATTAGGTTAAAAGTGAAATGTGTCCACATAGATGGGACTAGGTTCACCTTCACTGGTGAGAAGAGAACCTTTTCATCACATGACAGACTTACTCGGTGGAGGGTTCAGCCAGTCACTCTCCAGTTGGCTTGCCTTACTCTCGGAGCTGTTGATGTGGAGAGTCCAACTTATCATATATTGGTGGACCAGTACGCGACTATTTTCCATGACGATTTTCTAGGACTACCTCCTTGTAGAGAGGTGGACTTCTACATTGACCTATACCTGGGGACGACACCGATATCTACTCGATCATATCTGATGCCTCCCGCTGAGTTTCGCGAGTTACGGGTACATCTGGAGGACTTGTAGGGGAAGGGATTCATCTTTCCCATTGTTTCTCCCAGGGCAGCCCAGATTCTATTCGCCAACAAGGCAGATGAGAGTTTTAGGATCTATGTCGACTATCATTGCCTAAACTTGGTGTCCATGAAGAACAAGTACCCACTCCTGAGGATTGATAACCTCTTTGATCATCTCAAGGGAGTATGATGGTTCTTGAAAATAGACCTCAGATCAGGCTATCACTATCTTATAGTTCAAGATGAGGATGTACAGATGATAGCATTTAGGTTTCGTTGTAGAGATACCATCTTGACGTACATGGACATTTTGTTTCTTTTTCAGAATACTTAATACATACAAAAAAATGACTCCCAATGACCGTAGTAGTTTAGTGTCTTTGTAAACTCGGAACATAATATTCTAATCATGGTGAAATATCTTCAACATCTCCCATAATGATCTTCCACTTTTGTTTTCTTACCTAAAACCATTATTTATATCCTGGGGAAAAGAAAACATACAAAGGGTGAGATCAAATGCTTAGTAATGGTAAACATGGAGAAAATAAAACAAACCATATAGAGTTGAACATATAAACATGAACATAATGTTTAAACATCAAGATCTTGAGTTGTGAAATAAGTATTGGTGTACGTAAGTTAAAGATCACAATGTAACATTAATCATGATAAAATATCATTGGAATAAAATATGTAATTGTGGAAAACCATTAACCACATGATACGATTTCCATAGTATCCAAGGCATTGCTGCCAAGACCATCATAGTGTACAAAGTCCCTTACTGAATCAAGTTCACTCCTCATTCCAGTCCTGTATCATTGAACCAGATTAACTTTCCATTCCATCCATGTCTATCTCAGGAGATATAAATCATTACACAATGAATTGGTGGGAGATATAGGTCCCACCCATCTCATAATGAAATCATTTTTACTTGTACCATGAAATAAACATAAAACATTCATCATAACCCAAAGAATAAAATGGGTTTCATAAACATCATCCCATCATCACATAATCCATATAAAACAAATGGATATCATTTAATCATAAGAAAATTAACAACATTTAAATAATAAATACATTATACTTGAAACATAAACATTCTAAATAATGTCATCTTAGATGGAAAATAGTTTTGATAAAACACCTGAAATAAATTCTTGAAGAAAATATCCATTATTCTTCAAAATAATTTTCATTTCACAAAATCCCACACAATTTTAAAAGAAAATGATTAAATTTAAAATAACCATGAAATCTTTTAGAGTAATTTTCCTGTTAATTAGGCGTTATGAAATCGTAAAAAGTTGTTCATGATGTATAAGTTAAAAAAAATTCTCCTCACACTTTTACCAGAAAAGTGAAAATGTTTTTCGTATGGTAAACAAAAGAATGATTCTTTCCATAACATAATGTAAAATTCAATGATGGGTAAACATCACTTTAAAAATACATGGACGAATATTAAACACTTTAGGAAAAAAATTATTGACATGGATGAAAAATATAACCCCAGTAAATACTTACGTACAAACAATCTCAGATAAAAATGAGACTGCGAAATTATCCTTTACCTTAGGTCTGATATGCTTTATACATATATGAACCTCCAATATAATGATTTAAATAATGTCACTAACTTATTCCAGAATCATATTCATTATTATAAAATCATATATGATTCACTTTTGTCTTTATATTACCCGCTCATTTGTCAATTCAATGTTGAAGCAATGTTTTGGGTAATATTCCTTTCTTTTATCGTACGTGTTTGGAAGTGTTGTTCTTGATATTATTATTACTTAGACCATGATTTACTTACTTCAAGAATGTAAAACATGATTTATATATCATATATATTCAATATATATATATAATAGATAGATAAATGAAATGAAACACACTGTTCATGAAGATGGTAGGTTGTACGTACGCATGAATGTTTTTTCCTTTCCTCATTGAATTCAATGGAAGTAAGTAGATGACATATATATATACATAAATACAGTAGCATTATTATGTCATATATATAATTATTATTCAGTATATGTACTTTATAATCATTCTTGAATAGATTACATGGAGAATCAATCTCATCGCGTCGTGGAGATGGTAATCCGTACTAATGCACGAGCGATGATATAGTTCCCATTATTATTGAATGGAATTTGAGTGGATGATATAATATCGTAGAATCAGTATGATGTTATAATAACTATATATAGTTATTCTTTACACCATTATACCAATCCAAGTAAGTTGGTGGTGGAAAAAAAGATTACACCACGGCGTGGAGACGGTATTCCGTACGTACGCACGCCCAGTGATTTTTTTCTGTAGGATGGATAGAAGGTGAAATTGGGTTATTTCATATTTATAATGACATATCAATATCTTATCTATACTAATTTCATTTCTTTATAATTATACAACTAAAGAAGAGGAAGTATAAGATTAAAAAAATGAATGAATTGGTAGAAGATATTACCTCTTCTTCGGCACGCTTCCTCTTAACCTCCTCTTAGGGCACTAAAGTTGGTCTTTGAAGAAGAAAAAAACCTCTAGTAGGTTTATATGGAAGCGTAAAAGTGAAATGTACAGGTTTTGGGCATGCTTTAAGTCTAAAATATGTGTGAAGTGGAGTGGGAGAAGGTTCCCTTTTATAAGGGAGGAGAGGGGCGGCTTTGGAATCCTCAAAAATATTAGTATAATATAAATTCAAACCCCACCTAAAAACATAAAAAATGACTCAAATCAGAAACTTAAATGAGATAGGTTTGTAATCTCATCAACCAATAAAATTTATACATGTTGGAAATTTATTTTAAACCATATCAAATTGATTTATCCTTATTTAATCTATTTAATTTTTTGTTGTAATAATATTATAAATTTTAAATATCTATAAATAATAACTTTTTTGTTGTGAATTGTCCATAATTGTATAAATTATGAAATTTTAGACCATATATATTTAAATTTATAATTTTTAAATATTTTTATGATTTTTAAACAATTTTATAATATGTCATTTTTATAAAACAACAATAGTGTCTATTTTAATACATTTCAATTATATGAATATAAATAAATTCCTCACAGAGGATATATTGGAACCAAAATTTATAATAGAATCATAACATGTCACATTCATCTAGAAAATTTGCGGAGAACATTAATTAGTCATTTAATATTTATATTAATATTTTTAAAACCATTTATTTTTTATTTCAACCAGTAAACTATTTTCTATATCACTATTGTGTCATAATTAATAATAATTATATAATCCCTAAAAATTATAAACAAATTATAATGATGTATATAATTTTATTAGATTTCTGGAGACTAATAATTTTTGATGTATTATGTTGTGTATCACTAAAATAAAATTATTATACTTATAAGATATAAGAGAGTGACATATTGTCACTTTCTTTTGTTTTAATAATAATTATATAATTTTCATGGTCAAAAGTCCATGAAATGAATCTATTACAAACCTAAGGTGATATGGGTTGACTTTTATTCATCCCATAGAATTTTCTAATGTGTTACTTTAATTTTATAATCTTATTTGTATCCTTAATTAACTGATTTACCTTTAACAGTAGTAAATAAAAATTATCGTAGTTACTATTCATAATTACGAACAAAAAGTAACCTTTTAACATAATTTGGACCCACTAAATCCAAATATGGAATCCATTTTTCAGAATTCAAAACACAGAAGTTGTAGTAATTAATTTAAAATCAATCCCTCTATTTAGGAAACGGGTTTTAAAAGTTAAAAAGTTGCAATATATTGAAATGTTTTACCTATGAATTTAATGTAAAATTACTGATAATGAATTACATTATATTAAATTGGTAAAATAGGTTTTATTTATAATTTTAAACCATTAAATATTATAATTTATCCATATAAATTATCTCCTTGAAAAAAGATGGTTTTAATTATAATTTAGCGTATTTTTTCTATTCATCGAAATATGAAGGTTATCAGAATAATCTCAAAAATTTATCCAAAGTAAATTTTTATATCTTGAAAATAAGGAATAAGTTTTTTTTTCAAATTTAACTTATAAACATTTCAAAACTATATTTAATGTGGGTGCGCCATCAAATGGTGGTAAAACATTATTTTTTGAAAAATACTTATTTACATGAAAAATATATTTTGTTCTCATACCTTGTTCTATAATATGTGTAAGATGAATTACAATGTCAAAAAATTCAAAATGTAGTTACTACTGTTCATAATGGCTAATTCATAATAATAATATAACAATATATCATTGTTTAGTGAAACTCAGTATTGCATACAACACACGCGATCGATGAAGGTCGCTCTTGCGTGCAACACAAGCCAATAATAGTGTTGCATATACTATAAGATAATACATTATTGTATATTATGAAAGATGATATTGGTGTAGCGTACAACACAAGACATGAAAAAAATTAAAAATAATATTTCTATTAAAATCTCGGGGTGTTACATTCTACCCCCCATAAATTGAATTTCTCCCTCGATATTCGTCGGGTTATAAATGGTTTACTACATGAATGTTTCATTCCTAGAAACCCAAATATTAAAAAGGAATACTAAAGAATAATTTTAAAAACTGATGAATGAAACGTAACGGTTACCCAAATTAACTCATCACTAGGTTTCCACATAGGAGAACATAGGTGAAAATATGGATATGGAAGAGAAATCTAACCTTCAAGTTTTGATGGAGAGTGGTGGAGAACATAGGTAGGAAAAATCCAATAATCACAAATCCATAAATTTGTGATGATCTATGGTACCACCTGATTCATCATATATAAGGGCACTAGGACTACATTTTTGGGTTTCAAGATCCTTTCCCTAATGTTGAAGAATTAAAATAAATACTTACTTGATTTTGGTATAATCTCACTATTGTTTGTGCCTTGAACAATTTCCACTTCATCTCTAAAATAAATCAAGTTGAATTTACCTTCCTTGAAGTGTTAGCAGATCATGTGATAAAATGATAGGTCATTCCATCTATCTCAAACGCAAGCTTAGAAAAATTTATATACATAAGTCAATATTATGGTGATATTAATCGTATATGGTTCCAAAAATGGACTTATACTTCATCTGTCATACCTCTTAATAAAATAAAACTAATTTCTACAAACTTGGGACTTCCTATAGAATAGTTGTAGGTGATAAAGGCTTGTCGCACTTTGGTTGTGGGTTCTATTCTCGCATCCCTGACTAACGCGATCAGTTGTCGCTGATCCTGTAGGTTGTCCTTTTTTTAAAACTATACTATTATAAACTTCCAGAAATAATATCGAAATTATTTTTTAGCCTTAAACAATACTATTTGGTGTCCAACATAAGCCATTACAATCATTAGGCTTATCCAAAATACATCTATCCAATTTCATAAAGAATAAAACTATTACTAGAGAGGTCATCTACCAAGAATGTGATACCATAATTTATCCCCCATACGTCATAAGATATATCTTGTTGTTGGTCCCATTCAGAACATGTGAATACCTTAATCATGTATTCTCTTGAAAAATGAATACCTATTGTACCTTAGTGAAAACATGAATGCTGTCAAAAGTTAACTCTTTCCACATACCAAAATACCAAAAAGTCTATATACTCAAACCATTATATGACTTTGTCCTTATGTCAGTCATGATCTCTTGAATACTATCAAACATATAATTTTCTCATTATCCCATCATTATGCGCATATCATCTTCTTTCCAAAAATATTTAAATCACTTTTCATGGTTACCGGTACCATAAAATTATTGAAAACCAAAATAAACCAATACATAGATATTCCAATATTCCATAATACTATAAATTAGATTCCACAACATTATTTCGGAATCCCTTTACACAAACACATAATCATTCCACTATATCATTGTCATACTCAACATCACCAATAGTGATCATATGTGACTTCCATTTTTCCCTTTCCTTATGAGGCTGTTGAGGTCGATCATCATTAAAACTTGGATTTGGTCATTGGTTAGCATAATTCCCCATTTCCTTGAACATGAAGCATTGAAGTGTTGGTGGTGCATTCTCTGTAATATTTTCTCTATTCTCATTATTCGATACCTTTTTCCAATTAATTCAACAATCAGCTGCTCGATGACATTATTTTCCACACTTAATACATTTTCTAGTCCCTTTAAGACAATATCCACCATGCTTCTTTCCACACATTGAGCATAAAAAACATTCATCTTCTTTTCACCATTGTTTAGATATTTTTCCTTGAACTCCATCTTTCTTTTCTTTCCAGAACCATGAGATGGATATGTAACACCAAATACCAGTTCTACCTTGATAGCACAATGCACAATTTATTCATAGATACGGAAGTCTCTTGTAGCTAATTCCCTTCGAAGACTTGGTTTTAAGCCACTGAATAATTGATCAACATTAGTTTCAGGTTGGATGATAAAGTCTGACGCATACCTTCCATGCCTTGTAAAATTTGCTTCGTGTATACCAACAGATTCATCATCATTTTACTTAAGCTCAAGGAACTCCTCCATATTTGTTCGAAGAATATGAGGGAAGTACTTATTAAAAACATGTTCTTGAATTCGACCCATTCCATGTATTCAATTTCATATTGGGGCCTTATATTTTTAACTAGAGTCCACCACTGGTCAGCTTTACCTTCTAATCGGTAAACAGCCAAAGTGACTTTTTCATTATCTAAACATCGATGTATCGAAAAAATCTTTTCAAAGGTATTAATCAATTGTTCAGCAATAGGTGGATCAGAAGACCCACTGAATGATGGTGGACGTTGCCTCATGAAGGACTCAATAGAATATTGTTTCTTTCCTTGCTCATTTAGAAGTCCAGAATGATTCATAGCTTGTGTAAGTATATCAATAAGATTTTCCACTCCATCTCCGATAACATTGGTTTGTTCAGGAGTACAATCATTGCATTTTCCATTACATTTATTAGCACGGTACCTTCGGGTTCCAACCATCATCTAAAACACAAAAAGAATAGTGTGAGAGGCAAAAATCATGATAGGAAAACAACCAAATAAAGTTGGAGTGCCTTTAATATATAACATCATCGGTTTAATTAAAATATAGTTACCATAATTCTAGGACTATAACCTATATATATACTTAACCTTGGAGACATCCCTAACATACCTTAGAAATATCTCTAGGGATTTCACTAAAGTTTTCACATCCTAGTTTCCAATGTTTAACTAAACCATTGCACTAATACCAACTGTAGAGACCCCAGCTTGACGTACATGGAAATTTCATTAATTTTTAGGAATAATTAATACATAACAAAAAAATGACTCCCAAGGACTGTAATTGTTTATTTTCTTTGGAAACGTATATCATAATCTTCTAATCATGGTGAAAGATCTTCAACATCTCCCATAATGATCTTCCACTTATGTTTTATTACCTAAAACTTTTCTTTATATCATAGAGAAATGAAAACATATAATGGGTGGGCTCAAATTCTCAGTAAGGGTTAACAAGGAGAAAATAAAACAAACCATATACATTTGAACATATAAACCAGAACATAAAGTTATAACATCAAGATCTTGAGCTGTGAAATAAGTCTTGAAGTACATAAGGCATAGATCATAAAGGAACATTAATCATGATATAATAGCATGGGAATAAAACATGTAATTTTGGAAACCCATTAAGCACGTGATATGATTTCAATAGTAGAAAACGCATTGCTGCTAAGACCATCATAGTGGTCAAAGTCCCTTACTGAATCGAGTTTACTCCTCGTTCCAGTCCTGTATCACTGAACTGGGTTAATATGTCGTTCTAGCCATGTCTATCTCATGAGATATAAATCTTTACCGAATTAATTTGAGATAGATATAGGTCCCACACATCTTAAAATGAAATCATTCTTACTTGTGCCACAAAATAAACATAAAACATTAATCAAAACCCAATGAATAAAATGGGTTTCATAAACATCATCCCATCATCACATAATCCATATAAAACAAATAGATATCATTTCATCATAATAAAAATTACACCATTTAAATAATAGAGACATTATACTTGAAAAATAAACATGCTAAATAATGTCATCTTATATGGAAAATAGTTTTGATAAAACACATGAAATGAATTCTTGAGGAAGATATCATTTCTTCTTCAAAATCATTTTATTTTAACAAAATGCCACAAAATTTTAAAAGAAAATGATTTTATCAAAAATAACCATGAAAATTTTAGAGAATATTCATTAAAATTAGTCATTATGAAACCGAAAAAATCTGTTCATGCCTTATAAGTTAAAAACATTATCCACATACTTTTTCCAGAAAAGTCAAAAAGTTCCTCGTATGGTAAACAAAGAAATAATTCATTCCATAAAAAAATGTAAAGGACAAAGAGGGGTAAACATGACTTTAAAAATACATGGAAGTATATTAAACTCTATATGAAAAATATTTTTATGGACATGGATGAAAAATATAACCCCAGTAAATACTTACGTATAAGCAATCTCGGATCAAAATGAGATTGCAAAATTATCCCTTACCTTAGGTCACATATGCTTTGTAAGTATCCGATCCTCCAGTATAATGATTTAAATAATGACATTGACTTATTAAAGAATCATATTCATTCTTATGATATCATATATGATTCACTTAGGTCATTATATTACTCGTTCATTTGTCAATTCCATGTTATTGTAATGTTTTGGGTAATATTTGTTTCATTTATCGTATGTGTTTGGACTTGTTGTTCTTGATATTATTATTACTTATATCATGATTTACATACTTCAAGAATGTAAAACATGATTTATATATTATATATATTAAATATATATATATATATATATATTATAGATAGATAAATAAAATGAAACACGCCGTTCATGGAGACGGTAGATCATACGTACGCATGAACGCTGTTTTTCTTTCCTTATTGATTTGAATGGAAGTAAGTAGATGAAATATATATATACATAAATTAAGTAGAATTATTATGTCAAATATATAATTATTATTCATTATATATAATTTATAATCATTCTTTAATGGTTAACATGGAGAATAAATCTCATCGTGTCGTGGAGATGGTAATCCGAACGTATGCACGAGCGATGATATCATTCCCATTATTATTGGATGTAATTGGAGCAGATGATATAAAATCTTAGAATCAGTATGATGTTATAATAACCCTATATAGTTAATGTTTACACCATTATACCCATCCAAGTAAGATGGTGGTGTAAAAACAGATTACACCACGGCGTGGAGACGATATTTCGTACGTACGCATGCGAAATGATTTCATTTTCCGTAGGATGTATTGATGGTGAAATGGGGTTGTTTCATATTTATAATAATATATCAGTATATTAGGTACACTTATTTCATTACTTTATAATGAAACAAATAAAGAAGAGGAAGTATAATAATAATGATACTTGAAAGAATCGGTAGGAGAGATTACCTCTTCTTCGGCGCTCTTCCTCTTAACCTCCTCTTAGGGAACTAAATTTGGTCATTGAAGAATACCAGGACCTCTAGTAGGTTTCTATAGAAGCGGATAAGTTAATTGGTCATGGTTTCTCCAAGCTTGAAGGCTCAAATTTGTGTGAATAGGAGAGGGAGGAGGTGCCCTTTTTTAAGGGAGGAGAGGGGCACCTTTGGAAACCTCAAAAATATTAGTTTAATATAAATTCAAACACCAATTAAAAACAAAAAAAAATGACTCAAATCAGAATATTAGATGAGATAGGGTCTTAATATCATCAAAAAATAAAATTTAGACATGTTGGAAATTTATTTTAAACCTTATCAACTTGATTTATCCTTATTTAATCTATTTAATTTTTTGTGGTAATAATATTATAAATATTAAATTGTTATAAATAATTACTTTTGTGTTTTTAATGGTCTATAATTTTATAAATTATGAAATTTTCGACCATATAAATTTCAATTTATAATTTTTATATATTTTTTTAATTTTTAAACAATTTTATAACATGTTATTTTTATAAAAAACAATAGTGTCAATTTTGATACTATTCAATTATTTGAATTTAAATATATTCCACACAGAGGATATATTCGAAACAAAATTTTTTGTAGAATCATAACATGTCATATTCATCTAGAAAATTTGTGGAGAAAATTAATTAGTTCATATAGTATTTATTTTAATAATTTTAAAACCATTTATTTGATATTTCAATCAATAAAATAATTTCTATATCATTATTGTTTCATTATTAATGATAATTATTTCATCCCTAAAATTTATAAATAAATTATAATGATGTTTATACTTTTATTATATTTTTTTATACTTTTCATGTAGGATGATATAAGAAGTTTATCACTAAATTAAAATTAGTATACTTATAAGATATAAGAGAGTGACATGTTGTCACTTTCTTTGGATTTAATAATAATTATATAATTTTCAATGGTCCAAAGTCCATGAAATGAATCTATTACTACCATTAGGTGATATGGGTCGACTTTTATTCATCCAATAAAATTTTGGAAAGTGTTAGGGTAAATTTATAATCTTATTTTTACCCTTAATTACCCGATTTACCTTTAATTGTAGTAAATAAAAATTACCGTAGTTACTATTCATAATATCAAAAAAATTAAAAGTTACCTATTAACATAATTTAGACCAACTTAATACAAATATGGAATCCATTTTTCAAAATTCAAAACAAATAAGTTTCAGTAATTAGTTTAAAATTAATCCCACTGTTGAGGAAACTGGTTTTAAAAGTTAAAATGTTGCGAAAGATTGAAATGTTTTTATCTATGAATTCAATGTAAAATTAATGATAATGACTTAAATACTATTAAATTGTAAAAATATGTTCTATTTATAATTTAAAACGATTCAATATTATAATTTAACCATATAAATTATGTCGATGAAAAAAGTTTTTTAAATTAAACTTTAGCGTATTTCTACTATTCATCAAAATATAAAGGTTATCAGAATAATCTCAAAAATTTATCCACGTAAATTTTTATATCCTAATTCTTAGGAAGAAGTTTTATTTATCAAATTTAACTTATAAACATGTCAATAATTATATTTAATGTGGGTGCACCATCAAAAGGCAGTAAAACTGTATTTTTTAAAAAATACATATTTTACCTGAAAAAATTATTTTATTCTCATATCATGTTCTATAATATGTGTAAGATGAATTATAATGTCATTAAATTGAAAATTTAGTTACTAATATTCATAATAGCTATTTCATAATAATATTATAACAAGATATCATTGTTTAGTGAAAACTCAGTATTGCGTACAACACACGCTATCGAGGAAGATTGCTCTTGCATGCAACACAAACCAGGAATAGAGTAGTGTATACTAAAAGATAATACTGTGTTGTGTATATGGAAATATGATCATGGTGTAGTGTACAACATAAAACAAAAAGGAAATTAATAATAATATTTCTCATAAAATCTCGGGTGTTATAGTCATTACGGCCACTATAAGTTCTTGGTTATGCCCTTCAGTGTAACCAATTCTCTAGAAGTGTTCATGAGTATCATGAATAGGATATTACGTCCATACCTCGTTCACTTTGTTGTATTCTTTATCGATGACATACTGATCAACTCGACTACTGAGGAGGAGCATGCCTACCATTAGCAGGTAGTACTGGATACACTCTGAGAGCACCAGCTTTATGGTAAGCTCTCAAAGTTCCAGTTTTGGATTCAAGAGGTTCACTTCTTGGGACACGTCATCTTGGAGGCTGGATTTGCAGTGGATCTAACAAAATTTTTGTGTTACTTGCATGGGATCCACCCAGTAGTGTGACGGGGGTATGGAGTTTCCTAGGTTTGGCTGGCTACTACTTGAGATTTGTTCCATATTTCTCCAGAGTTGTAGCACTGATATCGGCCTTGAAAAAGAAAGGGGAACCCTTCATGTTGTCAGAGAGATGCCAGAAAAGCTTTCAGGATCAGATACAGAGGCTGACTAGTGCCCACATCTTGAGGCCTCCAGAGGAGGGTGTATGTTACGTAGTTTAATACGATGCATCAGGGACCGGACTTGGGTGTGCCTTGATGCAATAGTGAGCTATGATCGCATATGGTTCTTGGAAGCTGAGACAACATTAGCAAAAATATGCTACCCATGACCTGTAGTTAGTAGCAGTGGTCTTCGCCTTGATGATGTGGCAGAACTATCTGATGGGTGAATGTTTTACCATTTACTCTGATTGCAAGAGTCTCCGGTATAAATATTCTCAGAAGGACCTAAACCTGAGATAGCAGAGTTTCTTGAGTTCTTCCAGGACTATGAAATTGAGATACTCTATAATCCTGGGAAAAGGGAATATTGTTTCGGATGCTCTCAATAAGAGATCATGAATTCAACTTCCTGGAGAGGAGATAGAGCAGTTGGCTGCTTTATAGATATCGTTTTTTGGATTGAGATGGGGAATCCTTTCTAGAGTCTCTCACAATCACTCCTCCACTTCTTCAATGAGTAAGGGAGGCACAACATGGGGATGCTGACTGCGAGACGCGACGTGCTCAGATATTCACAAGGAAATCACCTGATGGATTTTCTGAAGGTGTGGAGAACATCATCCTCTTTATAGGACGTACCATGGTACCAATTGCACTTCAGGAGGAAGTGTTGAGGGAGTTCCACACCCCCCCTTTGGCGGTACATCCGGTTGTGGAAAAGATATATTAGGACCATCGATGATAGAACTGGTGGCCAGGTATGAAAATGTTTGTAGCAGAGTTTGTCTCATGACACCTCACTTCTCATAATGTGATGGTGGAGCACCATGTACCAGCCGGCTTGGTTCATCCGTTAGAGGTTCCAGAGTGAAAGTGAGATGTAATATCCATGGACATCGTGACAGGTCTTCCACGTACATCCAGGTGTCACGACTAGATTTGGTTGATTGTCGACCGAATCACGAAGTCAACCCACTTCCTAACGATCAGAGATAAGGGCTTAGTAGAGAGATTGAGATGCCACAATGTGTAGGAGATTGTGCGATTACATGAAGTACCATCTTTTATTGTCTCTGACAGTGATGCACGATTTACTTCCTGAATATGGAAGGTGTTGCAGGAAGCTTTTAGAACACAGCTTCGCTTGAGCACTACCTTCCATCCTTAGACGGATGGTCAGACCGAGAGGACTATCTAGACCCTCGAGGACATGCTACATGCATGGTTCCTCGACATCGGTTGTAGCTGGGAGGATCACTTACCTTTGGTGGAGTTTTCCTACAATAGCAGCTATCATACCACCATCAGTATGGCACCTTTTGAGGCCTTGTAAGGCTGACCTTGCAGATCGCCACTATGCTGGACAGACCCAGGGGAGTTAGAACTAGTGGGACCAGAGATGGTACGAGCTACCATGGGGATGGTGTAGATCATTCTGAAGTAGATGAATACTGCATAGAGTAGGTAGAAGTCATATGCTGACAGGATATAGAGACCTCTAGAGTTTGAAGATGGTGACCACATTTTCCTATGGGTCTCACATCGACGAGGTCTGTGGATATTTGGCCAAGGCATCAAGTTGTCTCTATGATTAAGTGGACCTTTCTAGGTCCTCAACAGGGTAGGAAAGTTGGATTACCGCTTAGATCTTCCACTATAGTTTCAATGGGTGCACGACCTCTTCCAAATATCATAGTTGAGAAGATACATGCATGAATCATCCCACATCATCGACCATGGGGAGCTGGACACCGATGACGGGGCGACATTCACGGATCTTCCAGTGGAGATTGAGGATCAAACAGAGTGGGTTCTACATGGATGGTCGATACCTCTTGTGTGCATTCGCTGGCATCATGGGAACCTCCAGGATAGAACATGGGAGCGGGATGCTCAGATGCGTGCTCATTAGCCTCATTTGTTCACTTAGATTGAGTTGTAGCTTATGGGTACGTAATGCCCTGAGGTAAAGAGAATTTAAAGACCCTGAATTCCCATGGATTTTTTTTCAATACATGGGAGTTTTACGAGTCTGTGAAAATTTGACGGCTATGGATTCCGAGGCCCAGTGTGCCCAGAATCAATTTTAGAATATTTTCTCAGGTACATTAAGCAAATATGCGAGAGAAATTTTATAACTCTCAAACCAGTCCTTGGAATCGAATTCTGAGGGCACCGTTGAACTCACAACATCAGTGATTGCTTAGAAAGGCCATAACAACAGTTGCGTTTTAACTTTTTTGGAAGATATATTTTTCGGATTCATTAATAATGTTAAATAAAAATAAGTTGACAGATTCTTTTTATTTCATGGTAGTTATATTCTCCAAGATGAGGTTAGTGGTGGGGGCCACCACACCATAACCTCCCATGAGAGGATATGGAGGTGGGGCCAACCCACACATAACCTCCCATGGGAGGATATTTAGCGTGGGAACCACACAGGCATAACCCTTTGTAAGTCTCCATAAAGTGGGTGAGGAACCCTTGAACTTCCCCCCTCAATTAAATGTGCCAGCCCACTTAGAATTAATTAAACCCCTAGTTTAATTAATTTAACAATCGAATTCTTTTGAATTCAAGACAATGATTAAATAATAGAAAAATCTATTATTTCATTTGGATGGAAATTCTTTTTGGTGGGACTGTAGAGGGAACTTTATCCTCTCAATGAAGAATGCAAAGAACGCCGACGATGATTCTTCTTTGGTCTCCTACGCCAGACTCTTCCTGACATCGACGAACTCACACCGCAATCTTGTGACTTTTTCAACGATCAATGACAAGCGAGGTAGGGGGATTTTAATTGTTTTATACCTGTTCTACGCCTTTGAAATTATAGTTTGTGGACCGAATGATATCACCGTAATAAGGATGGTTCAGACTGCATGAACACAGCCTGACCCTCCCCTTTTTTTTATTCCAGTTTGATGACGTTGGAGGTGGAGCATGAAGGAACCAGTGGAACATGACCGTTGGGTCGCCACAAGGGTGCGTCCCTACCGTTCCACATAGAGAACCAAGCTACGTCCAAGGCAGGACGCAACCACATCAGCCGCGACGATCTCATGGGGGGCACGACGCCGTTGCACAACGCTGATGGCCATGGTGGGGGAACAGAATCATAGCGCCGTCATGCCACGGTGGAGGAACCAGGAGCGGTCGGTGTCGTGCTGGCCTCCGGCGTCTTGCCAGATACTGGTGTCACAAAACCGACTTTCATCATGGCCAGTAGGACAAAGCAGGAACACCTAGGTCCCGCGGCTCACCAAAACCAGCACCTAGTGTCGGTTCCTTCAGATCGGAAACGAGTGGGGTGGGGGCATGGCACCCCCTCCCACGGCATGGATTGCAGGGCCATAGGGCCTGGCTGCATGTGGCCAGCCCGCACACGACCGGCCAGCTAGGCCACATGACCAACAAGCACACGGCCTGCTTGCCAGGACACGCCTACAGGCCGGGATGCACCTTCGGGTCAGGTCGCGCCTTCGGGCCTGGCCGCCCCTTCTTGACAAGCTACCCCTTCAGACCGGGTCAGACCCTAGTCCAGACCCAAGTCAGGTCGGGGAGGTCCGACAGGGTCGGACCGGCCCCGGACCCGTCAATATCGAATACACCTTTCCCCCATATCTTGGGCTACGTGTGTCTGATGGACAAAACATATTGCGGAGACAAAAATTTTGGAATGAGACATTTCCTTTGGAATATCCCACTTGGGTTTTAGACACAGTTGGAGTATGGTCGGGTTGGTTTGAATTTAAAAACCAACCGGGCCCCTAGGATGAAAATGCCAATATCTCATTGACCAGTCGTCCGATTGACATGCCATATATTGCATTGAGACCCCTATGACATGGAAGTCTATTGAGATACATCCACTTGAGACTTCTTGACATTTGGAGTATCAGCCAATAGCTCGTGGAGCGGATCCTCCCGAACAGAAGCATGCAGAGTGCATAGAGCTAGTAGTTGACAGACCTGATGAGTAATTGATCGATTTGACTTAGAGATATTCGACTGGCCTAGTGGGGAGCGCCTGGTAGTTGGCGGGAGACCCATGGAAAAGGAGCACCTAGTATTTTGGGGCATACCTGCAGAACTCGACAGGAGGATTACCTCTGCAGGATATTAGGGGGAGCACCCGATATGTGGAGGAAGACCCACAACAGATAGAGCACCTGGTAGTTGGCAACAGACCAATGGTACTCGACAGGAGGAGTACCTAAGTAGTCCAAGATAGTGAGAAGCGCCTCAGTGTTGGGACATGCCAATTATACTCAATAGAGGAGGAGTTATCCAGTAGCCGTGGTTTCGATAATGAAAAATCCTTATTTGAGCTGAGTAAATTACCTATGTGTTTTCCCCATGAGTGCGATGGGTTACTTGATAACATTGGTATATTTATGGGAATATACCTAAGTAATGGTTATCCGTTGATTTCATACTTTGTGGTTTAACCTTGTTGGATTTTGTGAGTCCCTGAGGGTCTCGGGGTCCTTATTGAATATTGTTATACTCACCCCTGCATGGGCTATGCTCGCACATCGTTGTGTTGGATGCAGATGACAGATAACACTGAAGGAGGCTGAGAGCGCAAGGATTGGATGGTACCCGGAGGAGGACCTTACGACGTATCGGTACACAGTGGAGTCTGACGGATGTGGAGTGCTGTGGAGTCCATCCGTACCTACCCTTCAGGTAGGAACCCCGGAGGATGATCTTGGATCTGTTTCACCTTTCACATGTTATCCCTTTTCAGTTGTACTTGCTATCAGTTGTATTTTTACTTTAAAGTTGGGCTTATATTCTAGGCCCCCATTACTTTCAGTGCACTTGTTATATAGCTTTTACATTGTTTTTTCTTCCTCTTGTACTCTGGCTGTGTGTTTCTACAATTTAAAAAGGAAATTCCTTCCCAGTTTTAGGGAATTACGCCTTTGGTGCTAGTCACCAGCCCCTGTCCTATAGAAGGTGGGATTGGGGTAGTCACGATATGGTCCCCAGGGGATAGGTCATTACCAAAAGATACAATTATTTTTGTTCTGGATCATACTAAACCCCTTTGTATCTTTACTATAACTAATTTTATATTAAAGACTGTTCTTTTCTCACATCTATAAAATTTGGATTTCTTATTTTTTTCAACACTAAAGTGGATCGTAGGGTCATATAGATATTCCTTAGAATAAAGTGTATAACTGTGGAAAATTTGTTTGTTCTATAATGAAGAGAGTTTGAAAAGATACAAAAAAAATGAGTATGGATGGCTTCGAAAAGTGTTGTGATTCATTGAATAAATTTCTTTTAATATTTTAGTGCAATTAAAGTATTATTTTATATGAACTAAAATGGGTATATCATATTTTATGGAATACCCTGTGTCATAGCCTATGATATTTCATGAAAATGCCTTAATAATAACATATTATTGGTATCAATCATAACATATAAAATTCACATGATATATGATATTGAGTTTAAGTATTCTACCATGGATCTTGTATACTTTCATATTGTTATGAATCAATTGGTTGATTAATTTATAAAATGATAAATTTAAAACATTTATATAAAAAATTATGTTTAGATCCTCTCTTTTAATTTACTTTTCAAATTTTAGGTCATTCAATGTTCGAGAGAGGTGTTTTTGTATTGTTGGTGGTAGCCAGAAATAATCGACTAGCTGGTGAAAGCTGTAAAAAGACATACATGTCTTGTAGTTCTTATTCCTATTTGGTAGAGGCCTCGAGGTATAGGCTCTCTAGAAATACCCAGTGGCTAGTCAATAGATTCACAGTGGATAACTAGTGTCGACGGTGGATTACATGGGGCAATTGGGTGATGCCACAAGTCATGAAGAATAATAACGGATAATTTGTCATTTTGGACCAAAATAATGATTTATCAACTCTAATACACTTCCATTGATGCTGATAAAACTTCCTTCGGTTTAGAGGCTCCATGTAAATGATTTTAAATCTCTCCATCTTCTCATTATTGGATCTTCAAGTCAACTGGAAGCTGTGATATATTTTGGGTGAAATCAGATTACTGGGGCCCTTTAGGATTTTTCTTCTTCTCATATTATCCATCTTTTTTATTCAATATGAAACAAAATCACTAGATCTTGCATGTATATAGATAATTTAGTTTGTATCGATCAGATCTAGGATCTCTAGGATTTAATTTGTTACACTCCCATCCCTAGTATGGAAGGAAATGAGGTTTTCATAAATTTGGACGTAGAATCCTATGGTAAATACCATTGTATTATTATGGTATTTTGGTTATTGAATTTGGATAACATTTATAAAATTGAATAACTGATATTTGGATTCAATTTAAAGTGATTATAAATGGGTTTTCATTAAAAGAAATATTTTTTTATTCATGATGTGTTTTATTAAATTTCCAAAAGATGGATTTGAAAGGGAAATGCATTTTAAATCATTGAATCATTTTGGAATCACTATAAATTATAGTTTAAAAATGTGATTTTGAAAATGAAATTACTTTTCTTTTGGAAATGGTAATGAAAAATGGATTTTTTTCATAAATTAAATGATCATGTAATAACACATTAGGAATTCATTGGGGAACATTTATAAACTAGAGGTATAAAACCTTTAGTTTAGGAAACCTCCACTAGGGTGGGTTACCATGATTCCATGGTTTCTAGTGGGTATCCTTATTGAGGAAATAAGGATCCAATAATTTTGGATTCACTAATGTAGTACATTGTTCCTTAATGTGAATTAACTTTTCACACACATGTGTTATGGATTTTCCTTTATTACTTTTTGAATAAAATATTTGCATTCATACATGATATGATTATTTACCAACATAATGTGGATATTTAGTCTTGAAACCTAATTTATTCATCTGTTTAAATCTCAAGGATATATGTTCTTTTATATTACATTGTTTTTAGAATATATCATGTTTTCTAGAAGAAAACCAAAGGTTGGTTTCTTATGGTATAGTGTTTTCTTCTAGAAAGTTTTTATAAAATAGTTTTATATAAGAGTTAATAGATTCATATGGACAATAATTTTATATATTCATTAGTCATATCTTACTAATCTCGAGTTTTCACACACTACTTTTTCTATTTTTGGGTTTTATATCATGGGTTTTCAAGGATATTCTTAATGGGAAAAGTGTATGTTTCCCCTATAATGTGTGTTATGGATAGGAATAACTATTTCTGGACGATTTCCAACATATTTTTTATGGAACTGAAAACACCCAACAATTATATTTCATAAGGGAACTTTTTTCCAAAGGTAGATGCTTGTTAAGGATTCTATCCCATGATTCATAAAAACTACCATTGGTCAAGAGGATGGGAGGTCAAGGTCAAAACACCCTTTGGAGGGGATTGTTGCTTACTCTGGGACTCTTTTATATATATAAAATATGTTCACGAATACTTATTTATTTTCATATAGTAATGTACATTTCCCTCAAAATACGATATCAATTATTAATGTATATCGAAATCAGAATCATCTGTATTTTTTAAAGGTTCTCTATTAATGTAGATATCAGTATGTATTTGAGTTTCTCTATCAATGGTATCCTCACATATTCTTCTTATGAATTCATTGGTCATTATTATGACTATGATTGTTTTTATGCCACTCAGTGGGGGCACTCTATAATTTATCTTCAACCAATATGTTGAAAGCTATTTTTTGTTGGGACTAAACTCATAAATGACCTTCCAATTTATCTATGTAAAAGGAATCAGGAATCACATATTTTAGTTCCGCTAAATGGGACACATAATACCTTTTAAAGATAGGTTATTAGGACCAAACCATACAATTTAACGTAATGTGGAAGGAAATATAGGTGGAAGGTGGCTAGTCTCATCTTCGTGGGGGACTAATGATGAAACAACCCATAAGACCTAGAATGGATATGAGTTTCCATTTTAGATTACACCCTTCAGAGAATGTGGCCCAAAGAGAAAAGGGTTTATTTGAGTGTTGGTTTTGATCCTTGGTAAGGCTTCCTGCATATCCCGTTTGGAAGGGATTCTAAGCCCACATAGTTCAGTAAGTCTCATATGGGAGTATGGTCCTTTGAGAGAAATAGGTTAGGACATACCCATAAATATTATTCCCTTATAATAGATTCCACGAGAGATATCTTAACACAAGGGGATTAAATGGGTACATAATTTGAGTCATATTTCTAAAGAGGATCCAGGAACTAAAAGAATTGAGTCTGGATTCTTGATGAAAATGACAATTGACCTCGGGCCCAGGTTAAAGGATATATAAGTATCCCAATTATGGTGGGAATTAGAGTTCGTGTAGATCAAGATATGAGATAGATTATTTAGATGTTGTGATTTGAACAAATATCTATGCCAATGTGAGTCATACTATGTGTGATAAATAATTGTATGTGAAATATTTAACAAGCCACACACATTATCATCTGCTGATGGAAGAGATTCAGCCTACGGTGAAGGAATATAGGTAGATGGTGGATGAGGGTGGAGAGAAATGAACCATTAAATGTTACATAAATGTTATGGTCATTGGTTCTGGACTGCAAGTATAGGGTCTTACTCCTGGAGGGATTCCCAAAAATGTTGACGGACCTCGTGACACCCTGAGAGGGGAGGGGTGAATTAGGGTGTCAAAATTTTCTCTCTATACTTGTTAATTGAGTTCTTATATTAGTAGGAACCTATTAAATCTATTAGTCAAATGAATTCAAGTAGATGACATAGCAATTTTACATGGTTCACAACAAATGTCTATTTCCAAGGAGTATACGCGATAGTTTGTCAGTCGTACCTAAATCCACTAGTCTTAACCAACTATAGAGTACAAGAGTTTTGTCACACTCAATCTATTCTAGGAAAAATTCCCTTAAAAACGTTTAGGGACATCACACCTATTACCTTAGAACACTTCCAGAAACTCTCACTAGCTCAATGATGTGAGAGAATTATAACTCAGTTTATCGACTTGATGGTTGCTTCAATAGATAGGCACTAGAGTGTTTGTCTCTACCCAACAAGAGACACTTCGTACATTAAAGATCTTAGTAGTTTATCACTAAAATCCATGAGTAATAAAAACTAATACTCAATAAAACACTTCACAAATTCCCTTATCAATGATGAATCTATCTCAGAGAACACCACTGCATAAAGATAACACCTTCTTAGAGCACAACCCTTCACAAATCTCACTACCTCGCGGAACAACCTACATTGTGAATCTCACTTATCTAAAGCATAAAAACCAATATTCTTGAATATTATATAACATTGAATCATTGGAATCATTCAGGGATTTAAAAATCTATTCACAAAGCTCAAGCTCACATAGAACAACCTACTTCACAGAGCACCCCTAGATTCGTCGAGTCAAAGAGAACCCAGATTTTCTCTCTCAACATCCTCTTAAATGAAGAGGGGTGGCCTCTTATTTATTTTCTTCACAATAACCTATGGAAAATCCCCCTTCATAAAGCTCATTGTAACCGCACAGCTCTCCATCAAAACACATCACACAGTCGCAAAGCACCACTTGCAAAGAAAGTATCGTAATCATATAGTACACAATCAAAATATTAATTTCATCAAGAAACACACTTCATAAATCCCATATATGTGTAACTCATTACTTTTCCATGTTTTCATGAGACCTTCAAGAAAAACTAATTTTTTCATGCTTTGAATTCCCCAACCATTGGACCACAAAATATTGGAAAACAGTAGGAAACAACGCCACATTCAAAACTACATATATCTTGAACTGTATGGTCATGTTCCTTGAAATATCCCTTATTATGAATGAGAGGATTGACAAAAAACAAAAATCATGATCATGTTTCCACAAAGAAAAGAAATGGTTCCCATAATCTCCTCCTTTGGGTCTGTTATCAATCATCAAAAAATTTAACAGAGCACCAGTCACTATCATCACCGGTTATGAATGAATCAACTCAACCAACACTCTAAGTCAATGTGAGAAATGATTGATGTAGAAAACAAGAGGAAGGAAGTTAATTGGGTTCTCATGTTTTGAAATGAAATATCTAACTAATTCCTCACCACACAGAAAAAAATTATCCCTTCACATTCTCTCCTTTTAAGTTCTCTATTTCATTCTCCTGCAACCATCCTGCAACCATAATAAACATTTCACCCACCACATTTTAAAATAGAATTTATCCATGTCCCTCCCATTTGAAATAAATCCAAATAATGGTATTTGAACATTGTAAAGCTCATAATATGCTCCCCCTAGATTGTATCTCCACCATAAACTTGCATCAAATCAAAAAATTGATAAACACAACTAAAAAAAATTAGGGAGAGGGTGGGGGACCTGTATCATCCTCATGCACTATGAGGCAGTTGAACATCAAGGTTCAACCGATGTTTCACAAACATAGTCGATAATAGTGTATTGGTCATAATGTCCTCAACTTTCTCATCAGTTCCTACATGGTCCATTTTGATCATGCCTTGTTCAACTTTTTCCTTGATGAAGTGATATCTGATTTCCATATGTTTCATATGAGAATTCTGAACCCGATTCTTCGTAATATCAATTGCACTCTTATTTTCACAATAAATAACCATTGGTTGTTTCACCTCATCACCTATTTCTTTTAGTTGCCGCTTCATCTAAAGTTATTGAGTGCACGCCTTGGTAGTGGATATATATCTTGCTTCATCAGTACAAAGCGATGTACATTCCTATTTCGTGCTCAATGATCCCATGCATTTATTTCCAATATATAATGCCCCACCACTAGTGGAATTTTTATCCACTACATCTCTAGCCTAGTTAGCATCATAAAATGATGATAGTTCACTACCTATTCCTACATCAATGTATAACCCATAATTATGAGAACCTACATTGTACCTCATGATTCTCTTCCCGGACACCATATGTTCATCCATTGGACTACTTAGAAAGGGGTCCACTATGCATGTTGAAAATACAATGTCATGTCATGTTACTTTCTGGTACATTATTCTTCCTATGATTCTTCTATACATTGACATATCTAAAGACGTCACATCGTTATCCTTTTAGATTTTTTTCCAACCACCATTAATATTGTCATTGGTTAGGAATATTTTATATTTAATTTATTCAATAGATCTAATGAATACTTTTCTAGGGAAATGAATGGGTAATATTTTTTTTGAGACACCTACAACCCTAAAATTTATGTGAGTTCACCAATCAGGGAAATCTCAAATTTTGATTTCATGTGATTAGAAAATTCATCCTCTAATCCCTTCTTGCATCCTCTGAAAATAATATCTTCCTCATATACCAATACAATGAAATGTTCATTTTGATAATTGTTCACATAAATATTGTGATCCACTCCTCCTCTTTTAATCTCATGCTTTATCTGATTAGAGTCCAAACAAGAGTACCAAACTAGAGGTGCCTGTTTTAGGCAATATAGAGATTTCTTTAATTTGAAAACCTTTAGTTCATCATTGCTAAGGAAGAACACCACAAGTTGTTTGATGTAAACATCTTCTTCCAAAATACCATTTAATAATGTTATCTTAACTTCCATTTGATAAACAATATAACCTCTTTGGATTTACATTGAATGAAATAACCTTATTTACTCTAGTATTTCTACTTGAGAAAATGTCTCTTCCACATCAACACCTTCAACTTGTGAGTATCATTTACAAACGAAGCACGCCTTGTTTTTGACCACATTTAAATGCTCGTCAAACATGTTCTTGAAGATCCTCTTCATACCAATGACATTGTGACATTCAGGTATCTTGGCTAGGACACATGTTTGATTCTTGTCAATCTGATCTGACTCTCCACTTATAGATTTCACCCGTTATTCACCCATTGTAGCTTCTTCAAATGAGGATGGTTCCACAAATGATTGAAATTCAAATTGTACATTATTACTCATTCTCCTCATCTGTGTGGTTGTATTCAAATCCCATATAATTTTGCATTTTTAACTATTTTCTCTTTCATTCCTCCATTGATATTCAATCTAATTCCCTCCAACCATGGTTTCCTCTTCAGATTCTTTTTCTGGGTCAACATCATGATGTGGCTCCTGAGAGTTTTGTAAACTTCCTATATTTCTGTATTTTCATTTTCTCTATGATCACTTTATTCCTCATCTTTTATCACATCATCATATAAATTCCACAAATAATTTTTTTTCTCTTGAATTATATTAACATCACTCTTGTCACAATTATTCTTAAATTATTGTTGAAACACTTGTATGATATTCTATTCATTTAGTATCCTAGGAAAATTCCTTTATTTCCATATTCCCCACACTTCTTTTTATTTCCCTCTTTGTTTCTGATGAATCATTTCCTTCCAAAAATAAGAATTTATTTAAAATAATACATTCTTCCATGCCAAATTTAACATGTTTTTTTCATCACACCCATACAAATCTCTATTAGATTTTAAATGTACATTACAACTTGGACAACCACATTCATGTAATTTCTAAGAATATGACTCCCAATTAGTATAGTTCTTTCCATGTTGTTAACCTATCGGATTCTTATGCTCAACAACTCCATTTTTCTATGGAGTTCTAGAATCAGCTACCTCATGTTGTATCCCATGATACAACAAGAAATTTTCAAATTCATTGGGCATGTATTTCCCTCTATTATCAGATCACATAAAATCGATTTTTTATCCATGTCACGACCCATCCTCGGGGCCCATGCCGTGACTACCCCAAACCCACCTTCCATAGGCCAGGGGATGGCAACTAGCACCAAGGCATAAATACCGGTAAAAAGGGAAGTCATTGCCTTTGTAAAGTAAACAAGAACCACAGAGTAAGCAAGCGGAAGTAAACACTATGTAAAAAACTGGTACAACAATAAGTGCGTAAAAGTAAGTGGGCCAGTATACATTCCCAAACTGAAAGTAAAGTACAACTGGAAAGGGAAAAAACAACAGAAAAGTTAAGACGCAACGTTGAGCTGTCCACTGGAAATCCCACCAGAAGGGTGGGTACAGATAGCCTCCACTACTATTCGGGTCCAGCCGACCGCTTCGAGTATGTCCCGCCCAGTGGTCCACCTCCAGGTACTGTCCTGCTCCGAAAGCCTCCACCACGATCAGCGATGTCCGTCGTCTACAACCAACACAACGTAGTGTGAGCATATCCAGTACAGGGGTGAGTATAAACTACTCAGTAGGGACCCCGACACCTCTGAAGGTCTCCCAAAATCCACAAAGGATAAACCACAAAGGAAATATACAATCACGAAGTAACATCCGACACGGCTTAGGTATATGCCCATAAATATACCTAAGTCATCAATTCATGCTCGGCTCCAACATCCGAGCTCAAGTACAACCTCGTCCACACAAGAAAGTAAATATAAATCCACACAGGATAGCACAACAAAATCCACAAAGGAAAGCAAAACAGGATTCAGCTCACACAGGTATACTTCTTGTATGACGATTGAGATGATCAGGTATTGCCACTGATTCATCTAAGTCGTCAGACCCACAGAGGATTGATAGGTACTAACCCCCGCAATGATCCACAAAGGATCTGACCCACACAAGATCGATAGGTAACTAACCCCCACAAAGACCCACACAGAATCGGACCCACACAGGATCTGTAGGCGCTGGCCCACATAGGACCGCTGAGCGCTGACCCACACTGGATCGGACCCACACAAGATCGGAACCACACTGGATCGGTAGCACTGACCCAGAAAGGATCAATGAGTGATGTATTCGTCAATGTCGAATCCACTGAGGATCTCTGCACAGTCGTCGTCGTCATAGTAGCAGTCGCAGCTAGCTCTAGGGTTCCCGCACACAGCAAGCTCGTTTAGGAGGGTCCACTCCACAAGCCGAGAGGCTGATACATCAACTGACACATAGTCTAGAGTTTATGTATCCAAAAGTTCTGTATCGCCAACAGGAACTCAACGTCGCAGACGGCCCGTCAATCAGACGCCCGGTCTTAGAGTTATTGGCTATTTCGTCCCCGGGGCCCGGTTGTTTTTTATGGATAAACCGACCTGGCCGTACTCCACCTGCGTCCAAACCTCGGGCGAAGTAAGCCAAAAGATCTGTCTCACTTAGAGGAAAAAAAAGTCAACGGTACGACAATCGGACGTCCGGAGCTCAAGATATGAGCATTTACACTCCGAGGGACCGGTTGGTTTAGTGTACGAACCAACCCGGCCGAACCCAAAGTATTCTGAAACCTTGAGTGTGATATAACGAAACGACCGTCTCGATCCAAGGATCCCATCGCCGCTGACAGCGCGTCGTTCAGAGGCACGTAGCTCAAGTTATGAGTAAAGGACTGAAAGGGTCTGGAAACGGGGGGTCTGGGCCTGGACCGTCCCGGCCCAACCCCCCTGGGTCGGCCCGAACCGGGTCGACCCAACCGGGGACTTGGTCCGACCCGGTTGGGCGTGACCCGGCCCTACCTGGGCGCGACCCGGCCGGCGGGTCAACTCGGCTCGGCTCGACTCGGCCGAGCGAAGGAAACTGCGGGGGGCGTGCTACCCCCGAGTGGGGCCGCCCTTGGTCAGCGGACGCGGCAGTGCCACATCCCTTGTCTTGCCAGACCTGCGCGGCCGCGGGTCTTCTAGCCGCCGCCGCCGCCGCGCCACCGCCCCCGCCACTGGTGGAGTCCGCGGGCCACCAGAGTTGCTCCGGTGGTCCGATTTCATTTCTGTCTGCGCCATAGCTCATCCCGGGTCCTGTTCTTCATTGTGGGATCAACAAATCGTCTCTACGGACCGTTTTGTCATTGTTCGCCAATCCGCGCATCAACGAAAAACTGCGGAGGGTTGTCGGGCTATGTTTGTTTGGACCACACCCTCCACGTTAAGTGATAACTATCGGGAATAAAATATTCAACACATGAAAAACAAACAAGGAACAATTTAAATAAAATTAAAATTGAACATTGATCCGGGTTCTTTGTTTTAGATGAAACAATCATGGGAATAAATATTGTTCTCAAAAAAACCCCTACCTCGCCGTAGTCGTCGAGCGTGCGTTCTTCGCGGAATTGACCGTCGTGGAAGAAGAGAATCGTCGCATCGCGGAAGGGCGTCGCGTCATCGTGGAAGGGCGTCGTGTCGATGATCTCCGAGGGTTAAAGGAAACACACGGACTTAATTTCATGAATTAAATCCATGTCAAGGATAAAATCCACAAAGGAAATTTAAAAGATTTGAAATCTCCTACCTCAAGAAGTTGGTGATCGGAGATTGTTGTAGGGAAGAATGTCGTGGAAGAAGCGTCGTGGAAGGAGAATCGTCGGCATCGCAGAACATGGCGTCGCGTCGTCGGTCTCCGAGGGTGACGAAGTTCTTCGCGTTAATTGCGTTCTTCACGAAGGAGGATGAAGGCACAGAATCTCCAAATCCTCTAAACAAAACGCACCCAAGAAGAAAGGAGTGTTGGTCTTATTTTATTAATATGCCAAATGTTTTAAAACTGGTTAAGAAACGAACAAATTAATTCATAGAATTAATTTCAACGAACTAACCGCCCAATTAATAGGGGTGTTAAGAATTTAGAAAACGAGTCAGTTGACTTTCATTTAATAGGGCTTTTCACGGGTGCGATACTTAGCAGAAATGAAACGGTGGGGCTCGTGCGGGCCCCACCTCACAAATATCCTACCAAGAGTGTAGGATATTTTGGGTTCCACCCTATCCGCTTCAACACAGCTTAAGTGGATTTTAAGTGGCATTAAGTGGCTTTAAGTGAAATAAAATAAAGCGTGTTGTACCACATTATTTTATTTCTTATCTTAAAGCCCAAAAATTAAAAACCACACCCGAGAAAATGCAACTCCGGAAGAGGCGTTTCTAAGAATGTACCGGTGCTGCGATTGCATCGGTGCCCTCAGAATTCGATTCCGAGAACCGGTTCAAAAGTTAGAAAAACCCGCTCGTTCATTCACTAAACGTACCCGAGCCAAACTTCGGAACATGATTTCGGGCACACCGGGCCTCGGAATCACGTGCCATCAGAAATTGTGTTCTTGTAAAATTCCAAAAAAAATTAAGAAAAAAGAATTCTATGAAATTTACGGGTCTTTACATCACTCTCACCTCAGAGCTTTACGTCCCCGTAAAGATACATCATAAGCTAGGGAAACAAAATTGGCTACTGAGCACGCATCTGAGCCTCCCACTCCCAAGTTCTCTCCTGGAGGTTCCCGTGCTGCCATCTAATGCGCACTAGAGGAATCGACCGTCCACGTAGGACCCGCTCCTGTAGATCCTCGATCTCCACTGGGACCTCCGAAAAATTCACCCCTTCATCAACGTCTAGCTCCCCATGGTCAATGATATGCATCCGGTCGTGCACGTATCTCCTCGGCTGAGATACGTGGAAGACGCCATGCACCCAGTGCAATTGAGGTGCTAGAGCCAGGAGATAAGCCACCTTGTCGATCCTTCTGAGGACTTGGAAAGGTCTGATGAATATGGAGATAACTTGTCGCCTCGGCCAAATCTCCGTAATCCACGTCGAGGTGAGACACGCAAGAAGACGTGGTCGCCATCATCGAACTCTATTGGCCTCCGCCTCCTGTCAGTGTAAGACTTTTTCCGGCTCTGAGCTGTCCTCATCTACTCCTCGATGACTTGGACCTTCTCTATCGTGGCCCGGACTATCTCTGGTCCCACAAGTGATGACTCCCCAGGGTCTGTCCAGCACAAAGGAGATCTGCAAGGTCTACCGTACAACGCCTCGTATGGTTCCATCCCGATGGTGGAGTGGTAGATGTTGTTGTACGCGAACTCCACCAAGGGTAGGTGGTCCTCCCAGGTGTGACCAAAGTCGAGGACACATGCGCAGAGCATGTCCTCGAGAGTCTGAATGATCCTCTCTGTCTGACCATCCGTCTGAGGGTGAAAGGCGGTGCTCAGACGTAGCTGAGTCCCGAACGCCTCCTACAACCCCTTCCAAAGCCGGGAAGTAAAGAGAGCATCTCGATCGGAGATGATAGATGATGGCACACCATGAAGCCGTATAATCTCCTAAACATAGAGACGCCCCATGATCTCTACTGAGCCCTGCTCTCTAATGGGTAAGAAGTGAGCCGACATGGTGAGTTGGTCGACATTCACCCAAATGGAGTCGTGACCTCTGGAAGTGTGTGGAAGTCCAGTCACGAAGTCCATAGATATCCTGTCCCACTTCCACTCCAGGACCTCCAAGGGTTGTACCAAGCCTGCTGGTACCTGATGCTCTACCTTCACCTACTGGAAAGTGAGGCATCGTGAAACGAACTTTGCCATGACCTTCTTCATGCCTGGCCACCAGTGTTGTCATCTGAGATCCTGGTACATCTTCGTCACTCCAGGATGTACCGCTAAGGGAGAAGTGTGAAACTCTCTCAGAAATTCCTCCCGTAAAGCAATTGGTACCAAGTTACGTCCTCTGAAAAGGATGTCGTGCTCGGCTCCAAAGGAGAAGCCATCAGGTGTCTGTCCTGAGGATAACTGCGCACGCCGTGTCTCACAGTCGGCATCCCCACGCCGTGCCTCTCTGACCCACTGCAGTAGTGGAGGAGTGACTATGAGAGACTGAAGGAAGGCTACTCCATCTATATCTAGTAAGGATATCTACAAAGCAGCCAACTGCCCTGTCACCTCCTCAAGTAGCTGAATGCCCGTCCTCCGACTGAGAGCATCGGCTACCACATTCCCCTTCCTAGGAGTATAGACTATATCAATGTCATAGTCCTGGAGGAACTCAAGCCATCGCCACTGTCTCAGGTTCAGGTCCTTCTGCGAGAATATGTACCAGAGACTTTGATAGTCAGAAAATACTTTAAAGCGCTCGCCCATCAGATAGTGTTGCCATGACTTCAGGGAAAAGAACACTACTGCTAACTCCAGGTCATGGGTAGCGTAGTTTTTTTCATGTGGCCTCAAATGACGTGATCCATAGGTGATCACTACCCGCTCCTGCATCAGTACACATCCGAGTCCGGTCCTTGATACATCGCAGTAGACTACGTACCCTACTCCCTCCATAGGAAACCTCAAGATAGGTGCGCTGGTCAATCTCTGTCTCAGCTCCTGGAAGCTCTGCTGACATCTGTCTGACCACTCAAAGGGTTTCCCCTTTTTCGTCAAATCTGAGAGTGGTGCAGCAACTCTGGAGAATTCTAGCACAAATCTTCGATAGTATCCAGCTAGTCCCAAGAAACTCTGCACCTACATCACGCTCTTGGGTGGCTCCCAAGCTAGCACTGCCTCGATCTTCGCGGGATACATCGCAAATCCCGCCTCAGAAATGACGTGTCCTAAGAAGTGGACCTCATGTATCCAGAACTGGCACTTAGATAACTTTCCATAAAGCTGGTGCTCTCTGAGTGTGTCCAGTACAACTCGCAATTGGTAGGCGTGCTCCTCCTCAGTCGTCGAGTATATCAAAATTTCGTCGATGAAGACTACGACAAATCAATCGAGGTATGGCTGAAAGATCATGTTCATGAGGACCATGAACACTTCTAGAGCATTGGTTACACCGAATGGCATAAGAAAGAACTCATAGTGGCCATACCGACATCTGAAGGTCGTCTTCTGCACGTCCTCGTCCCGAACACTGAGCTGATGATAGCCTGACCTGAGGTCTATCTTCAAGAACCACCGTGCTCCCTTGAGCTGATCGAAGAGGTCATAAATCCTCGGTAGCAGATACTTGTTCCTCACTGTCACCTGGTTCAGGCGAGGATAGTCGACATATAGTCGCAAGCTCCCGTCCGCCTTCTTGGCGAACAATATCGGGGAAGCCCGGGGTGAAACACTGGGTCGGATGAATCTCAAGCCCTGGAAGTCCTCCAACTATACCCGTAGATCTCAAAACTCAGTGGGGGCCATCCGATATGCTGGATTGGATATTGGGGATGTCCCGGGGTACAGATCAATATAAAAGTCTACCTCTCTGCGAGGAGGTATCCCTGAAACGTCGTCGGGAAAGACATCCGCATACTGATCCACCACTGCAAGAAAACTAGGACTCTGCACGTCAACTGCTCCTAGGATGAGGCTAGCCAACTGATGAGTGATGGGATGTCCTCTCCTCTGCGGAAATCCATCCTGTGCTGCAATGGTTTCCTTCTTGCCGGTGAAGGTGAACCTGCTCCCGTTGGTACATACACATCGCACCTTGCACCTAATACAGTCAATCTGTGCATGGGCTGTAGATAACCAATCCATGACCAAGATGACGTCGTAAGGCCTCGACACCGCTACAAGAAGATCCCAGTAGAATCTCTTGCCTCCTAGAGTAAGCTCACACTGCCGGCACCAGTGCGTAATCGTCGAGTCTGCTCCCGTAGGAGTCTCTAGCCGTAAGGATCGAGCCAACGGCTGTGTCGGAATCTCCGAGCTCCGAACAAGGGCAGCGGCTACGAAAGATTGACTCGCTCCTGTGTCTATAATAACTGCAGCAAAAGTGAAATAGACACAGATCATACCTCGAATCATCTTGGGTGCACCGTGGTCGTAGGCCTCCGCTGCCTGGAGATGTGTCTGTCTCTGCCCTCCAGCTCCCTGTGGTCGGGGTGGACCTCCTGGTGGTGGTGGCGGTAGAGCCTCAAATCATCGTCCACCACCTGATGCTCGGCCAGCTCCTCTTCCTCGTCCGCCTCCTCCCTGCGGACCGCCACGGTCGACCCTCTGCCTCTGCCTGGGTGGCCCCTCAACTGTCTACTGCTCCTTGGCATGGTGGGTCGGGCAGTAACGAGCCATGTGGAACTGTCCGCCGCATGTGTGGCAATGCCTACCTCCCGAAAGACTGGCTCCACGATGTGTGCCCCGCACTGCTGTGCCAGTGTCCTAAGGTCATCTGCGTGAGGGTCTGGTCTGCCTGGACCCCTGATTCATCCATCGACTGCCTGCCGCAGAAGACTCTGCTACATGCCACCCCGCGGTAGGTCTCGCTGCTGATGAAGGCTCAGCAAGGAAGCTCTCGATCAAAAGGGCTCGCTCTAGTACTCCTGCCTGAGTCGGAATGCTGAGGGAGATCAGCAATGCCCTGATCTCATGTATCAATCCCTACTCAAAGGTTCGGGCCCAGAATAATGGGTCCCGTAGCATGTCGGTCGAGTAGCGCGAGAGATCGGTAAATCTCACTGAGTACTGGGCAACCGTCAAGCTTCCCTGACGCAGCTGAAGAAGCTCCTGGATTCGCACCGCACAGAGGGTGGTCGGGACAAACTATGAGCAGAAGAGGCCCTCAAAGTATGTCCAGAAAAGAGATGCATCATCGTGCACCTGGAGAATCAAGCTCCACCATCGGCCCGCTGCTGCGTGCAGTACGCTCGCTGCGAGGATCACCATGAGGTTTGGTGGTGTCCTCACTAGCCTGAAAACTCCTACAACTGCCTCCAGCTAGTCCTCGACTTCCTGGGGGTCCGTCTCCCTGCGGAACCTGGGCGGTCGCTGGCGCTGGAACTCATGCAGTGCACTAAGGCGACGTGCATCATCAGTGGCTGGGGCTGGAAGCATCGGTGGCTCGACGGGTAGAGTTATCGCCGGTGCCTCTGCTGTCAAAGGGCCCTGTACCGAGGCCTCGTCGCTCGGCTGGTTTTCATCACGTACAACTCTCGGAACCCTAGATGGCTACCGTCGTGGGGCCATCATGAAATGCAACAGGTGCGCCACGGTCAGAAAATTATACCTGGTGAGCTGACATAAAGTAATCACAATGAAAACTTGTAACATACATGCAATCAATGTTTTCGTGCATTAAGTCGGAAATCAGAAGTCAGGGTCCTGGTGTACGGATACGTCAGCCGCCGCACAAACACTGGACTCCCTGGACTGATAAACACACCCAATACGCTAATCACTATTGCTTCACATAGATGAAAGATCAGAGTCTGCGGTAGAACCGAACTCCTCTGATACCAATTTGTCACGACCCGTCCTCGGGGCCCGTGTCGTGACAACCCCAAACCCACCTTCCATAGGCCATGGGCTGGCGACTGGAACCAAGGAGTAAATCCAGGTAAAAAGGGAAGGCATTGCCTTTGTAAAGTAAACAAGCACCACAGAGTAAGAAAGCGGAAGTAAACACTAAGTAAAAACTGGTACAACAGTATGTGCGGAAAAGTAAGTGGGCTAGTATACAAACCCAAACTGAAAGTAAAGTACAACTAGAAAGGGAAAACAACAACTGAAAAGTAAAGCCACAACGTCGAGCTGTCCACTTGAAATCCCACCTGAAGGGTGGGTATAGATAGCCTCCACTGCTCCTCGGGTCCAGCCGACCACTCTGAGTACGTCCCGCCCAGTGGTCCACCTCCAGGTACCGTCCTGCTCCGCAAGCCTCCACCAAGATCAGCGATGTCCGTCGTCTGCAACCAACACAACATAGTGCGGGCATAACCCGTGCAACGGTGAGTATAAAATACTCAGTAGGGACCCCGAGACGTCTGATGGTCTCCCAAAATCCACAAAGGATACACCACAAAGGAAAGATACAATCACGAAGTAACATCGGACACGGCTTAGGTATATGCCCATACATATACCAAAGTCATCAATTCTCGTTCGGCTCCAACATCCGAGCTCATGTACATCCCAGTGCACACAGGAAAGAAAAACGTAAATCCACATAGGATAGCACGACACAATCCACAAAGGAAAGAAAAATAGGATTCCGCTCACATAGGTATAGTTCTTTTATGACGATAGAGATGATCAGGTATTTCCACTTATTCATCTAAGTCGTGAGACCCACAAAGGATCGATAGGTACTAACCCCCGCAATGAACCACAAAGGATTTGACCCACACAATATCGATGGGTAACTAACACCTGCAAAGACCCACACGGATCAGACCCACACAGGATCTATAGGCACTGGCCCACATAGGACCGCTGAGCGCTAACCCACACAGGATCGGACCCACACAGGATCGGTAGCACTGAACCACAAAAGATCGCTGAGTGTTGTAGTCATCGTCGTCGAATCCACTGAGGATCTCTGCACAGTCGTCATCGTCACAGTAGCAGTCGCAACCAGCTCTAGGGTTCCCACACACAACAAGCTCGTTCGAGAGGGTCTGCTCCATGAGCTGACAGGCTGATACATCAACTAACACATAGTCCAGAGTTGATGTATCCAAGAGTTCTGTATCTCCAACAGGAACTCAACTCCGTAGACAGCGCGCCAATCGGACGCCCGGTCTGAGAGTTATTGGCCTTTTCGTCCCAGGGGCCCGGTTGGTTTTTAAGGAAAAACCAACCCGACCATACTCCGCCTGTGTCCAAACCGCAGGTGGAGTAATCCAAAAGATCCGTCTCACTTAGAGGAAAACAACAAAGTCGACGGTACATCAATCAGACATCCGGAGCTCAAGATATGATCGTTTCCACTCCGAGGGCCCGGTTGGTTTCGTGTACGAACCAACCTGGATGAACCCAAAGTATTCAGAAAACTTGAGTGTGATATACTGAAACGACCGTCTCAATCCAAGGATCGCATCGCAACTGACGGCGCGTCGTTCGGAGGCCCATAGCTCATGTTATGAGAAAAGGAACGAAAAGGTCTGGAAACGGGGGGTCTGGGCCCGGGCCGTCCCGGCCCAACCCCCTAGGTCGGCCCGAACAGGGTCGACTCGACCCGGGTCTGGGTCCGACCCGGTTGGTCGTGACCCGGCCCGGCCTAGGCGTGACCCGGCCGGTGGGTCGGCTCGGCTGGGCTCGGCTCGGCCAAGCGAAGGAAACCGCGGGGGGCGTGATTCCCCCGCGTGAAGTGAAGTCGCGGCCTCGTGTGGGGCCGCCCTTGGTCAACGGACGTGGTAGTGACGCGTCCCGTGTCTCACCAGACCCGCGCGGCCGCAGGCCTGCTTGCCGCCACCGCCGCGACTTCAGCCGTGGCGGCTCCGTCCAGCGGCGCACCGGAGCGCCGCCACGCCGGCGACCCGCCCTGCTAGTGGAGTCCACGGGCCACCGAAGTTGCTCCGGTGGTCCGATTTCATTTTCGTTTGTGCCGTAGCTCATCCCGGGTCCTGTTCTTCACTGCGGGATCAAAAAATCATCTCTGTGGACCATTGTTTCATCCTCTTCCAATCGGCGCATCAAAGAAAAACTGCCGAGGGTTTTCGGGCCGTGTTTGTTTGGCCCGCACCCTCCGCGTTAGGTGATAACAGTCAGGAATAAAATATTCAACACATGAAAAACAAACAAGGTGCAATTTTAATAAAATTAAAATTGAACATTGATCCGGGTTCTTTGATTTAGATGAAAAAATCATTGGAATAAATATTGTTCTCAAAAAAACCCCCTACCTTGCCATAGTCGTCGAGCGTGCGTTCTTCGCGGAATTGACCGTCATGGAAAAAGAGGATCGTCGCATCGCGGAAGGGTGTCGCGTCGTCGCGGAAGGGCGTCACGTCGACGATCTCCGAGGGTTAAAGGAAATACACATATTTAATTTCATGAATTAAATCCATTTCAAGGATAAAATCCAAAAAGGAAATTTAAAAGATTTGAAATCTCCTACCTCACGCAGTTGGTGATCAGAGATTGTTGCGGGGAAGAACATCATAGAAGAAGCGTCATGGAATGAGAATCGTCGGCGTTGAGGAACACGGTGTCGCGTCATCGATCTCTGAGGGTGACTGCGTTCTTCTCGTTCTTCTCATTCTTCTCTTTCTTCGCGTTCTTCGCGAAGGAGGATGAAGGCACATAATCTCCAAATCCTCTAAACAAAATGCACCCAAGACGAAAGGAGTGTTGGTCTCATTTTATTAATATGCCAACGGTTTGAAAACAGGTTAAGAAACGAACAAATTATTTCATAGAATTAATTTCAACGAACTAACCGCCAAATTAATAGAGGAGTTAAGAATTTAGAAAACGCGTTAGTTGACTTTCATTTAATAGGGGTTTTCGCGGGTGCGTTACTTAGCGGAATAGAAACGGTGGGGCTCGTGCGGGCCCCACCTCACAAATGTCCTACCAAGAGGGTATGATATTTTGGGTTCGACCACATCCGCTTCAACACAGCTTAGGTGGCTTTTAAGTGTCTTTAAGTGAAATAAAATAATGTTTTTCGCACCACATTATTTTATTTCTTAACTTAACGACCAAAAATTAAAAACCACACCCGAGAAAACGCAACTCCGGAAGAGGCGTTTCTAAGAAAGTACCGGCGTTGAGATTTCATTGGTGCCCTTGGAATTCGATTTCGAGAACCGGTTCAAAATTTAGAAAAGCCCGCCCATTCGTTCACTGAACGTACCCGAGCCAAACTTCGGAACATGATTCCGGGCACACCGGGCCTTGAAATCATGTGCCGTCAGAAACTGCGTTCTTGTAAAATTCTAAAGAAAATTAAGAAAACAAATTTCCTTGAAATTTACGGGTCATTACAATCCAGTATCATTCTTGGAAATTCGATGATGTTTTTTCAAGCAGTGAAGGACTGGTCATTTCCTGTTTAAAACAATTACACATGACATTCTACTATAATCATTGACAAAAAAGACGAAGTACAATTATACATGGGTTCAAACAATATTTAATTGTCCACATACATCTGTATGAATGAGAACATGAATATGAATTTACCTTTTCTTATTTGGATGATATGAACTACGTACAATCTTCCCCCGAATGTAAGAATCACTAGACATTTCATTTTAATGCATCGGTTTGGGAATATCTATGAAAATTTTTAGTTTAGATATCTTCTCCTTTTCATGTTTATTGACGTGCCCCAATATCTAATGCCACATGTTATGTAATTCTTCAACAGTTAGGTAGAAAATGTTTTCTTTTCAATCAACATGATACAGGTTTCAATCTATTACACATTCTATTATAACTGAATTTCTTATTTTTACCTTGATAGTGAAGAATTTATGAAAAAAAGTAACTATATGATCTATGTAACATAATTAACACATTATATTGAGATTATGATGTAGTCCATCCACATAAAGAACATCGGTTTTATCTACATCTCTATTATCTAGTTCAGTACTTCCACTTCCAATGATTTCCATAGGACTATCATTACCAAACTATACTATTCCATCAACCCTCCTCTTGACATTTGTTAACAAGTCTACATAAACTATAACATGATATGAAAAACCACTATCAAGAATCCAGGTGTTGTTTCTTTTGTATCATTTAGGGTTACCTATGAAGGGTTGGATTTCTCATGTTTCTTCATTTCATTCCATGAGACATTGGATAGAGTGTATGACACTGATGGTCTTTCAATTTTATCTTCCGTGTATGTGGGTTATTCATCGTCAATATCTTCTTATATAGAAGTAAACCTATTTGAAAATGAATCATTGTCTTGTTGACAAGATTTGAAATGTCTCAGTCATTGGTATGAGGTTTTCATGCCAGTCTTCTTCCTACAATAAGTGACTTTATGGAAAAAATTATAACAAAAAAAATCGATAGAAATTGTTTCTTCTATAAGTTGTAGGATATGAATTTGTTCTCCTATTTTGAACTCATAGATATCCCCCATTGATATAGATCCTTGAATCTTCATAATATGATATACTATTACCCAAACATCTAAATAACAAACACTTCATGATAGGAAATGTCTTCTAACTTCTACATTCTCTTATGCCTTATTTTATAGAAAAAAATGACTGATTTACAGTCATTAATGGAATCTCAAGGATAGTATTATGATCTACTTTATGTTTGATTTAATGGTATCTTTTAATACCTTATAGGTATTTTTCAACATGATCAACATTTAGATTTCCTTTATTCTGGTCTACTTCATTTCCATCATTTGATGTTTCAGCATCAGAACTGATTTCCCTATTTCCCATGTGTGTGGGCCTTTGGTAAATCAAAATCTTTTCAACTCCATAAGAACCTCATTTTTCACTCTTCGAAAGCACATCATTCAAGATCCTAAAAAATTGTATTTTCTTCATTGCTTCTTTTTAACATGATTCACTTTTGAGCATACTCATAAGAGTTGCAACTTCTTCTTCGAGTCCCCCAATAGTTTTAGACTTCTCCTCCAGTCATGAGGTATTCATTGATGAACATTGCAACATATTTGATTATGAGATTTAGATCCACTACACCATTAGTCAGTTCAATAATTGCTGACTATAATTTCACTAATTCTTCTAGTCATCCAATTTTAGCTTCAAGCTGATCAACATATTTTGATGATTCTTCCACCATTTCTTTCCGTATATTTCATCTCTTGAACTTATTCTCAGGAATACCAAAATCATACTTAGGTTGTAAAATGGGACCAGAATTAGTTTTGAAATGGTTATTTATAGCTATATCTTTTGATGGTTTTGAATTTTCAATGGTATCCATTATAGAAGCATGGTTTCTAGTTTTATATGTGGGTTCTTCTTCTTCACATAATTCATTATCATTATCTTCGTATTCATAGACAAACCATTTCTTCGGTACTTTCTTTCTATATTTGAAGGCTCTATTTTTCAAAAAACCTTCCCTGAGACTTCTCAAAGTGTTCGTCTTCACATTCATTATCTTCAATCATTATTTAGCACTGAGAGGCAATGTTCCCATATTTTCCAGAACAAAATTATGTGATTGGTAACTTTCAATTAAATTTCCCTTTTCTCATATGTAACTTCTCGGCAGTGAGTGAATTTTTTATATCTTACTATCTTCACCACTAATATCTTATGATATTTTTTATTTTCCCGTGGCATTGATTGCCAATTTGTTGTTCAGTCCAGTCTTAGAATCTTCTAACTTGACTCTCATTTCATATTCTACTAGGCTGCTAATCAGATCATCTAAACAATGTTTTAAAATATCTCTTTCCTCATGGGATGACATCTTTGCATTGTACGGGGGTGGAAGTCATCTCAATGTTTTCTACAATATCAATGTCTTTTATTTCATTACCTTGACCTCTAATATCTCTAACCACATAATTAATTTGATTGAGGAAGGAGTCTCCAGTATTTTCAGGATGCATCTTCCAATCATCAAAACTATTGTGCATAACAAGTAGTTTTTCCTCCTTCACATTGCTATCTCCATCGTAAATATTTTCCCATTTATCCCACATGGACTTTTATAAGGAGAAACTCACCAATATTAGATAGATATAATGAGAACGGGCTATTGTGAGATCATTCTTCTCATTAGAATCTACATCAAGATTTATTTTGTCTACATCATTCATTGCTAGCCCTATTGGATTGGTATATTTTATTCCTTAAAAAGTAGAAAATAGTACTTCTATTCTAATAGATATTAGATGAGATATCATTCTATTCTTACAAATCTGAAAATTACTTCCATGGAAGAGGGGGACTCCCTTGACATTGGCTGAATTCTCCATGACATTATAAGAAAGATCAAACACCAACAACCTGCCTCTAATTCCACTTGAAAGAACTCAGAACACCCTAAGAAGGGAGGGGTGAATCAGGATATCAAATTTTTCCTTTTAAAGTTATGTATATATTTCCCATGTTTTTATAAACCTATTAAATCTATCAGTAAAATGAAATCCTGTATATGACACATCAATTTTACTCGGTTCACCGCAAAGGACTACGTCCTAGGAGTATATGAAGATAGTGTGTTGGTCATACCTAAATATGCTAATCTTCACCAATAGTGATGTACAAGATGTTGTTCATGGTAACTATATTCTAGGACCACTACCCTTATAAAATCTCATGGATGGATCACTGCTTCCCTCAGAACACTTCCGGAAACAACCCTAGCTCACTATTGTGAGAGAAGTATAACTCATTTTATCGATAGGAATGTTTCCTCAAAGATAGGCATTCGATTATTTGTCTCTACCCCTCATAGTACACTACATGCATCAAATACCTGAGTATATTCTCACTAAAATAATTGAAAACACAACATTGATATTCAATGAAAACCTTCGCAAAGCTGCTTGGCAAAGCTCAACCCTTCTCAAAGCACACCACATCGCAAAGCTCACACCTTCGAAGAACACAAGATTTAAAAAATCTCATTGCCATGTATAAAAAACTACATCATGAAGATCACTAAGATAATTCGAGAAAACCCATCTTCACTAATCTCATATGAAATAGATGCATTAACATCATTATAGACATTGAAAATCTGTTCGCAAAGCTCATGCTCACATAGAACAACCTGGTTTTTGGAAACATGCTTACATTGCAGTGTTAATGTGATCCCATATTTTCTCGCTCAAAATCGTGTGAAATGAAGTGGGTGGCCTCTTATTTATCGTCACCATTGTAATTCCCTGACCCCAGTAGCCCAGAGTTGTCCATTATTACATAACATAGGCATGATATAAAGAATCATGTATCAATAGACTGATCGATTTAGTATCCTTGGAAGTAATGGATACATTAATAAGTTTTACTTTACATTATAAAATGAAAATCTACCACAACATTATTTAAATAAACCACACTCATATCCCCTTAGACTATCCCTACAGGTCAGTCATAAATAACTTCTTCACATCCTGGGAAAAATAAAACATAGAATGGGGAGTGCTCAGATGAACAGAAAGGATAACAATACGGCAAAAACTTTCATAAATAAGCATAATCCTTTAATGCAATGTATAAGACTAAAAAAAGCCTTCTAACCATGAAATTCAGAATAATAAGGAAAAGATAAAATCAAATAATTCAATTTACTTATTCACATATACATTCTAGTAGTTGAATAATCACATGCAATATCAATATCCACTTTCATAATGATGGATTGCATAATGTCAGACTTCATAACCACATAGTCAAGGCCTTGTGCCAAGACTACAAATAAGATTTTTTCAAGGCATTGTTCCAAGACACTAGGTTGTCACATGAGACCTAATGATGCATCGAGGAGATATAGCAGGCTGCACCCATCACTTACTACATCCACTGCATTCCTCATATGAAATGATTTAAACATAACATAAACATTTGTATTAAAACTAGACTACGAAACGTCAATACTGTATCCATAAACTATGAATGGTATAAAAAACACATCCACAATCAAACATAAATAATTCAATACAATATGGAAGATTGTATTATATTAAATCAACCTTAATAGATAATAATTAAGGATATTGACAATGGTGAAGTTAATCATTCAATCTATTTGAGAGAAATATTCCCCTTTTTTTAAAAAAATTAAAATTCTAACTATTTATCAATAGGTAGTTTAATACAGATTTTTGAATCAAAGTGTCCCATACCACTTTGAAACATTTAAAAGGAATTTTAGTTTTAAAACATTAATTTCCAAATAAATAAAACCTTAAAACCATTTTTTAAACATGGACATTAATGAGAATGATTTAGAATAATAAATTTTCAAAACATTTAAAATTATATTTTTGTTAGAGTTCCTAACCAAATGAGAGACACTTGAATAAAAATAATTGAGGTAATCAAAACATTATAATATAATGCGAATAAAGGGATTAATGATATACTATGTCAAAGTACAATATATACCCCAAATAAAAGTGGATTGGCGCATAACAGCAATGAAGTCTCAATGGAATGTAGGATGGGACAAATGACATTATAAAGACTGTATCCTTAAGATAATTATAAATCAATGATATAATTATCTGTAAACAATATAAATACACTCAAAGTGATTGGATATTTAGTGTAGATCAATCAGAGGATATTTACACATATTTTTGTAAAAACAACACTAATGACTTGATGTTTAACTCACTGAATAGAAATTGAGTTAAAATTACTCTTATCAAGTTTATATTGATGACTTGAGAATTTATAAATGGAGTGATTATGTGAATAAAAAGTATATCCACACAAAGGGGGTTTTAAATTACTAAATAAGTAAATAAATAGTTATTTCACACATAATCTTTGGGTAATATAATCAATGAAGTTTTTGTAAAACCGAATGAGAGGAAATTGAAATTTGAAATTCCTTTATCGATTTGGTAACATACGAAACATACACCCCATTAAAAGAGGATCATACAATGATGATTTAAATACCCATAAATTAAATTATATTACACAAACAATATAATCATGGGTATCACATACACCACACAAAAGGTATTAGTGACAAATATAGCATGAATCTCACAGGAATAAAAGTGAGATGAAAACCCCATACATTGTACTGCTCCTTTGCCGAGGGTACGTTAACCTGCTGTATAATAGTAAAATCATTTTTATTTAATTATAAAAGAATTATATACATAGATATTATATCATATATGATACTCTAATATTGATTTGTTAATAATATTTTAGTAGTATCATCGTTTCAGGTGTAAAATTCTTCATTTTCCTTTATATTCTTTGTTGTGTGAGTCATATTTGTTATGTATGTGATGTATCTTATTCATATATAGAATGATATAAAGTCATTAAACATTTTTTTTAATCATAAAATTAAAACTATTCGTGAATTGATATGATGTAGAATGAATCTCATCGCGTTCTTGGAGACGATATTCTATACGTACCCACAAGAGACAATATCATTCTTTTGATAATAATATAATATATAATAGGACGGTATATAATATATACAGAATCATTATCATGTTATATTTATTATTTAGACAAATTATAAATCATTATTATACTCATCCAAAAAATAATGTATTTAATAACAACTACACCACGACGTGGAGACGGTAAGTCGTACCTACGCACGTATAGTGAAATGTCATTCAAAAGATGGATTGAATAATGAATATGGTTGTAACATATTTATAAAAATATAACAGTATATAGAAGATACATGAGTTATTATTTTATAATGGAAACAACAAAAATAGAAGAAGTGGAAGAAGAAAGGAATTTGAAGGAGGTGATGGAATATTTACCTTGCCTTTAGAGATTAACCAAAACCAAAATGGTTAGTACAAGATCAGATGATCCAAAAAAGGATAATCCTTTAGAGACTGAAATACTTATCTTTATTTCTAAAATTAAACCAACAATAACCAAATTTTGTAAATACCATTCAATAAACAATTTTCCTTAAAATCCATCAATATAATCCAAACTAATATTGAATCCCTAATCATAGAGGAATATGATTGTGATGTCTTCCACATTAAAATGTATTTCCAAATTACATCGACTACTCTTAGAGTCACATACATAAAAGTAATTAACCTAATAACATATTTACAATGATAGGTTAATAATTTCTATAAATAACCTAAATTTCTATAAATCCACAATAAAAATATAGATAATAAATCACGCTTAATCCTCAAATGAAATCACATCGTATTCTATTTTTCATAGGCATATAGTATTCCCAACAGAGAAAATGTCTTCCCAAATAACATTCATCACATTATCCCAAATCATTTTCTTATACTAAGGAAATCCATTTGATAATACAATAGATCCGAAATAAACGTTTTATTGATCAATAAATTCATTTAACAGAAAAGAATTAGTCACACTAACTAGGGAATTCACGTAGTCCAGTGGTAGGAGATAAATCCCAATCACACTATGGTTGTGGTTTCGATTCCTATAGCTTTTTCTGATGCGACGGGTTTTTACATGGTCTATGTGTTGTCCTTTTTCAAAAAAAATATTTTATAACATTCCCAAAATGAGATAAATTCCCCAAAATAACTTTAACATAATTTCACAACAAATGTTATCTCATACCTCACATTTTCATCCCCAAATTTAATAACATGTAATTTTTTCAAATTCAAGGTTCATATAAACCGAAATGGTTATTTATAACTATATAAACAATAGAAAACACAATTATTCGTTAAATAGCATTTTCACATATTAAACTGTAGGGTTACATATAAGAGAAAAGTCTTACAAAGTAATCCCATCAACAAAAAGAACTAATACATTTAAACATTTCACCATATATTTATTTCCACATGCGTTCTTCCTTGACCAAGGGGTATTCCTATATAATATGGAATTCACTCGAGTAATTCCCAGGTCCCCTACATTTATGACAATTGACTGTAAATGGATTTTGCGGATTATTTTTATTTTCTTCCATGGTACTCTTAATTTTTCCTCGGAAATTCATTACATTATGTCCTTATTACCCACAAATAAATCATTTATTTCTTCTATTGAGAGACATCCCTAGGTGTCTCTTTCCACATTTCCTACATTATTGAAATTGAGCATTCATTTCCCTATGGTCTCAACTGCTGGCGCTCTTATCATTCACCGCCTTTCTCATCATCATTGAGTCCGGGAGTTTGTAAATATATATGTTGTCGATCATATTTTTGAAAAACCGAATTGGCATGAACACGATATCTTTTAAACCTATAAACATTACATTCCATTCATCCTTTCCTCCATCATCCATACCATGTACGTTATGTTCATTGTTACTATGACGTCCTAGGAATCCATCTATTGGCTAACACAAGAAAGCATAGTGTGTGTCATAAAATAATTTAGAGAATATCATAACACCTTATTTTCAATCAAAAACACATTAGGTTTAATGATGGTTATTTATTATCATGTTATATTAAAATCCTTCAAATCAGTTTGTATAGAAAATGTGAAATATCCTAAGAATATCCTCCGAGAGTGTCATAACCAAGAGTGCAGAAAGGCCCGTTGTTGTGCACTAGTTCTCGTCCGAGTCTAGCGAAAAGTGGTGTTTTCAGGTTTTATTTCTAGGATTATTCGTGCCAGAGCTAACTCTATCTGCTCATATCCAGACATGGATGTATTGCTTAGAAAACTGAAAAAATCTCTACAATACCAAAATTCTAGGAAGTTCTTCTATATTATTCCTCACAGTCTATCTTAGGGCTATTTTTTCTAATCCGAGTTTATCTAAATCTAGTTTACAAGGTTTGTGCTAAACTTACTATGATACCAACTATAACACCCCAACCCCAGAAGCCAATTGTTGGATCATTATTATATAACATTGGCATGATACAAGGAATCATGTTTCGAAAGACCGATCAGTTTAGTATCCTTGGATGTAATAGATAAATTCATAAGTTTTACATTACATTATAAAATAAAAAGCTACAACAACATTTTTTACATAGACCACACTCATATATCCTTAGAATAGACATGTAGGCCAGTTATAAAATACTTCTTCACATCCTGGTAAAAATAAAACATAGAAAGAGGTCAGCTCAAATTCTTAGTAAGGATAACAATACAGCGGAAACGTTCATAAATAAGCATAAACATTTAAGGAATTTTATAAGACTAAAAAAATCCTTTTAAACTTGGACTTCAGCATAATATGGAAAAGATAAAATCAAATAATTCCTTTTACTTATTTGCATGGATATTCTACTTGTCGAATAATCACATGCAATATCAATAGCCACTTTTATAATGAAGGAATGCATAATGGAAGACTTTATAACCACATAGTCAAGGCCTTGTTCCAAGACAACAAATAATATATTATAAAGGCATTATGGCTAGACAGTAGGTTGTCTCATGAGACATACTGATGCATCGAGGAGCTAAAGCGGGATCCACCCGTCACTTACTAAGTCCAATGCATTCTTCATATGAAAAGGATTAAACATGACAAAAACATTCATATTAAAGATTGCATATGAAATGTTAATACATTATCCATAAACCATGAATGGTATAAAAATAAAACATCCACAGTCAAACATAACTCATTAGATACAATATGGAAGATTTTGTTATATTAAATCAACCTCAATTGATTATATTGAAGGATATTGACATAGATTACGTTAATCATCAAAACTATTTGAGAGAAATAGCCCCCTTTTTCTATAAAACATTTAAAACGCTCACTATTTATCAAAAAGATATTTAAAATAGATTTTTGAATCAAAGACTCCTATACCACATTGAATCTTCAAAAAGGAATTTTAATTTTAAAACATTAATGTCTATATAAATAAAACCTTAAAACCATTTTTAAAGCATGGATATTATTGAGAAAGATTTAGAAAAATAAATTTCAAAACATATAAAATGATATTTTAGTTAGAGTTCCTAACCAAATGACATACACTTGAACACAAATAATTGAGGTAACAAAAACTTTATAATATGATAGGAATAATGGGATTCATGATATAGTTTGTCAAAGTACTATATATACACCAAATAAAAGTGGATTGACACGTAAAAACAAAGAATTCTCAATGGAATGTGGGATGGGATAAATTCCTTTATAAAGACCATAACCTTAGTTTAAGGAGAAATCAATGAAATAATTATGTGTGACCAATATAAATACACTCAATATGATTGGGAATTCAGTGTAAATCAATCAGATTACATTCACACATATTCTTGTAAAAACACCACCAATGACTTGGATATTTATCTCAATGAATAGAATTTGAGTTAAAATTACTCTTATCAAGTTTAAATAGATGACATGAGAATTTATCAATAGATTGATTATGTGTATCAAAATTATATCGATGCAAAGGGAAGTATAAATTACTAGATAAGTAAATAAATAGTGATTTCATACATAATCGTGGGGTAAAGCAGTCAATGTTGTTTCATAACACTGAATGAGTGGAAATTGAAATTTGAAATTCCTTTATTGATTTGGTAACATAGGAAACATACACACCATTAAAGGAGGATAATCAAATGATGATGTAAATACCCCTAAATTAAAGTATATTACATAAACATTACAATCATCAGTTGGACGTACACCACACAAATGGTAGTAGTGGAAAATATAGCATGAATCTCATTGGGATAAAAGTGAGATGAAAACCCCTTACCTGGTACTTTTCATTATTAGATGGTATGTTAAACTCCTATATAATAGTTAAATCATTAATATTTAATTATACAAGAACTATATACATAAATATGATATCATATATGATCCTCTAATATTTCTTTGTTAATAATATTTTAGTAGTATCATCATTTTGGGTGTTAACTGATTTGTTTTCATTTATATTCATTGTCATGTGAGTCATATTTGTTATGGATGGGACGTATCTTATTCATATATAGAATGATATAAAGTCTTTAAACATTATTTTTATCATCAAATTACAATTATTCCAGAATGGATATGATGGTGAATGAATCTCATCGCGTTCGTGGAGATGGTAATCCGTAAGTACGCACAAGCAACAATATCATTATTTTGATATTAAAATCATATATAATTGGATGGTATATCATATATATACAGAATCATTATCATGTTATATATATTATTTTCAACAATTATACATCATTATTATACTCATCCAAATAATAATGTATTTTATAACAACTACACCATGACTTTGAGACGGTAAGCCATACATACGCACGTATGGTAACATGTCATTCAAAGGATAGATAAAATAGAGAATATGGTTATAGCATACTTATAATAAAATCACAGTATATAGAAGATACTGGAGTTATTATTTTAGAATGGAAACAACAAAGAAAGAGGAAGTGTAACAATAAAGGAACTTTAAAAAGGTGATGAAATATTTACCTTGTCATTAGAGATTAACCAAAACCCAAATAGTTAGTACATGACCAGATGATCCCCAAAAGGACAATCTTTTAGATAATGAAATAATTATCATAATTTCTAAAATTAAACCAATAATACCTGATGTTCAGTAAATACCATTAAATAAACATTTGTCCTAATAATCCATCAATATAATCCAAACTAACCCAAATCATAGAAGAATTTGATTACACAGTCTTCAAAGTTAAATTGTATTTCCCAAAAACATCAACTACTATTATAGAACCATACTTAAAAGTAATTAACTGAATCACATATTCTCTATGATAGGATAATAATTTACATAAATAACCACAATATATATAAATCTATAGTAAAAATATAGATAATAATCCACCATTACTCCTCAAATGAATTCCCATATTATTTTATTTTTCATAGGCATATAGTATTCCCAACAGAAAAAATGTCTACAAAAATAACATTAATAACTTAATCCCCAAATAATTTTCCTATACTAATTAAAACCATTTTATAATAAAAAAGATCCCAAATAAAATTATTATTGATCAATAAATACATTTAAATGAAAAGAATTCATCACACTAACCAGGGACTTCACATAGTCCACTGGTAGAAGATAAATCCAATCGCACTATGGTTGTGGGTTCGATTCTTGTTGATTTTTATGACGTGATGGGTTGTCACATGGTCTGTGTCTTGTACTTTTTCAAAAACTATATTTTATAACATTACCAAAATGAGATAAATTCTCCAAAATAACTATTACATAATTTCACCACAAATGTTATCTCATACCTCGCATTTTCATCCCAAAATTTAATAACATGCAATTGCCTCAAATTCAAGGAACATATAAACCCAATGGTTATTTATTACTCTATAAACAATAGGAAACACAATTCTTCCTAAATTATCATTTTAACATATTAACTGCAGGTTTACACAGATGAGAAAATTCTTCCAAAGTAATCACATCAACAAAGAGCCCTAATACATTTAAACATTTCACCATCCATTTATTTACACATAGGTTCTTCCTTGACCAATGGTTTATCGTATAGAATAGGGAATTCACTCAGTTAATGCCCAGGTCCCCTACATTTATGGAAAATGACTATAAATGTATTCTTGGGATATATTTTATTTTCATCCATGGTACACATCATTTTTCCTCGGAAATTATTTACTTTATGTCCTTCTTTCCCACACATAAAGCATTTATTTCTTCTATTGAGACACATCCCTAGGTGTCTCCTTCCACATTTACTGCATGATGCAAATTGATATTTCATTTCTACATGGTCTCCACTGTTGGAGCTCTTATTATTCACCGCCTTTCTCTTTATTTTTTAGTCTCAGAGTTGGTTAATATATATTTTGTTGATCATATTTTTGGAAAATTGACTCAACATGAACACAATATCTTTTAGACCTATCAACATTCCATTCCATTTCTCATTTCCTCGGTCATGCACACCTTGTACGTTATGTTCAATGATACTATGACTTCCTTGGAATCCAACCATTGACTTACATAAGAAACAAAGTGTGAGTGATAAAATCATTTAGAGAATATCATAACAACTTATTTTCAATCTAACAAACCTTAATATTAATGATGGTTATTTATTATAATCTTATATTAAATTACTTCAAATTGGTTTGAAAAGAAAATGTGAATTATCCTAAGCATGTCCCTTGGGAGTGTCGTAACCAAGAGTGCAGCAAGGCCCGTTGTCGTGCACCAGTTCACGTACGAGTCTAGCTCAAAGTGGTGTTTTAGGATTTTTTTTTCCCGAGGCTCATCTGTGATAGAGCTGCCTCAACCTGCTCGTATCTAGACATGGATTTATTTCTTGGAAAAATCATAAAATCTCTACAATACCAAAATTCTAGGATGGTTTTCTAAACTATTCCTCACAGTCTATCATAGGGAAATGTGTTCTAATCGGAGTTTATCTAAATCTAGTTTCCAAGGTTTGTACTAAACTTATTATGATACCAACTATAACACCGCAATCTCAGAATCCCATAGTCGGTGCATTATTACATAACATTGGCATGATACAAGGAATCATGTCCCGAAGGACTGATCATTTTAGTAGCCTTGGAGGTAATAGATACATTCATAAGTTTTACATTAGATTATAAAATAAAAAGATACAACAACATTATTTACATAAACCACACTCATATCCCCCCAGACTATCCATGAAGGTCAGTAATAAAATACTTCTTCACATTCTGGTAAATATAAAACATAGAAAAAGGCAATCTCAAATGATTAGTAAGGATAGAAATTCAGCAGAAACTTTCATAATTAAGCATAAAAATTTAAGGCAATGAATAATACTAAATAAAAATCCTTTTAAACATGAACATCATAATAATATGAAAATGATAAAATCAAATCATGTCATTTACTTTTTTAAAAGTATATTATACTAGTCGAATAATCACATGCAATATCAATATCCCCTTTCATAATGATGGAATTCATAATTCTAAACATCGTAACCACATAGTCAAGGCCTTGTTCCAAGACTACAAATAAGATTTTGTAAAGGCATTGTGCCAAGACACTAGGTTGTCTCATGAGACCTACCGATGCATCAAGAAGCTATAGAGGCCTCCACCTGTCACTTACTCAGTCCAATGCATTCTTCATATGAAAAGGTTTAAACATAACATTAAAATTAGTATTAAAACTAGCATACAAAATGTCAATACTTTATCCATAAACCATGAATGGTATACAAATAACACATCCACGGTCAAAAATAACTCATTCCATGAAATATGGAAGATTATATTATATTAAATAAACCTCAATCAATAATAACTACGGATATTGACATAGATGAAGTTAATCATCAAAACTATTTGAGAGAAATATCCCCCTTTTTCTTTAAAACATTTAAAAGTATAACTATTTATCAAAAAGATGTTTAAAATATATTTTCGAATCAAAGAGTCCCATACCACTTTGAAACTTCTAAAAGGAATTATACTATTAAAAGTTTAATCTAAATATAAATAAAACCATAAAACTATTTTTAAAACATAGAAATTAATGAGAATGATTTAGAAGAATAAATTTTTAAATCATTTAAATTGATATTTTTGTCAGAGTTCATTACCAAAGGAGAGACACATGAATAAAAATCATTGAGGTAATAAAAATATTATAATATTATGAGAATAAAGGTATTAATGATATACTTTGTCAATGTACAGTATATACACCATATAAAATTGGATTGGCCCATAACAACAAAGAAGTCTCAATGGAATGTAGGATGGGATGAATTCCTTTATAAAGACCTTATCCTTTGGTTAAGCATAAATCACTGAAATAATTATGTGTGTCCAAAATAAATACACTCAATATGATAGGAAATTTAGTGTAAATAAATCAAAGGAAAATCACACATATTCTTGTAAAAACAACACCAATGACGTGGATGTTTAACCCAATTAATAGAATTTGAGTTAAAATTACTCTTATCAATTTTATATCGATGACTTGAGAATTTATAAATGGATTGATTATGTCACTAGTGCAGAAAACATTATTTACATCACCATTTTTTACGTCGGTTATTTAATAACAGATGTAACAAATGTGTTGAGTAGCTTTTTATCATCGGTTATTTTAATAACCGACGTTATAAATCGCACGTGTTCGGTTTTTACGTCAGTTATTTTATAACAGACGTAAAAAACCGAAGCGTAGGGGTTTTTTTACGTCAGTTATTTGATAACTAACGTAAAAAACATGATATATACGGGGTTTTTTTACGTCGGTTATTTGATAACCGACGTAAAAAACCAAAGCGCGGGGGGTTTTTTACGTTGGTTTTTAAATAACCGACGTAAAAAACGAGTTATCTACGGGTTTTTACATCGGTTTTCAAATAACTGATGTTATAAATTTAAAAAATAATTTATAACGTCGGTTATATAATAACCGAAGTTATAAAACATTTAAAAATTTTAAGCCCCGTGGACTGTCATTTACGTTTTTTCGATCGACAGTCTGCCAGCTCGTCTCTCTCGCACGGTTAACCCTAATCGGCTCGTCGATCAACCTGCGTTAAAATCATTTTGGCTTCATCGTTTTTCATCTTTAGTCTCCTCTGATCTATCATCTCAACTAATAACACTCAAGTAATCATTCCACAAATTTTTTTCGTTCTTTTCTTTCCCAGATAGTCTATATTTATGTTTTGTGATTTTTTTGTTTAAACTAGGATAGATTCTTCCATTTCGAACCCTATTACATATTTTTGAATATCGTTGGCACCAGACATTCATTTTTATCTTGAGTGCCTTGTTTTTGTATTTCTTTATAAAAAATATTTTGATATATTACCTTTCATTTAATGACTCAAAATCCTCCTATGTTGGAAACATATTTGGAGTTATTTATTGAAGGACTATGGCGCGATTAAGGAACGATTTGGAATATTTCCTGATTTGAATGGTTTGAATTTCATTATCAAAAATAAATTTGAGGTATGGTTGATTCATCCATTTATTTTATCCTATATTTCATTTAACTTTCAGTTTCATCTAACAATTTTGTAGTTGGATAACCAATAATGTTTATGTGATTAGAGAATTAAAAGAAATTATCATCATATATAGTGAATCATCCTTGTTGAGTGTCTTATCATAGAATAGGAATCAATCATCCATATTGAAGATGTCATTTTTTTAGAAAACAAAAACCATTAATGTAAACCATTTATCATTCATTAATTGAACTAAAATAAATATTTACACATGAGTTATAATGGAACATAATAAAATAAATATTTATCATTCACCATCATAGAGTCTAATAAATATATGATAAACCATTTGTTTTCTTTAATGGAAACAAATTCACTTTTACCCACTTTGTATTTTTAGAAGACACTAAACTCCCTTATAATTACACCCTTCTGGGAAGTATTAAACATCATTATATCCCTTTAAAAAATCTAAATGTCATAGAAATATTGTGCATCCATTTTTTCTTATAAGACACTACTATAGATAAGTATACCATTTTTTATATTATTAGTTATGATAAAATCTATCATAACATCATTAATATATGTTTATAAAAATGGGAATATCACAATTCTCATGATTTTAGTTGAGAATAATGATAATGTTTTTTATTAATGATAATATAGACATGGGTAATTTTACAAAAAGAATGTGAACTTGAATAATGAATGTTACTTATATGTATTTCACAATCTTTTTTTGATTTTATGTCACAAAAATAATTGATGATCGAATACAACAAATAATTTCACCTCCAACCAAAGTGAAACCAGTGTATTGTTCTATTTTAGAAATTCAGGATTCAATCAATGAGATTTTTATTTATTTATTTTTTAGAGTTTCTGAATCAAGATACTAGTTTCTATTTCAAATGAGTATTTGTTTGTTTTTTGATGTTTCATGATTTTATTTGATGTATGATTTTCTTTTTCATGGATTACTTCATAAAGTGGTCTCGGTTCATTTGATTTTCTGTTTCCTTTGACACCATCCCCCCTCAATGACTATGATCTCTCATTGCCAGTTTTTCTCTAATTGTTCTATCATACAGCTTTTGGATTTGATGGTTGATTAGAAACATATTTATTCAAATATTTAAGTTGGATTATATGAATTTTTTAGGATTATATTGATGTTTTATGCCACTTTATTTATTATTCTATCCAATACTAATACCCTTTCTAGTAAGAAAAATTTCATAAGAGATGCGATTGGACTCTTCATCATATTTCACGAAACATTTTTAATAATGTCACGTTTTTAAAAAAATATGTTATATCAAAGATGTGGAAACGGGTGGTGTCTGGGGGGTGTCCAGGGGGGTGGGTGGGTGTGAGTGGCTGTCCACAGGGGTAGGGCCTGTCTAGAGGGATTTTGGGGTTGTCCGGGGGTGGGGGGTTGTCCAGAGGGTTGGGTGTTGTCCAGGGGGTGTTGAAGGGGTAGGGGTGGGGGGTGGTGTCCAGGAGGGGTGGGGGTGCTGTCTAGAGGTGTAGGGGGATGTTTGGAGAGTTGGGGGGTGTCCATGGGTGGTCCAAGGGGGTGGGTGGGAGTGGGGACTGTCCAAGGGGGTGGGGGCCTGTCCAGAGGGTTTTGGGGGTTGTCCGGGGGTGGGGTGATTCTAAAGTTTACTCCATTTTCTCCAATTTTTTATCAACTATGTAGGCGGCATGGTTTTATTTGATTCAATGAAATTTTAAACTGTTATATCTAACTATATTTTGTTTTAAAAATAATATTCTAGCATATTTTCTTAAATACCCATAGATTTGTTTTATATTTTAAATTGTTTTACATTCAAATTATGATTTTTTTCATATAAACATATATTTGTCTTATCTTGAAAATATATGTTTTTTGTTGATATTTTTTATAGGTAATAAAGAGTCAAAGTTAGATTATGGCACATCGAATGAGCAATGAATTTGAGGAAGTTGTTGATGCCATTTTGGAATTTTCAAAACGAAATGTTCCAAGTAGTGACATTTTTTTCTGTCCATGCCTGAAATGTTTGAATATGAAGATGTTGCAAAGTAGAGAGATAAAAGATCATATAATTTGTTATGTTTTTAATCCGAGTTATAGCCCTTGGATTTGGAATGGTGAAACTGGACGGAATGTCACTCATCATGATGATTCGCAAAATGGTAACTCTGATGGAATTGAAGAAATGATTGGCGATATTGTAGCAGAACAAATGGAGATAGAACCGACAGTTGCGCGTCTATATGGTGATGCTAAAAACCCATTATATCCTGGTTTTATATATTTTATAGTTTTTTCGGCGATGTTAAGATTGATTAACCTGAAGGCGAAACATGGATGGAGTGACAAAAGTTTTACAGAGCTACTACAATTGATGAAAGACATTCTTCCAAAAGATAACGGTCTTCCAGATTCACATTAAAAATCCATGAAAATATTATGCCCGATGGGATTGGGATACAAGAAAATACAGTCCTATATGAATGAATGCATTATATATAGGAAGGAATATGAATTTCTTTCAGAGTGTCCTAAATGTGGGACATCACGGTATAAGGTGAAATAAAAATCACAGGCTGGTGTAGAGATTACAAAGCTCCCTTCAAAGGTATTTTGGTATCTTCCTATAATTAATCGTTTCAAACGTTTATTTGCTAATTCACATGATGAAAAATGGTTAAGATGGCATGCTGAAGAGCGGGTATGTGATGGGAAAATACGTCATCCAGCTGATTGTCCACAATGGAAGAAAATTGATGCGCAGTATTGTACATTTGGAAATGAAATTTGAAATCTCAAACTAGGGTTGTGCACAGATGGAATGAATCCATACCGAACACTCAGTACCACACATAGTTCGTGGCCTATTTTATTGGTAATTTACAACCTCTCTCCTAAAGTTTGTATGAAGTAGAAATATGTCATGTTGAGTATAATGATCTCTGGTCCAAAGCAACCCAGTAATGATATTGATGTTTACTTGTCACCATTGATTGATGATTTGAAACTATTATGGGCTGATGGTATTAGGGTGTATGATTCTTATAAAATGGAATATTTTCAACTACATGCATTGATTCTGTTCACTATAAATGACTTCCCAGTGTATGGAAATTTTTCTGGATACCGTGTTAAAGGGAATAAAGCATGTCCAATTTGTGAACAACAGACGTCATATTGTCAATTGCATCATGGGAGGAAAACAGTGTACATGGGTCATCGAACGTTTTTGCCTATGGAACACCCTTATAGAAGACTAAAAAATGCATTCAATGGCTCACCAGAATTTGATACTGCTCCAAAACCTTTATCCCCTGATCTATATTTTGAGAGGGTAAAAAACCATGATGTGACATTGGGAAATACATAGAAATCTAGTAATGATAGACATATTTGGAAGAAAAGGTCGATTTTTTTGAGCTACCGTATTGGAGGTATCATGAAGTTAAACATAATATTGATATCATGCACGTGGAGAAGAATATCTGTGATTCTTTGATTGGAACATTGTTAGATATTAAAGGAAAGACTAAAGATGGGTTGAATGGAAGATTAGACTTACTATCAATGGGAATACCTTTGGAGTTAGCTACCACTCCTAAAGGAATACGAACATTTCTTCCCCCGGCATGTCATACATTATCGCAGAGGGAGAAAATTAGCTTTTATCAGTGTCTTCATGATACCAAAGTGCCTCAAGGTTATTCTTCTAATGTAAAAAATTTTGTCCCATTGAAGGAATTGAAGTTGATAGGTATGAAATCACATGATTGTCATGTCATGATGCAATAAATTCTAACAGTTGCATTGCGTGGAATATTTCCCATTCGTATCAGAAAGACTATAATGAAGTTGTGTTATTTTTTCAATTCAATTTGTAACAAGGCGATTGATGTGAATGCTTTGAACATTTTGGAAAAGGATGCAATTTTTATACTTTTTCAATTACTAATGTATTTTCCTCCAACGTTTTTGATATAATGGTGCATTTAATGATTCATTTGGTTCGAGAAATAAAGCTTTGTGGACCTGTATATCTTCGTTGGATGTATCCTTTTTAAATGTATATGAAAATATTAATGGGGTATGTTAAAAATCTATATCGACCTGAAGCCTCCATTATTGAAAAGTATATTTCTGACGAAGTAGCAGAGTTTGGTACGAGCCACTTGGCTGCGGCGCAACACATAGGTTCGCCTCCATCTTTCCATGAACGAGTTAATAATGAGGGAAAGGGGATTCACGGCTTCAAAGTCAAATCATTGTCAGCTGAACAGATAAAGAAGTTAGAATCATACATCTTGAATAACATTTCTTATGCTCAACCATATATCAGATTGCATATTAATGAGTTGAAACAATGTCATCCAAAGAAGAAAGAAATGTGGATTTTGAATAAGCACAACGGAACTTTTTTGTCATGGATTAAAAAGACTTTGCTTGGTAGATCAAATGTATCAGAGACATTAAAATGGATAGTGGGTGATCCATGTTTAAATGTGATAACATGGTCCGATTATGACATTAATGGTTATACATTTCATACGAAAGCTCAGGACAACAGAAGTGCAGTTTAGAATAGTGGTGTATTGGCCTTAAAACAACTATTTTTATTGATTTCCATACATACAAGGAAAGGTCCAGACAAGACAAAATTTAAGGTGGTCTAAAGTAATGGAGACCAAGGGCATCATTAACCACAAAATGGACCCCCTCAAGGGGAAAGGAACCCAAGCTCAGGAAGTAGGATATACTATAGTTCGAGGGAGACTTAGAGGCCAAGAAGTCTGCCACCATATTCCCCTCCCGCCACATGTGAGAGATACTTGTCCTGTTGTCCAGAAGATAGAAGCACTTCCTGATGCAGTAAGTAATATTCCATGGACCCTTGGTCTTCTTTGAGAGAGCATTAAAAATAGTAAGGGAGTCAGTCTCCACCTCTTCAAGACTGATGCTTCTTCCCTTGCAGACATCCAACCCGGTGACAATCGCCAACGTCTCCGCCCGTAAAGCATCGCCCACACCAAAGCTGGCCGAGAAGACACAGTTGATTCTTTTATAATGGAAACACATGAAAAACAAATGTTCTATGTAGTAGATCAATCAGATATGTAGTGAGCTGTTGTTTTACAAGAGAAAAAACAATATGTTGGTGAGGATGAAGTTGATGAATATGATGATTTATTTGAGATCCCTACATCCATGGAAAGATTAACAGAACATAATGATGATCATGTTAAAGACATAGTTTGTTCCATAAGGAACGATCACGACGAATGAATTTTGGAAAACAATCTATTTTTACATTACTAAAATTACAGGTAACATATGTTTATTTCTTGTTTACATTTATTTTTTCCATAAATGTTAGATATTGTATGTTTTTTATTTATTAAAACATGTTTTAAAACAAAATAAGTATATGTTTTTGTTTTTGTTTGTTTTAAGTTTGTTTAGTTTACTTTATCATGTTTATAACCATTACATGAATTATATATCTATTATTTTTGTTCACTGACAATTACTTTACCATGTTTACCATGTTTACCATCTTGACCATCTTGACTATATTTACCATTTTTACCATTGTTTAACATGCTTTCCATATTACCAATGTTTACTATTATGTAACTTAGTACACTTTTCTATTTTCTGATTACAGTAGTATTAAAATATTTGAATTTGTATATTTTTGAACTGACGTTTGTTTTTATGATGTGAAGGATAATGACAGATCGTTCAGATGATCAACCACATGATTCTGGAGAGGATCATATTGCTGGTCATACCTCTGGGGATGAACATTCAAATGCTCATATTATGACAAAGAGTTCAAAGGTTGGTAAACGTGGGTGCACATGTTTACCAAAATTATAACTTGCCCATACGCAGGATCAGAGGATAGTCGTTGAGTTTGATGATGATGATATTCCTATAGGTCCGAATGAAAAAGATTTTAAGAGTTTTGTAGCAACTCAGGCTAAGAGCACAGTAACCATTCTGTATGATGATTGGAGAAGTGTGGATAAAGCGATTATCTATCAGTTGTGGGAGACGATTTTGGTAAGATCTTTTGTCATTTTTTGACTATTCTTTTAATGTTTCTAGTATATATTATATGTTTAACCTCTTCTTTATCAGATGACATTTGATATTCCTGACACTGGAGGAGTCAGGAAGAAATGATTATCGTTGGCTGCCAGGAGATGGAGGGATTTCAAATAAACCCTCTCATCTGATTTCATTTTTGGTCATAGGAGTCATGAAAATCCATGTCGTATATATCCTTTTATAGATGAAGACACATGGAGACAGTTTTTTGAAAGTAGAAGAAAAGAGTCATTTCTGGTAAGGGCAATGTAAACTTTTATAAACATTCTTATATAAATGATTTTATTAATGTTTTGTTAATGATTTGTTATTCTTAAATTACCGCAAACAAGGAAAGCTCATCAGGAGATCCAATCTAAAAATGTATACCCTCATTGTTTATCTCGGGGAGGGTATGCATTATTAGAAGAACAAATGATGGCAGAAAAATTTCAACAACTAAGAGATGAGTCTTCAATCTCTGGAGAGGTGGCCCCTCCATTCCCTCCATCTAGACATGAAAAATGTAAGAGAGCTTGGAAGGGAAAAAGGGCAATATCTTTCGGAAGAATCGAGAATCGTAGCTGAGAGGATTGTAAGATATCTATTTTATTTATTTAAGTGAACTATTTTCTTCATATAATTTCAATCATTACAGAAATGTTCAATTAATTAATATAAGACTCTATTGAGGAGTAGAGTTCAGAGGGGACATTTACAGCTACTGGGAGGGAAGATTTTTTATTTGCAGCATTGGGAAGGCCTGAACATCCTGGTCGTGTAAGAGGATATCTGGCAGGTGTATCAGTAAGAAAAGTGTTTCCCCGTTCTTCAACTTCTAACATTGTGGGGGTTTATAAAAAAATATAATCCTTGGAGGCTGAAGTTCATAATATTAATACGACAATGGAGGAAAAGATTAGAGAGTTGGTGCAGTCTATGTTTGCAGAAATGCAAAGACAATTTTAGACTGCTGCTCCCACTCCTCCACCTCCCCCTGCAGACCCCATTATATATCCTCCACCTCCGCCAATAGCTCCCACTCCCCCACCCCAGCCTGCAGACCCCATTTTTTATCCTACGCCTCCACCGCAGCTTCTTACATATTGCGAGTTGTATGTTGATGATTCTCAACATCATACAATAGCATATGGGTTGGTATATTGTATAGGTGATACAATTTATCATCAAAAATTAAAGGTAGAGAATCAGAGGGTCACTGTACATGAAATTATAGATAGATCAGCTAGGGTACCAATACCTACATATGTGGTGGTGACAGTTAGACAGAGAGTCGGCCATTTTTTAATTTGGCCATCCAGACTTCTTCGACTAATTACCATAGAGGTGTGAATGTTATATATTTTGTTTTATTTTTTTATTAAAGTTGTTTTATCATTTGAAAACAAATATATTTTTCAATTTTTTTTACAGGAATACTTCAAAGGTAAAGAAACACTGTATAGACAACAACAAAGACAAATGGCTATGACATCAGATACATATTCAAATGGTCTTGACAAATTGTCAAGATATTCAAATTTATTGTCAGGTTATTATTATTTTCCAATGGAAGCTCATGTTTGTGGACATGAAATAAGAGTGGGGATTATAAAAACTGATATCATGGAGCTTGTTACTAGAGATAAGTTGGGCATCAACGTGGTGAAATTTTTTTCCATTTAAGTCTTAACACATTTTCCCTGTGTTATATTTATTAAAAATGTATACTTATGTATGTTTTTTATTAGGTATCTTTATAAAATTTGTGAGAGTAATGAGCTAACAGAAGTATATGGATTCATGGACCCTCAATTGATTTCCCCTGAAGCATGTTCATTGAATGAGGAACAAAGAATGGTTTATATTGCTGAAATATTTGAAAAGAATATAATCACACAATGTTGGATGATGCCTTTTTTTGAGAGGTATGAAACACATTTCTCTCAAAGAGTTAATTATCATTTAACATAAATAACTACTAAATTCAAATTTCCTTTTATCAGTGATCATTGGATGATAGGTGTTTTTTTCCTAAGGGAGAAAGCCCTTTATTGGATATTCTCTGTCCATGGTGATGTGTGGGATAGTTCTAAGAATATATTGGAAAAGTAAGTTTCAATTTCTCAATAGTATTATATATTATAATGAATTTTAAATTTACCCCATTCGTATTATTTTCTAACAGTGCATGGGCCTACTTTCGAAAAAACACAAAGAAAAGAGGTGAAAAGATCAAATAAGTAAATGTGAAGGTAAATACCAATTTATAAATTGTACTTTTTGATTTATTACATAAAAATAATATATTTAATTTACACTCATTCAAACAAAATTGTCATGAACAACAAGGCCTCATCAAATTCGGATATTATATGTTTAGGTTTATGTATGAAATAATAACAACTGGGACAGTTGTGAATTTTGACCTTGTACGATTTCCTCTTAAACATTTCCATAATATTTCAATTTGATTTATTTATTATACACGTTAACTACTTTCTTTTTCATTTGTAGCTTTTTGATGACCCTAAAACCTATACTGCTGAAGACATCAAACACTTACTAGTGGAGTGGTCAAATTATTTTACAGGTTTGATTGACTATTAGTTGTTTGTAATGTAAAATGTAATTTTGAATATTGTCATTGTAATTTTGTATTTGGTAGTTTTTTAGGTTGGATTTAGTTTTTTTTTGAAGTTGACAGTGTATGTTTGGAATGTTATATAAGTGAATGTTTAATTTTTCTCTGCTTCTTGTTTTGGTTTACTTATGATGGTTTTTCTGGTATGGATTTGGGTCTATGGGGGAGGGGTTCCAAGGGTGTGGGGGTGTGTTCAGTGGGGTTGGGGGTGTCCAGCGGTCTGGGAGGGCTGTCCGGTGGGGTGGGGGGATAGTCCAGGGGGGAGGTAGGGCTGTCCAGAGGTGTGGGAAGGCGGTCCAGGGGTGTGGGAGTGTTGTCCAGGGGTGGGGGTATACATGAGGGTGGGGGGGGGGGGGGTTGTCCAGGGGTGTGGTGGGGGCTGTCAAGTGGGGTGAGGGGGTGAGGGGGTGCTGTTCAGGCGGGTGGGGGGTTGTCGAGGGGTATTTGGGGCTGTCCGAGGGTCGGGGGTAGTCCAGGAGTGTGGTGGGGGGTCTAATGGGGTGGGGGAGGGCTATCCAAGGGGTATACATGAGGGTGGGAGCTCCAATGGGGTGGGGGAGCGCTGTCCAGGGGGTATATATCAGTGTGAGGGCTCCAACGGAGTGGGGGAGGGCTGTCCATGGGGTATACATGAGGGTGGGGCTGTCTAGGGGGTAATTTTTATATGTTATCAATGTACATGCTTAATTTTGATCTACTTCTGTTTTGTGGTACGATTTCTTGATTTGTTTTCTGGTTGATTCTAGTGGAGAGAAGATGACTGCATTCAATTTTAAAAAACAATTTGGGTTTATCACGTAGGTTATTTAATAACCGACGTGGTAAAAGGCCTGGGAAATGGTTTATCACGTTGGTTATTTAATAACCGACGTGGTAAAACGCCTGGGAAATTGTTTATCACGTCAGTTATTTAATAACCAACGTGTTAAAATGCCTACAAAATGGTTTATCACATTGGTTATTTAATAACCGAAGTGATAAACCCCCTCCCCCCGGGTTATCACATCGGTTATTTAATAACCGACGTGATAAACCCCCTCACCCCGGTTTATCACGGCAGTTATAGAATAACCGACGTGATAAACCCCCCTCCCCCGGTTTATCATGTCGGTTATTAAAAAACTAACGTGATAAACTCCCCGCCCCCCCCAGTTTATCACGGTGGATCTATAATAACCGACGTGATAAACCCCCCTCCCCCGGTATATCACGTCGGTTCTTTCATAACCGATGTGATATACCATTTCCCCGTCCTTTTATCACATCTGTTTTTTATGAACCAACATGATAAACCATTTTCCATGCCTTTTATCACGTCATTTGTTAAAAAACCAACGTGATAAACCCTTCCCATTTTATTTATAATGTCGGTTCTAAAATAACTGACGTTATAAACATCGCGATTTTATGATTTTGACGTCGGTTTTTAAATAACCGACGTCAAAAACGTTATTTATAACACTGCCCGTATTAACGTCGGCTAGAAACCGACGTAAAAAATGAAAAATAACCGACGTAAAAAAACGTTTTCTGCACTAGTGTGTGTATCAAAAGTATATCCATGCAAAAGTGAGTGGAAATTATTACATAAGTAAATAAGTAGTGATTTCACACAAAATCTTGGGGTAAAGTAATCAGTGATGTTTTTGTAAAACTGAATGAGTGGAAATTGAAATTTGAAATTCCCTTATCAATTTGGTAACTTAAGAAACATACACCCCATGAAATAAGTATCATCCAATTATGATGTAAATACCAAAATATTAAATTATGTTACACAAACAATACAATCATGGGTAGTAAATACACCACACAAAAGGTAGTAGTGGAAAATATAGCATGAATCTCACAGGAATAAAAGTGAGATGAAAACCCCTTACCTTGTACATTTCCATGGTCGAGGGTACTTTAACCTCATATATAATAGTTAAATCATTGTTATTTAATTATAAATTAACTATATACATAAATATGATATCATATGTGATCCTCTAATATTGATTTGTTAATAATATTTTAGTAGTATCATCTTTTCGGGTGTTAACTAATTCGTTTGCCTTTATATTTTTTATTATGTGAGTCATATATGTTATGGATGGGATGTATCTTTTTAATATCTTGAATGATATAAATTCTTTAAACATTATTTTTAATCATCAAAGTATAATTATTCTTGAATGGATGTGATGGGGACTGAATCTCATCGCCTTCGTGGAGACAATAATCTGTACGTACGCACGAGCGACAATATCATTCGTTTGATATTAAAATCATATATAATTCGATGGTATATCATATATACAGAATCAATATCATGTTATATTTATTATTTACACCAATTATACATCATTATTATACCCATCCAAATAATAATTTATTGAATAACAACTACACCACGACCTGGAGACGGTAAGTCGTACGTACGCACGTATGGTGACATGTCATTCAAAGGATGGATAAAATAATGAATATGGTTGTAACATATTTATAATAACATTAAAAGATATAGAAGATATTGGAGTTATTATTTTAGAATGAAAACAACATATAAAGTTGAAGTGGAAGAATAAAGGAACTTGAAAGAGGTGATGAAATATTTACCTTTTCTTTAGAGAATAATCAAAAAAAAAATGGTTAGTACAAGATCAGATGATCCACAAAAATTATAATCCTTTAGAGAAATAAATAATTATATTAATTTATATAATTTAAACAACAATACCCGAAGTTCAATAAATACAATTCAAAAAACAATTGTCCTTAAAATCCATCAATATAATCCTGAATAATATTGAAACCCAAATCATAGAATAATTTGATTACGTAGTCTTCCATGTTAAATTGTATTTCCAAATAACATTGACTACTCTTAAAGTCACATACATAAATGTAATTCACCTAATCACATATTCTCTATGATATGTTAATCATTTCCATAAATAACCCAAATCGCTATAAATCCTTATTAAAAACAAAGATAAAAATCCACCATTACTCCTCAAATGAAATCCCATAGTATTCTATTTTCGTTAGGCATATAATATTACCAAAAGAGGGAATGTCTTCCAAAATAACATTCAACACATAATCCCCAAATCATTTTCCTATACTAGGGATATCTATTTGATAAGACATAAGATCCCAAATCAACTTATTATTGATCAATTAAATCATTTACCTGAAAATAATTAGTCACACTTACAAGGGACATCACGTAGTCCAGTGGTAGGTGATAAATCCCAATCGCACTGTGGTTGTAGGTTCGATTACTGTTGCTTTTTCCGACGTGACGGGTTGTCACACGATCTGCGTGTTTTACTTTTTAAAAAACTATATTTTATAACATTCCAAAAAATGGGATAAATTCTTCAAAATATCTATAACATAATTTCACCACAAAATTTATCTCATACCACGCATTTTCATCCAAAAATTTAATAACATGTAATGGACTCAAATTAAAGGATCATATAATCCCAAATGGTAATTTATTACTATATCAATATTTGAAAACACTATTATTCCTAAAATAGCATTTTCACATATTAAACTGCATGGTTACACATATGAGAAAAGTATTCCAAAGTAATCCCATCAACAAAGATCACTAATACTTTCAAACATTTCACCATCCATTTATTTACACATAGGTTCTTATTTGACCAAGGGGTTATCCTATAGAATAGTTCATTCACTCAGGTAATGCCCAGGTCCCCTACATTTATGAAAAATGACTATAAATTGATTCTTGAGATCATTTTTATTTTCTTCCATACTAGTCTACATTTTTCCTCAGCAATTCATTACATTATGTCCTTCTTTCCCACACATAAATAATTTCATTCTTTCATTGAGACACTTCCCTAGGTGTCTCCTTCCACATTTCCTGCATGATGGAAATTTAGCTTTCATTTCTCCGTGGTCTCCACTACTGGAGCCCTTATCATTCACCTCCTTTCTCTTATTTGTTGAGTCTAGAGTGGGTTAATAAATATTTTGTTCATCATATTTTTGGAAAGTAGATTTGGCATGAACATGGTATATTTTACACCGATTAACATTCCATTCCATTTCCCATTTCCTCCATCTTGCCCACCTCGTACGTTTTGTTCAATGTTACTATGACTTCCTTGGAATCCAGCTGTTGACTAACAAAATAAAGCATAGACTGAGTCATAAAATCATTTAGAGAATATCATAACAACTTATTTAAAATCTAAAACACCTTAGGATTAGTGGCGTTTATTTATTATCATCATATATTAAAATCCATAAAATTTTTTTTTTAATAAAAATGTGAATTATCTTAAGCATATCCCCCAGGGGTGTCGTAATGAAGAGTGCAGCAAGACCTGTTGTCGTGCACCAGTTCACATTCGAGTCTTGCTCAAAGTGGTGTTTTCGGGTTTTACCCCAAGGTACTTTTGTGCCAGAGCTGCCTCTACCTGCTCGTATCCAAATATGGATGTATGTCATGGAAAACCCACAAAATCATTACAATACCTAAATTATAGGATGTCCTTCTATACCAATCCTCAAATTCTATCTTAGGGCTATGTGTTCTAATCAGATTTTATCTAAATCTAGTTTTCAAGGATTATACTAAACATCCTCTGATACCAACTGTAACACCCCGACCCCGGAATCTCGGAGTGGGTGCATTATTACATAACATTTGCATGATACAAGGAATCATTCCCAGAAAGGCCGATCATTTTATTAGCCTTGTAAGTACTAGATACATTCATATGTTTTACATTACATTATAAAATGAAAAGCTACAACAACATTATTTACATATACCACACTCATATCCCCTCATAATATCCCTACAGGTAAATCATTAAATACATCTTCACATCCTGGGAAAAAAACATAGAAAGTGGTGAGCTTAGATGCTTTGTAAGGGTAACAATACAGCAAAAACTTTCATAAATACGCATAAACATTTAAGGAAATGTATAAGACTAAAACAAAAGCCCTGTAATATTAAACTTCAGCATAATATAGAAAAGAAAAAAAATCAAATAATGTCATCTACATATTCACATAGATATTATAATAGTTGAATAATCACATGCAATATCTATAGCCACTTTCATAATGATGGAATGCATAATTCCAAACTTCATAACCACATAGTGTACGCCTTATGCCAAGAATAAAAATAATATTTTGTCAAGGCCTTGTATCAAAACACTAGGTTTTCTTATGAGACCTACTGATGCATCGAGGAGCTATAGTGGGCTCCACTTGTCCCTTACTAAGTTCAATGAATTTCTCATATAAAAAGGATTAAACATAACAAAAAAAATGTACTAAAACTATCATAAGAAATGTCAATACATTATCGATATACCATGAATGGTATAAAAATAACACATTTGAATTAAAACATAACTCATTCAATACAATATGGAAGATTTTATTATATTAAATCAACCTTAATTGGGAATAATAAAGGATATTGACATAGCTGAAGTTAATCATCAAAACTATTTGAGAGAAATATCCCCCTTTTTCTTTAAATCATTTAAAAGACTCACTATTTATCAAAAAGCTATTTAAAATAGATTTTTAAATCAAAGTGTCCCATACCACATTGAAAATTTTAAAAGTAATTTTAGTTTTAAATAATTAATGTCCATATAAATAAAAACTTAAAACCATTTTTAAAACATGGACATTAATGATAATGATTTAGAATAATAAATTTTTAAAACATTTAAAATTATATTTTAGTTAGAGATCCTAACCAAATTAGAGACACTTGAATACAAATAATTTAGGTAATAAAATATTTTTAATATCATGAGAATAAGGGGATTCATTATATACTATGTCAAAGTACAATTTATATACTAAATAAAAGTGGATTGGCACATAACCACAAAGAAGTCCCATTGGAATGTAGGATGGGATGGATTCATTTATAAAGACCATATACTTAGGTTAAATATAAATCAATGAAATAATTATGAGTGACAAATATAAATAAAATAAATATTATTGGATATAAAGTGTAAATAAATCCGAGGACATTCACACATATTCTTGTAAAAACAACACCAATGACATGGATGTTTAACACAATGAATAGAATTTGAGTTAAAATTACTCTTATCTAGTTCATATCGATGACATGAGAATTTATAAATGGAGTGATTATTTGTATCAAAAGTATATCCATGCAAAGGGGAGTGTAAAATACTACATAAGTATATAAATAGTGATTTCACACATATTCTTGGGGTTAAGTAATCAATGATGTTTTCGTAAAACCGGATGAGTGGAAATTGAAATTTGAAATTCCATTATCGATTTGGTAACATTAGAAACATACACCCCATGAAAGAAGGATCATTCAATGATGATTTAAATTACCATAAATTAAATTATATTACTCAACCAATACAATCATGGGTAATTAAAACACCAAAAAAAAGGTAGTAGTGGAAAATATAGCATGAATGTCACAGGAATAAAAGTGAGATGAAAACCCCTTACCGTGTACTTTTCCTTGGTCGAGGGTATGTTATATTCCTAAATAATAGCTAAATAATTGTTATTAAATTGTAAAATAACTATATAAATAAATATTATATCATATATGATTCTCTAGTATTTCTTTGTTAATAATATTTTAGTAGAATCATCGTTTTGGGTGTTAACTGATTTGTTTTCCTTTATATTATTTGTTATGTGAGTCATATTTGTTATGGATGGGATGTATCTTATTCATATCTAGAATGATATCGAGTTTGTAAACATTATTTTTATACATCAAATTAAAACTATTCTTGAATGGATACAATGGGGAATGAATCTTATTGTGTTGATGTAGACTGTAATCCGTACGTACGCACGAGTGACAAGATCATTTTTTTGATATTAAAATAATATATAATTGAATGGTATATCATATATACAGAATCATTATCATGTTATATTTATTATTTAAACAAATTATACATCATTATTATACCCATCCAAATAATAATGTATTGAATAACAACTACACCACGACATGGAGACGGTAAGCCGTACGTACGCACGTATGGTGACATTTTATTCAAAGTATGGATAAAATAATTAATATTGTTGTACCGTATTTATAATAACATCATAGTATATAGAATATAATGGATTTATTATTTTATAATGGAAACAAAAAAGAATGAGGATGTGGAAGAAGAAAGGAACATGAAAACGGTGATGAAATATTTACCTTGTCATTAGAGATTAACCAAAAACCAAAATTCTTAGTACAAGATCAAATGATCTCCAAAAATGATAATCCTTTAGTGAAAGAAATACTTATCTTAATTTATAAAATTCAACCAACAATACTAGAAGTTCGATAAATACCATGAAATAAACAATTTTCCTTAAAATCCATTAATATAATCCAAACTAATATTGAATCCCAAATAATAGATGAATTGGATTATGCAGTCTTCCACATTAAATTTTATTTCCAAATAACATCGACTACTCTTAAAGTCACATACTTGAAATTAATTAACCTAATCACATGTTCTCTATGATTGGTTAATCATTTTAATAAATAACCCAAATCCTTATAAATCCACAATAAAAACTTAGATAAAAATCCACCATTACTCCTCCAATGAAATCCCATAGTATTCAATTTTCCTTATGCATATGGTATTCCCAACAGAGCAAATTTCATCGAAAATAACATTTATCACTTAATCCCCAAATCATGTTCCTATACTAATGATATCCATTCGATAAGACATAAGATCCCAAATCAATTTATTATTGATCAATAAAATAATTTAACTTAAAATAATTTCTCACACTGACCTGTTGTAACACCCCAATCTTCCACGGTACGCTTCTCTTTGAATAATACAGTAGTGTGTGTTATACGTAACTTCGAGTTCTAACACACACACCACAACCAATCAAACTAGCCGTTATGAATAGTAATACCCAGTTTTTGAAATTTTATAAAATTTATCTCTCAAAATTGACTTCATTTTTGGATTCGGAATATCGAAATTAGCCAAGGGTAATGTTTTGGAACTTTTCGGATAACATTTTTATTTTGATGAATAGTGAAAATTACTAAATTTTAATTTAAAACATCTTTTTTAATTGAAATAATTAATAGTGATAAGTTATGAATTTTAATGGTTTTAAGGTATATTTAGAATATATTTTTACCATTTAATACAATTTTTGTCATTGTACAAAATTTCACAATTAAACCAGACATGAACAAGTGTCAATCTTTTGATAGGTATTATCTCTTAAAAACTCATTTTTTGTTTTAACAACGGGAATTAATTTTAAATTAATTTCTGCCATTTATGTGTTTTGAATTTGGAAAAATGGATTCCATATTTGGAATCAGGATGTCTAAATTGTGTAAATATGTAACTTTTTTTTAGACATTTGGAATAATTACTTCGGTAAATATTTTATTTACTATGGTTAAAGGGTAAATCCGGTAAATAAGGATAAAACAATAATATTATAATAATATTTAATTACCCTAAAACGTGTCCTAGACTTATTGGTTGATACATGTCCGACCCTGGGCATATTTTTGTTGATTTTTGGGACATCATGGAGCCACTTGTAAGTAATAATGACACTTTATATTAATTAAGTTAAAATAAATACAAAAATGACATAAGTATGTATCTTTTAGAAAAACAATTTTTACCTAGGGTTATATATGTTGGATTTTCGACTATAAATATTCATTAGAAATATAAAAATATTTCCTACATAATGGTATTTCATTTATAATTTTTAGACATTTAATACATAATATTATTTATGACACAATAATGATGCAGTATTTCCCTTATTAATGAAAGAATAAAATAATTGGTATTATAAATGTTAAAATTAATATAATTTGAAAGTTTTGAAGACATACATAAATTTTATTGCTTAATATGAAATTATATAATTGCTTAAATAAATTTGGTTCGAATTAATGAAGTTGTTAAGACTTTAACAAAAATCAATTATTGAATAGTGTCAAAATTCACATAAAAGAGTTTTTAAAACAAACATTATATTATTAATTGATATTAAATTCCTACAAATCTAAGGATTGGCCAAGTGACTTATATCATGATAGGTGTATCATTAATGGACAACATGTGGGTCTCTTGGAGGGATATAGTATGTTTATTAACTATATAATATAAAAATACAATGTGACATGGTAAGTGTCAAACTAATTAACTAAGAGTTAAAACTAAAAGATAAGGTTAATATAGTTACCCAAACCTATCAAAAACCTATTGGATGATTGGTTAATGACCCATAACCACATTAATATTTAAATAATCCACTTTTTAGCCATTATAAATCGAATATGAATTTTTTATTAAATAATATTTCTAACTTTTCCAAAGGTGTCCCTTAACCCACTTATAAAAGGGCACTCCCCCTTCTCACTAAATCACACATTCAAAGCCTTTTGGCTCGGCCAAAACCTGAAACAATACTCTCTCAACTTCCATAACTTCAACCTAGAGGCCTTAGTTTGATCCAAAAGCTGGCCTATGGATCCATTTTGATCCAATCAAAAGGAAGAACCCGAAGAAGAGGTAATGTTTTCACCACCCTCTTTCAAGTTCCTTTCGTCTACAACTTCTTCTTTATTTGTTATTATATAATAATAAATCCAGTATCTCTTATATATTATGATATTATTATAAATATGTTAGAACCATATTCAGTATTCTATCCATCCTTTGAATGACATGTCACCATATGTGCGTACGTACGGCTTACCGTCTCCACGTCATGGTGTAATTGTTATTCAATATATTATTATTTGGATGGGTATAATAATGATGTGTAATTCATTTAATAATAAATATAACATGATAATTATTTTGTATAAATGATATACCATCCAATTTTATATTATTTTATTATCAAAAGATTGATATTGTCGCTCGTGCGTACGTACGGACTACCGTCTCCACAAACGCGATGAGATTCATTCCCCATCATATCCATTCAAGGAAAATTCTCATTTAATAAATAAAAATAATGTTTATGGACTTGATATCATTCTGGATATGAAAAATATAAAACCTATCCATGAAAAACAAGACATATGTAATAAAACATATAAAATAAAACGAGTATGTTGACACCAGAAACAATGATAATACTATGATATTATTAACAAATCAATGTTAAAAGATCATATATGATATCATAATTATGTTTATAGTTCTTGTATAATTTAATTACAATGTTTTAACTATTATATAGGAGGTTAACATACCATTGACTAAGGAAAAGTACAAGGTAAGGGTTATTTCACAATCTCTTCATTATCTCAGGTTGTTTATATGTTATTATCTACTGGAACCCCTTTATAATCCACATCCATGTTTCTTAAAAATGTATTTCAAAAAATTATTTCTATTTTACATAAAATGGGTTATATTCATTTATAAACTTTTTTGACTTTTTATAAGAGTTTGATAAAGGAATCTTTCCGTTGCTTTCGAAATAAGTTCCTTTTTATCCTTTTCGACAGAAATAAGGTAAGAATGTCTTTTTTAACTTATGTAGCGGGTGCGGCTATTTTCCACCATTATAAAATCTTTGATGATTCCCTTAAAAGCTTATAATAAAATTTTCAAAGTAAATGTTTTATTTTATGATTATTTGACTTTTAAATTAATTAAAAAAAATAGATATTTCTCTCAAATTGTTTTGATTTCATATATCTCAACATCCTTTGATGGATTTTAAGCTTATTTGACATTACTTTATTATGATACAAATCTTCTATATTGTATTGAAGGTTTTGTGATATGTTTGACTATGGATATGTTATTTGTATACCATTCATGGTTTATGGATGAAGTATTTACATTTCATATTCTAGTTTTAATACTAATGTTTTTTTATGTTTAAACCTTTTCATATGGCAATGCATAGGACTTAATAAGTGACGGGTGGATCCCGCTATAGCTCCTCGATGCATCAGTAGGTCTTGTGAGGAAAACTAGTGTCTTGGAAAAAGGCCTCGACAAAATATTATTTGTAGTATTGGCCTGAGGCCTTGGATATGTGGTTATGATAGTCTAACATTATGCATTCCATCATTCTGAAAGTGGTTATTAATATTGCATGTGATTATTTGACTAGTAGAATATCCATGTGAATAAGTAAATGGAATTATTTCAATTTATCTTTTCCATATTATGCTAAAGTTCAAGTTTAAAAGGCTTTTATTTTAGTTATACATTGCCTTAAATGTTTATGCCTATTTATAAAAGTTTCTGCTATATTGTTATCCTTACTGGGCATTTGAGCTAACCCATTTCTATGTTTTATTTTTCCCAGGATGTGAAGAAGTATTTTATGAATGACCTGTAGGGATAGTATAAGGGGTTATGAGTGTGGAGACAAGATGTTGTTGTACTTTTCAATTTATTATGTAATGTAAACTTTATTAATGTATTTAGTGTTTCCAAGACTAATAACCTAATCGGTCTTTCGAGACTTGAGCTTTCTTTTGATCATGCCAATGTTATGTAATAATGCATCGACTCTGGGTAACTGGGGTCGAGGCGTTACAGTTGGTATCAGAGGAAGTTTAGTACAAACCTTGGAAGTTATATTTAGATAAACTCTGATTAGAGAACACAAATTTAAGATGGAATTTGAGGATTAGTATAGAAGAACTTCCAAGAATTTTGGTATTGTAGAGATTTTGTGAGTTTTCAGATCAATAAATCCCTGTCTGGATACGAGTAGGTAGAGGCGGCTCTGGAACAGATGTACCTAGGCATAAAACCTAGAAACCCTGCTTTGAACTTGACTTGAACGGGAACTGGTGCACGACAACAGGCCTTGCTGCAATCTTGGATACAACACTCTCGGGGGATATGCTTTGGATAACTCTCATTTTCTTTACAAATCATTATGAAGGGTTTATGAGTATATACTTCTTCAAAGTAAACATTTTTTTTATTATGGATTATATCCATAAATCGTTCAATTTATGTTATGTGTTTTACAAGTATGGATTATATATTTTGATTCATAAACTGATCTAGTTTATGTCATTGTTTAGAAATAGCACCTAGTGGAAGAAATGGAAACCGTATCAATGCACACACTCCATATAGGAATTTCCCACCTACTCAAGAGAATTATAGTGGAGCTAGTGATGCAACTGGTGCTGATCAACTAATCACCATACTGGGACAAATCACTCAAGTTATGAATAATAACTTTACCCATATGGAGCACCCTGATCCGCAGCATGGAGGATCAATGATAGATCGCTTCCTGAGGCAGAAACCACCAATATTCTAAGGGAGTAAAAATCCATTAGTATCTAAGCAATGTATAAGTTCCCTAGAGAATATATTTCAGGCTTTGGGGAGTAGTAAAAGAGAAATAGTTTTCATGGAAGTTTACCGCCTCACTGGAGATGCTGATCAATGGTGGTCAGTGATTCAAAACACGAAGGAAGATGATGAAATATAAAATATGGAATGGAGGGAGTTCAAAGATCTATTTTTAGAAAAATACTTTCCTCGTGACCATCGAGCAGATATGGAAAGGAAATTTCTGAGCCTGAGACAAAAGGAGCATGAGAATGTCACAATGTATGAGTCTAACTTTAGAAGGTTAGCAAGGTATGCTAGAGATTATATACATAACCCAAGAAGTAAGATTGATCATTTCTTTGATGGGTAAAAACCGTTTCTCTGTCGAGTATTAGTCTCGCAATCCTTCTCATTGTACGAAGACATTGTCTCATGTGCTATCAAGACAGAAAAATAATTCTCTAAGTCTTATGACTTTAAATCAAAGAAAGAGAAGAAGAGATATACTGATCAATCTATGAATAAAAATAAGGGGAAGAAGGGAAAGGTTAAATATCCATCATGTGGTAAATGTGGGAAGAAACACCCCAGTACTTGCTTAAATGGAATGGGAGTCTGTTACAAGTGTGGTGAAAAAGGCCACCAAACTCGTGATTACAATGGGGATAAGGAAGCTACAGATGTCCATTAAAACAATTTCAGAGAGATGGGACATTATGCAAATGAATGTCCTAAGCGTCAGAGGAAATTACCTCAGAAAAAGGCCAAGGGATCAAGTCCAGGCTTATGCTATCACTACTACTAAGGTAGAAGCTACACAAGATGTGGTGGAAGGTAATTTAACGATTTCCTCAAGATTAGCAAATGCATTATTTGATTCTAGATCATCGCATTGTTCCATATCTTCCCAGTTTTCTAAGAAAATTAGATATTTCCAATTTGATTTAACATGGGAGTTGTTTGTTAAAACTCCTAAGGGAAGTATCATTGCCACAAAGTTTTATGAGTTAGTCCCCATTAGAGAACATAAATGTTCTTTATCCACTGATCTCATCGCCGTACCTATGATTGAGTTTGATATAATCCTCGGTATGGATTGGATTTCAGACCATGATGTGATGATTTGTTGTAAGTATAAGGAGATTATGATTTTTGATGATGTTGATAAGGAACGCCTTATCTTTAGAGCAGAATCGTCACCACCTAATTCTTATCTAGGTCCACCCCGTGTAGCTCAACTAAATTCAATTACTGTGGAGGAATAGAATGAAATGATTGTGGGTGAGGAAATGAATGTTCAAATAGAGGATGTACCTATTGTGAAAGAATATGTAGATGTGTTTCTGAAAGATTTACCTGGACATCCTCCAGAACGAGAAGTTGAGTTTTCCATTGATTTAATTCCTAGATCAAGGCCTATATCGAAGACCCCTTATAGAATGGCCACTGTGGAATTAGTTGAACTACAGAAACAACTAGAGGAATTGAGTAATAATGTATTTATTCGCACTAGTGTTTCTCCATGGGGATCCCCTGTTCTTTTTGTTAAAGAGAAAGATGGATCTATGAGGTTATGTATTGACTACAGAGTGATCAATGCTATAACAATAAAGAACAAGTATCCCCTACCTCGCATTGATGATTTATTTGAACAACTGCATGGAGATCAATACCTTTCGAAGATTGACCATCGATATGCATACCATCAGTTGTGTGTGAAGAAGGAAGACATTCTGAAGGCTGCATTCCGAACAAGGTATGGGAATTATGAGTTTACGGTAATGCATTTTGGGCTTACTAATGCACCCTCTGTATTCATGGATCTAGTGAATAGAGTTTTCAAGGAATATCTCGATGATTTTGTGGTGGTATTTATTGATGATATCTTGGTGTACTCCAAAAGCTATGAAGATCATGAAAATCACTTGTGCATTATCTTGAAGACTCTGAAAAGACATGAATTATATGGGAATTTTAGCAAGTGTGAATTCTGGCTTCAAGAGATTTTTTTCGTGGCCATATTGTCTCTAAATATGGAATCTCTATTGATCCTTCTAAGACCGAGGCAATACAAAAATGGCCAGCACCTACGAGTATAACTGAGGTATGCAGTTTTATTGATTTAGAAGGTAATTATCGACGTTTCGTCCATAATTTTGCCCGATTGGCTAAACCATTAACAAAGCTCACAGGTAAGGGGGTTAAATTTGTTTGGACAAAAGAGTGTGAAGAATGTTTTGAAGAACTGGAGAGATGATTAGTCAATTCTCCTATATTGACTCTACCATCGGGGAATGGTGGGTTCATTATTTATAGTGATGTATCGAAGAAAGGACTTGGTAGTGTCCTTATGCAGAATGATATGTTGATTGCCTATGCATCACAACAGTTGAAAATTCATGAGAAAAACTATCCTACTCATGATCTCGATTTATCAGCTATGATCATTGCATTAAATATATGGAGGCACTACCTCTATGGGAAAAATGTTAGATTTATACTGATCACAAGAGTTTGAAGTATATTTTCTCACTAAAAGAACTCAACATGAGGCAAAGGAGATGGCTTGAACTACTCATGGATTATGATTTCATGATACACAACCACCCGGGGAAGGCAAATAAGGTGGAAGATGCTTTGAGCAGAAATGATCATGGAGTTTTGAACATGATGAGAATTGAAAGGGGTCCTATTTTCATGGATCTAGTAAAGATGGATATGGGAATTACCATGAAAGGTGAAACATCAATACTTTTTCAAATGGTTGACAAACCATCTTTACTAGAAAGGATAAAGAGTTCTCATACCGGTGATGAAGAGTTTAAAAAGAATATTAAAGCAATGAATGATGGGATATTGAATGACTTTGGGTATGAAGATAGAATTTTGAAATTTGGGAAGAGACTTTGTGTTCCCAATAAACCTGATCTAAAAAGGGAATTGTTGGACGATGCTCATAGTTCCAATTTATCTATACACCCTGGGAGAACCAAAATGTATAGAGACTTCAAGGAACATTTTTGGTTGGACAACATGAAGAGGGAGATTACTGATTTTGTGTCAAGATGTATGGTTTTTCAACAAGTGAAAGCTGGAAGGCAACAACCTAGAGGAGTCATACAACCTCTTCCCATACCAGTGTAGAAATGGGACAATATTACGATGGACTTTGTCATTGGGATACCAAAGAATCATAGAAGGAACGATGCAATATGGGTCGTTGTTGATCATATTACCATGTGAGAACATTTTCATTCTATAAGGAACGATTTACAACTTAAACATCTAGCAAGGCTATATATTAATGAAGTGGTGAGACTTCATGGAGTAACCCTATCGATTGTTTCTGATCGTGATCCCCATTTTACTTCAAGATTCTAGAAGAGCCTTCAGAAATCCTTAGATATGGATCTTCATTTGAGCACTGCTTACCACCCTCAAACAGATGGACAATCAGAACAGACTATTCAAACTTTATAAGTCATGTTGATATCTTGCTCACATGACTTTCAGGGTATGTGGGATCAATATTTACCTATGGTTGAATTTTCCTATGACAGTATCTTCCATTCGAGTATTCAGATGGTGCTATATGATGCGTTATACAGAAAGAGATCTCGCAAACCAACCTGTTGGGATGACGTTGGTGAAAGAAAACTTGTAGGCCCAAAACTGGTGGAGGAAAGAATGGAAAAGGTAAAGGTTATCCAAAAACACATTAAAGTAGCTCAATGTAGGCAGGAGAGGTATGCTGACAACCAAAGAAAGGATTTGAAATTTCAGGTGGGAGATCTTGTTTTCATGAAGGTATCTCCATGGAAGGGAGTTATACGTTTTGGAAAGAAATGTAAATTGAGTCCCAGTTACATTGGTCCTTTAGAAATTCTAGAACGAATTGGGGTTGTAGCTTACCATTTGGCAATGCCGCCAATTCTCTCCAAAGATCACGATGTGTTCCACATATCACTATTGAGAAAATATATGCCTGACCCAACGCATATACTAACCTATGAGGAATTAGAACTGGAACCTGATCTGTCTTACTGCGAAGAGCCTGTCAGGATTTTTGATACCAGAGAACAAGTACTGAGAAACCTGATGACTCATCTGGTAAATGTTCTATAGAGAAACCATAAGATGGAAGAGGCAACGTGGGAACCTGAGGAACTTATGATGAAGAACCACCAGAGTCTTTTCATGCGGTAGTATTCTAGAAATTTCGAGGACGCAATTATTTGAAGTAGGGGATAATGTAACACCCCCAGCTTCCATGGTACACTTCCCTTGGAATAATACAGTACGGTGTGTTGTAGGCAACTTCGAGTTCTAACACACACAACACAACCAATCAAACTAGCCGTTATGAATAGTAATACCCACTTTTTGAAATTTTATAAATTTTAAATCTGAAAATTGACTTCATTTTTGAATTCATAATATCGAAATTATCAAAGGGTAAAATTTTTAACTTTTCAGATAACATTTATATTTTGATGAATAGTGAAAATTAATAAATTTTAATTAAAAACAACTTTTCTAATCGAAATACTTAATAGTGATAAATTATGAATTTGAGAGGTTTTAAAGTATATTTATAATATATTTTTACAATTTAGTACAATTTTGGTCATTGGACATAATTTCACAATGAAACCGGACATGGACAAGTGTCAATCTTATGATAGTTATTATCTCTTTAAAACACGCTTTTTATTTTAACAACGATAATTAATTTTAAATTAATTTCTGTCAGTTCTGTGTTTTGAATTTGGAAAAATGAATTCCATATTTCTAATCAGGATGTAGAAATTGTGTAAATAGGTAACTTTTATTTTTAGACATTTTGGATAATTATTTTAGTAAATATTTTATTTACCACGGTTAAAGGGTAAATCCGGTAAAGAAGGGTAAGAAAATAATTTTATAATAATAATAAATTACCATAAAACGTTTAATAACCTTATTGGTTGATACATGATCGACCATGGTCATCTTTGGGTCAATTTGGGGACCCCACGGAGCCACTTTTAAGTGATAATGACATTTTATATTAATTAAGTTAAAATAAATACAAAAATGACATAAGCATATTTATTTTAGAAAAACAATTTTTAGATAGGGTTATATATATTGTATTTTCAAATATAAATAATTATTATATAGCTAAAAAAATTTCCTACATAATGGTATTTTATTTATAATTTTTATACATTTAATTATTAATATTATTTATGACTCAATAATGATGCAGTATTTTCTTTATTAATGAAAGAATCAAATAATTGGTATTATAAATGTTAAAATTAATATAATTTGAAAGTTTTGATTACATAATTGAATTTTATTGCTTTATATGACATTATAGTATTGATTAAAATAATTTGGTTCGAATTAATGAAGTTTTTAAGACTAACAAAAATCAATTATCGAATAGTGTCAAAATTCACATAAAAGAGTTTTAAAAAAAAATATTATATTATTATTTGATATTAAATTCCTAAAATCTAAGGATCGGTCAAGATACTTAAATCATGATAATTGTATCATTAATTTACCACTTGGGGTTCTCTTGGTGGTTTATAGTACGTTTATTAACTATATAATATAAAAATACAAAGTGACATGGTAAGTGTCAAACTAATTAACTAAGAGTTAAAACTAAAATATAAGGTTAATATAGTGACCCAAACCTATATAAAACCTATTGGTTGAGTGGTTTTATACCCATACCCACATTAACCTTTAAATAATCCACTCTGGAGCCATTAGAAACTGAATATAAATTTATTATAAAATAATATTTCTAGCATTTCCAAAGGTTCGCCTTCCCCTCTTATAAAAGGGCACTACCCATTCTCAATAAATCACACATTCAAAGCCTTTTGCCTCGCCCAACCCCTACCCAAATACTCTATCAACTTCCCTCACTTCAACCTAGAGGCCTTAGTTTGATCAGAAATCCATCCAAATATCCCTTTTGATCAAATCAAAAAAACCAGAAGAAGAGGTAATATTTTCACCACCCTCTTTCAAGTTCCTTTCTTCTTCAACTTATTCTTTATTTGTTATTATAAATTAATAAATCCAATATCTCCTATATTATGTGAAATTATTATAAATATGGTACAACCATATTCATTATTCTATCAATCCTTCGAATGACATGTCACCATACGTGCGTACGTACGACTTACTGTCTCCACGTCGTGGTATAATTGTTATTCAATATATTATTATTTGGATGGGTATATTAATGATGTGTAATTCATGTAAATAATAAATATAACATGATAATGATACTTTATATATGATATACCATCCAAATATATATTATCTTAATATCAAAAGAATGATATTTTTACTCGTTCATACGTACGGACTACCGTCTCCACGAACGCGATAAAATTCATTCCACATCGTATCCATTCAAGACTAATTCTCATTTAATGATTAAAAATAATTTTTAAGGACTTGATATAATTATGGATATGAATAATATACAACCACTCCATGAAAAACATGACTTATGTAACAAAACATATAAAATAAAATGCGTAAGTTAACACCCGAAACAATGATAATACTAAGATATTATTAACAAATCAATGTTAAAAGATCGTATATGTATCATAATTATGTATATGGTTCTTGTATAATTTAATTACAATGTTTTAACTATTATATAGGAGGTTAAAATACCATCGACTAAGGAAAAGTACAAGGTAAGGGTTATTTCACAATCTCTTCATTATCAGAGGTTGTTTATACATAATTATCTATTGGGACCCCTTTATCATCTACATCCATGTTTCATAAAAATGTATTTAAAAACATTCTTTCTATTTTACAGAATATGGGTTAAAGTCATTTATACCCTTGTTTTACTTTTTATAATAGGTTTATAAAGAAATATTTCCGTCATTTTCCAAAGAAGGTCCTTTTTAACCTTTTCAACAGAATTAAGTTAAGAATGTCTTTCTAACTTATACGGCGAGTGCGGATATTTTCTGCCATTATAAAATCTTAGAAGCTTCCCTTACCATCTTATAAAAAAATTTCAAAGTAAATGTTTTATTTTAGGATTATGTGACTTTTAAATGAATTCAAAAAAAGATACATTTCTCTCATATAGTTTTGATTTCAGATATGTCAACATCCTTTGATGGATTTTAAGCTTAATTGAAGTTGATTTATTATGATAAAAAACTTCTATATTGTATTGAAGGTTTTGTGATAAGTTTGATTGTGGATGTGTTATTTTTATTCCATTCATGGTTTATGGACGAGGTATTTACATTTCATATGCTAGTTTTAATATGAATGTTTATGTTATGTTTAAACCTTTTCATATGGGAATGCAATGGACTTAATAAGTGATGGGTAGAGCCCGCTATAGCTCCTCGATGCATCGGTAGGTCTCATGAGACAAACTAGTGTCTTGTCACAAGGCCTTGAAAAAATATTATTTGTATTCTTAGCACGATGCCTTAGCTATGTGGTTATGATAGTCTCGCATTATGCATTCCATCATTATGAAAGAGGTTGTTGATATTTCATGTGATTATTCAACTAGTAGAATATACATGTGAATAAGTAAATGGAATTATTTGATTTTATCTTTTCCATATTATGATGAAGTTCAAGTTTAAAAGGCTTTTTTTTAGTTATACATTGCCTTAAATGTTTATGCTTATTTGTAAAAGTTTTCTCTATATTGTTATCCTTACTGGGCATTTGAGCACACCCCTTTCTATGTTTTATTTATTCCAGGATGTGAAGAAGTATTTTATGAATGACCTACAGGGATAGTATAAGGGGTTATGAGTGTGAAGACAAGATTTTGTTGTAGTTTTCAATTAATGATATAATGTAAAATATATGGATTTATCTAGTGTTTCCAAGAATACTAAACTAATCGGTCTTTTGAGACTTAATCTTTCTTGTGATCATGACAATGTAATGTAATAATGCACCAACATTGGGTAAATAGGGTCGGGGCGTTACACCAGGGACTTCACGTAGTCATGTGGTAGGTGATAAATCCCAATCTCACTATGGTTGTGGGATCGATTCCTGCTACTTTGTCCGACGTGGTGGGTTGTCACACGGTCTGTGTGTTGTTCTTTTTCAATAACTATATTTTATAACATTCCCAAAATGAGATAAATTCCTCAAAAAAACTATAACGTAATTTCACCACAAATGTAATTGCATACCTCACATTTTTATCCCAAAATTTAATCACTTGTAATTGCCTCAAATTCAAGGATTATATAAAACCAAATGGTTATTTATAACTATATCAACAATAGAAAACACAATTCATCCTAAAATATCATCTTCACATATTAAACAATATGGTTACACATAAGAGAAATGTCTTCCAAATTAATCACATAAACAAAGAGCACTAATAATTTTAAACATTTCACCATCCATTTATTTCCACATACATTCTTCCATGACCAAGGGGTTGTCCTATAGGATAGGGAATTCACTGTTGTAATTCCCAGGTCTCCTAAATTTACAGAAAGTGACTGTAAATGGATTCTTCAGATCATTTTTATTTTCTTCCATGGTAATCTTCATCTTTTCCCAGAAATTCATTACTTTATTTCATTCCTTCCCACACATAAAGCATTTAGTTCTTCCATTGAGACACTTCCCTAGTTTTCTCCTTCCACATTTCCTGCATGATAGAAATTGATATTTCTTTTCCCCATGCTCTCCACTACTGGAGCTCTTATCATTCACTACCTTTACCTACATAATTGAGTCTGAGAGTTGGTTAATATATATGTTGTTGATAATATTTTTGGAAAACTAATTTGGCATGAACCCGATATCTTTTACACCTATCATCATTAAATTTCATTGCTCATTTTCTCTGTCGTTCCCACCTTATAAGTTATCCTCAATTTTACTATGACTTTCTTGGAATCCAGCCATTAACTAACACAAGAAAACATAGGTTGAGTCATAAAATCATGTAGAGAATATCTTAACATCTTATTTTAAATCTAAAACACCTTAGGATTAATGAAAATTATTTATTCTCAACTTATTTTAAAATCATTCAAATTGTTTTGTAAAGAAAATGTGAATTATCCTAAGAATGTTCCCTTGGAGTGTCGTAACCAAGAGTGCAGCAAGTCCCATGGTCGTGCACCAGTTCCAGTACGAGTCTAGCTCAAAGTAGTGTTTTAGGGTTTTCCCCTAGGCTCATCTATGCCAGATCTGCCTCTAACTGCTCATATCCAGACAGCGATGTATTTCTTGGAAAACTCCCAAAATATCTACAATACCAAAATTCTAGAAAGTTATTCTAAACTATTTCTCACAGTCTACCATATGGGTATGTGTTCTAATCAGAGTTTATCTAAATATAGTTTCCAAGTTTTGTACTAATCTTTTTCTGATACCAACTGTAACACCCCAACCCCAAAATCTCATAGTCAGTGCATTATTACATAACATTGGCATGATACAAGGAATCATGTCCCGAAAGACCGATCAGTTTAGTATCCTTGGATTTACTAGATACATTCACATGTTTTACATTACATTATAAAATGAAAACCTAAAACAACATTATTTACATATACCACACTCATATCCACTCAGACGATCCATGCAGTTTAGTCATAAAATAATTCTTCACATCCTAGGAAAAATAAAACATAGAAAGGGGCGAGCTCAGATGCTCCGTAAGGATAACAATACAGTGGAAACTTTCATAAATAAACTTAAACATTTATGGCATTGTATAAGACTAAAACAAAAGCCATTTAAATTTGAACTTCATCACATTTTGGAAAATATAAAATCAAATAATTCCATTTAATTATTCACATGGATATTCTACTAGTCTAATAATCACATGAACTATCAATAGCCACTTTAATAATGATTGAAGTCATAATGTCAGACTTCATAACCACATAGTCAAGGCCTTGTGCCAAGAATACAAATAAAAATTTGTTGATTTATTATGCCAAGACACTAGGTTGTCTCATGAGACCTACCGATGAATTGAGGAGCTATAGAGGGCTACACCAATCACTTATTTTTTAAAATGCATTCCTCATATGAAAAGTATTAAACATAACATAAACATTCGTATAAAATCTTGCAAACAAAATGTCAATACTTTATCCATAAACCATGAATGGTATAAAAATAACACATTTATAGTCAAAAATAACCCATTCAATACAATATGGATGATTTTATTATATTAAATCATCCTCTATCTAGAATAAAGAAGGATATTGACATAGATGAAGTTAATCATCAAAACTATTTGAGAGAAATATCACCCTTTTCTTTAAAACATTTAAAAGTCGCACTATTTATAAAAAAGATGTTTAAAATAGATTTTTTAATCAAAGTGCCCCATGACAATTTGAAAATTTTAAAAGTAATTTTAATTTTAAAACATTAATGACCACATAAATAAAACCATAAACCATTTTTAAAACACGGACATTAATGAGAATTATTTAGAAGAATAAATTTTAAAACATTTAAAATGATATTTTAGTTAGAGTCACAACCAAATAAGAGACACTTGAATGAAAATAATTGAGGTAATAAAAAAATTATAATATCATGAGAATAATGTTATTAATGATATACTATGTCAAAGTAATGTATATACACCAAATAAAATTGGATTGGTGCATAACAACAAAGATGTCTCAATGGAATGTTTGATGAGAAGAATTCCAATATAAAGACAGTATCCTTAGGTTAAGGATAAATCAATAAAATAAATATGTGTTACCAATATAAATAAACTCAATAATATTCGATAATCAGTGTAAATAAATCAGAGGGCATTCACACATATTCATGTAAAAACAACACCAATGACTTGGATATTTAACTCAATGAATTGAATTTGAGTTAAAATTTCTATTATCAAGTCACTATCGACAACTTGAGAATATATCAATGGAGTGATTATGTGTATCAAAATTATATCCACACAAGGGAGAGTGGAAATTACTACATATGTAAATAAATAGGTATTTCACTCATAATTTTGGGTTAAAGTAATCGATGAAGTTTTTGTAAAATCGAATGAGTGGAAATTGAAATTTGAAATCCCCTTATAGATTACGTAACTTATGAAACATAAACCCCATGGAATAAGGATCATCCAATGATGAAGTAATTACCCATAAATTAATGTATATTACATAAACAATACAATCATGGGTAGTATATACACCATAAAAAAGGTAGCAGTGGAAAATATATCATGAATCTCATGGGAATAAAAGTGAGATTAAAACCCCTTACCTTGTACTTTTCCTTGGTCGAGTGTATGTTAAACTATTTTATAATAGTTAAATCATTGTTATTAATTTATACAAGAACTATTCACATAAATATGATATCATATATTATCCTCAAATATTTCTTTGTTAATAATATTTTAGTAGTATCATCGTATCGGGTGTTAACAGATTCGTTTTCCTTTATATTCATTGTTATTTGAGTCATATGTTTTATGTATGGGATGTACATTTTTCATATATAGACTGATATCAAGTATTTAAAAATTATTTTTAATCATAAAATTAAAATTATTCTTCAATGGATACAATGGGGAATGAATCTCATCAGGTTCGTGGAGACGGTAATCCGTATGTATGCACGAGTGATAATATCAATCTTTTGATATTAAAATTATATATAATTGGATGGTATGTCATATATAAAGAATAATTATAATATTTAATTTATTATTTACACCAATTATACATCATTATTATACCCATCAAAATAATAATATATTGAATAACAACTACATTATGACGTCGAGACAGTAAGTCGTACGTACACACGTATGATGACATGTCATTAAAAGGATGGATAGAATAATTAATATGGATGTACCATATTTATAATAACATAACTGTATATATAAGATACTGTATTTATTATTTTAGAATGGAAAAAACAATGAAAGAGGATGTGGAAGAAGAAATGAAATTTTAATAGGTGATGAAATATTTACCTCTTCTTCGGGTTCTTCCATTTGATTTGTTCAAAAGGGATCCATAGGATCGATTTATGACAAATGTAAGGCCTCTAGGAGGAATTTAGGATATTTGGGAGGATATTTTTTAGGGGTTGGCCAATCCTAATGGCGTTTAAGGTGTGAATTAGAGAGAATGTGGAGTGCCCATTTATAAGAGGGGTGAGGGGCACCTTAGGAAAAGAAAGAGGTATTATTTTATAATTAAATAATTTACAGTTTATAATGGCTCAAAAATGAATAATTTAAATAATAATGTGGAGATGGTTCAATAAAATATAAACCAATTTGTTTTAGATAGGTTTGGGTCACTATATTAACTTTATCTTTTAGATTTAACTCTTAGTTAATTAGTTAGACATTTACCATGTCTCATTGTATTTTTATATTATATTGTTAATAAACATACTATAAACATCAAAGCTTACCTAAAGTGTTTAATTAATGAAATATATAATATTATTTATGACCTTAATCCTATCCTTATATTTTTAGGAATAAAATATTAATTAATAATATAATATTTGTTTTTAAAACTATTTTATGTCAATTTTGACACTATTTTATATTTCGTTTTTGATAAATTCATAACAACATTATTACTTCAAAACTAATCATTTAATCAACCCTAATATGTCAGATTAAACTATAAAATTATTTTAATTAAAAAAAAGTATCAAATTACACTTATTTGTATATTTATAATATCAATTATTTTAATATTTTATTAATAAGTTAATTACTGCATCATCATTATGTCAAAAATAAATTAAATTATTAATGTCTAAAAAATATATATAATACCATTATGTATAAAGTCATTTTAGATTTCTTATTAATATTTATTGTTGAAAAGATGACTTATATAACCCCATGTAAAAATTGATTTACTAAAAGATATTTGTTTATGTCATTTTTTCCATTACTTTAAGTTAATTAAAATAAACTGTCATTATCATTCATTAGTATCCCCATGGGGACCCAAAATCAACCCATGGATGCCCATGGTAGGTCATGACTCATACAATATGGTTAGTATATGTGTTAATGTAATTTTGTATTATTATAATATTGTTTTTACCTTAAATTTCCAGTTTTAACTTTAACCGCGATAAATAAATGTCAAAAGTTATTATTCACCAAAATATATTTTCATATTATTGAACTAAATTTTACATACTGAGGATAACTGTTTTCTCAGGATATTGAAATTCAACACACAGAAATGGTTAAATTATGTTTTATACAAATTTTCAAATTCTCCTAGGAGGTGGGTAAAAGACAGTAAAAAGTTCAATAAAATTTTTATATATCTGACCATATTATAAAATGACTCCTACTAATTATATTGAAATTATATAATTATTATTTCTCTATTTTTACCTAAAATATATTTCAATAAAATAAATAATTATTTAAATAAATTTTGGGTTTTAACCAATAACTTATAGTTTTTCAGTATTCATCAAAAATTGAATGTTTTCGGAAAAATACCAAAATTTCACCATAAGATAATTTTGGTATTATAAATTAAAAAATTATGTATATTTTACCTAAATGAAAACATATAAGTTTCATTTATTAATTTAAAATTAATTCCCATTATCGTAACCAAAAAGTGTGTTTTTAAGAAATAATAATTAACAAAAGATTGATATTTGTTTATGTTCAATTTCAAAGTGAATTTATTTCCAATGAATAACATTGGATTAAATGATAAAAATATAATATATATATACATCCAAACCATTAAAATCTATTATTTAACACTAAAAATTATTTTGATTAAATTTTTTTTTCAGTTAAAATATAGTATTTTTCACTATTCACCCAAATATGAATGTTATCAGAAAAACACCAAAAATTTATTGAAACTAAATTCTTATGTCCCTATTCTAAAAAAGAATTTTATTTTGTCAAATTGAAGATATAAAAGATTCAAATTTTGGATTTAAAAAGGGTTTTCCATAAAATGGTTGTAAAATTTTATTTTTTTGAAAAATACTTCTTTTATCTGAAAAAATTATTTTGTTCTTATATTAGGTCTATGAAACACGTTATATGGATTCTAAAATTATATGGAGTATAAAAAATTGAAAATTTAGATAATATTATTCATAACTTCTTTTAAACAGCTAGTTTGGTAAGTCGTAGTGCGCTCGAACTTGGTGTTGCGTTTAGCGCAAGCTATTGAATTAAAGATAATAACACACTATGAAATATTTTTGTGTTATAAACATCCAATGAAGAGAACTTATTTTTCAAGGGAAAATCTGGATCGGCCAAAAAAGTCTACACTGTGCACCTCTATCTTCGCAAATATCTTCAAAAAATCCCTCTTCGCAATGCTCATCATAACCACAGAGATCTCCGTTCAAACCCTTCACATCGACACAAAGCACCACTCAAATAGAAAATCACTTAATCATAGATAACACTATCATAATTTTCATGTCTTCACGAAACACCCATAAAATATTCTTACAGCTTGTACTGTATGATCCCTTTCCCTTCAATCTTCCTTATCATCCATGAAAGGATTGATAACAAACAAAAACCACGATCCTTTTTTAGAAAATAACATCACTGGTTCCAACAAATGTGTCCCATAGTAGTAGGATGATATAATTCCTTATGAAATGGAAAATCAAGTTTGATCTTTACTCTTCCTACTAGGGATCATAGGCAACTGGTCTCAAAGATAAGGATGGGAAGATAGAGTCATATCTCCATAATTTTATATTGGGAACACCAAAAAATATTAACTAGGGTAATGGTCTATGTGACCATAATTATCCATATCCAAATACACTATAAGAATCCTTACCCTTGTGTAAGAAAAGTGTGGGAAACCCCCGACCATAGATATACAAATCCAAATGGGAGACATGCTGATATTCCTTTTTTAAAGGTCTAATAAATCAATAGGTCTTCATGGGGTTCCAACATGGTCACTCACATGAAAGGGATCCATAGATGGAGTGGAATTACCATGATTTTCTTAATATATGACTTATAGGATAGTTCATGTAGGTGGTCCAGGTAGGTATGCTACACAGGTCTTAGGTGGAATTGTAAAATTCTTAATATAGGAAGGGTTAGCTTGAGAAATCTTGATCTGCCTTGAGAAATGGACTATCGGTACAACCACACTTATGTTATGTTTTAACATAAGAACCCTCGGTGTCCCTTGATATCCATGAAATAATCTAGAACATGTATTTTGTAAAGGAAAGGACCATGTATTGGTGACTTCTTCTTATGAATGGAGGGTTATCAAAAATGTATCATTTATTTTAGAACCTAAAGGGACACTGATCTTGTTTATGCCTTTCAATTGTATATTCTATCATGTTTTAGAGAGCTACATAAGAAAATTAGGGGGACCTGGGTGAAAGATCTACTCAATGAAAGCTTCAATAGTTCTTATGACTTTTTTAGTTGTTGAAATGGGGAGACCAAGGGTCCTATTTATAGGAAAGGATGGGTGACGATCGAATGGAATTTGACTGCATAGTTCATGTGCACACACATTCTATATAGATCCCTTGTGCAGGGGTTCAAAAAATAAATTTCCAAGTAGGTACTTTTGTGTAGGACCTCTGCGTAGGTACTTTTAGGCTGTACTGGTAGGAGTTGCGCTTAACAATTGATGTGTAGGTGTGGTTCGTAGGTCCAATTAAATATATTTCTTTACATATTTAAATTTCATTGACAATTTAACATATCCAATGTGCTCCTTTATAATCATTTTTACTTTATTAAAAAATCAGTGCCAAAAAAATCCCCCCCTCAGTATTGGATCTGACTGAAAATATGGTCTACTCCAAATGTAAGATTATAGGGAAAATGAATAGGGGATATTAATAATAGATTGCATAGGTCCTCTTCATAGATATGTTGTGAAGGTAATAGGTGTAGGTCATTCTACATAGGTCGGTGGTGTAGGCCAATGCTACATATAAATACCCATGTTCCTTTTCCATTTTTTCCTCCCGTGTTTCTAATTTTTACTATCATTTCATAGCTTGTTCGTCTGTCTCTGTTTTGTTGTGTTGTCTCTAAGGTCATTTGAACATTTCTCAATATAAATCCTCTAGATAAATGGAGCTACACTGAGTTATATTATAAATATATTTTCATAGTAGGACCTCGTCGAAGGACCTGTGTGGGGTACCTCGTCGAAGGACCTATGTTGGGTACCTCGTCGAAGGACATACATAGGGTACCTCTTCAGAGCAGCTGTGTACGGATATTTCTATTCCAAATTCCTTAATTATATTAAGTTAAAATTTCGAATTCTTTAAGTCAAAATTACAACATAATGTGTATACATTTGGGGATTCTCTTGTCGGAAATGGATTTTTAGATAACTTCAACTGAGGAAGCTAAAATTCTCCCAACCAAAATGATGATAGTCATTGGAACATACTATTTTGAGGTTGTTTAGAGTACCCATACTGAGTTAGAGAAGGTATTGATTCCATACCAATGTAGATATCTGTGAAGCAACTATCTATCTTTATATGGTAATGGGATTCTATTATATTCCCAAATTCCCTAATATATGAAATTGTTTCCAATGACTTGGTTTGTAAAACACATCAACTTTTAATCTATGGACATATCTGTGAAGAGTTTCCTTGTTCATGAGGAAAAAGTTTATATTAGATGCATACTACATCACAATGGTTGTACTTCTAGTATTAATTTTATTGTTTTAGAGCCAAGGATATATTTCTATGATTCATCCATTCATTAATCAAAAATAGATCAACCCAATGGCTGGAAATAAGATTGGATCTCTGATATGGAGGAGGAGTAAGACTCGAATGGATGTGGGAGTTTTGGCTATGTAATATTGTGATGATCTGAGGATAGTTCTATATGATGTTCACATTTTTGTATATTTCTATGTAGGATAGAATTATGTTTACAAAAATAAAATAATTCTTGAATTACTAAGCTGATGGAGTCTGAAAACCAATTACTTCCATTAAACATGTGGTGAGGTCAGCATCAGTTTTTGGGATTTTTACCAAATATATAGGGTTCTCATTCCTAGGGAGATGTACAATGAATTCATTCCACCACCAACAATAAGGGATGATATTGATAGGACACCACCATTAGAATATGAATTATTCAAAAAAAATAATGAAATTTAAAAAAGAAAATAATAATAATTTTCCTAAGGATGATGTCCAAGTAAAATTATGGATTGGTGATTTTTTAGAACCAATAAAGGAGTAGGATAATACTTGCATATGTCCAACCATTTTCCCAACTGTGGATAATTGGGGTACTTCAAGCACGTTCTGGCCCTCCTTGGGGAGTGATGATTACAATCATTTTGGTTACAAGGATTAGACCTAGATTGATGTAATTATATGATTAGATAACTTCCTTTCCATGTGGCTATTCATTTCTTCACTCCCAGTCTGTGATTCTAGTAGTGGTATAAGGTTAGGGACTTCTTTATTTCATCCATTATGGTAAAGTGGAAATATATCTGGTTTCACACCCCCATATTAACACGAATCTATCATTTTATATTGAATTTATACAATGATAGGTCTCTTTTATTTTTTTGAAAAACTATTCTAGGTGTTATAGGGATATATTTGAGCACATTTTTTTCATATTAGGTGTTGAATTCATTTGGATTTTCTAATGTTCATTCTACCCAATATTTTTATATATTTTTTGGGATTCACCCTTTGAACCTAAATCATGATGAAATGTTGAAGACACTAAATGTATGATTAGAATTTATATTTTTCATTTTGGTAACTCACCAAGTGGAACATATGTTGATGATGCTAAGGAAGAAAAATATTAGTTAAGGTTTTATATGATGGAAATTTGGGATAGTGTATTATCATCCAGGATTGATGACGAAATCATATATGGGGATTATATCCCTTATAGGATTGCTCTCTAGTTATAATGTCTTCAACAATCAAGCACCTTTCCACAAAAATATGTTAGGAATGAGAATAACCCAATGGTTTCTAAACAATTATGAATTTTTATGGCCTTTGAGATATCCAAAATATAGATTACATTACCTCCATCAAATCCATCAATTGGATTGGAGACTGGATTTAATAATGCTTGGGTTCCCAAATAACATAAAAAGATTTAACAAAAGAAATACATCTAGTAGAGGAAATGAAAATTATCATTTTTAGAAATCAAGGAAAAAAATATAAAATAATATATGATGTAGTAGCCTGAGAGGCATCATAACCTTCAAAAATTCGTCGTTGAAAATCCATAAAGAAGACCAAGGCAAGGGAGACGAAACCTCCAACACCAAGGTGATATTGTCTCTTCCATCAAAAATTGGTATCCATTTCATCTATTAATTCTTCTAAAGATGATGGGTGTCTTGAAGAGGCCTCCCAACCCAAGGGCTTTGAGTTTTCCCCACAGCCAACCACATCAATTCCAATTATGTATGACCATAAGTAATTTAGAATTATGAAACCATGACACATGATCTTAGGGACACATGGGTGGTCCTCCAATCTGTACTTTGAATATCAGATTTGGGTGAAATTAGAGAACCCTATAGTTGGTATCCGAATATTAAATTGGATGAGGTACAAGAGTACATAAAAGAGGTTGATATTTTTATATATTCAATAGATGACCAGGTCCCAACCACTAAATGAGTATCCGAATTTTTAGATCGAGGAATATGTGAGAGGGTAATTTTTTACCCTTAGGAATAATGGGATATTTATTTTAATATATAGAATGTACTCCATTTTTTTCACTTCTGTTCCATCATCTATTATCACTAATCGTGATGTGATTTCATTTTTCATCTTGATGTTAGAAAAGGAGTCGTACCAGGAATGATTCCTAAGTCACCAAAGTATGGGCCTACAGGAACCCCAATTGATACAATGGAGAGAACCCTATGGTGTCTAGAAATTTCTATAAGAGGGACAACTGTTATTGAGGTAATGGAGATGGAAAGTCTTCACCCATTGCCTTAGGTTTATTTTTCCAATATAAGTAGTAAAATCACCATATTATCTTATCAAAAGAAACTCAAGATAGTATGGAAAATGATCTAGAGATTACTTAAAAGTGATTATTTGTTCTTTTATATAGTATAAAAATTTTATTGACTCACTATTATAACCATATTAATAATTTACAAGAAATGTTTCTATTTATTCTATTAATGGATGTGATACTTTTCCCTAAAGTACTAGGAAGAAAACCCTATAATAAGTACATATTTACGTTGATGAATCTATTACTTTATTAGATAAAGTAAAAAGGGATGTCGCTACATCTGCCTCTATTTCTACAGAGAGATAGAGGAGGGCCTTGGTAATATCATATTCATTTATTCTTGTGTCACATGTTGTTTATAACATTAATTTCTCATAATATATCAGATCTTCTTTATGTACCAAATGATCCTTCAAAAATTTGTGATAATAATCTTATTGCTTCTGTAGGGAGAAATGAGGATCGAAGGCAGTCTAAGGAAGGTTTTGGCCTCGATCCTAATTCATAAATCTCTAAGGACATTAAACCAATTGAATAGATAATAAAGGATAATTTCATTAGGTAAAATTTTGGGATCAATCAATTTTTTATGGATACATTATATAGTTAGGATGATAAGATATATAGAGTCATATACACTAAAATGATTCAGGCTCCTAATCTAGACATTGATATTCCATGTTCTATCAAGTATATTGGGGAAATTAATGATGTGATGAAAGGATGTAAGTTCTCATTATTGGATTTATTATTTATAATTTTTCTTTTATGTGATATTTTACGTCAATGCTTAATTTATACAGCCTTATCTATAAAGAATGTTGAGAAGGCCTTTAATGAAATGTTCATCCCATATAATCCTACTTTTGTTGAGGTCAGAGAAGTACCAAATGAGAATCCATCACTGGGAGATGCTTCAGAGCCTCTGGTTATGGTGACCTAGAAATCATATGAAAATTCCCCTCCTCAAGAAGTACTTTCTCAAACTAATGAAGCTATGAATTCTAGGGAGGAATCTACTCAAGAAGCTGACTTATTACTTTGTAAATGTCATTGACAGTCATGATCATGATTTTTTCTTACTAGATTTTTGGAACTAATAATCATTCAAATTTTCAATTTCTGGGTTTTCAGTTCATATGGTAAGGTTCAAAGGTGAATCCTTTGCATTGTCTCAAACAACAATGGAAGATGAAGAATATAATTCTTTGAATGTAGTAGATCCAAGCACATCATTGAGTGATCATATTCTGGAATATGTTCCACATCATAGAAGTAGTTCAGATTCATACATGGAGCTGTTGGATTCTCTCAATATCATGCCTAAAAATACATCAAGAACCATTAAGAATATAATATATTAGAGTCGTTTGGATGAGTTTTAATCACATTTTGGATGAATAATAGCATTGTTTTTTTGTACTGTGATTTTATGGATTTGAATATCACCCAATTTTTAATGTGTTAAAAGAGAATGTTCATCAGTGGGAGCAAGAACAAAAATTGCTGCAAGATTATATTAAAGGAAAAATTTCACACAAACATTGATAGTATTCCAGTTATAGTATCCCAAACAGAATCCATCAATAATGTAAAATTTACATAGCTTGACAGAAAAATCAAGGAATTATCCATTAAAGTGGGGTGCCTTCAGCAAGAGGTGTTAAGCCATCAGGAAGTGTAGAATTCCACTCAAGAGGGACTTATAAAACTCCATTAATCATTACGATAATCCCAAATTGAATTGGTTACTATCATTTGGGATGATATGGAAGAAATTCATAAAGCTAATGAGATTTAGGTTGGTCAACTTTCAGAGCATCAACAAGCTATTGATAGCGCTCAAGAATTTGTTTCATAAATGAAGATTATGGCTAAATGCTTCTTGGAATATATGACAGAGAGGATCTATTCTATGTATTTTCCTATGATTCTACTATATATATGAAAATAATTTTTTTCCCAATCATATAAATTTATTCATCCCTAACTTTTCTAATTCCTATATCAAAACTGATTTTCATAACATTTCATCTTTACATTATATATTCATAATTTCAATGATAGGGATGGGGGTGCTCCAATTTTTACATAAGCAAAGAGTCTTATTAATCCCAGATTTACTATTGATAGGGTCTTATATACATCCCTATATGCTTTATGTCTTTTTACATTTTATTGATCAATATTGCATAAACCATACAATGTGAATGTTTAGAGAGCTGAGACTCGATTTTCGTACAAGATTCCCTTTTTGGGGTTTTAGCCCAGTGCGTACTCTCTCCTTTTTTTAGTTGGAATTTTAAATTTTTGCATGTCATACTAATAAGGCTATTTTTAGGTCGAAAAACATTTACAATGAATTTTTAGATTAGAACTCAACCAAATATTGATGGCTTGTAATGTCCAAATATTTTATTAGATACTTCCAAGGGGAGTCTTGAGTCCTAATTTTTATGGTCACTAAATATAAAATTAGAATTATGTGAATTGAGGTAGTCTATTCCATGAATGATGTTATGACTATTTTACAAACCCTTTATAGGGGTTGTATTATGCAGGGCTAAATAGGGAATATATTTCATGAACAAACTGTATCATCCTTAGGAAGATAGACCTGTTATGTTGGAATCTTATGCAAGGACAACTGGGTAACATAATACATAGTTAGGTAAAAGATACCTCAAAAAATATGACACTCTATTGGTGATAGACAAAGTAGTTTAAAATTTGGATGTCTCAAGACCATAGTAGGTGTATTTTACATGAATAGACTTTTGAAAATAAAGGGGGTCGTACACACTAATAAAGGCTAGGAATTAAAAACCACTCCATAATGATTTTAGTTTATGAAGAATGTTATATATGCCAGAAAGGAGATTTATGATAATTTTCTATGAAGTTTAATGTCCTGCATAAACCAAAAGATTTTGTGTATTTTAATGTAATTAAACAACGAAATAATGCTATATAGTTTAATGTCATCAAATAATGACATTATGCATATTTGATTTATGGTCCAAAACATTGATTAAAGATTTGATGGTTCTGAAATTCTTGATAATTCCTTAGCAAATGTGATACTATATTTAGATATATATTAAAATAATTGTAATCTAAAATTTGGGAATTTCAGAATATGATGAATGACATGGGAAAAGGGAAAATGACATTTAGAGGGGGTATCATCCAATAACATAGTAACCACTTTTTGATAAACTGTTATGGGCGATGTATAATGTAGGTCCAACTTGAACATGTGTTACACATCCAAATAATGGCATCCCTATGCTGATAGGCATGTTATGTAGGAAACTGATGCAATGCCAATTGGGGGGACTTACTTCATAGTCAGTAAAAGGAGCTGTCAAGGATTTGTGAATTCTATTTCTAAAATACGAGGAATGTTTATAGAGATTCTATATTCCCCAGCATGGACTTTTGTTATATGGATAAAAAACACATGAATATAGAAGGGGTATTTCCATTCATTATTTCTAAATATTCGGATAATTAGTCTCTCAATGAGGGGTTGACCAAAACATAGGAAGTATGGTGCCTCTAGTTTTATGTATTATGACTAAGACAATAATATTTTTGATACAATGGAGGATTATGTGTTTGAATGGACCAGGGTCATTCCAATATGATTTAAACATATGAATATGAAAAATGAAAACCATGGACATTGAGATGTTCAGTTTGGGATAAAAGATGTGACACAAACACACAAAGGATGACCATTTTAAATTATGGAGCTCCTACATACCATCATTTAAGATTAAAGGGATATAAGAGGAATATTCAATGAATGAAATTGCCTCTATTTGAAAAACCCATTATAGTGAATGTATTATGTACGTCTAACTAGGGTATGTGATGCATAATCAAATCGTGAAATCCCTTGGCTAACAAACCTATTATGTAGGTGAGTTTTATGTAAGTCCAAATGTGGCATGTATTGCATATTCAATCTAAAGAGCTCTCAGGGATAAGAAATTATATCCATAGAAACTGAAGAATAATTATGAAGATATGAAATTGATTCAATATTAGGAGTATGATGTGTTAAAGGGAGATTTTACAATGCATAAAGGATGTGTTTGGACTAATGATGGACAAGATTTTAGAATCCCTTACATCTATCAAACTCATATATATAAAAAGGGTACATCTCTTGTTTCCTATAAGGGTTCTCTAGAGAGAGGGCCCAAAATAAAATATCATGTATAGAATAAGATCATATGAATGATAAGGGATGTGTTCATTAATCTCACGGATAGGATTATGATTTAAGGCCCAGTCATCACTACGTATTTCAATGGAATGAGAATCGGTGATACATAGTTCTCTGTGTAATATGTTGTTTAATTCTGTAAAGTTAGGAAATTTTGATGTGTAGTTTAGAGTCATTCATAAATAAAATTAGGGGCTTTGATATGAGGATAAATTCAATATTAAAACTAGAATATGTTATAGGGCTCATGTGTCACTACATATCATGTTGGGGAACGAATCAAGCCACACATAGTTCATAAATAATATTTTCTCCTCCCTAATTTAATTAAAATGTGGGGAATAATGTGGGATTCATGATTACAGGTTTATACATAAGATGAGAACTCATAATAATTTCGTCATGTAGATCAAAATCATACATGGAATAAAAGAGAAATCTCTTGCATGATGTTGTGGCAGGATCCGAGATTAAAAGTATTGAAATCACTATGTATCTCATATGGATGAGAATAAATCCATGCACTATGAGGTGATTGAACACCGAGGTTAAACTGATGTTTCTCAAACATAGTCACTGACAGTGTTTTGGTAATAAAGTATTCAACTTTCTCAACAGTTCCTACCTGGTCCATTTTGATCATGCCTTATTCAACTTTTTCCTTGATGAAGTGATATCTGATTTCAATATTTTTCATATGGGAATTCTGAACAAGATTCTTCGTAATATCAATTGCACTCTTATTATCATAGTAAATAACCATTGGTTGTTTCACCTCATCACCTATTTCAGTCTGTTGCTGCTTCATCTAATGTTACTGAGTGCACGCCTTGGTAGTGGATATATATCCATCCTAATGAGTACAAAGTGATGTACATTCCTATTTCATGATCAATAATCCCATGCATTTATTTCCAATATTGAATGCTTCACCACTAGTGGAATTTCTATCCACTACATCTCTAGCCTAGTCAGCATCATAAAATGATGATAGTTCACTACCTCTTGATTCTTTTCACTGCCACCAAATCTTCCTCCATTGGATTTCATAGAAAGGGGTCCACTATGCATGTTAAAAATACAATATCTTTTCATGTCACTATCTGGTACATTATTCTTCCTATGATTCATCTATACATTGAGGGATCTAAAGACATCACATCGTTATCCATTTAGAGTTTTTGTCCAACCACCATCAATGTAGTCATTGGTTTGGAATCTTGTATATTTAATTCATTCAATAGATCTAATGCATAATTATCTAGGGAAATTAATGGGTAATATTTTTTCTGTGTCACCTACAACCCTAAAATTTAAGTGAGTTCACCATTCAGGGAAATTTAAAATTTTTATTTCATGTGATTGGAAAATTCATCCACTAATACCTTCTTGCTTCCTACAAAAATAATATCATCCTTATATACCAATACAATGAAATTATCATTTTGAGAATTGTTCACATAGATATTTTCATCCATTCAATTACTTTTAAGCTCATGATTTATTTGATAAGAGTCCAAACAAGAGTACCAATTTGGAGGTTCCTATTTCAGGCTATAGAGAGCTTTCTTTAATTTGAAAACCTTTAGTTCATCATTGCCAGGAAAGAACCCCACTAGTTGTTTGATGTACACTTCTTCTTCCAAAACACCATTTAATAATTTTGTCTTAACTTCCATTTTATAAACATTATATCCTCTTTGGATTTACATTGAATGAAATAACCTGATTTACTCTCTTATTTCTACTTGAGAAAATGTCTCTTCCACAACAACACCATCAACTTGTGAGTATCCTTTACAAACAAAGCACGCCTTGTTTCTGACCACATTTCCATGCTCGTCAAACATGTTTTTGAAGATCCTCTACTTACCAATCACATTGTGAACTTTAGGTATCTTGTCTAGGACCCATGTCTGATTCTTGTTAATATGATCTCACTCTCCACTCATAGATTTCACCCAGTATTCACCTTTTATAGCTTCTTCAAATGGCAATGGTTCCACAAATGATAGAAATACAGATTTTGCATTATTACTCACTCTCCTCATCTGTGTGGGTTATTCGAATCCCAAATAATTGTGCATTTTTAACTATTTTCCCTTTCATTACTCCTTTATATTCAATCAAATTCTCTCCAACCATGGTTTCCTCTTCAGATTCTTTTTCTGGGTCAACATCATGATGTGGATCCTGAGATTTTTGTAATCTTCCTCTATTTCTGAAATTTCATTTTCTCTAAGTTCACTTTAATCCTTATCTTTTATGACATCAGCATATGAATTCCTCAAATAATTTTTTTTTTCTCTTGAATGTTATTAACATCATGATTTTCACAATTATTCTTAAATTCTTGTTGAAACACTTGTAAGATATTCTTTTCATTTAGTATCCTAGGAAAATTCCATTATCTGCATAGTCCCCACACTTCTTTTTTATTTCCATCTTTTTTATTGATGAATCATTTCATTCCAAAAATAATAATGTATTTCAAATAATACTTTCTTCCATGCCACATTTAACATGGTGTCTTAATCACACCCATAAAAATACCTGTTAGATTTTAAATGTACATTGCAGCTTAGACCACCACATTCTAGTAATTTCGATGAATATGACTCCCAATTAGTGTATTTCATGCCATGTTGTTAACCTATCGGATTCCTATGCTCAACAACTCCATTTTTCTATGGAGTTCTAGCATTAGCTACCTCATGTTGTATCCTATGTTTCTACAAGAAATTTTTAAATTCATTGGGCATGTATTCCACTCTATTATCTGATCACATAACATCGATTGTTCATCCAGTATCATTCTCGGCAATTCGATGATGTGTTTTCATGCAGTGAAGCCCTGGTCATTTCCTGTGTAAAAAAATTACACATGACATTCTACTATAAACATCTTCAAAAAAGATGATGTGCCTTTATACATGGGTTCCAACAATATTTAATTGTCCACATACATCTTTATGAATGAGAACTAGAATATGAATTTCCATTTTCTTATTTGGATGATATTAACTACATAAGAGCTTCCCCCGAATGAAAGAATCACAAGACATTTCATTTTCACAAATCAGTTTGGGAATATCTATGAAAATATTCAGTTTTGATATCTCATCCTTTTCATGTTGATTGACATGCCCCAATATCAAATGCCACATATTATGTTATTCTTCAATAGTTAGGTAGAAAATGTTTTCATTTCAATCAACCTGAAACAGGTTTCATTCGATTCTACATCATATTGTAACTGAATTTCTTATATTTACCTTTATAGTGAAGCATTTATGATAAAAAGTAACCATATGTTCAGAGTGACATAGTTGACACATGCTATAGAGATTATGATGTAGCCCATCCAGATAAAGGACATAGGTTTTATTTACATCCCCCTTAGCTAATTTAGTACTTCCACTTCCATTGATTTCCATAGGACTATCATTACCAAACTGTACTATTGAATCAACCCTCCTCTTGACATTCATTATCAAGTCTACATAACCTATAACATGAGATGAAAAAACACTATCAATAATCCAGGTGTTGTTACTTTTGTATCATTAAGGGTTACCTCTGAAAGGTTGTAATTCTCATGTTTCTTCATCTCATTCCATTAGACAATGGATAGAGTGTGTGACACTTATGGTCTTTCAATTGTATCTTCCATGTATGTGGGTTATTCATAGTCAATATCATCTTCTATAGTAGAAAAGAAATTTTAAAATGAATCGTTGTCTTATTGACAAGCTTTGACATGTCTTAGTCATTGGTATGAGGTGTCCATGTCACTCTTATTCCAATAATAAAAGACTTTATATAAAAAGTTAGAACAACAAAAAAAAGTATTGAAATTGTTTCTTCTCTAAGTAGTAGGATATGAATTTGTTCTTCTCTTTTGAACTCATATATCTCACAATTGATTTAGATCCTTCAATCTTCTCAATATGATATACAATTACCCAAATATCTAAAAAAACACATCATGATAGGATATGTCTTCTCACTTCTACTTTACCTCATTCCTTATTTTATAGAAAAAAATGACTGATTTCCAGACATTAATGGAAGCTCGAGGATAGTATTATAATCTACTTTTTTTGACTTAAGGTTCTCTTTTTAATACCTTCTTGGGATTTTTCAACATGATCATCTTTTAGATTTCCTTTATTTTGGTCTACTTTATTTGCATCATTTGATGTTTTAGCATCAGAACTGATTTCTCTATTTTCCATGCATGCGGGTCTTTGGTTACTCAGAATCTTTTCAACTCCATCAGAACCTCATTTTTAACTCTTCGGAATCACATCATTCAAGATCCTACCAAATTTTATTTTCTTCGTTGCTTCTTTTTAACATGATTCACTTTTGAGCATACTAATAACAGTAACAACTTCTTCTTCGAGTCCCCCAATAGTTTTATACTTCTCCTCCAGTCATAAGGTATGTTAATTGATGAACATTGCAAGTTCTTTGATTATGAGATTTAGATCCACTACATCATTAGTCCGTTCAATAATTGATGACTCTAATTTCACTAATTCTTCTAGTCATCTAATTTTAGCTTCAAGATGATAAACATATTCTGATGATTCCTCCACCATTTATTTCCATATATTTCATCTCTTAAACTAATTCTCAAGCATACCAAAATCATACTTAGGTTATAAAATGGGACCAGAATTAGTTTTCAAATGGTTATTTATAGCTATATCTTTTGATGGTTTTGACTTTTCAATGATATCCATTATGGAAGCATGGTTTCTAGTTTTATATCTGGGTTATTCTTCTTCACATAATTCATTATCATTATCTTCGTATTCATAGACAAAACATTTCTTCGGAACATCATTTCATGATTTAAAGGCTCCATTTTACAAAAAACCTTCTCTGGGACTTCTCAATGTGTTTGTCTTCTCTTTCATCATCTTCGATAATTATTTAGAACTGAGAGGCAATGTTCCCATGTTTTCCACAACAAAATTATGTGATTGGTAACTTTCAATTAAATTTCCCTTTTCTCTTATGGAACTTCTTGGTAGTGAGTGAATTTTTTTATCTTATTGTCTTCACCACTAATATCTTATGATATTTTTTTGTTTTCCCATGGCATTGATCGCCAATTTGTTGTTCAGTCAAGTCTTTTAATTTTCTAACATGACACTCATTTCATATTCCACTAGGCTGCTAATCAGATCATCCAAATAATGTTTGTAAATATCTCTTTCCTCAAGGGATGACATCTTTACATTGTACAAGGGTGGAAGTCATCTCAATGTTTTTAACAATATCAATGTCTTTTATTTAATTACCTTGACCTCCAATTTCTCTAACCAATTAAGTAATTAAATTGAGGAAGGAGTCTACAGTATGTTCAGGATGCATCTTCAGATCATCAAAACTATTGTGAAGGACATGTAGTTTTTCCTCCTTTACATTGTTATCTCCATCGTAAATATTTTCCCATTTATCCCACATTGACTTTTCTAACGTGAAAAGAACCACCTTTAGATAGATCTGATGAGAAAGGGCTATGGTGAGGGCATTTTGCACATTAGCATCTACATCAAGATTTATTTTTTCTGCGTCTGTCAAAGCTAGTCCTGTTGGATTAGTATATTTTATTCCATAAAAAGTAGAAAATAGTAATTATATTCCAATATATCTTAGATTAGATATCATTTTATTCTTCCAAATCTGAAAATTACTTCCATCGAAGAGGAGGACTCCCTTGACATTTGTTGAATTCTCCATGATAGTATAAGAAAGATCAAACACCAACAACCTGCCTCTGATGCCGCTTGAAGGAACTCGGAACACCCTAAGAATGGATGGGTGAATCAGGATGTCAACTTTTTCTTTTTAGTGTTATGGATCTTATTCCCATATTGTTAGGAACCTATTAAATATGTCCATAAAATGAAATCATGGATATGACACATCAATTTTACTCAGTTCACCGCAAAGGACTATGTCTAAGGAGAATATGCCGACAGTGTGTCAGTCATACCTCAATATGCTAATCTTCAATAGTTGTGTTATACAATAGGTTGGTCATGATAACTATATTCCAAGACCACTAACCTTATAAAAGCTCATGGATGTCTCACAGCATCCCTTATAACACTTTTGGAAACACCCCTAGCTCACTGTTGTGAGAGAAGTATAACTCATTTTATTGACATGAATGTTTCCTCAAAGATTGGCATTAGATTCTTTGTCTCTACCCCTCACACGACACTTCATGCAACAAATACCAGTGTATATTCTCACTAAAAGCAATGAAAACTCAACATTGATACTCAATATAACCCTTCGCAAAGAATCTTGGAAATACTGAACCCTTATCAAAGCACAACACATCCCATGGCTCACACCTTCGAAGAGCACAACCTTTCAAAAATCTCATTGCCACATATAAAAAACTACTTCATGAAGGTCACTAAGATAATTCAAGAAACCAAATCTTCACGAATCTCATATGACATATATGCATTGGTATCATTCAAGGCTTTGAAAATCTCTTTTCAAATCTCATGCTCACCTAGAACAAACTGGTTTTTGGAGAAACGCTTACTTTGCGGTGTTAATGTGATCCCATATTTTCTCTCTCCAAACCACGTGAAATGATGTGGGTGGCCTCTAATTTATCATCACCGTTGTAATGCTCCGACCCCAGTAGCCCAGAGTTGGTGTATTATTACATAACATTGGCATGATATAAAGAATCATGTACCAAAATACCAATCAGTTTAGTAGCAATGGAAGTACTAGATACATTCATAAGTTTTACATTACATTATAAAATGAAAAGCTACCACAACATTATTTACATAGACCACACTCATATCCCCTTAGACTATCCCTGAATGTCAGTCATAAATAACTTATTCGCATCATGGGAAAAATAAAACATAGAAAGGGGAGTGCTCAGATGCTCAGTAAGGATAACAATACGGAAAAAATTTCATAAATATGAACAAACCTTTAAGGAAATGTATGAGACTAAAAAAGATTTTTAACCTTGAAATTAAGAATAATATGGAAAATATAAAATCAAATAATTCAATATACATATTCACATGGATATTCTAATAGTCGAGTAATCACATGCAATATCAATATCCACATTCATAATGATGGAATGCATAATGCCAGACTTCATAACCACATAGTCAAGGCCTTGTTCCAAGACTACAAATAAGATTTCTTCAAGGAATTGGGCCAAGACCCTAGGTTGTCGCATGAGACCTAATGATGCATCAAGGAGCTATAGAAGGATGAAACTGTCACTTACTAAGTCCACTGCATTCCTCATATGAAAATATTTAGACATAACATAAACATTCGTATTAAAACAAGAATACGAAACGTCAATACTGTATCCATAAACCTTGGATGGTATAAAAGTAACACATCCACAATAAAACATGAATAATTCAATAAAATATGGAATATTTTATTATATAAAATAATCTTTAATAGAGAATAATGAAGGATATTGACATAGATAAAGTTAATCATCCAAACTATTTGAGAGAAATATCCCCCTTTTCTATAAAATATTTAAAACTCTAACTATTAATCAAAAGGCAGTTTAATATAGATTATTGAATCAAAGTGTCCCATACCAATTAGAAAATTTTAAAAGGAATTTTAATTTTAAAACATTAATTTCCATATGAATAAAACATTAAAACCGTTTTTAAAACATGTACATTAATGAGAATGATTTAGAATAATAAATTTTTAAAACATTTAAATTTATATTTTAGTGAGAGTTCCTAACAAAGTGAGAGACACTTGAGTAAAAATACTTGAGTTATTAAAAACAATATAATATCATAAAAATAAAGGTATTCATGATATAATATTTCAAATTACAGTATATACTCCAAATAAAAGTGGATTGGCACATAACAATAAAGAAGACTCAATGGAATGTAGGATGGGATTAATTCCATTATAAAGAGAGTTTCCTTAGGTTAATTACAAATAAATGATATAATTATGTGTTTCCAATATAAATACACTCAACATGATTGGATATTTAGTGTAAATCAATCAGAGGATATTCACACCTATTCTAGTAAAAACAACACCAATGAATTGATCTTTAACTGAAAGAATAGAATTTTAGTTAAAATTACTCTTATCATGTTTATATTGATGACTTGAGAATTTATCAATGGAGTGATTATGTGTATAAAAAGTATATCCACACAGAGTGGAGTTTAAATTACTAAATAAGTCAATAAATAGTTTTTTCACACATAATCTTTGGGTAATGTAATCAATGAAGTTTTTGTAAAACCGAATGAGATGAAATTGGAATTTGAAATTCCCTTATCGATTTGGTAACATAGGAAACATACACCCCATTAAAGGAGGATCATAAAATGATGATATAAATACCCATAAAATAAAGTATATTTCACAAATAATACAATCATGAATAGTACATACACCACACAAAAGGTAACAGTGACAAATATAGCATGAATCTCACAGAAATAAAAGTGAGATGAAAACCCCTTACATTGTACTTTTCCTTAGTCGAGGGTACGTTAACCTGTTTTATAATAGTAAAATCATTGTTATTTAATTATACAAGAACTATATACATAAATATTATATCATATATGATCCTCTAATATTGCTTTGTTATTAATATTTAATTAGTATCATCGTTTCGGGTGTAAACTGATTCGTTTTCCTATATATTTTTCATTGTGTGAGTCATATTTGTTATGGATGGGATGTATCTTATTTATATCCAGAATGATATCAAGTCTTCAAACATTTTTTTAATCATCAAATTAAAATAATTCTTGAATTGATGTGATGGGCAATAAATCTCATCGTGTTCGTGGAGACTGTAATCTATACGTACACACAAGAGACAATATCATTATTTTGATATTAAAATAATATATAATTGGATGGTATATAATATATACAGAATCATTATCATGTTATATTTATTATTTAGACAAATTATAAATCACTATTATACCCATACAAAAAATAATGTATTGAATAACAACTACACCACGCCGTGGAGATGGTAAGTCGTACGTATGCTTGTCTAGTGACATGTCATTAAAAGTATGGATAGAATAATGAATATGGTTATACCATATGTATGAAATCATCACAATATATAGAAGATACTGGAGTTATTATTTTACAATGGAAACAACAAAAAAAGAGGAAGTGGAAGAAAAAAGAAACTTGAAAGAGGTGATGAAATATGTACCTTGCCTTTAGTGATTAACCAAAACCAAAATGGTTAGTACAACACTAGATGATCCCAAAAAAGGATAATCCTTTAGAGAATGAAATACTTATCTTAGTTTCTAAAATTAAACCAGTAATAACCAATGTTTATTAAATACCATTCAATAAATAATTTTCCTTAAAATCCATCAATATAATCCAAACTAATATTGAAACCCTAATCATTGAGGAATTTGATTACGCAGTCTTCCACGTTAAATTGTATTTCAAAATTACATCAATTACTCTTAAATTCAGATACTTAAAAGTAATTAACCTAATCACATATTCTATATGATAGGTTAATAATTTCCATATATAACCTAAATCACTATAAATCCACAATAAAAATATAGATAATAATCCACCAATACTCCTCAAATGAAATCCCATAGTATTCTATTTTTCATAGGCATATAGTATTCCCAACAGAGCGAATGTCTTCCAAAATAACATGGATCACTTAATCCCAAATCATTTTCCTATACTAATGAAATCCATTTGATAATACATAAGATCCAAAATCAACTTATTATTGATCAAAAAAATCATTCAACTGAAATGAATTAGTCACACTAAACAGGGAATTCATGTAGTCCAGTGGTAGCAGATAAATCCCAATCACACTATGGTTATGGGTTCAATTCCTACTACTTTGTCTGATGCGATGGGTTGTCACATGGTCTGCGTGTTGTCCTTTTTCAAAAACTATATTTTATAACATTCCCAAAATGATATAAATTCCCCAAAATAACATTAATATAATTTCACAACAAATGTTATCTCATACCTTGCATTTTCCTACCAAAATTTAATAACATGTAATTGCCTCAAATTCAAGGATCATATAATCCCAAATGGTTATTTATAACTATATCAAAAATAGAAAACACAATTCTTCCTAAAATAGCATTTTCACATATTAAACTGCAGGGTTACACATAAGAGAAAAGTCTTACAAAGTAATCCCATCAACAAAGAGAACTAATACTTTTAATCATTTCACAATCCATTTATTTCCACACAGGTTCTTCCTTGACCAAGGGGTTATCCTATATAATAGGGAATTCACTCGAGTATTGCCCAGGTCCCCTACATTTATGAAAAAATGACTGTAAATGGATTCTGGGGATCATTTTTATTTTCTTTCATGGTACTCTTCATTTTTCCTCGGCAATTATTTACATTATGTAATTCTTTCCCACAAATAAATCTTTTATTTCTTCAATTGAGACGCATCCCTAGGTGTCTTTTTCCACATTTCCTACATGATGGAAATTGAGCTTTCATTCTCCATGGTCTCCACTGCTGGAGCTCTTATAATTCACTGCCTTTCTCATCATTGTTGAGTCCGAGAGTTTGTTAATATATATGTTGTTGATCATATTTTTGGAAATATTATTCGGCCTGGACACGATATCTTTTAAACCTGTGAATATTCCATTCCATTCCTCATTTCCTCCATAGTGCACACCATGTACGTTATGTTCATTGTTACTATGACTTCCAAGGAATCCATCTATTGGCTAACACAAGAAATCATAGTGTGTGTCATAAAATCAATTAGAGAATATCATGGCACCTTATTTTCAATCTAAAACACATTAGGATTAATGAAGGATATTTATTATCGCGTTATATTAAAATCAATCAAATCGGTTTGTAATGAAAATGTGAATTATTCTAAGCATATCCACTAGGAGTGTCGTAACCAAGAGTACATCAAGGCCCATTTTTGTTCACTAGTTCTCATCCGAGTTTAGCGCAAAGAGGTGTTTTCAGTTTTTACCCCTAGGCTCATCTGTTCCAGAGCTACCTCTACCTGATCGTATCCAGACATGGATGTATTTCTTGGAAAACTCACAAAATCTCTACAATACCAAAATTCTAGGAAGTTCTTCTATACTATTCCTCATAGGCTATCTTAGGGCTATGTTTTATAATCCAATTTATCTAAATCTAGTTTCAATGTTTTGTACTAATATTACTCTGACACCAACGGTAACACCCCAACCCCAAAAGCCTATAGTTGGTTCATTATTACATAACATTAGCATGATACAAGGAATCATGTTTTGAAAGCCTGATCAGTTTAGTATCCTTGGATGTTATAGATACATTCATAAGTTTTACATTTCATTATAAAATAAAAGGCTACAACAATATTATTTACATAGACCACACTCATATATCCTCAGAATATCCCTACAAGTCAGTCATAAAATACTTCTTCACATCCTGGTAAAAATAAAACATAAAAAGAGGTCAGCTCAAATGCTTAGTAAGGATAACAATATTGTAGAAACGTTCATAAATAAGCCTAAACATTTAAGGAAATTTATAAGACTAAAAAAAGCCTTTTAAACTTTAACTTCAACATAATATGGAAAAGATAAAATCAAATAATTACATTTACTTATTCACCTAGATATTCTACTAGTCGAATAATCACATGCAATATCAATAGCCACTTTTATAATTAAGGAATGCATAGAGGCAGACTTCATAACCACATAGTCAAGGCCTTGTGCCAAGAATAAAAATAATATTTTGTAAAGGCATTATGCCAAAACACTAGGTTGTCTCATGAGACATACCGATGCATCAAGGAGCTATAGCGTTCTCCACCCATCACTTACTAAGTCCAAAGCATTCTTCATAAGAAAAGCATTAAACATGACATAAAAATTCATATTAAATATAGTATACGAAATGGTAACACTTTATCCCTAAACCATGAATGGTAAACATATAAAACATCCACAGTCAAACATAACTCATTCAATACAATATGGAAGATTTTTTTATATTAAATCAACCATAATCGATAATAATTAAGGATATTGACATAGATGATGTTAATTATCCAATATATTTGAGATAAATATCCCCCTTTTTCTTTAAAACATTTTAAAGTCTCACTATTTATCAAAAAGATGTTTAAAATATATTTTTGAATCAAAGAGTCCCATACCACATTGAAACTTCTAAAATGAATTTTATTTTTAAAAAATTAATGTCCATATAAATAAAACCTTAAAACCATTTTTAAAACATGGACATTAATGTGAAATATTTAGAAGAATAAATTTTTAAAACATTTAAAATGATATTTTAGTTAGAGTTCCTAACCAAATGACAAACACTTGAATACAAATAATTTAGGTAATCAAAACATTATAATATCATAGGAATAACAGTATTCATGATATACATTGTCAATGTACAGTATATACACCAAATAAAAGTGGATTGGCACATAATTACAAAGAATTATCAATGGAATGTATGTTGGGATGAATTACTTTATAAAGACCATAGCCTTAGATTAAGGAGAAATCAATGAAATAATTACGTGTGACCAATATAAATACACTCAATATGATTGGGAATTCAGTGAAAATAAATCAGAGGACATTCACACATATTCTTGTAAAAACAACACCAATGACTTGGATGTTTAACTCAATGAATAGAATTTGAGTTAAATGTACTCTTATCAAGTTTGAATCGAAGACTTGAGAATTTATCAATATAGTTATTATGTGTATAAAAAGTATATTTATGAAAAGGGAAGAGGAAATTACTACATAAGTAAATAAATAGTGATTTCACACATAATCATGGGGTAAAGTAATCCATGATGTTTTTGTAAAACTGAATGAGTTCATATTGAAATTTTAAATTCCCTTATCGACTTGGTAACATAGAAAAAATACACCCCATTAAAGGAGGATCATCCAATGATGATGTAAATACACATAACATAAATTATATTACACAAACAATACAATCATCGGTTGTACATACACTACACAAATGGTAGTAGTGGAAAATTTAACATGAATCTCATAGGAATAAAAGTGAGATAAAAACCCCTTACCTTGTACTTTACATTAGTCGAGGGTACGTTAAACTCATGTATAATAGTTAAATTATTGATATTTAATTATAAAAGAACTATATACATAAATATGATATCATATATGATCCTCTAATATTGATTTGTTAATAATATTTTAGTAGTATCATCATTTTGGGTGTTAACTGATTTTTTTATTTATATTCATTGTTATGTGAGTCATATTTGTTATGGATGGGATTTATCTTATTCATATCAAGAATTATATGAAGTTTTAAACATTATTTTTAATCATCAAATTATAATTATTCCTGAATAGATATGACATGGAATGAATCTCATCGCGTTCGTGGAGACGGTAATCAATACGTACGCACAAGCAACAATATCATTATTTTGATATTAAAATAATATATAATTGGATGGAATATCATATATAAAGAATCATTATTATGTTATATATATTATATACACCAACTATAAATCATTATTATACCCATCCAAATAATAATGTATTGAATAACAACTACACCATGACGTTGAGATGGTAAGTCGTACGTACGCACGTATGGTAACATGTCATTCAAAGGATGGGTAGAATAGTGAATATGGTTGTACCATATTTATAATAACATCACAATATATAGATGATAATATAGTTATTATTTTAGAATGGAAACAACAAAGAAAGAGGAAGTGGAAGAATAAAGGAACTTTAAAGAGGTAATGAAATATTTACCCTATCATTAGAGATTAACCAAAACCCAAATGGTTAGTACAAGATCAGATGATCCCCAAAAAGTATAATCCTTTAGAGAAAGAAATAATTATCTTAATTTATAAAATGAATCCAATAATACCCGAGTCTCAGAAAATACCATTCAATAAAAAATTTTCCTTAAAATCCATCAATATAATCCAAACTAATATTGAAACCTAAATCATAGAATAATTTGATTACGCAGTCTTTGAAGTTAAATTGTATTTCCCAATAACATCAAATAATATTAAAGTAACATACTTAAAAGTAATTAACCTAATCAAATATTCTCTATGATAGGATAATAATTTACATAAATAACCCAAATCTTAATAAATCCATAATAAAAATATTGATAATAATCCAACATTACTCCTCAAATGAAATCCCATATTATTCTATTTTTCTTAGGCATATAGTATTCCCAACAGAGTGAATGTATACTAAAATAACATTTATCACTTAATCCCCAAATCATTTTCCTATACTAACAAAATCCATTTGATCATGCATAAGACCCCAAATCATCTTAGTATTGATCAATAAATACATTTAACTAAAAAGAATTTAGCACACTAACCAGGGACTTCACGTAGTCCAGTGCTAGGAGATAAATCAAATCACACTATGGTTGTGGGTTCGATTCTTGTATATTTGTCTAACATGACGGGTTGTCAAATGGTCTACGTGTTTTCCTTTTTCAAAAACTATATTTTATAACATTCCCAAAATGAGATAAATTCCCCAAAATAACTATAACATAATTTCACCACAAATGTTATCTCGTACATCGCAATTTCATCCCAAAATTTAATAACATGTAATTGCCTCAAATTCAAGGAACATATAAACTTAAAGGGTTATTTATAACTGTATCAACAATTGTAAACATAATTCTTTGAAATTAGCATTTTCACATATTTAACAGCAGGGTTACACTTAAGAAAAAAGTCTTACAAAGTAATCACATCAACAAAGAGCACTAATACTTTTAAAAATTTCACTATGCATTTATTTCCACATTGGTTATTCCTTGACCAAGGGTTTATCCTATAGAATTGAGAATTCACTTGGGTAATGCCCAGGTCACCTAAATTTAGGGAAAATGACTTTAAATGGATTCTTGGGATGATTTTTATTTTTATCCATGGTACACATCATTTTTCCTCAGAAATTCTTTACATTATGTCCTTCTTTCCCACACATAAATCATTTCTTTCTTCTATTGAGACACATCCCTAGGTGTCTCCGTCCACATTTCCTGCATGATTCAAATTGAGATTTCATATTTCCATTTTCTCCACTGCTGGAGCCCTTATCATTCATTGCCTTTCTCTTTATTGTTTAGTCTCAGAGTTGGTTAATATATATGGTGTTGATCATATTTTTGGAAAACTGATTTGACATGAACACAATATCTTTTAAACCTATCAACATTCCATTCCATTGCTCATTTCCCCCGTCGTGCACACCATGTACGTTATATTCAATGTTACTATGAGTTCCTTGGAATCCAGTCATTGACTAACACAAGAAAGCATAGTGTGAGTCATAAAATCATTTAGAGAATATCATCACACATTATTTTCAATCTAAAACACCTTAGGATTAAGGATGGTTATCTATTATCATCTTATATTAAAATACTTCAAATCGGCTTGTAATGAAAATATGAATTATCCAAAGCATGTCCCCTGGGAGTGTCATAACCAAGAGTGCAACAAGGCCCGTTGTCATGCACCAGTTCTCATACGAGTCTAGCTCAAAGTGGTGTTTTAAGGTTTTTCCCCAAGGCTCATATGTGCCAGAGCTGCCTCTACCTGCTCGTATCTAGACAGGGATTTATTTCATGAGAAGCTGACAAAATCTCTACAATAACAAAATTCTAGGAAGTTCTTATAAACTATTCCTCATAGTCTATCATAAGGATATGTGTTCTAATCCGAGTTTTTCTAAATCTAGTTTCCAAGGATTGTACTACTCTTTTTCTGATACCAACTGTAACACCACAACCCCATAATCCCATAGTCAGGGAATTATTACATAACATTGGCATGATATAAGGAATCATGTCCCAAAAGACCGATCAGTTTAGTAGCCTTGGATATAATATATACATTCATACGTTTTAAATTACATTATAAAATAAAAAGCTAAAGAAAGATTTTTTAAATAATCCATAATCATATCCCCTTAGACTATCCCCAAAGGTCAGTCATAAAATACTTCTTCACATCCTAGTAAATAGAAAACATAAAAAGAGTTAAGCTCAAATGATTAGTAAGGATAGAAATACAGCAGAAACTTTCATAATTAAGCATAATCATTTAAGGAAATGAATAAGACTAAATCAAAATCCTTTTAAACATGAACATTAGAAAACTATGGAAATGATAAAATCAAATCATTCCATTTACTTATTCACATAGATATTCTACTAGTCGAATAATCACATGCAATATCAATAGCCACTTTCATAATGATGGAATGCATAATTCCATACTTCATAACCACATATTAAAGGCCTTTTTCCAAGACTACAAATAAGATTTTGTAAAGGCATTGTCCCAAGACACTAGGTTGTTTCGTGAGACCTACCGATGCATCGAGGAGCTATAGCGGCATCCACCCGTCACTTACTATGTCTAATGCATTCTTCATATGAAAAGGTTTAAACATAACATAAACATTAGTATTAAAACTAGTATTTGAATGTAAATACATTATCCATAAACCATGAATTGTATACAAATAACACAATGACAGTAAAAAATAACTCATTCAATAGAATATGGAAGATTATATTATATTAATGCAACCTCAATCAATAATAATTAAGTATATTGACATAGATAAAGTTAATCATCAAAACTATTTAAGATAAATATCCCCGCTTTTCTTTAAAAAATTTAAAAGTATAAATATTTATAAAAAAGATGTCTAAAATAGATTTTCGAATCAAAGAGTCCCATACCACATTGAAAATTCTAAAAGGAATTATAATTTTAAAACATTAATCAATATATAAATAAAACTGTAAAATCTTTTTTAAAACATGTACATTAATAATAATGATTTAGAAGAATAAAATTTTAAAATATTTAAAATGATATTTTTGTTAGAGTTCTTAACCAAATGAGAGACACATGAATACAAATAATTTCGGTAATCAAAACATTATAATATCTTGAGAATAAAGGTATTCATGATATACATTGTCAAAGTACAGTATATACACCAAATAAAATTGGATTGTCACATAAAAACAAAGAAGTCTCAATGGAATGTAAGATGTGATGAATTCCTTTATAAATACCGTATCATTTGGTTAAGGAGAAATCATGGAAATAATTATGTGTGGCCAAAATAAATACACTCAATATTATTGGAAATTTAGTCTAAATCAATCATAGGACAATCACACATATTCTTTTAAAAAAAACTTCAATGACTTGGATGATTAACTCAATGAATAGAATTTGAGTTAAAATTACACTTATCAATTTTATATCGATGACTTAAGATTTTATCAATGGAGTGATTATTTGTATCAAAAGTATATCCATGAAAAAGGGAGTGGAAATTATTACATATGTAAATAAATAGTGATTTCACACATAATCTTGGGGTAAAGTAATCAATGATGTTTTTGTAAAACCGAATGAGTGGAATTGGAAGTATGAAATTACATTATCGATTCGGTAACTTACGAAACAGACACCCCATGAAATAAGTATCATCCAATTATGATGTAAATATCAATAAATTAAACTATGTTACACAATCAATACAATCCTGGGTAGTAAATACACCACACAAAATGTAGTAGTGGAGAATATAACCTGAATCTCACGGGATTAAATGTGAGATAAAAACACCTTGCCTGGTACTTTTCCATGGTAGAGGGTACGTTAAACTAATATATAATAGTTAAATCATTTTTATTTAATTATAAATTAACTATATATATAAATATGATATCATATGTGATCCTCTAATAATGCATTGTTAATAATATTTTAGTTGTTTCATCGTTTCGGGTGTTAACTGATTCGTTTTCCATTATTTCTTTATTATGTGAGTAATATTTGTTATGGATGGATGTATCTTATTAATATCTTGAATGATATAATGTCTATAAACTTTATTTTTAATCATCAAAGTATAATTATTCTTTAATAGATATTATGGGGAATGAATCTAATCGCATTCGTGGAGACAGTAATCTGTACGTACGCATGAGTGACAATATCATTCGTTTGATATTAAAATCATAAATAATTAGATGTTATATCATATATACAGAATTATTATCATGTTATGTTTAATATTTTCACCAATTATACATCATTATCATACCCTTCCAAATAATAATGTATTGAATAACAACTACACCACGACCTAGAGACGGTAAGCCGTACGTACTCACGTATGGTGACCTTCCATTCAAAGGATGGATAGAATATTGAATATGGTTGTGCCATATTTATAATAACATCAAAGAATATAGAAGATACTGGAGTTATTATTTTAGAATGGAAACAACAAATAAAGTGGAAGTGGAAGAATCGAGGAACTTGAAGGAGGTGATAAAATATATACCTTGTCTTTAGAGATTAACCAAAATCAAAATGGTTAGTATAAGATCAGATGATTCCCAAAAAGGATAATCCATTAGAGAAATAAATACATATCTTAATCTTTATAATTAAACCAACAATACCCGAAGTTCAATAAATACAATGCAATAAAAAATTGTCCTTAAAAACCATCAATATAATTCTGAATAATATTGAAACCGAAATTATAGAAGAATTTGATTACGCAGTCTTCCATGTTAAATTATATTTCCAAATAACACTGACTACACTTAAAGTCACATACATAAAAGTAAATCAACTAATCACATATTCTCTATGATAGGTTAATCATTTCCATAAATAACCCAAATTGCTATAAATCCACATTAAAAACATAGATAAAAATCCACCATTACTCTTTAAATGAAATCCCATAGTATACTATTTTCTTTAGGCATATAGTATTCCCAATAGAGGGAATGTATTAAAAAATAACATTTATCACATAATATCCAAATAATTTTCCTATACTATGAATATCCATTGGATAAGACATAAGATCCCAAGTCAACTTATTATTGATCAATTAAATCATTTACCTGATAATAATTAGTCACACTTACCAGGGACATCACGTAGTCCAGTGGTAGGTGATAAATCACAATCGCACTATGGTTGTAGGTTCGATTCCTGCAGAATTTTCCGACGTGACGGGTTGTCACATGGTCTGCGTGTTTTACTTTTTAAAAAACTATATTTTATTACATTCCCAAAATGAGATAAATTCTTCAAAATAACTATAACATAATTTCACTACAAATTTATCTCATACCTCGAATTTTCTTCCAAAAATTTAATAACATGTAATGGCCTCAAATTGAAGGATCATATAAACCCAAATGGTTATTTATAAATATATCAACAATAGAAAACACTATTATTCCTAAAATATCATTTTCACTAATTAAAATGTAGGGTTACACATTTGAGAAAAGTATTCCAAAGTAATCCCATCCCCAAAGAGCACGAACACTTTCAAAAATTTCACTATCCATTTATTTCCACATAGGTTCTTCTTTGACCAAGAATTTTTCCTATAGAATATTTCTTTCACTCAAGTAATGCCCAGGTCCCCTACATTTATGGAAAATGACTGTAAATGTATTCTTGGGATCATTGTTATTTTCTTCCATGGTAGTCTTCATTTTTCCTCATCAATCCATTAATTTATGTCCATCATTCCCACACATAAAGAATTTCATTCTTCCATTGAGACACTTCCCTAGGTGTCTACTTCCACATTTCCTGCATGATGGAAATTTAGCTTTCTTTTCACTATGGTCTCCACTACTGGAGCTCTTATCATTCAACGTCGTTCTCTTCTTTGTTGAGTCCGGGAGTGGGTTAATATATACGTTGTTGATCATATTTTTAGAAACCTGATTTAGAATGAACACGGTATCTTTTACACCTATTAACATTCCATTTCATTGCTCATTTCCTCTACTGTTCCCACATTGTACGTTATGTTCAATGTTACTATGATTTCCTTGGAATCCTGCCATTGACTAACAAAAGAAAGCATATTGTGAGTCATAAAATCATTTAGAGAATATCATAACAACTTATTTTAAATCTAAAACACCTTAGGATTAATGGAAGTTATTTATTATCATCATATATTAAAATCCATCACATCGGTTTTTAAAGAAAATGTGAATTATCTTATGCATATCCCTCAGGAGTGTTGTAACCAACAGTGCAGCAAGACCCGTTTTCGTGCACCCGTTCACATTCGAGTCTAGCTCAAAGCAGTGTTTTTGGGTTTTACCTCAAGGTACATTTGTTCCAAAGCTTCTTATACCTGCTCGTATACATACATGGATGAATTTCATGGAAAACCCCCAAAATCTATACAATACCAAAATTCTAGGAAGTTCTTCTCTACCAATCCTCAAGTTCTATCTTTGGGATATGTGTTCTAATCATTGTTTATGTAAATCTAGTTTTTAATGTTTGTACTAATAATCCTCTGATACCAACTGTAATTCCCTAGCCCCATAATCTCAATGTGGGTGAATTATTACATAACATTGGAATGATACAAGGAACCATTTCACGAAATACCAATCAGTTTAGTATCCTTTTAAGTACTAGATACATTCATAAGATGTATATTACATTATAAAATGAAAATATACAACCAAATTATATACATAGACCACACTCATGTCAGCTCAGATTGTCCCTATAGGTCAATCATTAAATACATCTTCACATCCTGGGAAAAATAAAACATAGAAAGGGGTGAGCTCAGATGCTTAGTAAGGATAACAATACAACAGAAACTTTCATAAATAAGCATAACCATTTAAGGCAATGTATAAGACTAAAAAAATAATTTTAATCTTAAACTAAAACATAATATGGAAAAGGAAAAATCAAATAATGTCATCTACATATTCACATAGATATTCTACTAGTTGAATAATCACATGCAATATCAATAGACACTTTCATAATGATGGAAGGCATAATCCCAGACTTTATAACCACATAGTGTCGACCTTATTCCAAGACTACAAATAAGATTTTTTCAAGGCCTTGTACCAAGACACTAGGTTGTCTTATGTGACCTACTGATGCATCGAGGAGCTATAGTGGGCTCCACCTTTCCCTTACAATGTTCAGTGAATTCCTCATATAAAAAAGGATTAAACATATCCGAAACATCTGTATTAAAACTAGCATATGAAATGTCAATACATTATCCATATACCATGAATGGTATAAAAATAACACATCCACAGTTAAACATAACTCATTCAATACAATATAGAAGATTTTATTATATTAAATTAACCTTAATTGAGAATAATAATGGATATTGACATAGATGATGTTATTCATCAATACTATTTGAGAAAAATATCCCCCTTTTTCGTTAAATCATTTAAAAGTATCATTATTTATCAAAAATCTTTTTTAAATATATTTTTGAATCAAAGTGTCTCATACCACTTTAAATCATTTAAAAGGAATGTTAATTTTAAAACATTAATGTCTATATAAATAAAAACAAAAAAATCATTTTTAAAACATGAACATTAACGAGAATGATTTAGAATAATAAAATTTTAAAACATTTAAAATTATATTTTTGTTAGAGATCCTAACCAAATGAAAGACATTTGAATACAAAAAATTTAGATAATAAAAGCATTATAATATCATGAGAATAAGTGAATTTTTTATATACTATGTCAAAGTATAGTTTATACACCAAATAAAAGTGGATTGGCGCATAACAACAAAGAAGCCCCATTGGAATGTAGGATGGGATGAATTCTTTTATAAAGACCATATACATAGGTTAAGGATAAATCAATGAAATAATTATGTGTGACCAATATAAATACACTCAATACTATTGGATATTAAGTGTAAATCAATCATAGGACATTCACACATATTCTTGTAAAAACAACACCAATGAATTGGATGTTTCACACAATGAATAGAATTTGAGTTAAAATTACTCTTATCAAGTTTATATCGATGAATTGAGAATTTATAAATGGAGTGATTATGTGTATCAAAATTATATCCATGAAAATGGGAGGACAAATTACTACATAATTAAATAAATTTTGATTTCACACATAATCTTGGGGTAAACTAATCAATGATGTTCTCGTAAAACTGAATGAGTGGAAATTGAAATATGAAATTCCCTTATCGATTTGGTAACTTTTGAAACATACACCACATGAAAGAAGGATCATTCAATGATGATTTAAATTACTGTAAATTAATGTATATTACTCAAACAATATAATCATGGGTAGTACAAACACCACACAAAAGGTACTAGTGGAAAATATCGCAAGAATCTCACGGGAATAAAAGTTAGATGAAAACCCCATACCATGTACATTTCCTTGGTCGAGGGTATGTTATCCTTCTATATAATAGTTAAATAATTTTTATTAAATTATAAAATAACTATACAAATAAATATTATATCATATAGGATGCTCTAATATTACTTTGTTAATAATATTTTAGTAGAATCATCGTTTTGGGTGTTAACCGATTAGTTTTCCTTTATATTATTTATTATGTGAGTCATATCTGTTATGTATGGGATGTATCTTATTCGTATCCAAAATGATATCGAGTTTTTAGACGTTATTTTTAATAATAAAATTAAAATTATTCTTGAATGGATACGATGGGGAATGAATCTCATCGCGTTTGTGGAGACGATAATCTGTACGTATGCACGAGGGACAATATCTTTATTTTGTTATTAAAATAATATATAATTGATTGGTATATCATATATACAGAATAATTATCATGTTATATTTATTATTTACACAAATTATACATCATTATTATACCCATCCAAATAATAATGTATTGAATAACAACTACACCACGACTTGGAGACGGTAAGCCGTACGTACGCACGTATGGTGAAATGTCATTAAAAGGATGGATAGAATAATTAATATTGTTGTACCATATTTATAATAACATCATAGTATATATAATATTATAGAGTTATTATTTTATAATGGAAACAACAAAGAATTATGATGTGAAAGAAGAATGGACCATGAAAAAAGTGGTGAAATATTTACCTTGTCTTTAGAGATTAACCGAAACCAAAATGGTTAGTACAAGATCAGATGATCTCCAAAAAGGATAATACTTTATAGAAAGAAATACTTATCTTAATTTATAAAATTAAACCAACAATACCCTATGTTCAATAAATACCATCCAGTAATCAATTTTCCTTAAAATCCAGCAATATAATCCAAACTAATATTGAAACCCAAATCATAGAAGAAATGGATTACGCAGTCTTCCATGTTAAATATTATTTCCAAATAACATCAAATACTCTTAAAGTCACATACTTAAAATTAATTAACCTAATAACATATTCTCTATGATTGTTTAATCATTTCAATAAATAACCCAAATCTCTATAAATCCATAATAAATACATAGATAAAAATCCACCATTACTCCTCAAATGAAATCCCATAGTATTCAATTTTCCTTAGGCATATGGTATTCCCAACAGTGAAAATGTCTTCCAAAATAACATTTATCACTTAATCCCCAAATAATTTTCCTATAATAATGATATCAATTCGATAATACATATGATCCCAAATCAACTTATTATTGATCAATAAAATCATTTAACTGAAATGATTTTTTCACACTGACCAGAGACTTCACGTAGTCATGTGGTAGGCGATAAATCCCAATCGCACTATGGTTGTGGGATCGATTCTTCCATCTTTTTTCGATGTGGTGTGTTGTCACACGGTATGCGTGTTGTTCTTTTTCAAAAACTATATTTTATTACATTCCCAAAATGAGATAAATTCCTCATCAAAACTATAACATAGTTTCACCACAAATGTTATCTCATACCTCGCATTTTTATCTAAAAATTTAATCACATTTAATTTCCTCAAATTCAAGGATCATATAAAACCAAATGGTTATTTATAACTATATGAACAATATAAAACACAATTCTGCCTAAAATATCATTTTTCAAATATTAAAATATACGGTTACACATAAGAGAAAATTCTTCCAAAGTAATCCAATCAACAAAGAGCACTAATAATTTTAAACATTTCACAATACATTTATTTCCACATAGGTTCTTCCTTGACCAAGGGGTTATCCTATAGAATAGGGAATTCACTGGAGTAATGCCTAGGTCTCCTACACTTATGGTAAGTGATTGTAAATGGATTCTTCAGATCATTTTTATTTTCTTCTATGTTACACTTCATTTTCCTCGGAAATTCATTACTTTATGTCATTCCTTCCCACACATAATGCACTTATTTCTTCCATTGAGAAACATCCCTAGTTTTCCCCTTCCACATTTCTTGGATGATAGAAATTGAGCTTTATTTTCCCCATGCTCTCCACTGTCGGAGCTCTTATCATTCACTACCTTTCCCTTCTTAATTGAGTCCGGGAGTTGTTTAATATATATATTGTTGATCTTATATTTGGAAAACTAATTTGGAATGAACACGATATCTTTTACACCTATCAACATTAAATTCCATTTCAAATTTTCTCTATCATGCCCACCTTATACGTTATGTTCAATGTTACTATGACTTCCTTGGAATCCATCCATTGACTAACACAATAAAACAAAGTGTGAGTCATAAAATAATTTAGAGAATATCATAACACCTTATTTTAAATCTAAAACACCTTAGGATTAATGACGGTTATTTATTCTCATCTTATATTAAAATAATTCAAATCGTTCTGTAATGAAAATGTGAATTATCCTAAGCATGTCCCCTGAGAGTGTCGTAACCAAGAGTGCAGCAAGGCCCGTTGTCGTGCACCAGTTCCCATACGAGTCTAGCTCAAAGTGGTGTTTTAGGGTTTTTTCACCCAAGGCTCATCTATTTCAGAGCGGCCTCTACGTACTCATATCCTGACAGTGATGTATTTCTTGGAAAACTCACAAAATCCTTACAATACCAAAATTCTATGATGTTCTTATAAACTATTCCTCATAGTCTACCATAGGGGTATTTGTTCTAATTAGAGTTTATCTGAATCTAGTTTCCAAGGTTTGTACTAATCTTCTTTTGATACCAACTGTTACACCCCAACCCCAAAATCCCATAGTCGGTGCATTATTAAATAACATTGGAATGATATAAGGAAGCATGTTCCGAAAGGCCGATTTGTTTAGTATCCTTGGATGTACTAGATAAATTCACAAGATGTTCATTAGCTTATAAAATTAAAAGCTAAAACAACATTATTTATATATACCACACTCATATCGACTCAGACTATCCATGCAGGTCAGTCATAAAATACTTCTTCACATCCAAGGAAAAATAAAACATAGAAAGGGGTGAGCTCAGATGCCCAGTAAGGATAACAGTACAGCGGAAACGTTCATAAATAAGCTTAAACATTTATGGAAATGTATAAGACTAAAACAAAAGACTTTTAAACATGAACTTCAGCATAATATGGAAAATATAAAATCAAATAATTCCATTTAATTATTCACATGGATATTCTACTAGTCGAATAATCACATGCAATATCAATAGCCATATTCATAATGATGGAAGGCATAATGTCAGACTTCATAACCACATAGTCAAGGCCTTGTGCCATGACTAAAAATAAGATATTGTCAAGTAATTGTGCCAAGACACTAGGTTGTCACAAGAGACATACCAATTCATTGAGGAGCAATAGAGGGCTCCACCCATCACTTATTTTGTTAAATGCATTCCTCTTATGAAAAGGATTAAACATAACATAAACATTTGTATAAAATATAGCATATAAAATGTCAATACATTATCTATAAACCATGAATGGTATAAAAATAACACATCCATAGTCAAAAATAACTCATTCAATACAATAAAGATGATTTTATTATATTAAATCAACCTCGATTGAGAATAATGAAGGATATTAACATACATGAAGTTAATCATCAAAACTATTTGAGAGAAATATCACCCTTTCTTTAAAACATTTAAAAGTCTCACTATTTATCAAAAAGTTGTTTAAAATAGATTTTTAAATCAAATTGTCCCAAACCAATTTGAAACTTTTAAAATGAATATTAATTTTAAAAAATTAATGGCCATATAAATAAAACCATAAAACCATTTTTAAAACATGGACATTAATGAGAATTATTTAGAAGAATAAATATTTAAAACATTTAAAATGATATTTTAGTTAGAGTTCCCAACCAAATGAGAGACACTTGAATAAAAATAATCCAGGTAATCAAGACATTATAATATCATGAGAATAAAGTTATTCATGATATACTATGTCAATTTATAGTATATAAACCAAATAAATGTGGATTGGTGCATAACAACAAAGAAGTATCAATGGAATGTTGGATGGGAAGAATTCCATTATAAAGATAGTATCGTTATGTTAAGGATAAATCAATGAAATAATTAAGTGTTACAAATATAAATACACTCAATAAGATTGGATATTCAGTGTAAATATGTTAGAGTATATTCACACATATTCATGTAAAAAACACCAATGGCTTGGATGTTTAACTCAATAAATAGAATTTAACTTAAAATTTCTCTTATCAAGCTTATATCTATGGCTTGAGAATTTATCAATGTAGTGATTATTTGTATCCAAAGTATATCCATGCAAAGTATATAGTAAATTACAATATATGTAAATAAATAGGGATTTCACACATAATTTTGGGGTAAATTAATTGATGATGTTTTTGTAAAACCGAATGAGTGGAAATTGAAATTTGAAATTCCCTTATCGATTTATTAACTTATGAAACATAAACCCCATGGAATAAGGATCATCCAATGATGAATTAAATACCCATAAATTAAATTATATTCCATAAACAATACAATCATGGGTGTTACATACACCACACAAAAGTTAACAGTGGCAAATATATCATGAATCTCATGGGAATAAAAGTGAGATTAAAACCACTTACCTTGTACTTTTCCTTGGTAGAGGGTATGTTAACCTATTTTATATTAGTTAAATAATTGTTATTAAATTATACAAGAACTAGTCACATAAATATGATATCATATATGATCCTCTAATATTTCTTTGTTAATAATATTTTAGTACTATCATCGTATCGGGAGTTAATTGATTCGTTTTCCTTTATATTAATTGTTATTTGAGTAATATTTTTTATAGATTTAATGTATCATATTAATATATATAATGATATCAAGTATTTAAACATTATTTTTAATCATCAAATTAAAATTATTCTTGAATGGATACTATGAGGAATGAATCGCATCACGTTCGTGGAGACGGTAATCCGTACGTACGCAGGAGCGACAATATCATTCTTTTGAAATTATAATTATATATAATTGGATTGTATGTCATATATACAGAATAATTATCATATAATATTTATTATTTAAACCAATTATACATCATTATTATACCCATCAAAATAATAATGTATTGATTAACAACTACATCACGACGTGGAGATAGTAAGCCGTACATATGCACGTATGGTGACATGTCATTCAATGGATGGATAGAATAATTAATATAGTTGTACCATATTTATAATAAAATCATTGTATATAGAAGATACTGTAGTTATTATTAGATAATGGAAAAAACAAAGAAAGAGGATGTGGAAGAAGAAAAGAACTTGAAAGAGGTGATGAAATGTTTACCTCTTCTTCAGGTTATTCTATTTGATTTGATCAAAAGGGCTCCATAGGATGGATTTATGACTAAATTAAGGCCTCTAGGAAGAATTTAGGATATTTGGGAGGATATTTTGTAAGGGGTTGGCAATTCCTAATGGCTTTGACGGTGTGAATTAGAGATAAGGTGGAGTGCACTTTTATAAGAGGGGTGAGGGGCACCTTAGGTAAAGCTAGAGATATTATTTTATAATAAAACAATTTTCGGTTTATAATGGATCAAAAATTAATTATATAAATAATATGGTGGGGATGGGTCAAGAAAATCCAAAACAATTGGTTTTAGACAGGTTTGGGTCACTATATTAACTTTATCTTTTAGATTAACTCTTAGTTAATTAGTTTGACATTTACCTTGTCTCATTGTATTTTTATATTATATTGTTAATAAACATACTATAAACATCAAAGCATACCAAAATTGGTTAATTAATGAAATATATAATATTATTTAAGACCTTTGTAATATACTTATATTTTTAGGAATAGAATATCAATTAATAATATAATATTCTTTTTAAAAACTCTTTTATGTCAATTTTGACACTAATTTCTATTTTGTTTGTGTTAAATTCATAACAGAATTATTACTTCAAAAAAATCATTTAATTGACCCTAATTTGTCAAATTAACCTATAAAATTAGTTTAATTCAATAAAAGTCTCAAATTACCGTTATTTTTATATTTATAATATCAATTATTTTAATATTTATTTAATTAGTTAATTTCTACATCATCATTATGTCATAAATAAATTAAATTACTTATGTCTAAAAAATATAAATAAAATACAATTATGTAAAAAGTATTTTTATCTTTCTTATTAATATTTATAGTTTAAAATATGACTTATATAACCCCATTTAAAAATTGATTTACTAAAAGATATTTGTTTATGTCATTTTTGCATTTACTTTAAGTTATTTAAAATAAACCGTCATTATCATTCATAAGTATCCCAATGGGGTCCCAAAATCGACCCAAGGATGCCCATGGTATGCCATGACTCGTCCAATAGGGTTAGTACAAGTGTTAATGTAATTTTATATTATTATAATATTATTTTTACCTTGAATTACCATATTTACCTTTAATCGTGATAAATAAAAGTCAAAAGTTACTATTCACTAAAAATTATTTTTATATTGTTGAAATAAATTTTAAATACTGAGGTTAACCGTGTCTCTCAGGTTTTTGAAATTCAACACATAGAAATTGTAAATTCACGTTTTATACAAATGATCAAATTCTCCTAGGAGGTGGTTAAAAGACGATAAAAAGTTCAATAAACGTTTTATATATCTAAAAATATTATAAAATGACTCCAACTAATTATATTGAACTTATATAAGAATTATTTCTCTATTTTTAACAACAATATATTTGAATAAAATAAATAATTATTTAAAAAAAATTCGTTTTAACTAATAACTTAGTATTTTTCACTATTCATCAAAAATTGAATGTTTTCAGAAAAACAACAAAATTTCACCCTAAGCTAATTTTTATATTCTAAAATAAAAAATTAATTATATTTTACCAAATTAAAAACATAGAAGTTTCATATATTAATTTAAAATTAATTCCCATTGTCAAAACCAAAAAGCGTGTTTTTAAGAAATAATAATTAACAACAGATTGATACTTGTTTATGTTCAATTTCAATGTGAATTTATTTCCAATGAATAAAATTGGATTAAATGGTAAAAATATAATCTATTTATACTACCAAATCATTGAAATGTATAAATTAAAACTAAAAATTATTTTGATTAAAAATTTTGTTTTTAGTTAAAATATAGTATTTTTCATTATTCACCCAAATATGAAAGTTATCAGAAAAACACCACAAATTTATTAAAACTAAATTCTTATGTCCCAATTCTAAAAAATAATTTTATTTTGTCAAATTGAATATATAAAAGATTCAAATGTTGGATTTAAAAAGGGTCTTCCATTAAAAAGTGGTAAAATTTCATTTTTATGAAAAATACTTCTTTTATCTGAAAAAATGATTTTGTTCTTATATTATGTCTAAGAAACACATTATATGGGTTCTAAAATTATATGGAGTATAAAAAATTGAAAATTTAGAAAATACTATTTCTAAATGCTTTTGAACAGCTAGTTTGGTAAGTCGTAGTGTGCTCGAACTCGGTGTTGCGTATAGTGCAAGCATTTGAATTAAAGAAAGTAACTCACAATGAAATATTTTTGTGTTACAACTGTCCAATGCAGAGCACTTATTTTTCAAGGGAAAATCTGGATCGGCCAAAAAATTCTACGCTACACAACTCTATCTTTGCAAATCTTTTCAAAAAATCCCCCTTCACAATGTTCATCATAACCACAGAGATCTCCGTTCAAACCCTTCGTATTGACACAAAGCACCACTAAAAAAGAAAATATCTCAATCATAGAGAACACTGTCACAATCTTCATGTCTTCATGAAACACACTTAAAATATTCATAAAGCTTGAACTGTATGATCCCTTTCCTTTCAATCTCCCTTATCATACATGAAAGGCTTGACAACAAACAAAAACCATCATCCTTTTTTTAGAAAATAACATCACTGGTTCCAACAAATGGGTCCCATAGTATGAGGAGGATATAATTACTTATGGAATGGAAAATAATGTGTGATCCTTACTCTTCCTACTAGGTATCAGAGGCTCCTAGTCTCAAAGATAAGGAGGGGTAGATATAGTCATATCCCTATAATTTGAGCTTGGGAACACCCAAAAATATTATCTAGGGTAAGGGTCTATGTGACCACATATATCCATATCCAAAGACACTTTGATAATCCTTACCCTTGTGTAAGAAAACCGTGGGAAACCCCTGACTTTAGATATACAAATCCAAATGGGAGACACTTTGATATGCCTTTTCTAAAGGTCTAGTAAATCAATATGTCTTCTTGGGGTTCCAACAGGGTCACCCACATGAATGTTATCCACAGAGGAAGTGGCCTTACCATGATTTTCTTAATATATGACTTATAGGATAGTTTGTGTAGGTGGTCTAGGTAGGTACGCTGCACAGTTCCTAGGTGGAATTGTAAAATTCTTAATATAGGAAGGGTTATCTTGATAAATCGTGATCTGACTTGGGAAATAGAATATCGGTACAACAACACTTGTGTGAGGTTTTAACATAAGAACCCTTGGTGTCCCTTGATATCCTTGAAAGAATCTCATATAGTTATTTTGTAAAGGAAAGGACCATGCATTGGTGACTTCTTCTTATGGCTGGAGGGTTCTCAAGCTTGTATCATTTATTTTAGACCCTAAAGAGACATTGGTCTTGTTTATGCCTTTCAATTGTATATTCTATCATGTTTTATAGAGATACCTAAGAAAATTATGGGGACCCAGGTGAAATATCTACTCAACGAAATCTTCAATAGTTCTTCTGACTTTTTAGTTATAGAAATGGGGAGCCCAAGGGTCCTATTTATAGGAAAGGATGTGTGACGGTCGAATGGAATTTGACAGCATAGTTCATGGGTGCACACATTCCATATAGATCCCCTATGTAGGGGTTCAAATCATAAATTTCCACGTAGGTACTTTTGTGTAGGACCTCTGTGTAGGTACTTTTAGGCTGTACTAGCAGGAGCTGCGCTGGACAATTGATTTGTAGGTGTGCTTCGCAGGTCCAATTAAACAGATTTATTTACATCTTTAAAATTCATTGACACTTTAACATATCCAAAGTGCTCATTTATAATCATTTTTACTTTATTAAAAAATGAGTGCCAACAAAATCCCCCCCCCCCTCAGTATTGGATCTGACTGAAAATATGGTCTAGTCCAAATGTAAGATTAAATGGAAAATTATTTGGGGGAATTAATAATAGATTGAGTAGGTCCTCTTCATGGCTATGATGTGAAGGAAATAGGTGTTGGTCATTCTGCATAGGTCGGTGGTGTAGGCCAGTGGTACATAAAAATTCACGTGTTCCTTTTCCATTTTTTCCTCCTGTGTTTCGAATTTTGGCAATCATTTCATAGCTTGTTCGTCCATCTCTATTTCGTTGTGTTGTCTCTACGGTCCTTTGAAAATTTCTCAATGTACATCCACCAGATAAATTGAGCGAAAATGAGTTATATAATAAATATATTTTCATAGTAGGACCTCATTGAAGGACCTGTGTTGGGTACCTTGTCGAAGGACATACATAGGGGGCCTCTTCGGAAAAACTGTGCAGGGATATTCCTTTTACAAATTCTATAATTCTATTAAGTTAAAATTTGATATTCATTAAGTCAACATTCCAACATAATGAGTATACATTTGGTGATTCTCTTGTAGGAAATGGATTGTTTGATATCTTCAACCGAGGAAGCTAAAATTCTCCAAACCAAAATGATGATAGTAATTGGACCATACTATTTGGATGTTGTTTATAGTACCCATACTGAGTTAGAGAAGGTATTGATTCCATACCAATATAATATCTGTGAAGAAACTATCTACCTTTATATGGGAATGAGATTCCATAATATTCCCAAATTCCCTAATATAAGAAATTGTTTCCAATGACTTGGTTTGTAAAACAGATCAACTTTAATTCAATGGACATTACTGTGAGGGGTTTCTTTGTTCATGAGGGAAACTTTTATATTATATGCATACTACATCAAAATGACTGTACTCCAGGTATGAATTTTCCTATTTTAGAGCCAAGGATATTTTTCTATGATTCATCCATTCGTGAATCAAAAATAGATCAACCTAGTGGCTGTAAATAAGATAGCACCTCTACTCTGGAGGATGAGTAATCCCTGAATGGATGTGGGAGTTTTGGCTATGTCATACTTGTGATTAGCACAGGAAAGTGCTCTCTGATGTTCACATTTTTGTATATTTCTATGTAGGATAGAATTATGTTTACAAAAATGAAATCATTCTGGAATTACAAAGCCGATGGAGTTCGAAACCCAATTCCTTCAATTACACATGTGGTGAGGTCAACATTAGTTTGTGGGATTTTTATAAAATATCTTGGGTTCTCACTCATAGGGAGACGTACAATGAATTCATTCCACCACCAACAAAATTGGATGACGTTGAGACGAACCCACCATTAGTAAATGAATTATTAAAAATAACAATGAAATTGAAAAAAGATAATAAATATAATTTTCATAAGGATGATGTCCAAGCAAGAGTATGGATGAATGATATTTTAGTACCAATAAAGGATAAGGTTAATACTTGCATATGTCCTACCATTTTCCAAACTGTGGATAATCAGGGTACTTTAGGCACGTTTTGGCCCTCCTTGGGGAGTGATGATTACAATCATTTTGGTTACAGGGTTTAGACAATTATTGATGCAATTATATGCTTAGCTAACTTCCTTTCCATGTGGCTAATCATTTCTTCACACCTAGTCCGTGATTCTAGTAGTGGTATAAGGTTATAGACTTTTTTAATTCATCCATTATGGTAAATTGGAAATATATCAGGTTCCACACCCCCATATTAACACAAATCTATCATTTTATATTGAATTTATACAATGAGAGGTCTCTTTCATTATTTGAAAAACTATTCTAGGTGTTATAGAGATATATTTGAGCACATTTTTTTTAATATTAGGTGCTGAATTCAGTTATATTTTCAAATGGTCATTCTACCCAATTTTTGTAGATGTTTTCTGGGATTCATTCTTTGAACCTAAATCATGATGAAATGCTGAATACACTAAATGTATCATTAGAATTTATATTTTTCATTTTGGTAACTCACCAACTAGAACTTATATTGATGATGCTAAGGAAGAAAAATATTAGTTATGGTTGTATATGATGGAATTTTGGGATAGTGTATTATCAACTAGGATTGATGATGAAATCATATATGGGGATTATGTCCCTTATAGATTTCTCTCTAGATATAATGTCTTCAACAGTCAATCACCTTTCCTAAAAAAATATGTTAGGCATGAGAAGAACCCAATGGTTTCTAAACAATTATGGATTTTATGGACTTTGAGATATCCAAAAATAGATTACATTACCTCCATCAAATCCATCAATTGGATTGGAGACTGGATTTAATAAATCATTGGTTCCCATATGACATAAAAAGATTTAACAAAATAAATACATCTAGTAGAGGCAACGAAAATTATCATTTTTATAAATCAAGGAAAAAAATATTAAATAATATATGACATTGTAGAATGAGAGGCTTCATAACCTTCACATATAACTCATTGAATATCCAGAAAAGAAGACCAAGGAGAGGGAGACGAAACCTCCAACACTAAGTTGATATAGTCTCTTCCATCAAAAATAAGTATCCATTTCATCTATTAATTCTTCTGAAGATGATGGGTGGCTTGAAGAGGCCTCCCAACCAAAGGGCATTGAGTTTTCCCCACAACCAACCACATCAAAGACAATTATGTTTGACCATCAGTAATTTGGTATTAGGAAAGAATGACACATGATCTTAGGGACACATGGGTGGTCCTCCAATCTGGTCTTTGAATATTAGATTTGGGTGATATTATAGAACACTATAGTTGGTATCTGAATATTAATTTGGATGAGGTACAAGAGTACATGAAGGAGGTTGATATTTTTATATATTCAATAGAAGACCAGGTGCCAGCCTCCAAATGAGTATATGAATTTTTAGATCGAGGAATACATGAATGGGTAATTTTTCACCCTTAAGAAGAATGAGATATTTATTTTAATACATAGAATGTACTCTATTTTTTCAGTTCTATTCCATCATCTCTTATCACTACTCTTGATGGTATTTCATTTTTCATCTTGAAATTAGAAAATGAGAAGTACGAGGAATGATGCCTAAGTCAGAAATGTATGGGCCTATAGGAACCCTAATTGATACACAGGAGAAAGCCCTATGGTATCGAGAACTTTCTATAAGAGGGACAACTGTGATGGAGGTAATGGAGATAGAAAATCTCCGCCCATTACCATAGGTTTATTTTTTCAATATAAGTAGTATAATCACGTTATTATCTTATCAAAAGAATCTCAAGATAGTATGGAAACTGATCTAGAGATTACTTAAAAGTGAGTATTTGTTCTGTCATCCAGTATTAAAAGTTTCTTGACTCGCTATTATAACCATATTCATAATTTACAAGAAATGTATCTATTTATTCTATTAATGGATGTCATACATTCCCCTCAAGTACTAAGTAAGATACCCTATGATAAGTTAAAATTTATGTTGATTAATCTATTACATTATCAGATAAAGAGAAAAGGGATGTGGCTACATCTGCCACTATTTCTACAGAGAGAGAGAGGAGGGCCTTGGTAATATCATATGCATTTATTCTTGTGTCACATGTTGTTTATAACATTAATTTATCATAATATCTCAGATCTTCTTCATGTACCAAATGATCCTTCAAAAATTTGTGATGATAATCTTATTACTCCTATAGGGAGAAATTAGGATCGAAGGCAGTCTAAGGAAGGTGTTGGCCCTGATTGTAATTCATAAATCCATAAGGACATTAAACCAATTGAATAGATAATAAAAGATAATATCAGTAGGTAAAATTTTGGGGTCAATCAATTTTTGTGGGATACATTATATAGTTAGGATGATATGATATACAGAGTCATATACCCTAAAATGATTCAAGATCTTAATCATGAGGTTGATATTCCATGTTCTATCAAGAATATTGGGAAAATTAATCAGGGAATGAAAGGACATAAGTTATCATTATTTCATTTCTAATTTATAATTTTTCTTTTATTTGATATTTTACATCAATGCTAAATTTATGCTGCCTTATCTATAAATAATGTTGCGAAGGCCTTTCATGGAATGGTCATCCCACATAATACTACTTTTGTTGATGTCAAAGAAGTACCAAATGAGAATCTGGCACCGAGAGATGCTTCAGAGCCTCCGGTTATGGTGACTGGGAAATCTCAGGAAAATTCCCCTCCCCAATAAGTACTTTCTTAAACTAATGAAGCTATGAATTCTGCGGAGGAATCTACTCAATAATCCGACTTATTACTGGGTAAATGTTGTTGATAGTCATGATCTTGATTTTTTCTTAATATAATTTTGGAACTAATAATCATTCAAATTTTTAATTTTTGGGTTTTTAGATCTTATGGTAATGTCTGAAGGTGAATCCTTTGAATTTTCTCAAACAACAATGGAATATGAAGAATATAATTCATTGGAAGGACTATATCCCAGCACATCGTTGAGTGATCAGATTCTTGAATATGTCCCACATCATGGAAGTGGTTCAGATTCATATATGGAGTTATTAGATTCTCTCAGTATCATGCCTAAAAATACATGGCGAATCATTAAGAATATAATATATTAGAGTCACTTGGATGAGTTTTCAACACATTTTGGCTAAATAATATCATTTTTTACATTGATTTTATGGATTTGAATATCACCCAATTTATAATGTGTTAAAAGAGAATGTTCATCGGTAGGAGCAAGAACAAAATCTGCTGCAAGATTATATTAAAGGATAAATTTCTCACAAACATTGATAATTTTCCTGTTGTAGTATCCCAGTCGGAGGCCAACCATAATGTATTATTGACATATTTCAATAGAAAAATCAAGGAATTATCAATTAAAGTGGGGTGCCTTCTGCAAGAGGCATTAATCCTACATGAAGTGTATAATTCCACTCAAGAGGGACTTATAAAACTCCATTAATCATTATGATAATCTCAAATTGAAGTGGTTACTAAAATTTGGGATGCTATAGAAGAATGTTATAAAGCTAATGAGACTGAGGTTGGTCAAATTTCTGAGCATCAACAAGCGGTTGATAGATCTCAAGAAGTTGTTTCATAAATGAAGAGTTAGGCTAAATTCTTCTTGTAATATATAACAGAGATGATCTATTCTATGTATGTTCCTATGATTTTACTATAATTATGAAAATAATTTCTTTCCCAATCATATAAATGTATTCATCCATAACTATTCTAATTTCTATATCAAAACTGATTTTCATAACATTGCACCTTTACATTAGATATTCATAATTTCAATGATAGGGATGGGGGTGCTCCAATTTTTACCTAAGCAAAGTGTCTTAGTAATCCCAGATTTACTATTGATAAGGTCTTATAGACAACCCTATATTCTTTCTGTCTTCTGAAATTTTATTGATCAACATTGCATAAACCATAAAATGTGAAGGTCTAGCAAGCTGAAACTCTATTTTCTTCCAGGATTCCCTTTTTGGGGCTTTAGCCCTATGCGTACTCTCTCCATTTTTTAGTTGGAAATTTAAATTCGTGCATGTCATACTAATAAGGCAATTTTTTAGTTCGAACAACATTTACAATGAATTTTTATATTAGAACTCAACCAAATCTTGATGGCTTGTAATGTCCTAATATTTTGTTAGATAATTCCAAGGGGAGTCTTGAGTCCAAATTTTTATGGTCACCAAATATAAAATTTGAATTATGTGAATTGAGGTAGTCTATTCCATGAATGATGTTACCACTATTTTACAAACCCGTAATGGGGGTTGTATTATGCAAGGCCAACTAGGGAATATTTTTCATGAACAAACTATAGCATCCTTAGGCTGATAGATCTGTTATGTTGGAATCTTATGAAAGGACAATTGGGGAACATACTACATAGTTAGGTAAAACATATCTCAAAATTTATGACACTCTATTTGTGATAGACAAAGGTGTTTAAAATTTGGATGTCTCAAGACCACAGTAGGTGTATTTTACATGAATAGATATTTGAATATAAAGGGGGTAATACACGCTAATAAAGGCCAGGAATTAAAAACCACTCCAAAATGATTTTAGTTTATGAAGGAGGTTATATCTGTCAGAAAGGAGATTTCTAATATTTTTCTATGTAGTTTAACGTCTTGCATAAACTATATGATGTTGTGTATTTTAATGTAATTAAACAAGAAAATAATGCTATATAGTTTAATTTCATGCAATAATGACATTATGCTTATTTGATTTATGGTCCATAACATTGATTGAAGATTTGGTGGTTCTAAAATTCTGGATAATTCCACAGAAAATGTGATACTATATTCAGGTATAGAAAGGAATAATTGTAAGCTGCAATTTGGGAATTTCTGAATATGATGAATGATATGGGAAAAGGGATAATGACATTAAGAGGGGGTATAATCCAAGAACATAGTAACCATTATTTGATAAACTGTTATGGGGGATGTATAATGCAGGTCTAACTTAAACTTGTGTTTCACATCCAAATAATGGAATCCCTATGCTGATAGGCATGTTATATAGGCAACTGATGCAATGCCAATTGGGGGAACTCACTTCATTGTCAGTAAAATGAGTTTTCAAGAATTTGGGAATTCGATTTCTAAAAATATAATGAATGTTTATAGAGATTCATATATTCCCCAGTATAAACTTTGGTTATAAGGATAAAAACACATGAATACAAAAGGGGTATTTCTATTCATTATTTCTAAATAATCAGATAATTAGTCTCTCTATGAGGGTTTGACCCAAACATAGGAAGTAGAGTGCCTCTAGTTTTATGTCTTATGACTAAGACAATAATATTTTTGATACAATGGGGGCTTATGTGGTTGAATGGACCAGGGTCATTCCAATATGATTTTAACATATGAATATGAAAAATGTAAACCCGGAAATTGGAGTCCTTCAGGTTGGGATAAAATATATGACACAAATACAAAAAGGATGACCATTTTAAATTACGGAGCTCCTACATTCCATCATTTATGTTTAAAGGGACATAAGTGGATTATTCAACGAATGAAATTACATCTATTTGAAAAACCCATTATGCTGGATGTATTATGTAGGTCTAACTAGGGTATGTGATGCATAACCAAATCGTGAAATCCCTTCGATAACAAACCTGTTATGTAGGAGAGTTTTTTCTAAGGCCAAATGTGGCATGTATTGCATATTCAATCCAAAGAGCTCTCAGTGATAATAAGTTCTATAACTAGAAACTGAAGAATAATTATGAAGATCTGAAATTGTTTCAATATTATGAGTATCATGTGTGAAAGCGAGATTTTCCGATGCATAAAGGAAGTGTTTGGACTAATGATGGACATGAATTTAAAATCCCTTACATCTATTAAACTCATATGTATAAAAAAGGGTACATCTCTTATTTCCTATTTGGGTTCCCTAAGGATTGGGCCGAAAATAAAATCTCTTGTGTAGAATAAGATCATATGAATGAGAAGGGATGTGTTCATTAATCTCATGGATAGGATTATGATTTAACGCCAAGTCATCACTACGTATTTCAATGGAATGAGAATCAGTGATACCTAGTTCTCTGTGTAATATGTTGTTTAATTTTGTGCAGTTAGGAAATTTTGATGTATAGTTTAGAGTCATGAATAAATAAAATTATGGGCTTTGAATTGAAGATAAATTGAATATTACAACTAGAATAGGTTATAGGGCTCAAGTGTCACTACATATCATGTTGGGGAATGAATAAAGCCACACGTAGTCCTTAAATAATATTTTCTCCTCCATAATTTAATTAAAATGTGGGGAATAAGGTGGGTTTCATGATTACAGGTTCATACATAAGATGTGAACTCATAATAATCTCCTCATGTAGATCAAATTCATACATCGAATAAAAGAGGCTTTGATTGCATGATGTTGTGGCAGGATCCAAGATTAAAGGTATGTAAATCACTATGTACCTCATATGGATGAGAATCAATCCATATTTTATTCTTCCTAGGGTTCCCCATGCAGGTCTGATCCATATATAGGGATTTGAATTTTTTTTATTATGACTGGACCCGATATAGTAGATTCAATTTTAACTATATATCTCAATAAAATGACAATCAATCCAACATAGTTATTTTTACATCCATGTAGTTTAACATCATGTGGTAAGGATGAAGGTGAACATACATGAAATGACTGCATATCCCCTGAAAGAAAGAATTGAACCCCACGTAGTCTTTTTTGGGAAGATCATTCTTTTTATCATCATGCAAAGAAGAGATCTATTGTTTATTTTAAGTTCTTACAACTAGTACCATTGATAACCCCAAATCTGAAAAAAGATACCATATTTCTGTGGATATGTTCTTTCCCAAATTCCCAAGACCATGTGAGATGTTATCAGTGTGAGAAACAAGAAGTGGTAAAATATTATTTTTCAACACAAAGGTAATTAAATTGAATGAAAATGATCTAATGAATGATTGGTGGTAGAGATAGGGTATAGGGCTTGGGAGTCACTACATATCCTACTAGGGGAAAGAATAAAGCCACATGTACTTCTTGAAATTTTACCCATATCATTATGTTTTTATGTGGTGAAAAGCGAATTTTTTTTAATTTCTAGGTCAGTGGTTGGGCCTAAAGAAGGAAATATAGGCATCACCGTGTATCTCATTGAAATTAAAATCAACAAAAAAAATCATGGAAGTGGTCCATTTGATATTTTTACACATGAATGGGGAAAAATAAGAGGTTTTCTCTTCAAAAACCACATCTTGGCCCATGATTGGGGATCCAGGTGTCACTATATGTTGGCATGAGGAATGAATCAAGAAAAATATAGTTATTGAAATTTTCAATACAGTTTAATGTCATGAAATATGGATGAATATGAATCGATGTGAAAAGATAGAAATATTTTTGATGGTCCATGGTTAAAACATATGTGTCATTATGTATCTCAATGGAATGAAAATCAAGACACGTGTTGTTCTAGAAACATTCCCTATGTATGTTTTATTATTACACATAGGGAATAAAGGAGATTTTTATTTTTAGCATGGATAGGCCCAATATTGGAGATCGAGTCCTCTCTATGTATCATATAGGAATAAGAATCAAGATATACACAATTATTGAAAAGATCATTCCCCACACCAATTGAGTCAGATGTGAGGAACATGGGATTTTGATAAATTCTATACTAATAGTTAAGATCATCACACATGATGGTATGAGAATAAGACCATGTATTATGGAAGACTTCTATATATATATTTTGTTCATATATATGAATATGAGAAAATTTTCATTATGTATATGTCTGGGCCCATGAATCGTGATCTGGGTGTCTCTACGTATCTCACTAGAATGAGAATGAATCCACACAATGTACATGAATAACAATGCATTTTAATATATTTCAGTGAGAATGTAAGTAACCTAATGTGAAGGTAAAGTTTCTTCTAGACTGGGGTATAAGACCTAAGGGTCACTACGTATCTTTCTAGGGGAATTAATCATGCCACACATAGTTCTTAAAAATGGTTCCTTATGCAGATCTGACTGAAACACAAGGAGAAATGGTGCTCAACGTCCATTAAGTAGTAAAAATGATGTGAGTAATACTTACAAATGGAAGCTACTCATCATTTAAATGACCCCAAGAAATTCCAATTTGTGGTATCCTAGGATATTTCTTAATGTCAAATGAAGGATATGTTAGTTATACACTTTATTGTAGTATAATGATGTCAAATGGTAGTTTAATGTCATGCGACATGGACAAAGGTGTTATTTAGTTTAATTTCGTGCAACATGGACATGTGTGGTGCTATATAGTTTAACATCATGTGACTAAAATTATGGTGGCTATGCAGTTCAATGTCATGCAACTAGGACATTCTCTATGTGATTACAAAAATTAGTTCTTCAATAATCTTGCATTGGATGATTTTTAATGAGTTTTTTATCCTCTAAGATTTGGGGATAAACTCCATTATATTGGAATTTATGTATGGAGTTTGTCCCTTCCTTCTTTGGATCATGATTTGGAGGATTCTTTTCAATTATTAAACGATTCCAAAGGACTGATACCAATTCTACTAAATATATGAATTGAGGTGAAATTTCTTGTTATGTGACCATGAAATTCTATTATGATAGGCTTCAGGGTGATGAAAGGTATGCAAATCTCTTTTCATCTAATTGCTCCAACGCATTTAGTCACTTTTGGAACACCATATATGTAGATAACTGGTCACAGACAGCAACATATAGAGAGGGAAATTGATCTTTAATGTGTAAGACTTCATATGTTCCCCAAACCAATGAGTATGGATTTTCTCAGGTGGTGGTACGAGTAGTAGTCCTGTAAGACAATAAATAATTCAAGAGTTTTTCAGGCCAATATTTCTTATCTTAATCCACCATATTCTACAGTATATTTGATTGTGTCTTGTTGAAAGCCTCAATATGTACATTGGTCACTTCATGGTAGTGGGATGAATTGTAACATCCCAAGTAAATAAAGAATATGACATTCTCATATTTATTAATATTTCTGAATTAAATATTAGTTTTACATTAAATGGGATTTTAAGTGTGATGGCATACTCAGCACACAACAATGGGTTTCTCCAAAATCTCATGTATCACAAAAGGATGAGTCAAATTGAAAAATAATAATATAATATTATTTTAAATTGTAGTTAATGTATAACCGTATTATTGGCTGGAATGAATTTAACTAACTAAAATATGATTATACATATTTGTTTTATGTCTTTAAATTTATCAAATAAATTTTATAGGTTTAAAATTAGAATGTAGACAATTTTAATCATGAAATACTCTAATATATTTTAAAAAGTTGATTTACCTCCTTTTGATGGAGAACCCTTTTTATTTCTATTTTTGACACATTAATATGTTTTATTTGACTAGAAAAACATTTTTTTTATAATTTTTACATTAAAATTTATTTTGGGTAAATTTTTTGTATTTTTCGAATAAAGTTCATTTTTTATGAATAGTGAAAATACTACATTTTAATTCAAAATAGTCGTTTAATCTTATATATTTATATATTTTTATTTTTATTTTTTTAGTTATAATATTAATTAGATTCTATTTTTACCATTTAATAAAATGTTGTCCAATGGATGTAATTACACATTGAAATTGAACATAAACAACTGTCAATCATTTAATAGTTATTATTTTTTAAAAATATGTTTTTTGGTTTTGACAACGAAAATTAATTTTAATTTAATTTTTGAAACTTCTGTGTTCTGAATTTGAAAAAATGGATTCCATATTTTTAATCAAGAGGTCCAAATTATGTAAATAAGAAAATTTTATTTTTTGAAATTATGAATAGTAACATCAGTAAATATTTTTTTACCATTGTTAAATTGTAAATATGGTAAATAAGATTAAAAAAATAATATTATAATAATATTAAATCACCCTAACATGTGTCCAGATTATATTGGCTGATACATTTCTAACCATGGGAATCCTTTGGTATATTTTGGGACCCCATGTAGCCACTAGTAGTGAAAATGACATTTTATAAAAATTAATTTAAATTTAAGGAAATATAACATATACATATATCCTTTAGTAAAAAACTTTTTATATAGGGTTATGTAAGTTATATTTTCGACTATAAATACCCATTTGAAATATTAAAAGATTTTAAAAACAATTCTCTTTTATTTATAATTTTTAGTCATCATATAAATCAATTAATATATGACACAATGATTATTTAATGATTTACTCATTAATGAATGTTTTAAATAAACGAGAATATAAATATTAAAATAAATTTATTTCAAAACATTTAATGCCATACACGAACATTATGGATAAATTTTACTCATTATATTTGAATTAATATTGTTTTTTCTAATTTATCATGTTATATTTGATTTTTAAAAATTCATGATACAAATAGTATAAAAATTTATATAATTGGGTTTTTAAAGAATTGACTATTTTATTCAATGATAAAATATTTATAAAAATATAAAATTCATCCAAATGTCATATATATTGATAAAAATGTAATTAATGACCATTTTGGGTCACTTGTAATTTTATTATAAATATATTAACCATATAGTATGAATATACAAGAAGTCATGGTAAAATTTAAATAAGTTATCAAGGAGTTAATTAAAAAAAGATAAGGACTAAAAAATATAAAAAACCATTCCAATTATTATTGTATGATTTTATTTTGACTTATATTAATCATAAATTATAATTTATTAAAAAATTTCCATTTTAAATAGAAAATTATTTTAAAATAAAAAATACTTTCAAACATTCCTAAAAAGCCCCTCCTCCCTCTTATAAAAGGCCACCAAATCTAACCCATTACACACACCACAAATCCCCTTGGCTCATCCAAAAACATCCCAAATAATCTAAAAAAATCCCTATATTCCTCCTAGAATCCTTCAACAATGAATTATAAAATTCGGGAGAGCCCATTGTCTCAAATCAAAAGAAGTTACCCGATTTGAAGTAATGTCTTCTCTCAAGTTTCTTTCCATTATTTTTCCATCTCCACTCCCTATGATCTTATTATTAATTTTTTATATAAGAAAACAGTATTCCTAATATACTATTTTTTTATTAATTTGATTCGAACTAATTTACACATACATCTAATTAATGGATACCAACACACTGTTTCTGTGTATGGAAAATTGGTGCATCACGAAATAGTGATTGTATGATTTTCCCCGGCCACCTCTCATATTTTCCATTATGATGAAACTATAATTATATATGATATTTATTTTATCTCTATTCAACTTTAGTTATAATTTATAACATTCCTTTATTCTATTCATGTTGTATAAATACGATAATTTCATTTTAGGAAGTGCAGACTACCGTCCCCTCAAAGTGTTATGACTCGTTCATACAATACATGGAACGTATAAAGAATAGTGTTAATGAACATCTCTAAAATTCATAAAATATGATAATATACTGGAATTGTAATATACTTATATATCATTATGTTTTCATTCCAATAAATATGAAATAGAAATGAAAGTAACGTTCATGCATATGTACGGCTTACCGTCTCCATAAAAGATGCATTTTATTTCTTATCTATAAATTTTATGGATTATTATAAATAAAAATATATTGGTTATACAAGAAATATATGATACATGAATCCTGAATATCATTCTTTAGAAAATTTACCTTTTACCACATGAAAAATTAAAAATTATAACAAGCTCATTTTTGACTCATGTTCAGATCATCGACAAAATGTCGGATATGAACTCAAAAAAATAACTAACTAATATAGAATGTTAATAAGTTATATAAAAATAATAAAAAAAATTAATAAGGCTATTATGGATTTATAAATAAACTTAAACTTATTATTCAGGATGAAAAAAGAACACAAGAGACATGTTGGACTTGAGGTAAGGGAACCTCTTAAGCCAATTTCTATTCTTTGGGATAATATTCTACTTCTTGATTATGTCTTTCAATGAATATGAGTGAATGAAATATGATTTTTTTACAGATATTATTTACCTATATTGGGTGTATTTTATTTTTTTCACACTTAATTATGTCATTGATTTGTCCTTAATCTAAGGATATGTTCTTTATAAGGTATTTCATCTCAATTTATATTCCATTAAGACTTATTTTTTGTTTTTTGCCAATTAACTTTTATTTGGTATATATACTATCCTTTGACTTATTATATAATGAAACCATTTATTCTCATGATATTATAATGTTTTTATTAGTGTGTTTTATAAATTATTTGTATTCATGAATCTATCCTTTGGTTATGAGCTCTTTAACTAAAATATTATTTTAAATGTTTTAAAGATTTATTCTTCTAAATCATTATCATTAATGTCCATTTGAAAAATGGTTTTAAGGATTTATTTATATCGAAATTAATGTTTTAGAATTAAAATTCATTTAAAATATTCAATGTGTCAAGGGTATTTGTTTCAACTTCCTTTCATTGAGGCATACATTGATTTATACACGACATTCCTATATATTGTGTATAATCCCCTTTGACTTTTAATTTCATTCAAATGGAATATTCTCTCTATGAAGAATTTTACTAAATGAGAAAATATTGTTTCATTTTAACATTTGTGATTACAATGACCTTTCCACCACCGTGAGTATTATTTAATCTTTGGCTTCCTTAACAAGCCATAATGTTTTTAAAAGGAAAATAAATACTGTATTCTGTTTTACTTATTTTGGTATTAAAATTTGTTTTCGGGATTTATTGATTAGGTTAATGTATTGAAATTTTATATTGTGATATTTATCTGGAAATGTTATCTTTACATTTTTCTTGTTCCTGTTTTTTGATTATGTTATGGTTGTTGGGAATTGTTAATGCATATGTGGGTTCCATGATAAACCTAGGGCGGGCGGGCCTAAGATAGCTCTCCAATACATTGGGTAACATGACATAAGTAATCATTAATATTTCACTTATGAGATTTATGGAATACACCATGATGGGTATTCCAAACATAAATCCCTATGTATCTATGAAATCTAAGATGTAATTATGTTATGGATGTCACAAGTTACCATTATTATTTATGATTTCTAAATGTTATTCATAAATATTATGATTTCCCGATGTATGTTAAAGAGATTATTATTTTTATGTATTGATGGACTAATGGTTATATTATTTATTTTATAACAGTTACTGATCTTTTTAAGCTCATCCCAAGTTTTTGAAAAAAATTTCACACTGTATAAGGAAGGGTAAGAGAAATGAATAATTCAAGAAGATTTATATCATGAAATGAATTCCTTTTTTCTTTTAAGAGATTTTATTTTATGAAAAAAAATTGATTCTATGTAGAACTATCCTCTTTATAAATATTTGAGATGTAATGTTATAGTTATGTCCTAATTCTCTAAAACTCTAAACCTGAAAAGATACTCAATGTGAATTATTAACTTAATTCAAGATTATGTAATGCTTAAGGATGGGGCCTTACAGTTGGATTCGGAGGTCGGTTTAGACAACTTTAGGGATTATGAGTTTTTTGACACATCGTTAGTCTCTATGTCTACTCCATAATTTATGTCCTAATTTTGAAACTGTTTCTGATCACAGAAAATCTGTTACAAATGGAAGAAGGATTATATCAAACAACATTTCTATCTATCGATGATGACTTGCTTTCTATAATTGTTTCAAACTCATGTCCGGACAATTCTGAAACATTTTCTGACATACAACTCACTTACGGGTGATTTTTTGAGATATCAAACACCTCCTCTATACATTGATACCATCATGGATCATGGGTTGTATTTAACTAAATAATATTTTCTCAATATTAAATTTTTTTCAAGAAAGGTAAATATTATCAATGAATTTTAAAATATTTTACCTTATCGCAAGGTTTTGAAGCTTATTATGATTTTGAAAAAGGTTCTGAAGAAGGAAAACCATGTGCAACCTATTTATATTTGCTTTTAAATTATATTCTTTCATCACATACTTATGGTATTTTAAAAGGGCCATTGATTTAATGTTTCAACTCAAAGGTGGTTCGACTGTTTTATAGAAAGAATGTGTTATCATATGTTTTGAAATTATATGTTATATGTAATTATTTTCTGAAACTATTTTTCAGTGAGAACACATATGAGCCAAGTTGTACGAGGTTTATTTGGATAAAGGAATCATATGATTTTAAAGGATCTCTAAATCATTATTTCAAATTGTGGACAATCTACCTATGTGAAAATGATGGAAATGAAACGTGGTGGACACCATGATCAAGGAACGATGTTATTTCTTTGGGAATAGTCTTATTTTATGGTGGTAAAATAAATATCAATTTATATAAGACATAGTGAATTAAGATACCGAGGTCATTATGAGTTGGGATGAAAATGAGAGGTATGAGATAAAAATTGATGTTAAATCATTTTAGGGATATTTTTGAGTTTTATAAAAAGGGATGGAATGCAATATGGGTGATAACCCATCACTTCCGGCAAGGCCACATGAATCGAACCCTCAACTGAAGGGTGACAAGGGCACATCACTTCCACTATCCTATGTGAAATTGTAGGTTTGTATGAATTATTATTTTTAGTTAAATGATTTTATAGATCTACAATAAGTTTATTTTGGGAACATAAATTTTATCAAATGGATTTCTTAGTACAGGAAAATGATTTGGTGATTAAGTGATAAAGTTAATTTTGCAAGGCGTTCTCTTTTTTGGGAACACTATCTTCTAATGGAAAATAGAATACAATGGGATATCATTTGTGGGGTAATGGTTGAAATTTTAGTTTGGAAAAATCTATGTTTTTATTATTAAAATATGGTGATTTGGGTTATTTATGGAAATGATTAACCTATAATAGTGAATATGTGATTAGTTTAATTACTTTTCAGAATGATACTTTGAGAGTAGATGATTTTATTTGGAGATAAATGTTAAGATTTTTGGGTAAGACTATTTGATCATGTCCTTCTATGTTTTGGGTTTCAATTTTAGTTGGATTATATTGATGATTTTTTAAGAATCATTTTTTATTGAATGTACATTGTTGAAATTTGGGTATTGTTTGTTCAATTTTATAGATTAAGAGTATTATTTATTTTTATAAAATATTATCCTTTTGGGGATTATCTTATCTTTTATTAACTATTTTTGTTTTGGTTAATGTCTAAAGAAAGGGGAAATATATAGTTTATATTTTCTAGATTATGTGATTATCTAATGTTGATTCTATCACTTCAGGTGTGACAAAGCCATCTTGAATACTCATCATTTGGAGAAAAAATGAGTTTTTGGTAGAAACTTATTAAAGGATGAAACTCTACTTTAAAATTAAGTATATTTCCTTATCTTCTTATAAAATCTCAAAAATAAATTCTCCATATTTAACAAAGGGGACTTAAAACAAAAAAATATATCAGTTTACTATTCCTATTGGGGAATCAAAGACAGTTTAACCTATGAAAAATATGTGGTTTTCTTGTTGTCAACTTTTTCGTAGACATTTTTTCTATCTCTCTCCATTAAAACTTGACACATAGTTTATACACCAAATCCATGTTTTCATACATGTAATCCTAGTATGTGTTATCTCATTTGTCCTTTTTACTTATCTTTATTTCTTTTAAAGAGATAGTTTTATTGACTCTTTTTCTGATGTGGGAGTTTTAATGAAATTTCTGAACCCCATTTTTAAATCGAGAGGACACAATTCGCAAAATGGGGGAAGGATATAACATCCTCGGTAAATAAATAATATGAAATTATCCAAATTATTAATATTTATTAATTAAATATTAATTTTACCTTAAATGGTATGTTGTGTTTGATGGAGTACATAATATGAAATAATGGGTTTCTTTTAAATCTCATGTTTCACACAAGGCAGAGTCATGCTGAAAAATAATAATATAATATTATTTTAAATGGTTGTTAATGCATTGCTAATTTATTTGACAGAATGAATAGAACTAACTAAAATCTAATTATACACGTTTGATAAATGTCTTTAACTTTATCTTGTATATTTTAGAGGCTTAAAATAATAATGGATCCAATTTTAAGTGTGAAATACTATAATATTATTTAAATAGTTGATTTACCACCGTTTGATGGTGAACCATTTTTAAATATTGTTTTTTTCACATTTATATGTTCAATTTTAAAAAATAAAATTTTATTTAGAATAGTGACATCAACATTTATTTTGGGTATACTTTTTGAATTTTCCTGTAAAAGTTCATTTGTTATGAATAGTGAAAAATATTTCATTTTAATTCTAAACATCCGTTTAATCTAAATTATTTAAATAGTAATGTTTTTAATTTTATTGGTTTTAATGGGTAATTGGATTATATATTTACCATTTAATACAATTTTATTCATAGTATGTAATTTAACTTTGCAATTGAACATAAACAAGTGTTAATCTTTCGATAGTTATTTATTCTTAAAAACACACTTTTCCGTTTTGACAACGGGAATTAATTTTAAATTAATTTTTGCAACTTCGTGTTTTGAATTCGGAAAAATGGATTCCATGTTTATAATCAAGATTTAAAAAGTGTGTAAATAGGTAAATTTTATTTTTACACATTATGAATAACAACTATAGTAAATATTTTATTTTCTATGGTTAAAGTGTAAATTTGGTAAATAAGGGTAAAAAATAATATTATAATACTAATAAATTACCCTAACACATGTCCTAATCCTATTGGTTTATACATGTCCGACCATGGGAATCCATCGATCAATTTTGGGACCCCATAGAGCCACTTGTATGTGAAAATAAAATTTAATAAAAAATTATTTTAAAGTTATGTAAAATTGAACATAAACATATTTCGTTTAGTAAAATAATGTTTATATTGGGTTATATAAGTGATAATTTGGACTATAAATAGTCATTAGAAAGAAAAAAATATTTCCAAAATCATTATATTTTATTTCTAATTTTTAGTAATAAAATAAATAAATTTATTTATGACACAATGTTGATGTAATTATTACCTCTTTAATGAATGTTTTAAATAAATTAGATTATAAATCTTAAAATAAATTTATTTTTAAAACCTTTTATACCATCCACGAATTTTATGGACACAAATGGCTTGTTGTATTTTATTTAATAATTTTTTTCCTTATTAATCATGTTGTTAGGGATTTTTTTTTTAAAAAGTCATGATTGAAGATTATACAAATTGACATAAATGAGTTTTTAATTAAATTAATATTTTATTAAATGATAAAATGGTCCTAAAAATCAACGATTTTTACAAGTGACATGAATGATGTTACAAATTCCATTAATGATCCATTATAGGAATCTTAGAATTTTATTGTAAATATATTTTCCATATAGTATGAATATACAAGAAGACATGGTAAAAGTTAAATAAGTTAACAAAGTGTTAAATTAAAAAAAAGATAAAGATTAGAAAATATACAAAACCTGTCCAATTATTATTGGATGATTTTATTTCAACATGTATTCATCATATATTTTAATTTAATGAGTTTTGGACCGTTTTAAAGGGAAAATTATTTTATAATAAAATAATACTTTCAAACATTCCTAAATGGCTCATCCTCCCTCTTATAAATGTCCACCAATATAACCAACTATACACACATTTCAAGTCCCTTTACTCATCCAAAATCATCCCAAATAATCATAAAACATCCCTCTCTTCCTCCTAGAAGCCTTCATATATGGAAAAAAATTCAATAGATCCATTTGGATCAAATCAAAAGAAGTTACCCGATTTGAGGTAATAAATTTTCTCAAGTTTCTTTCCATTATGTTTCCTTCTCCACTCCATATGGTCTTCTTATTCAATGTTTATATAAAAACAATAGTATCATCAGTATACTAGGTTTTTTATGATATGTATTCTAAATACACTTACACACACCTCCATCTAATGGATATGAACATAGTGTTTCTATGTGTGGAAAACTATTGCCTCATGAAACAATGATTGTTCGTCTTTCCCCTACCACATATCATGGTATGAATTTTGATTGAACTGTAGTTATGAATGATATTTATGATATTTATTTTATCTCTATTCTTCAGTAATTATCATTTAGAATATACAATTATGCTTTTCATGTTGTATAAATATGGTAATTTCATTTGTGGAAGTGAAGACTATCGCCCCCACGACGTGATATGACTCGTTCATACAATACATGGATCGTATAAAGGATAGTTTTAATAAAAATGTGTAACATATATAAAATATGATATTATGATGAAATTATAATATACCTATGTATAATTATGTTTTCATTCCATTAAATATGAAATAGAAATGAAAGTAGCTTCATGTGTATGTACGACTTACCCTCTCCATGAACAATGAGTTTCATTTCTTATCCTAAAATGACATGGACTCTTATAAATAGAAATATACTAGATATATATTACATATATGACATATAAATCATGAATATAATTCTCTAGATAATGTAATTTTGACCACATGGACAATTTATAATTATAACAAGTTCATTTTTGTCTCATGTTCCGAACATCAACAAAATATCTGATACGAACTCAAATAATTAACTAACTATTATTGAATGGTAATAAGTCATATAAACGGAACAAAGAACTTGATTATTTTTTTTAATCAAGTATGAATTAACTTAATATTATTATTCTGGAATAACAAGGAACATACAAGACCAGTCAGACTCAAGGTATGGGAACTTCTTAACCCAATTTCCATTCTTTGGGTTAATCTTCTACTTTTGCTTATGTAAAACTATAAATATATATTAATGTCCACTTTTTTCTTTATAATTTGTATATAATTATTTTGGGTGTATTTATATTTTTTCACACATAATTATTTCATTGTTTTATCCTTAATCTAAGGTATTGTCTTTATAAGGGATTTCATCTCAAATTAAATTCCACGAGGCTTCATTGTAGTTATTCACAAATTCACTTTTATATGGTGTATATATGGTCCTTTGACATATTATATCATGAATCCCTTTATTAACATGATATTATAAATTTTTTATTAATGTTATCAATCAATTATTTGTATTAAAACATCTCTCATTTTGTTAGAAACTAATTAACTAAAATATTGTTTTAAATGATTTAAGGATTTATTCTTGTAAATATTTATCATTAATATCCAGGTTTTGAAAATTGTTTTAAGGATTTATTTATATGTAGATGAATGGATTAAAATTAAAATTCCCTAAAAGTTTCAAATTGGTAAGGGAATTTGTCTCAATCTTCATTCATTGAGGAAAACTTTGATTTATACACAACTTTCCTTTATACAATTAATAAAACCCTTTGACTTTAAGTTTCATTCAAATGTAGCATTTTCTCTACGAATCATTTTATTAAATGAAAATAAGAATGATTCCTTTTAATGTATGCATTGAAAATTATCTTACTTCTCCCATCAGTATTATTTATCCTTTGTCTTCCTTAACAAGCTGTAATGTTTTTAAAAGGAAAATAATTACCATAATATTTTTTATGTATTTTGGTATTAAAAATAATTTTTAGTGTGTATTGATTATGCGAATATTTTGAAATGATATATTGTGATTTCAATGTGTAAATGTTATCTTTCGATTATGCTTGTTCATGTATTATGATTATGTTATCGTTCATGGGAATTATTTTCGCATACGGGTGGTTCTATGATAAACCATTGGTGGGTGCGCCTGGGATATCCCTCCCTTAAATTGGGTAATGTGACAGAGGTGAACATTATCATTTCTCCGAATAGATTTAGAAAATACACCATTCTGGGTATTCCAAACTTAACTTTCTACATAGTTGTGAAAGTTACAATGTAAGTATGTTATGGATTCCACAAGTTACCTTTATGATTTATGATTTTTATATGTTATTAATAAATATTATGATTTCATAAGTCATGTTAAAGATATTATGTTTTGTATGTATTGATGGAAAAATGTTTTCACTCCTAATTTTATAACCCATTCTAAGGATATTAAGCTCATCCCATGTTTTTTAAATATTTTTACTAGGTATAAGGAAGGGAAAGTGAAAGGAAGAATTCACAAAGACTTATATCATGAAAATAATTCTTGTTTTATTTTAAGAGTATTTATTTTATGAAAAAATAGATACTGAGTAGAAGTGTCTACATTATTAATATTTGAGAAGTAATGTTAAAGTTATGTCCTAATTCTCGAAAATTATAAACCTTAAAAGATCCTCTATGAGAATTATTAACATAAAACAAGATTATGTAATGTTTAAGGTTGGGGCCTTACAGTATGTTACATAGGTCAGTTTATAAATCCTTAGGGATTATATGTTTTTTTAGACACCAGGTTAGTCTCTATGTCTAATCCTTATGATAAATCCTTATTTTTAATCTTTTCAGATCAATGAAAGTATGTTACAAATGTAAGGGTGAGGATATCAAATGAAATTCCAATCTCTTCTTAATGACTTTCTTGCAATAATTATTGAAAAGACGTGTCCACATGATTCTGAATAATTTTCTAACATACAACTCACATGAAAGCAATTGTTTGAGATATCAAACACCTCCACTGTACCTCCATACCATCAGGGATCTTGGGTTGTATTTAATCAAATCCTAATTTCCCATATTTTCATATTTTCAAGAATATTAAATATTATCAAGGAAATTTCAAATATTTTACCTAATCATAATATTTTGAATCATATTATGATTTTGAAAATGGTGTTGTATCAGGACACCCTTTTGTAACCTATTTATATTTTCTTTTAAATTATACTGTTTTAGTACATTTTTAAGGTATTTTAAAAGGACCATTGATTGAATGTTTCAACTCAAACTTTTTCAGACTGTTTTATGGAATGTATCTTTTATAAGATGTTTTGAAATTATAATTCATTCATGATTATTTTCCGAAACTATTTTTCTGTGACCACACATATAACCCATGTTATTCAAGGTGTATTTGGATAATGGAAGAAGATTATTTTGATTGATCTCTAAATCATTGTTTCAATGCATAGACCATCTCGTTACATGAAAAAGATGATGATGAAACCAGGTGGACACCATGATCAAGGTATGATGTTCTTTCATTAGGAATAGTGTTATTTTATGGTGGTAAAAATTGTAAACATATATAAGACTCCATGAATTAAGATATTGAGGTTATTGTGATTTGGGATGAAAATCAGAGGTATAAGATAACCATTTAGGTTAAATAATGTTTTGGTGTTTTTTATTTTTATAAAAAGGGAAAACATGAAAGATGGGTGACATCGTGTTGTGCCCGACAAGGCTTCATAAATCGAACAAACAACTGAATGGTGACAGTGGAGAATCACCTACCACTAGAAAACGTAAAGCCAATGGTTTGTATGAGTTATCTTTTTTAGTTAGATGATTTTATAGATCAAGAATAGGTTGATTTTCAAAACTTTTTCTTTATCAAATCTATATCCATAGTATTGGAAAATGATTTTTTGATTATGTGATAAAAGTTATTTTGGAATATGTTCTCTCTTTTGGGAACCCTATATGCGTAAAGAAAATAGAATACTATGTTATTTAATTTTTGGAGTAATGGTTGAAATTTTATTTTGGAATAATCTATGTTTTTATTGTGTACATATGGAGATTTTTGTTATTTATGGAAATGATTAATCTATCATAGTGAATATTTGATTCTCTTAATTAATTTTTATTATTAAACATTAAGAGTAACAGATTATTTTTGGAGATAAATGTTATGCTTTTTGTGGAAGACTATGTGATACAATCTTTCAGAGTTTTGGGTTTCAATCATAGTTTGATTTTGTTGAAGAAGTTTTTTATGGAAAATTTTGTATAGAATGGCCTTTGTTGAACTTTGTGTATTTTTTGTTCAATTTTGGAGATTAAGAGTAGTATTTATTTTTATAAAATATTAGCCTTTTAGAAATTATCTTATCCTGTAATAACCATTGTGGTTTTTTAATGTCTAAAGATAGGGGAAATATATAGTTTATCTTTTGTAGATTAAGTGATTATCTAAAGTTGATTCTAGTACTTCTACTGTGACCAAGTCATCTTGAATACTCATCATTTGGAGACAATAAGAGAATTTGGTAAAAACTTATTAAAGTATTAAAATCTTCTTGAAATTAAGTATAATTCCTTATCTTCTTAGTTAATGTCACAAATAAATTTTTTTTATTTATGAAAGGGGACTTAGAAAAAAATTGTCAGTTTACTTTTCCTACTGTGGAATCAAAGACCATTTAAACTATCGCAATTTTGTTGTTTTTTTGTTGTTAAATTTCTCCTAGAAATGTTTTTATCACTATCCATCAAAACATGACACTAATTTTCTCCTCCAAATCTAGGTTGTCATAAATGGAATCCTAGTATGTATTATCTCAGGCAACCTTTGTAATTCTCTTTCATTCTTTTAAAGTGATATTTTTATCAACTCTTTTTCTGATGTGGGACTTTTAACGACGTTTATGAGCCCAATTTTAAAATTACGAGGACACAATTCCTAAAATAGACGAATGTTGTAAAATCCCTGGTAAATAAAGAATATTAAATTTTAATATTTATTAATACTTGGGAATTAAATATTAATTTTACACTAATTGGAATGTTATGTTAGATGACATACCCAACACGCAACAATGGATTTCTTCGATATCTCATTTTGCACACATGGCTGAATCATACTGAAAAATAATAATATAATATTATTTTAAATGGTAGTTAATGCCAAGCCGTTTCATTGGAGGGAATGAATAGATCTAACTAAAATATGATTATACAAGTTTCTAAAATTTCTTTACATTTACACATCAAATTTTAAAGGCTTAAAATAAAAAAGGATCCAATTTTAAGCATTAAATACTCTAATATTCTTTAAAAGGTTAATTTACCTCCTTTTGATGGCAAACCCTTTTTAAATCTAGTTTCAGTAAATTTTACATGTTTGATTTGATAAAATATACTACTTATTTATAAGTGGGGAATCAATGTTTATTTGTGTTTAATTTTTGTATTTTTCTGAAAAAATTCATTTTTATGAATAGTGAAAAATACACCCTTTTAAACCAAAACTACATTTGAATCTTATTTTTTTATAGTTATATTTTTAATTTTATTGGTTTGAAAGTGTAATTGAATTATATTTTTACCATTTAATCCAATTTTGGTCATTTTATGTAATTTACATTTTAAATTGAACATAAACAAGTGTCAATCTTTTGATACTTATTATTTCATAAAAGCACGCTTTTTGGTTTTGACAGCGGGAATTAATTTTAAATTATTTTCTACAACCTCTATTTTTTTAATAATTAATAATAGATTATATATTTGGAATTAGTAGGTTCAGATTATTTAAATAGGTTACTTTTATTTTTAGACATAATGAATAGTAACTTAAGTAAATATATTATTTACCATGGTTAAACTGTAAATCTGGTAAATAAGGGTAACAAATAATATTATAATAATATTATATTACCCTAACACATGACCTAATCCTATTGGATAATAAATTTCCAACCATGGGAATACTTGGGCCGATTTTGGGACACTATGGATCCACTTCTATGTGAAAATAGGATTTTATAAAAATTAATTTAATGTTATGGAAAATGTAGCATAAACATATATCATTTAGTAAAACAATTTTTATATGGAGTTATATAAGTGATATTTTAGATTATAAATTGTAATTATAAAGATAAAATGATTTCCTAAATCATAAAATTTTATTTATAATTGCAATACATAAAATAAATAAATTTATTTATGTCACGATGATGATTAAATGACTACCTCAGTAATTAATGTTTTAAATATATGAGATTACAAATATTAAAATAAATTTATTTTGATACTTTTTATTCCATACACGAATTTTATGGTTAATTATGAATTGTTATATCTGAAATAAGGATTTTTTATCTAACTTATCATCTTGTTATAGATTTTTTAAAAAGTCTTGATATGAATAGTATAAAAGATTAAAAAATGAGTTTTTATATCATTTAATATTTTATTAAATGATAAAATAGTCCTAAAAATATAAGATTCATAAATTTACATATTTTATATTAATATCTTAATTAATGATCCATTTTGGGTATCTTTTAATTTTATAGTAAATATATTATCCATATATTATGAATTTACAAAATACATGATAAAAGTTAAATAAGTTATCAAGGGGTTAAATAAAAAACATAAGGATTAAATATTTTCCAAAACCTATCCAATTATTATTTTATAATTCCTTTTCAACTTAAATTAATATTATATTTTTAATATCATTATATTTGGACCTTTTTAAGAAGAAAATTATTTTAAAATAAAATATTTCTTTCAATCATTCTTAAAGAGCCCCTCCTCCCTTTTATAAAAGGATATAACCTCTAACTCATTACACCCAACTCTCAAGCCCCTTGGTTCATCCAAACTCTACCAAAATAATATCCCAACACCCCTGTATTACTCCTAGAAGCCTTCTATTTAGTAGAAGGTAATTCAAGATAACCCTTTGGCTCAAATCAAAATTAGTTACCATATTTGATGTAACGTATTCTCTCAAGTATCTTTCCATTATTTTTCCCTCTACACTACCTATGATCTTCTTATTTAGTATTTATATAACCAAAACAGTATCCTCAATATACTATTTTGTTCTTTTTATAAGTATTAAAACTACACGTACACAAAGATACATATAATGGATACAAACATATTGTTTCTATGTACGACAAACTACTGCCTCACGAAATGATGATTGTTTGATTTTCCCCTATAACCTTTCATGTTGTCCATTATGATGGAACAGTAGTAATATATGAAATTTTTTATTTTTATTCTCTCTCTATGCTTCATTAATTCTCATTTATAACATACATTTATGATTTTCATGTTGAATAAATATGATAATTTCAATTGAGGAAGTGCAGACTACAGCCCCCTCAAAGTGATATGACTCGTTCGTACAATATATGGAACATGTAAAGTATAGTTTTAATGAACTTATGTAACATATATAAAATAATATATTATAATATAATTATAATATACATTTGTATCATTATGTTTTCATTCCCTTAAATATGAAATAGAAAAGTAAGTAGCGTTCATGCGTACGTATGACTTATCGTCTCCATGAATGATACATTTTATTTATTATCACCAAATGATATGGACTATTATAAATAAAAATATACTAGATATATTTGAAATATATGATATCTAAATTATCAATATCATTTTGAAGATAATATACTTTTGGCCACATGGAAATTTTATAATTATATGAAGTTCATTTTTTATTCAAGTTCCAAACATCGACAAAATGTCAGATATCAACTCAAATAATTAACCAACTATTATAGAAAGGTAATAACTGATATAAAATGAATAATAAACATGAATAATGTTCTGAATAAAATATATATTAACATTAATTTATTATTATGGAATAAAAAGGAACATACGAGACAAGTTATACTCGAGGTAAGGGAACTTCTTAACCCAATTTCCATTCTTTGGGTTAATATTCTACTTCTTGATTATTTAATAATATAAATATTTGTGAATGAACTCTGATTGTTTTACACATATTATCAACTTATATTTGGTGTATTTATATTTTTTACACATTATTATTTTATTGATTTATCCTAAATCTAAGGATACAGTATTTATAAGGGATTTCATCTCAATTTACATTCCATTGAGACTTATTTGATGTAACACCAATTCACATTTTTATGGTGTATATGATATCCTTTGAAATATTATATCATGAATCCTTTTATAATCATGATATAATATTGTTTTGATTAACGTTAATCATCAATTAATTGAATTCAAGCATCTCTGATATGGTTTGGAACTGTTTAACTAAAATATTGTTTTAAATGTCTTAAAGGTTCATTTATCTAAATCATTCTCATTAATGTACATGTTTTAAAAATGGTTATAAGGATTTATTTATATGGAAATCACTGCTTTAAAATTAATATTCACTTAAAAGTTTATATGTTTTATGGGACCCTTTCTTAATCTATTTTCATTGAGGCATACTGTGATTTATACACGACTATCCTTCATATAGAGTATAAAGCCCTTTATCTAATAATTCCATTCAATGGGAATCATTTATCTGTGAAGTATTTTACTAAATAACAAAAATAATTTGTCTTTTTAACATAAATAGTGACAACTACCTTTTCACAGCCGTGAGTATTATTTGATCTTTGGATTCCTTAACAAGTAATAATGTTTTTAAATGGAAAATAAATACAATATACTTTTTTTACATATTTTGGAATTAAAAATTGTTTTGATAAAGTATTGAAAATTTAAATATTTTGAAATTTTATATTGTGATTTCAATGTGGAAATGTTATCTATCCTTTATGCTTGTTCATGTGTTATTATTATGTTATGGTTCTTGGGCATTGTTTAGGCATATAGGTGGTTCTGTGAAAAACCAAGGGTGGGTGAGCCCAAGATATCTCTCCAATAGATTGGGTAACATGATAGTAGTAAACGTTATTGTTTCTCCTAATAGATTTAGGGATTATAATATTATGGGTATTCCAAATGTAACTCCCTACATAGTCGTGAATGCAACAATGTATGTATGTTATGGATTCCACAAGTTAACTTTATGATGGATGATTTCTATGTGTTATTCATAAACATTATTATTTGAAGTGGTATTTTAAAGAGATTGTGGTTTATACGTATTGATTGACTAATGTTTTCATTATTTATTATATAACCCTTACTGGTAATTTTATGCTCATCACAAGTTTTTTAAATTTTTTCATAGGGTTTAAGGAATGATAATAGAATGGAATAATTCAATAATATTTATATCCTAAAAAGAATTATTGTTTTCATTTAGGAGTCTTTTGTTTTATTAAAAAATAGATATTGAGTAGAAGTGTCTACATTATAAATAATTGTGATGTAATGTAATAGTTATGGCCGAATTATATAAAACTATAAACCTAAAATGATTTTTAATGTGAATTATAAACATAATTCAATATTATGTAACGTTTAAGGGTTGGGCCTTACATGAATGATTGGATTTTATATTATTTTCCAGATTTAACATCCCTATATTAACAGAATATAAATTGGTGTCGTTTTCCATCAATATGGTATTAGGGATACCTAATCTAGTGAATTTATTATCCTTGGAATCTATAACAATTCCATTGGACCAGATTTCCTAAAGAGGTATTGCCTCAACCCATTTTGAGATTAAATTGGAAGTATTAAGAATGTAATTGAACTACTTAGTAGTTGTTGGAGGATAAGGTCATACTAAATCCATTACCCATTAAAAAATGGAGAGTTGTATTTATTTGTATGTGACAACTCAATTGGTTGTATAATAAAGGTGGAATACACCTGGAAGGGATGACACGTCTTAGTGAAATCTGTGCAATCTTGCATCATCAAAGGAAAAAAGTATCCAAGCCCTCAAATTTCATCATAAATCCTTTTCCTAGACTAGTGAGAACCATAGTATCCAACATGTATATCATTCATGACAGCTACAGTTTCATCCCAAATGGTGAGTCTAAGAATAATTCTATCAAAGTCTCATCTATTGGGGATTTTTTTTGTGATTTGGGCTATCATAAAGTGTTAAATTAACTTCTTCTCTCCTGATATTCTCTCTTTAATATATATCCAATAGTAGTACCCAATTTTTGAGATATTCTCTTATAGATATTATATATCTCATGTTTGTAACTAATAATTTAGGAATGGGACTGATTTCGTTGATTTCATCTGTTATGATTTTAAACAATGGAGAAACCACTCGATGATTAGAAATGATAATTATAGTCCCATTCTGATTTGGATCTTCTAGAGATGTAGTTGTGTTTTCCAATGAATTATCTTTGGCATTTTGTAACCTTCGGACATAAGAAAATGTTTGTTATGAGAGAAATTCTACCATTAAGCCTTTAACATAATCACACAAGGGGATTAGTTCTTATTTTCTAATGGTGTAATCCCTATTAATTTGCTTGATTTACAATTATGAATCACCCTTTCACCACTAGGAGATTCAATGGTATATGGAGTACTAATTACATGCCTGTAATGAGAAACTAATACTCTGCCTCATTATTGGTACCATCTTTTGATAATAGGAAGGAGTATAGAAATGCTTCCTTTTCTAAGGAGATAAGAACAATCCCCAATCCAACATTGTTGAGCTTAGGATCTTCCATTATCTTCACCATTGGGCTTCTAAAAGCACTATCAAAGTACAGTTCATATATTTGGAACTATCTTGAATAAATAATATTTCCTCATTAGGAAGTTTTGTATTCAATGATGTCTCTTCTAAAGATGGGTGTTTAACAAGGAATTTTGCTAAGGCTTATCCTTTTACTATTTTCTCAGGCACAAACTGTATATCAAACTATTATAGAATAACCTCTCACCATGTCATATTTCTTATAAGCATAGTATGACTGTGGATAAATTTGAGAAGGCTATTGCGAGGTAATTAGTAGACCTCATTGAGCTATAAATAATGCCTCCTTTTCTGAACCACAATGATTAATGTTATGTATCATTTCTCAATATCTAAATATCGATTTAATGTGTTTATCATGGTTCTAATAGTATAGTACATGTTTTTTTTTCATTCCCACAATCATTCTTTTGTGTATGGAAGGCACTGAGTGACCTTTCTAATGCTATCACATAATGAATGAGTGTCTTTCCTTTAAATGGATGCAAAAATACTAGTGGTCTCAAGAAGTATTTATTGATGGTATAAAATGATTATTGGTAGTCATTGGGCCATTTCTATGTGACCCCATTCTTCATAAATTTGGTGAATGGAATACACCTTCCTTATAGATTTTAAATGAAGTGCCAGATGTAGGCCATGTGTCCTTGAAGTCCTCTCAACTCTTTCATTTTTGAGGGGGTGACATGGAAAGGATTACATTAGTCTTCTTTGGATGGACATCAATGTCACGATGGCATAAAAAAACTGAGAAATTTTCTTAAGTTTACCCCAAAAGCACATTTCAAGGGGTTCATCTTCAGATTATGTTATCGAAACTTACTAAATATGGTTTCCTAGTCATTCAGGTGATTCAAAAAATTTCTGGATGTGACCACTAGATCATCAACATAGAATTCAATGATTTTTTCCAAGAAGTTTACGAAAATTTGTTGAATTTCACATTGATATGTCACACCAGCATTCATCGAAAAAGGGAAGTACTCAATGGAAAAATAATAATTATAGGGATCTAAAGGATTTAGATTACTCATCTTTATGATAAATCTGGATTTGGTTATTTCCAGAGTATCCATCAATGAAGGGATGAGCTTTAGAGCAATATATTTCATCAATCAAGAGTTTTTTTATAGGAAATAGTAAGTCATATTTGGGAAAATGCCCGTTGAGATATCTAAATGTTATGGAGATTGTCATTTTCCCATTCTTATTTATTAATGGGACAATATTATCCATCTATATGAGATATTACAATTCCCTAATGAAGTCATCTTTGATGATATTGTCAACTTTGACTTCAATTTTCTATGAAAGGGTTGGGTTCATTCTTCTTACTGCTTGCTTAAACCCATAATGCACTTCTGGAAAACCAAAATAATGGGTGGCCACCTTGGGGTCAAGACCTATCATCTCTATGTAATTTTATGAAAACACACCCCATTGTTTCTTTAGAAAGGAAGTATACACCTCTTTATCATCATACATGATAGCTAAACTAATCAGAGTGGGGTGTTGATCTTCCTCTATAACATGATTTATTTTTCTAAGATCATCCACAATGGTAAAGGTACCTTCCTAAAATTATGGAGGGGAATCCATAAGGTCATTCTCTTCTTCTTCTTTATATTCTTCATGTGTTAATTTTTCTTCCCCTTCTTGATGGGTAGGTGATGAAGTATGACTTTCAATGCTAGGGGAGGAGTCAGTATTTGGACATCCTAATACGGAGGTAACCATATCAGACAAAACTGATGATGATGGGTATTTTTTAAGTTATGAAGGGAAGATGGTGAGAAAAGAATTGAAATAATTATCTTTTTCTATGAATGCAATAACATATTTTATCATAGATGATAAAGTAGATACTTGACGAAAATTGGTAGTTGAAATGAAGACATCACAATTAATGCTTTCTTCATTTCTTTGTAAATCAATAATTACTCATGTGTTATCAGGATCAATTTCCACAATTGAAATTATGAATCCATAGAATGAGTTATTGGATTTGGGACCACCCTTTCAATTTGATTAATTGGAAGTACATAATCTTCTCCTAGATGCTTGAATCGGTTAGCTGGTATCTTCCCCATACCATTCAGATCATTGATTCTTATTACATCATTCATCATGGGCTATTTTCCATTTTTGTGATGAAACTCAACAATAATGTACTAAGATTCACAAGTCTTGAGTGGGGACTTATCAACATTCAATGCCGCAATTTGACCATTTATGTAATACTTGAGACATTTGTTGTATGATAATGGAATGGTCACCTGTTGATGTAGCCATGGCCTTCCTAACAAAATGTTGAAAGCTGTGTCCTGCTAGACAACAATAAAATCTAAATCCGATATAAGATCCCCAAATTAGGTTTCATGATTAATTTCACCAAGAGTTTCTTGTTCATTATGATCATAACCTCGAGACATCATTATGGAGGGAGAAAAGTTAGATTCAATGATACATAAACAATGAATTTTAAGTATGGGAATGAGTTTGACTCTTGATCCATTATCTATGATGCCTTTTCGAATGTTGGTATTGTTGAACCAGCTAGATTAATATAAGGTCTTGATGAATCCTTTTAAAACGTCATCATTATCTTTGTATGTGAAAGATATGACTAGAAGACATTCTGGAGGATAATTTTCTATATGGTAATCCTCAGAAGTAGTAACCACAGTTTCAAACTCTTGAGTACTTACCAAATCCTCAATAAGTTCATCCTACATATATTTTGATAAATTCAGAGCATCAAATATTGATAAATTTGATGGTATTTGAGAAAGTTCTTTCATGTCATCATAATTTTGGTCCAAAGGTCTTTTTTATCCATTAAGAATATTTGGTTTTGTAGGTTCCTTGTATTTTGATTCTCTTGAGGTAGATGAACCATTTTTTGGGCATAAGATTTAAATATCTCTTCTCTAAGGAGGATAATATGGGTATGTCATCCCACATTCCAATGAATGTTGGGGTATATCCTCTAATTAGTCTTCCAAAATAATGATGTATTGGCTGAACCTATAATGTGTGAGAGAATTCCCTTGTCTTATAGAGCCCGCTGAAGGGCTCTCCCAGAAGTTTTTACTACATAAATTGTTCAAGAAGGGGTGTAATTGAAATAATGTATTCTAGAATACCCTTGTTTTCCCCTATATCCTCAACCATAAGGATGTCTTCTCCAGTTCACCTATCAACTAAAGAGAATTCAAGTTCAAAATCAGAATTGAAATTTTCATTGGGATCCAATATGTCAATAATGTTAATGGAACTAAAGATCAACTCCTCATCTGATGAATATTATGCCTAACATATAGATTCTTATTTTTCTATTTGGAGGGTGGTACCCATTCTTCTGAAACAGATGGCATGGAATATTCCTAATTGAAGGAAAAAAAATTCCTAGACACAATCTCATAATCTTCTAACATCCCTTTATCCTTCTTTCCATGTCACTTCTTTGAGCATTTGCCTTTGTAGGATTTATCTTTGGATGATTATGTCTTTGTTGTAGTGGAAGGGGTGGGAGGCATAGTCTGTTGTTTCAACTGTGTCTATAGAATAACATTTGTTTAATTTATCATTTTCTATACAATCCAATGATCAAATTTCTACAAATTTTTGATTTTAACTTATTCTCACTTGAATTCTTCCTCTGGATCAGTAATAGTAATAAATGCAACCTAGGATAGGTAAATTTTCAGATTCACCTACACAGAGACCGCCACTTTTTATGAGGTTTTTAAAAAAAACACTCATTTATGTGGTGCCCTAACATTTTATGAAAGGGTAACTAATTTGGGAGATATTTGTTTCCTTTTTTATCTGGCTTCTTGTCCCTTCGTAAGTGGAATAAATTGTTTTCCAAATATTAGATAATGTAGTTGGGGACATTGTAATTCTGAAAAAAATAGACCTTGTTTTTCATCTCCTCAAACTATATCCTCCATTGATATTTTGATCATCTTGATGAGGTAGTCATTTTTACTATTTCTTAAAAGGTGGAGACCTATGGTATGATGAGGGATTTAATGTAGAATTTGGTACAGTTGCTTGATTGGTTGTATCTGTAACGACCTATTCTTTTCATGTTCTCCTTCCCGGAGCTGATGGGAATATTTGGTATTTGTCTCGAGCCTCTGTTATTTAGTTGTCTACCTATTGAGAAATAAATGAAAGATTTTTAAACCACGCTTTATATTTAACTAGTATTAATTGTGTGTGAAACTCCTCACAGTGATTTTCAACACAAATAGGAAGTAATTATTCTTTAGGGAGTGGTATATTGAATGAGTTTGTTAATATTTTCCCCAAAACAATGAAATATAGAACTATTTCATTATACCATTATTTACAGTTCATAATATCAAAGAATATATTCTTCTACAACAATAAGATAAATTGTTAAAGGGAATTTTTATAGATGTATTCCCATCTAGTTAACGAACAAGACTACAAACTTATACACCAGACAAAGTTGACCCCTACAGTGATTTCACAAAACATCTGAGCTTTACTGCTTCTTGTTTTTAATGGGTCTCCATCATGGGAATATAGTGACAAACAAAATGTGTCAAATACTGCTCTGGATCTCCCAATCTGTTAAAGATTGAAAATGTACTAATGGTAATGTCGGGTGGGGTAGTAATTGGATCTACCCATTCAGGATAAGCCTTCATTTCTAGTTATATCAGTGCAATCCATTCCACCATAGATTCTAATTGAGTTTTCAACAACTCAATAGTATTAATAAGTATTCATGAAATATGTGGCTAATCTGGGAGCTATAAAGGTATAGAAACTGGACCCTGAACTGGTGCGATAACAAGTATAACCACTGGTGGTGGTGTTGTGGGTATTTTTCTTAGATAACCCTTGGGGATAGTCCTATAAAGATGTTCTTTACCCTATTCTGGTTGTGTATCCAATGGAGAGAATTCATTTTTTTCATCAGTAGTGGGAAAAAATCATCTTTTCTTAGGAGATTCTACAAGTAGTGAAAGCTGAGGATCTTTTTGTTGAGCATGCATGGAAGGAATTCTTCTTCAGAGTAACTCTGTATTGAATCTTCTCAACTTCTTCATCTCATATTTTTTCATGGAAACTATTTCCTCAATAAAATGGGATTGAACTCTTCCATGGGGAAGGTGAGGCCTAATTTGACCTTTACCATTCTCCCTGTTAGAGGCCATGTGAAATACTCGAAGTGGATTATTTGATATAACTCCTTGATTCTGGGCAGGCCTTTAATATTTGGTAAGCACACCTCCTTAATTTTCGTCGGTGTGGACTTTATCAAGCAGCGTAACTTACAATTTTGACTCCCATTAACATTACTTATTTTCAGGAGGATCTTCCATAATGAAATTAGCACAATTAACCAATGCATAATGCACTTATTGCATTCTATTTTTACCTTTTTGTAATATCCTTCATCTTCATCCTCCAAAAGACCTTGATCTCATTTTTTTGGTTCCTCAAGATGTATTTTATTTATAGTAATCTAAAGGGATTCTTTCAATAGTTCAGTTGTTCATTCATATTGCGACTTCTTCCCTAATCCAGAGACAACTAACTTCTAATAAGGAGGGGATTGTGAATGTGAAAAGGCCCCCAGTCCTATGAAATGGATCTATTCATGTTCTTAATTTTCAATTATTCAGAATATATTTATTTTCTTGGATGGGTGGGTTAATAAATCCCCTAGTCATATAGGATGGTGTGGTTTATGAATAGTTATGGTATAAATCAGTATAGTAGCTCTTCAGATTTTATGAATTCTAGAATGAAAGTTAGCTGAGTTCATTATCAGAAACCCAGTAAAATCACCTATTTTCGAATATTGTTGTTCTATTTAGAAATATTGTGTGATATTGTGGCTAATATCATCTAAGTGGGAAGCTTTCTCAATGTTTTCAAATACTTGAATAATAATTATCTCAATAACTTCCTATCTATGGTTTTTAAATTGGGGAAATCTAGTCGAGTCCTGTTCTTATTTAAAATATCTTTGGTATTGAACAATTTTTTTTTCTTGTAGCTATATTGGTGTAATAACAATTCATGAGACCACTTTCAATGTGCTTAGATGGTTTTGGAACACAATGAAATGCAATTCTCCATGTTCACCCCATCTGTTAATATGAACAAAAGAAGGAGTTTCTGTAATCAATTATTTCAAACAATGTAATTCATCAAGGTATACACATTTAAGGGAATCATGTTATTTCTTGATCATTGGATGTCCTGAAACATGAAAAGATTCCAAGTCAATTTGGAACAAAAACCCATCTATTACCTGGAAAAGAATTTGATATTCATCATATGGTAATAATTTTACTTTTAAATGATGAATAGTATTCCATTTGTTGTGGAAGATATCATGAATTCAATCTTCTGTCAACATCTTTTGAAGTTTTTATTGAGAGGTGGAAAAAGGCCAGAACATGACTGTTATTTTACCCATAGATAGTTGTTTCTATAGGTTCAACATATCCTCTTCATCTTTTTTGAGAGGTTTCTTAAACTAGTACGACTAAAGTGGACACTTATCGATCAATTTACCACATGTAATGAGATCAGATGGTGTTTTATATATTATATTTTAAGGGAAATGTTCCAAGGGAGGTTCAAATAATGACTATAACCTTGCGATATCTTCTGGCTGAGAATGTATTTCACCTTCCTGTAACATGGCATCATACATGACTGGCTTTAGGTTTGAAAGTGCCTCAAGATAATAGCGCTTTCTCATCACTACATTTCCAGTTGGATAATTGTCTAGATAATGTGAAACACTAATGCAGAGAGAACATTCACTTTTAATTTCATTATGGGTACGAGCACCATGGTGGAAAATAGTAAAGGCTAAATCCACTTGCTCCTTAGACTTTTGGCCACATGATGGTTTACCGTGGATCCCATCCAGATATAGGTTCTCGATATTAACCATATTTTCCTGAAACAATCACTTCCGGAATAAGTGTTTGGTGAGGAAAATCAGAATTACTACTACTACTCCAATAATTTTGTGATTGGAGGTTAGGATCAAGAACTGTAATAGATAAATGTTTTAGGGATTCAAAAACTCCATCATTAAGGGGATCCAAATTGCATATCAACTCTTGATTTTCCAACTATTATTGATGATACTCTTTATGATACTCCTTACACATAGTTGGGTTGAATTTCTATGATAATTGGTTATAATGGATAGGTGTATGTGGCTACCTTGGAGTGTCCATTAGAATTGGATGATTCACTTCAATCAGAATGGGTGTATGTTCCCTATCCGATTGTCTGTATGATATGGGCGAGTAGGCCACATAACCCTCCGTAACATGAACTGTGGTTTGTATCTACTCTGGAATGTAATTCTAATGATTCATCCTATGTATGGGTATAAAATTATGTGTTTTCCCTCTGGTGCTGCTGAAGTTTAGATTATGATATTCTAGCCACCTTCTAGTGTAGGGGAAAGAATTTGTGTCTTCCCTTTCACCATTTGAAAAATTTGTTTGGTCACATCAGTGGCCAGAATGGTAAAATACGACCATTCTGTATCTATAATAGGTTTATATTCTGACTTATGTCCTCTGTTTCCTAACAGTGGATACTAACAGTACTCGTGTGTGGGGGTAGAGAGTCGAGTCTTCCCCAGGTTCATCATCGGAGCATCCCGACTGACTTCTCTGTGTGCTTCCAAATGATACAATTAGTGGTATTGATGGATTCTGGAAGCTGTAGGTTCCTATAGGCTATTTTCCGTCAAGAATTGTTAGTAGACTTCATTTAATGATTACAGAAAAGACTATTGGCATGCTTGGTGAGTGTAGTCAGGTGTATGATCCTACAGGCAATTTTCCACCACATTTGGTTGGTGGGCTTCCCATAATGAAGCTAGAGGAGTCTACTAACTGAATGATAGATTATAATTTGTTTTATATTTCTTCTCACAGAATTCCATTGGATGTGAATGGTGGTATTGTTTGGGAACTTCCAGTTTAGGCTGTTGGCTATCTGAGTTAAGGACGATGGGTGTATTTGCTCGTTCGCAATTTTCCACCAAGCTGTGTTGATGGAATTCTCAAGAGGGGGAAAAGGTAGAAAACATAACCATGTTGGCTGAATGTCTTCCCCAATAGTTCATCATTCGTGATTGGTTTTGAGGGACCTAGTTCGGAAAACTGAAGATAACACCCTCATCATGTTGAGTGTATGATGTCGTGTGGCATTTGCAATAGTGACTTTTGGAAGGAGCCCTTTGTAAGTACCCCTATGTCTTTAGGATGAGTCCATGGATGGAATCTTGGTCAAAATTCTAGGAAATTGAGTGGGATTGGTGATTGTTTTGGGGATGATCTCTCGAAATGATTAAAGATGGTGGTTGGAACCATCTATTTATGTTCCCCTGGTCATTGCTGAATGGATGATCGGCAGTGGTTCTTGATCCAGAGGACTTTTTGGGAAGCCTCCAAGGTCAGGATAGTACCCTCTTGTTTGTAGTTACAAACCAGTGTATTAGAGACCTATTATTGAAGATTTTTAGTTGGTCATTTCCACCTTCGATCAGACGAGGATCAATCTTGGGCAACTGTCTGGGAATTCACGTGTACAAACATGAAATAATCCATTAGAAAAAAGGATTTAATGGAAAAAAGTGCATGTATATATGACAGATAAAAATAAAGAACTCCAGAAAATTAGAATCATTTGTATGAACACACGCATGGTATATTTCCTTTTCTATACCTATTTTATCAGTTGATAGGGGCTTTACAGATATGTAACACTATTATCATTGTAAAGGATTAATGTCGGGTTCACCGTTCCCCCCCCCCCTCCCAGAATGAAAGATTTGGTTAGGATTCTCAATTTTCAAAATGTTTCTAATATATATTTTTTATGGAACTAAAAACACCCAACTATTCTATATTCAAAGGGACCTACATTCCAAAAGCAGGTTCTTATTAAGGATTTTGACCCACGATTTTTAAGAACTCACATTGATCAACAAGATGGTTGGTCTAGCTCAGTACACCCTTTTGGGAGGAATTTTATTCCAACACTGGGATTCTCTTATTGATTTAAGACATGTTCATGAATCTTTATTAATTGATGAAGCGTAATGTAGTTTTATCTCAAAATTATCAATAAATTATTATCATATATGGAAATCAAAATAATTTGTAAGTATTCAAGGAGCATCATTATATGAGATATGTGTGTGTATTTGAAGTTATCTATCAACTTTATCATCTCGTATAATTCTTATAAATTCGTTTGTCCTTATAATGACAATTCTTTTTTAAGCCACTCAATGGGGAACTCTAGAAATTATCATCACCCTAGGATAAGGAAGTAGTTTTGATATTGGGATTGAACTGATCAATGATCTTCTTACGTATCCTTTTGAAATGAATCAGAACCTACATTTTTTGATGTCACATAGTGGGAAAAATATTACATTTTAAGGCTATGTGCTGAGGGCCTTCCCAAGGAGTATAATTTCATGTGGCAATGACATCTAGGTGGGAGGTTCCTAGACAAATCTTGGTGTGTAACTTATGAGGATGAAACCTAAGGAGTCTAGAAATGATATGAGTTTCCAAGATAGATTAGCCCCTTATAAGAATGTGTCTAGAGAGAAAATGGTTAATTTGGATTTTTGGGTTTGATCCTTAGGGGGGCTTCCTATGTATCTTGTTTGGATGGGAATCAAAGCCCACATAGTTCGGTAAGTGTCACAGGGGAGTTCGATCCTTTGAAGGAAATAGTTTAGGACATTCCCCTAATTATGATTCCCTTGTAATATGATATAGGGGAGATGTTTTAACTCATGGAGATCCGTGGGGGACTTATTTAGGGACCGATTCCTAATAAGGATTCCCTAAATAAGGGAATTAGGGTTGGATTCCTAAGGAAGATATCTGTTGGGATCAGTCCCTAGGTGAAGGCTTCCTATGTATCCCAATTATGGTGGGAACCAGAGTCCATATAGTTTAATATATGAGGGAGATTTTGTGGATTATGTGATCATAACAGATCTCTAAGACCAAGTGAGTCATTCTATGTGTGACTAACAAGAGTATGTAAAAGATTCAACAAAAAAACTCAATTTCTCCTCCGCTGATCAAAGAGGAAGGGCCTACATTAAAATAAGCCACTGAAATGGTGGTTGAGGGCCCAGAGAAATGAACCCCTCAATGTCAATTGAAGATGGTGGTCATTGGGTCTGGCCCAAATGGATTGGGGATTACATTAAGAGTGATTCCATAAAAAGGATCCCTTAGTGATACAAAGATATCATTCCCAATGGTAGCGAACACCAACTATGGTATCACTCTTCATACAGTGGATAGGAGGATCCAAGTCTCAATGATTAGGTGTGGAAGATAGAGTCTTATCCCCCAAATTTGAGACTGGTAACTTCACAACATTTTCTCTAGGGAATGGTTTTCTGTGTCCACGAATATCATGATCCACAGACACTTCTATAATTCTTACCTTATGGTAAGAAAAGTGTGGTAAACCCTTGTCCACTAATATCTCAATCCAAATGGGAGACACGTTGATGTGCCTTTCCCAATGGTCTGAAAATCAAGAGGTATTAGTGGGGGTTCCAACATGGTCACATTTAGGTAAAGGATCCAATGATGGAGTGTCCCTACAATGAATGGCTTAAAATTTGGCATAAAGGTTAGCTCATTTAGGGGGTTCGTGTAGGTATTTCATGTAGGTATGACACACTAGTTAGAGGAGGACTAGAAATTTCATAATAAAGGAAGGATAAACCTGTGAAAGCTTGATATGATGTGCGAAACAGAAAATTATGACATAAAAACTTGGGTGATGTTTTAACTTAAGAATCATGGGTGTTTCTTGATATACATTAATGAATATCATGTTGGTATTTTCTTATAGAATGGACCATGAATTGGTGACATATTATTTTGGAAGGAGTGTTCTAAAATAAGTATCTCATATTTCAAACCATTAAGGAACTAAAATCCTATTTATCCCCTTCAATTATCTCTTATATCATGTTTTTGATATTTATATAGGAAAAATAGTGGACCTGGGTAAAAGATCTATGTAGTGAGAGCATCAAGAGTTCTTATAACATTTCTAGTTGATGAAATTGGCTACCCAAGGGTCCTATTTATAAGAATTTAAGAGGGATATTGGAAAGGAATTTCTACACATAGGTCATGGGCATAGAACCTCCACATACATCCCCTATGAAAGGGTGAATAATATAAACTACTACAAATGTATGATGGAGTAGTTCCTCAAAGTAGGTACATTTAGATCATACTCACAAGAGCTACACTGGATGCTTGTTTTGTAGGTATGATTTGTAAGCCGTTTTAACTAGATTTATTTACATCCTTTAAATTTCACTGACAGATTAACATACCTTATGTTATATTTTACAATACATTTTCTTTTCATTATTTAAAAAGGAGTTTCAAAGTGTAATGTAGGGGATGGATCTCTAGGATCATGTTTCCTTTTAGTAAGTTGGGATGGTGGTGATATATTTCACATAGAGATGGGCCCATGGGATTATTGGGGTTTCATGTTGTTGGTCATTAAGTATGTTTATATAGACCTTGTTATCCTATTGTAAGATGTTATATTTGTGGTTTGGTTATTTCACTTGTTATTCATTATGGATATATATTTTGATAGTCAATTTTTTTCCATATTACTGGTTTTTTGTTGATGGTGAAATATCCACAATATTTTTTTAAATGATATGATGGTTCTTATCACCATCCTGTGGTGATTGAGAACATGCTTTGGGCCTCATAGAGGGCTAATTTGGGTGACATTATAGGTTAATCATGGTTAGTATACAATACTACAAATATGGAATTTGTCATCACTTGAAAATGGATTTAACAGCGTTAGAAAAGCGTTGTTAATCGAGGCAAAGATAGGGGTTCCCTTTTATCAGCACAATGAAAAGTGCTAAAAAAGGAACCTTTTATCAGTGCTAAAAAGTGTAGATAAAAATGGCTTTATCAGCCCTAAAAAAGGACTAATAAAAGACGCCTTATATCAGTGATTTTTTAAAAGCACTGATAAAAGATAAAAAACATTAAAAAAATAAAATTCTACAATTCTCAGAGGGGCTTCAACAGTTCTTGAAACCCCCCTTCAACAATACCCCACCTCCCACTAAACAATTCATGCCCTAGATACCCCTTTCCATTAATATCACCCCACCCCCTTTAACAGTGCTAGACCTTATTCCCCACCCCCGCGCGCGTCTTGCTTCCCCCAGGATTCGAACTCGTGACCTATTTCCCACATGCCTAAGCCTTTACCACTCCACAATATTGATTTACTCTTCATTTTTTAATATTTCAATTAATTTATATATATATAGTTATATTTACACTTATATTAATATATATATGTACATATATATTAACATATATATATATATTAATTTTATTATATATATTTAGTTACATTAATATATATATATATATATTTAGTTATATAAATATATATATTTAGTTATGTAAATATATGAATTTAGTTATATATATATTTATATATATATCCTATGATAATATATATATTTATATTAATATATTAATATATTTATTAGTATAATAATATATATTTATAAGATCTGTTTTAAATACCTTTAAAAAATATTCTTTTTGTGTGTGTTTATAAATAACGAAATAAATACATATATACAACACCCACAAACACACATATTATTTGTGTATTTGTAAGTATACTTATAAATATTAATATATATTTACAAATATTATATATTTATATGTATATACATATGTTTATAATATATAGATAATATATATCAGTTTGTCAATATAGATGCACACAAATACACACACACACACACACTCACACAATATTGGTATATAAATATTAATATATTTTTTATTTTAAATAAAATTGATATAGGTTTTTTATTTTGATAATACATATATATTGAGAAATATACTTTATATGTAAATATGATTAATTATTTATTTATAAAATTAAATTTGTATGGATAATAAATCAAAAATAGGTATATATTCTTATATAATTCATTATAATTATCCTTAAATTGTGAAAAAAATAAAATTTCAATTACATAATATCAATATAAATTTAAACCCTTGGAATAAATTCATTCCGCAGTGAAAAAGGTCAAAAAGACCCCCTATAATGAGACTGAAATTCCATCGAATTTTAAAATATTTATGTATCCATCAAAACACATGGTTGGAGGATTTTTGGGCATTTAATGGCCTCAAAAAATGTCACATAATCTTATCTTGGGACATAGCACAGAGATATCGTCACAAGATTTGATTTGATATGTTGTAGAGCTAAAACGGACACCCAGATCAAAAGTTATGGTCGTTTGAAGTTTGAGTTATGTTTTCAACTAATTTTTGATGTTTTGTTTTATTTTTTTTGTCTTTATATTGTAATTAAATGATTATTAGAAGATTATAATTAGTAAATTATTAATTAATAATTTTTTACGATATTTTATAATCCATTCTCACAACATATGTTACATATTAAGGGAAAAATATTATTTATACTTATCTAAAACGTATTTAAAAAATATATATTATAATTATATCAATATAAATATACTTATATACCAAAATATAATTTTTTATGAAATATAATATTTCTTAAATATAAACGTTATCTGTGTTGTAATTCCCCGACCCTAGTTACCCAGAGTCGGTGCATTATTACATAACATTGGCTTGATCACAAAAGATCAATTCTCTAAAGACAGATTAGTTTAGTAGCCTTGGAAATACTAGATACATTCATATTTTTTACATTACATTATAAAATGAAAAAATATAATAACATAGTCTCCATAGTCCACACTCATATCCCTTATACTATCCCTACATTTCAGTTATAATATTTTTCTTCTCATCCTGGGCAGAGTAAAACATAAAAAGGGGTGAGCTCAGATGCTCAGTAAGGATAAAAATATAACTGAAACATTCATAAATAAGAATAAACATTTAAGAAAGTTTATAAGAATAAAACAAAAGCCTCTTAAACTTGAAATTCAGAAAAATATAGTAAAGATAAAACCAAATAATTCCATTCACTTATTCACATTGATATTCTACTAGTCGAATAATCACATGCAATATCAATACCCACTTTAATAATAATGGAATTCATAATTATAGGCTTCATAACCACAGAGTCAAGGAATTGTTCCAATACTAAAAATAAGATTTTGTCAAGGCCTTCTACCAAGACATCAGTTTGTCTCATGATACCTATCGATGCATCGAGGAGCTGTAGCAGGCTCCACCCGTCAATTACTAAGTCCAATGCATTCCTCATATGAAAATGATTAAACATAAAATAAAAAATCATATTAAAACTATCATAAAAAATATCAAAGCTTAATCTATAAACATGAATTGTATAAAAATAAACCATTCACATTCAAACAATTCACAAAACCATCAATACAATATAGAGGTTTTGTGTCATAAAAAATCAACTTCAAATAAGCTTATAATCTATTAAAGGATGTTGACATAGATGAAATCAGAACTTTTTTTCAAGAAATATCTCTTTCTATTTTGAAATCATTTCAAAGTCATAAAATTATAAAAAAAACATTTAGTTTGAAAATATTCTTATAAGCTTGTATGGGAAGCTTCTACAATGTTATAATGGTGGAAAATAGTCGCACCCACTGTATATGTTAAAAATACATTCTTACATTAATTTTGTTGAAAAGGACCTAAGGTACCTTATTTGGAAAACAACAGAAAGATTACTTTGAAAACATTTTATAAATATTTAAACAAGGGTATAAGTGACATTAACCCATAGTTTAGTAAATAATAAAAATTTTTGGGAATATATTTTTGATAAACAAGGATGTGGATGATAAAGAGGTCCCAGTATATTCTTACGTAAAAACAACCTCAGATAATAAAGAGATTGTGAAGTTAACCCTTACCTTATACTTTTCCTTCATCAAGGATACGTTAACATCCATTATAATAGTTAAATAATTGTTATTAAATTATACAATAACTATATACATAAATATTATATCGTACATGATCTTCTAATATTACTTTGTTAGTGATATTTCAGTAGTATCATCGTTTCTGGTGTTAACTGATTCATTTTCCTTTATATGCTTGTTTATGTAAGTAATTTTATTTATGGATAGGATTTAAATTTTTCTTGTTCATAATGATATTACGTATTTAAAAATTATTTTTAATTATCAAATGAAAATTACTCTTGAATGGATATGATGGGGAATGAATCTCATCGTATTGGTGGAGAAGGTAATCCGTACGTACGCACGAGCGACAATATCACTATTTTGATTTAAAATCATATATAATTGGATGGTATATCATATATACAGAATCATTATCATTTTATATTTATTATTTACACCATTTATACTCATTATTATACCCATCCAAATGATGAAGTGTTTGAATAACAAACCACACCATGACGTGGAGACAGTAATCCATACGTACGCACGTATGGTGACTTTGTGATTTATAGGTTGAATAGAATAATGAATATGGTTATAAAATTTTTATAATAACATCAAATTATACATAAGTTACTATATTTATTATTTATAATGGAAACAACAAATAAATAGGAAGTGGAAGAAGAAAAGAACTTGAATGAGGTGATCAAATATTTACCTCTTCTTTGGGTTCTTCCTTTTGATTTAATCAAAATGGATTATTTGGTTGGCTATCTGACTAAATGACGGCCTCTAGGATGAAGGAATAAAATTTTGGAGGATATTTGGTCAGGTTTTGGCCGAGCATAATGGCATTAAATGCGTGAATATGAGAGAATGGGAAGTTCCCTTTTATAAGAGAGTTGAGGGTCACTTTCGGAAAAGTTTGAAATATTTTTTTATAATAAATTATTTTTCAGCTTATAATGGATAAAAAATGAATTATTTAATGACTTTGGTGGGTATGGGTCGAATACCTCTATACCAATAGGTGTTATATAGGTTTAGGTCATCATATTAACCTAATATTTTAGATTTACCTCTTTATTAAATAGTTTGACATTTACAATGTCTCTTTGTATTTTTATATTATGTGGTTAATAAACATACTATAAACATCCATGATAATCCCAAGTGGTTCATTAATGAAATATTTACTATTATTTAAACCATTTGGCAGAACTGTAGATATTTTGGAATAGAATACTAATTAAAAATATAATTTTTTTAGAAACTCTTTTATGTCAATTTTGAAACTATTTGGTATTTTTTGTTAAATTCCTTAAAGAATTATTACATAGAAAAAAATTAATTTAATCAACCATAACATGTCATACTAATCAATAAAATTAGATTAATTCATTAAAATTCTCAAATTAGATTTATTTGGATATTTATAATATCAATTATTTTAATCATTCATTAATTAGGTAATTATTTCATCATCATTGTGTCATAAATAAATTTATTTATTTAATGTCAAAAATGTATAAATAAAATTCCATTATTTAGGAATTTTTTTTACTTTCTAATGAATATTTATTGTAGAATTAATCGTATTTATATCCCTATATTAAAAATTCATTAGATATTAAACTTTGATTATAACTCTTTTAACTCTTCTTTAAATAAAATAATTATAAATGTCCTAATCTAATCCATTTGGAACTAATGGATCATATTTTATTCCAAAGGTTTTTTTTCATTGAATTACACTAATATAATAGATTTAGTACATGTGTTAGTGTTATTAGGATATCATTTTTACCCATAATTACTCTATTTACTTTTAACCGTGGTGAATAAAACTAAAAAGTTAATATACACCATAAATTATATTCATCTTATTTAGATGCATTTTACTTAATGATATTAACCATGTCTCTCATATTTTTGAAATTAAACTCACTGAAGTGGTAAAATTATGTTTTATGCAAATTTGAAAATTCTTTTATGAGGTGGGTAAAAAACGGTAAAAAGTTCAATAAAATTTTTTATATATCTAAAATCATTATAAAATGACTACAATGATTTACATTAAACTTATATAGGTATTATGTATTTATTTTGAAATAAAATAAATTTAAATAATGTAAATTGTTATATAAATAAAAAGTCGGTTTTAAATAATATCTTAGTGTATTTCACTATTCATCAAAAATTGAACATTTTCAGAAAAATACTAAAAATTCACCATAAGCTAATTTTGATATTCTGAATCTAAAAATGAAGTCTATTTTGAAAGTTAAAATTCATAAAATTTCAATAAGTGTATATTAATATTCATAACGGCTAGATTGATTGTTCGGAGTGTGTTAGAATCTCGAAGTTGCATACACTGCAAGCTATTGCATTATTCAAAGGGAAACCATCCATGGAAGATTGAGGTGTTACATTGTTCCCTCATTCAAATAATTTTTTCCTCGAAATTTCTATAAACCTACAACACAAAAATATTATGGTGGTTCTTCATCGTCTATTCCTCTGGTTCTCACATTGCCTCTTCATTCTTATGGTTTCTCCATAGAACTTTTTCCAGATGATTCCTTTAGATTATCAGCACTTGTTCTCTTGTATCAGGAATTTTGACAAGCTCTTCACAATAAGATATATCATGTTCCAGTTCAATTTCTCATAGGTGAGTACATGCATTGGATTAGGCCTGAATTTTCTCAACAGTGAAATGTGGAACACATCATAAACTTTGGAGAGACTTGTAGGAATTTCTATTCGATAAGCTACAACTCCAATTCGTTCTAGAATTTGGAAAGGTCCGATGTACCTGTGACTCAATTGACACTTCTTACCGAAACTTATAACTCCCTTCCATGTAGATACTTCATGAAAACATGGTCTCCTACTAGAAATTCCAAATCCTTCCTTTGGTTATCACCATATCTTATTTTCCTACTTTGGGATGCTTTGATGTGGGTTTGGATAACCATCACCTTTTCCATTGTTTCCTCAACAAGTTCTGGTCCTACAATTTTTCTTTCACCAACATCATACAAATAATTTGGTGTATGAAATATCTTTCAATATAACGCTTAATATGGTGTCATATGAATACTTGAATGGAAACAATTATATTAGGAAAATTATACCAGAAGTAAATATTGATCCCACATACCTTGAAAGTCAAGTGAGCAAGATCTTAACATGTCTTCTATGGTTTGAATAGTGCGTTCTGATTTTCCATCTGTTTGAGGGTGGTAGGCAGTTCTCAAACGAAGGACAACATCCAGGTCTTTCTGAAGACATTTCTAGAATCTTGATGTAAAATGGGGATCTCGATTAGAAACAATTGATAAGGGTGCTCCATGAATTTTTATTGATTCATTAACATATAGTCTTTCTAGACATTCAAGTGGTAAATCACTTATCATTTCAAGAAAATGTGCTGACTTGGTATGATGATAAACAATGACCCATATTTCATCATTCCTTTAAGGAGTATTCAGTATCCTCATGACAAAGTCCATCGTTATATTATCCCATTTCCACTGAGGCTTGGGAATAGGATGCACGATTCCTCTAGTTTGTTTCCATCCAGCTTTCACTTGTTGAAAAACCATACATCTTGACACAAAATCCGCAAACTCCCTCTTCATATTGTGCCACAAAAAATGTTCCTTCAAATCATTATAAATCATAGTGCTACCAAGGTTTATAGAGAAATTGGAGATATGAGCATCATCTAACAATTCCCTTTTTAGATCTGCTATATCGGGAACACAATGTCTCTTCCCAAATTACAAAATCATGTCTTCATATATGAAGTCACCAAATATCCCTTCAGTCACAGCTTTATTCCTCTTTTGAAACTTTTCATCACCATCCAAAGAACTTTTTATCCTTTATAGTAAAGATGGTTTGGAAACCATTTGAAAAATTATTGATGTTTCACCTTCCATGATTATTCCCATATCCATTTTCCCTATTTTCTTTGAAAATAGGACCCCTTTTAACTTTCATCTTGTTCAATGCTCCATGATCCTTTCTAATCAAAGAATTTTCCACCTTATTTTCCTTCCCTGGGTGGTATGTATTGTGAAACAATAATCTTTGTGTTGTTCAAGCCATCGCCTTTTCCTCATGGTGAGTTCTTTTTGTGATAAAATATACTTCAAACTCTTGTGATCAGTACAAATCTAAAAATTTTAACCATAGAGATAGTGTCTACATATTTTTAGAGCAATGATTACATCTGATAACTCATGATCGTGAGTAGGATAGTTTTTCTCATGAATTTTTAGTTTTCGTGATGCATAGGAAATAACTTTATCATTCTACATAAGGACACAACCAAGTCCATTCTTTGAAGAATCACTATTAATAACAAACCCATCATTCCCTGATGGTAGATTCAAGATAAAAGCATTGAATAATACTCTCGTCAGATCCTCAAAACATTCTTCACACTATTTTTTCCAATAAAATTTAACCCCTTTACATGTGAGCTTGGTTAATGTGTTAGCCAATCGGGCAAAATTCTAGACAAAATGCCGATAATAACATACTAAACTAGTAAAATAGTGTACCTCAGTTGTACTCTTCGTGCTGACCATTCTTGGATTGCCTTTTTATTTTAAGTATCAACAGATATTCCATCCTTAGATAAAATATGTCAATGAAAAGAAATCTCTTGAAGCCATAATTCACAATTTCTAAACATCCTGAATAATTCATTTCTTCTGAGGGTTTTTAGGATGGTGCACATGTGATTTTCATGATCTTCATAGCTTTTCGAGTATACCAGGATATTATCAATAAATACCACGAAAAATTCATCAAGATATTCCTTGAAAACTCTATTAATTAGATCCATGAAAATAGAGGGTGCATTAGTTAGCCCAAAATGAATTACTGTAAACTCATAGTGCTAGTACCTGGTTCAAAATGATGTTTTCAGAATGTATCCCTTCTTCACACCCAACTAATGATATCCAAATCGAAGGTCAATCTTTGAAGAATATTTATCTCTATGAAGATGTTCAAATAAATCATCAATGTGGGGTAGGGGATACTTATTCTTTATTGTTATGGCATTGATCTCCCTATAGTCAATGTAGAACCTCATATGACGGTCTTTCTACTTAACAAAAAGGATAGGGGCTCCCCATGGAGAAACACTGGGGATAAGAAATACCTTTTTACTCAATTACTCTAGTTGTTTATTTAGTTCCACTATTTCAATAGCAGTCATTCTATAAGGGGTCTTCGATATGTGCCTTGAACTGGGAATTAAATCAATGGAAAACTCAATTTCTCGTTCTAGAGGATGTCCAGGTAAATCCTCTAGAGACAGATAAACATATTCTTACATAATAGGTCCGTCCTCTATTTGAATATTATTATCCTCTCCCATAATTATTTCATTCTCATCCTCCCCAATAATTGATTTTAGTAGAGCTACTGGGGGAGGATCTTGATAAGAATCGGGTGGTGACATTTCTTCTCTAAAGATAAGGTACTCCTTATCATCATCGAAAATTGTAACCTCCTTCTTCTTACATTAAATTTTCGCATCATGGTATGAAATCCTATCCATATCGAGGATTATATCAAATTTAGTCATGTTTATGACATTGAGATCAGCAGATAAAGAACATTTATAAGCCCTGATGGGAACTGATTCAAAATTTTTTTTTTTGCGATGATAGTTTCCTTAGGTGTTCTGACTGAAAACACCCTTTTTAAGTCAAATTGAAAATATCTAGTTTTCTAAGCAAACTAGGAATATATGAAACAATGAAATGATCCAGAAACAAATAAAGCATTGGATAAAATCGAGGAAACCATTAAATTACCTGCCACCACATATCTCGGATCATCAACCTCAGCAGTAGTGATCACATAAGCTTGACCTTGCACCATTGACATTTTCTAAGGTATGTTCCCTTGGTTCTTAAGACATTCATTTTCATAATCCCTATTTTCTTTAAAATTATAGCATTCTACATTGACAGCCTCTTTCTTCCCCTTACAATCACGAGCATGGTGGCCTTTTTCACCAAACTTCTAACAGACTCCCATTCCCTTCAGGAAAGTAATGGGGTGTTTCATCCCACATTTACTGGAGGATGGATATTCAAATTTTTTCCTTCTTCCCCTTATTTCCATTTCCAGAGTACTCAACAGATCTCTTCTTCTCCTACTTTTCACTAATGTCATAATACTATAAAATTATATTTCTATCTTGATAGCACATGAGACAATATCTTCATATGATGAGAAGGATTGTGAGACTAATGCTCAAAGAAGAAATGGTTTTAACCTATAAAATAATCGATCAATCATAATCTTTAGGTTACGTAAATAATTTGATGCATGCCTTTCTAACCTTGTAATGTTAGCCTCATATTTTGTGACATTCTCATCCTCTTTTTGCCTCAGACTCAGAAATTGTCTTTCAATATCTACTCAATGGTCACGAGGAAAGTATTTTTCTACTAAAATATCTTTAAACTCCCTCTATTATATATTTTATACTTCATAATCTTCCATTGTTTTTTGAATCAATGACCACCATTGATCTGCATCTCCCATGAGGCGATAAACTGCAATGACAACATTATCCATTTTGCAGCTCCCCTAAGCGGGGAATGTTTTATTTAAGAAAATTATCCATTTCTTAGCTAAAAATGTATTTTTTGTACCATTGAATGTTGGAGGTTGTTTCCTCATGAATTGGTCTAACATTGATCCTCCATGTTGTGGATCATGGTGCTCCGTATAGGTAATGTTATTATTCATAAACTAATTGAGTTTTCCCAATATGGTGATAAGCTGATCAACACCAGTTGCTTCACCATATCCACTATAATTATCTTGAGTAAGATGGAAATTCCTACATGGATTATGTACATTGATATGGTTTCCATTCCTTTTACTAGGCTCCATTTCTACCCAATGGCATGCACTAGATTAGTTTATGAATCCTAATACATAATTCCAAACTTGTAAAATAATTAACATAAATTGAACAGTTTATGGATATAATTCATAATCAGAAAAATGTTTTCATTGAGGATGTATATACTCATAAACCCTTTATAATGGTTTGTAATGAAGATGATAATTATCCTAATAATATCCCCCAGTAGTGGCATAACCAAGAGTGTAGCAAGGCCCGTTTTCATGCACCAGTTCTCATTTCAGTCTAGCTCGGAGCGATGATTTCAGGTTTTACCTCGAGGTATATATGTTCTAGTGCCACCTCTACCTGCTCGTATCAAGACAGGGTTGTATTGCTTAGAAAACACACAAAATCTCTAAAGTACCAAAATTCTAGGAAGTTCTTCTTTACTAATCCTCAAAGTCTATCTTAGGATAATGTTCTCTAATTAGGGTTTTCCTAAATCATGATTCCAAGGTTTTTACTAAATATCCTCTGATACCAACTATAACGCCCCAACCCTATTTACCTAGAGTCAGTGCATTAATACATAACATTAAAACGAACACAAAAATCATGTCTTGAAAGACCAATTTGTTTAGTAGCCTTGGAAATACTAGATACATTCATAAGATTTACATTACATTATAAAATTGAAAACTACAACAACAAAGTCTCTATAGGCCACACTCATATCCCTTAGACTATTCCTGTAGGTCAGTTATAATATACTTCTTTGCATTCTGGAAAAAATACAACATAGTAAGGGTTGAGCTCAGTTTCTCAGTAAGGGTAACAATATAGCAGAAACTTTCATAAATAAGAATAAACATTTAAGGTAATGTATAAGACTAAAACATAATCCTTTTATACATGAAATTCGGAATAATATGAAAAAAAATAAAATCAAATAATTCCACTTACTTATTCCCATGGATATTCTAATAGTCTAATAATCACATTCAATATCAATATCCACTTTCATAATGATGGAATGCATAATTCCAGACTTCATAACCACATAGTCAAGGCTTTGTTCCAAGACTACAAATAAAATTTTTTCAAGGCCTTGTGTCAAGTCACTAGTTTTCCTCATGAGACCTTCTGACACATCGAGGAGAAATATCGGGCTCCACTCGTCACTTACTATGTCCAATGCCTTTGTCATGTGAAAAGGTTTAAACAAAACATAAACAGTCGTATTAGAACTAGCATATGAAATGCCAATACTTCATCCACAGACCCTGAATGGTATAAAAATAACACATCCACAATAAAACATATCACAAAACCTTCAATACAATATGGAAGTTTTGTATCATAATAAATCAACTTCAAATAATCTTACAATCCATCAATGGATGTTGACATAGATGAAATCAAATCTTTTTTTAGAGAAATATCTCTTTTTATTTTGAAATAAATTTAAAGTCATATAGTTATAAAATAAAAAATTTATTTTGAAAATACTCTTATATGATTATAAGGGAAGCTTCGACGATGTTATAAAAGTAGAAAATATTTTCACCCTCTCTATAAGTTAAAAACATTCTTACCCTACTTTTGTCGAAAAGGTCATAAGGTGACTTGTTTGGAAAACAACATAAAGATTCCTTTCAAAAAAATTTATAAAAATTCAAAAAAGGGTATTAATGACATTAACCCGTATTCTAGGAAATAGTAAAAATATTTTGGAATCCATTTTTAAGAAACATGTATGTGGATGATAAAGAGGTCCCAGTAGATACTTACATAAAAACAACATCGGATAATAAAGAGATTGTGAAATTAACCCTTAAATTATACTTTTCCTAGGTCGAGGGAACTTTAACCTATTATATAATAGTTAAATAATTTTTATTAAATTATACAACAAATATATACATAAATATGATATCATATATGATCTTCTAATATTTCTTTGATAATGATATTTCAGTAGTATCATCGTTTCTGGTGTTAACTGATTTGTTTTCCTTTATATGCATTGTTATGTAATTAATGTTTGTTATGTATAGGATGTATCTTTTTCATATTCAGAATGAAATTAAGTCTTTAAAAATTATTTTTAATATTCAAATGAAAATTAGTCTTGAATGGATATGATGGAGAATGAATCTCATCGCGTTCATGGAGACTGTAATCCGTAAGTACGTACGAGCGACAATATCATTATTTGGATATTAAAATAATATATAATTGGATGGTATATCATATATAAAGATTAATTATAATGTTATATTTATTATTTGAATCATTTATACTCATTATTATACCCATCAAAATGATGATGTGTTTGAATAACAAACTACACCATGATGTGGAGACAGTAATCCATACGTACGCACGTATGGAGACTTTGACATTTATAGGATGGATAAAATAATGAATATGGTTGTTCCTTTTTTATAATAACATCATAGTATATATATTATACTATATTTATTATTCTAGAATGGAAATAACACATAATGAATAAGTGGAAGAAGAAAATAATATGAAAGAGGTGATGAAATATTTACCTCTTCTTTGGGTTCTTCCTTTTGATTGGATCAAAAGTTCTCCTTAAGATTGCTTTCTAACTAATGGAAGGCCTCTATGATGAATGGAGGAAAGTTATGAGGATATTAGGGTAGGTTTTAACTAATCCAAATGGTTTTGAAGGTGTGAATTTGAAAGAAGGGTATGTGCCCTTTTATAGGAGATGTGATGGTCACTTTAGGAAAAGCATAAAATATTATTTTATAATAAAATCATTTTCATCTTCTAATGGCTCAAAAATTATTTATTTAAATTATAAGTTGGTTATGGGACTAAAACCACTCAACCAAGAGGTTTTGGACAGGTTTTGGTCACCATAGTAACCTTATCCATTATATTTTACTCTTAGTTAAATAGTTTGACATTTACCATGTCTCTTTGTATTTTTGTATTATATGGTTAATAAACTTACTATAAACTTCCAAAAGAACCAATAGTGGTTTATTTATGACATATATAATACTATTTAAGACCACTGGATCAACCTTATAATTTTAGGAATAGAATACCAATTAATAATATAATATTTTAAAAAAACTATTTTATGTCAATTTTGACACTATTTGCTATTTTGTTTCTGTTAAATAAATAACAGCATTATTACTTCAAAAAAATTATTTAATTAACCCTAACATGTAATATTAACATAGAAAATTATTTTAATTCATTAAAAGTCTCAAATGGGATTTATTTGGATATTTATAATATCAATTATTTTAATCATTCAGTAGTAAGGTAATTACTGCATCATCATTGTGTCATAAATAAATTTAATTATTTAATGACTAAAAATAATAAATAAAATAACATTATCTAGGAAATATTTGTATATTTATAATGAATATTTATAGTCGAATTTATATTGTGTATAACCCTATATTTAAAATGATTTAGTTATTAAACATTGATTTTAACTCTTTTAACTCTTCTTTAAATAAAATAATAATAAATGTCGTAATCTAATACATGTGGTCCTAAATGATCATATTTTGTTCCTAAGGTTGTTTTTGGTCGAATTACACTAATCAAAAATAATTAGGGCTTGTGGTAGGGTAATTATGATATCATTGTTACCCTTAATTACCCTATTAAATTTTAACAGGGGTAAATAAAAGTAAAAAGTTATTATTCACAAAAAATTATTTTCATCTTATTAAACCAAATTTTACTTACTGATAATAACTGTGTTTCTCAATTTTTTTAAATTCAACTCCATGAAGTGGTAAAATTATGTTTTATGGAAATTTGCAAATTTTCCTTGAAGGAGGTTAAAAGACGATAAAAAGTTCAATAACATTTTAATATATCAAAACGCATTATAAAATGAATCTAATGAATGAAATTGAAATTATATAGATATTATGTATCAAATTCGACTTAAATAAATTAAAATAAAATAAGAAATTATTTAAATAAAAAGTTGATTTTAAACAATAACTCAGTGTGATTCACTATTCTTAAAATATTTAATGTTTTCATAAAATACAAAAAATTCACCCTAAGATAATTTAGATATTATGAATCCAAAAATGAAGTCCATTTTGAAAGATAAAATTTATAAAATTTCAAAAAGTGGGTATTTCTATTCATAACAGCTAGTTTGATTGGTCGTAGTGTGTTAGAATCTCGAAGGTGCATACAATGCAATCTATAACATTATTCAAAGGGAAACATACTATCGAAGCATGGGGTGTTACATGTGTTAGGAAAAAGTGTTGATTATCCCTCTATTAGAACTACTAAAGACAGTGTTGTTAAAGGGCGACACTATAGATATCTAGTTTTTTTGTAGTGGTGGGTTACAATAAATAATTGGAAACATTCATGTGATACTGTTTTCAATAGAAATTAATTGTGGGTAAGGAACATCAAATATCATGTGATAACATATGGAACTCATCATCCATCATTGAATGAAGGGATTTAATATTAATGGATGTCAACTCCTTTCTGAGTGTGTGTGACACTTCAATGGCTTATCTAAATCACCCTTCATCCCTGATACGCAATTTTTATTTTAGGATAAGGTGTTACAAGCCCACTATTGATCAGATATAATATCATTTTGATATATATTCATGTGGATACTGATGTAACATACTAACCTGAGATCCTCTAAACGATGCCCCGAGTTGGTTGGTCACATGCACTCAAGAGAGCCACCCTCTATGATAGAGGCTTCCAAGTTGAATTTTGGTTCTATTATGTTAAAATGGGGATACTATACCCTCATGAGAAATGTAACACAGTCATATCATAAATTAATAAAAAGAATGAAGTGCAATATCAATCAGTAACATAAAAGAAATCATCTAGAAAATAGTAATAATAATCATAACCAAGGGAATTATCATATAAAAATGATGAGCATGTCATGGAGCTATAACAAAGATAGGTAACACATTTAAATAAAAAAAGTACAATAAATTTATCAAAAGTACAAAAATACCGAAAATGTTATCCCTTAATATCATCATGGGCCATGGAGTAGTATTCTCCACCCCTAATCTTATTACACAATAAATCAAGCACCATAAAGAAAGAACATTCCATTGTTCCTACTTGCATCTATAAAGTCTATTTGGGTTCCAAATGGATCTCGAATAGGGTGTGAGATAACACTTCATAGGCTATCACCTACAGTGCCTATAACAAATCTAGTTTTTACATAAAAGAAGAAGTAGTATTCATGTATAATTAAAATAAAAATGCTAAAAGTATAAATGATAATTTTTAATCTACCAAACCAAACTTTGATATGGAAACCATAAATAATTTTTAACCTTAAATAATAAATAATAATTACTATAAGACTATGTCGAGTAATCCACTATCACACCAACATGGTCCAGGATACACGGCCAATGACCAGTTCATCCTCTTTAATTCCACATTGCACATGTATATAATACAGAGTAAAAACATAATTGGAGACCAAGGATCATGTAAAAGGTTTTCAATATAAGCTAGATCTATGTTTTAAAAACCAAGGAATCTAAGTGGGTATTCAATTACATAACACAAACCCCCTCATCAGTTCCATACCTTGAGTCCCCACATCTGTGTCATACCTTGTGTCCCACATCAGAGTCATACTATGTATCCTGCATCATTGTCATACTATTCTATCCGTAATCAACATGATTTGTGTAATGGAACAAGGGTTCAAATCATTGTATATTATCTTTTATGATTAACTCTTAACAAAAATTTCATTACTATTTTATAAACAAACAGAATCCAATTATTCCACTTTTCATTTTTTCATATAAAAATGATAACTTTTTTAAGGTTCTTCCAACCTTTAATAGTCAACAATGCTCTCATATTCAATTCCCAATAATTAAAAGCAAGTTCAACTCAACCTAAAGGTACAATTTCTATGGGAAATGGAAATAACCCACCAAATGGGTGGTTCAGGTTGAGTTCACCAACCTCAAACCTTATATAAGGTTTCATGGCATGAAAAAAAATTTGAACATAAAATTTAAGTGGTTTTTAAATTGGTTAGATTCGCTATCAAGTTTAATCATGTGGAACAATGAATATAAGTTAAAAAACAATAAATATTCGAGAAAGTTATAAACCACCGACCTTAGGCTTGTAGTAGACGCATCGTATATTTCCATCCCTAGGTTTGTCTTGGATCAGATGAAAATGGATGAATATAAGAAGGGATTTAAAAGAGTGAATTTGATCTGACACCAAAATAGTTTCATTTCCAGTGAGATAAATGAATGTAAGAAGGTACAGAAATAGAGCTATTTTTAATTCCTATCCAATGAGATAAATGAATCTCAAATCATAGTCTGTGGAGTGAAGATCCCTCAAATCCTAAGTAATATGGTGTAGGTTTATTTCATGTTTAAGGGGGGGATTCCAATGAATTTAAATATAATGAAGGGTCATACATTTTAATGAAATTAGGGGGAAATTGAAAAATTCCAAAAAATTAATGACGTACAAAGTTTGGATGTACTTTTTCCCAAACTATGTTCCAATAATGTTCATACCATTTTCCATGGATAATAGACATGAATGGTTAGGAAGCATAGTTGTTCTAATCATGATAATCCAATGTTCTCCCCTTCGTGGATCCCTATGGAACCCTACATGATTTTCCCAAACTGTGTGGCCTCTAGTGCACCATTTGTTCAAACTATACACTAACCACATTACTCTATAATTCATATCTCTATAGTTATAAAAATCCATAGAAACTCTTGATTCCTTCCTATGGTGATGAGACACATTTATAAGGATGAAACAGAGTATTCAAACTGATATTTAAAAGTTTGGTACCTCTGAGAAAATACAAGGATCAAAAAATATCTCCACATTAGGGAAACTCACCCCCAAGTTTCTTTTTCATGGGTGATGTGGAATCTAAAAATAGTTCTGACCTCAAGGAACATATGTTTTTCTCTATTTCCTAGGACTCTTAATGTATATGTTTGTGCTTCCAAATCACCCAAACTAGAAGAACTAACATACCTATTATTTTTTTCATTGATCGGTAATATGTATAGGGTACTCATCAAATGATGAATCTACCTAAAACTCTACCTCATATAGATAAATACAGGGAGATTGGTATGAATGATAATGATATAGCTGAGATACGTGTATGATGTCCTGCATGGATCAATAACTCTAAGGTACCTACAACCGATAGGCTACTAGCCTTTCAATTTCAAAAATCTCAAAAGGCAAGACATAATGAGGGGAAATCTTATTATATCTCTGAAACCATCTATTACCCATCCTTGGTGATATATAAAAAAATCGTATCCTGAACCTCAAACTCAATAGGTCATTAATGGTGATCAGTGTTGGATTTTTTTCTAAAATGACTAGTATCCATCAATTTCTTAATCAATAACACTTGATCTAAAGTCTAAATGATACAAATTCTAAGAAACACTACCTCTCCTACCTGTAACTATCCAATTTGTGATCTAAATGGCCTACCATACATTTCCACAAAGGGTTCTATCTATATGGATTCTTGATAAATTATATTATAGGAGAATTAAACCAGGGGTATATGCTTCTCCCATAGACAAGTAAAATTGAGGACACATTCCCTAATAATGTCTTTTAAGATCAGTACTATGTTCTCTATCGTACCATCAGTCTCTAGGTAAAAGGTTGTACTCAGTATCACCGGTGAACCTTTTTCTCTTTGTAACCCATACCAAAACTGTGATGTTAAGTTGGCATCCCTGTATAATACAGTAGAACTTTGAACTCTATGGAGGTGTATGATCACATGAATGTAGAGCCTCACAAAGTCATCCATTGAAAATTTCTCCCAAATAAACACATAATAGTTGAATTTAATAATCTTATCCATAAGGACCAATATCGAATCACTACCTCATGGTGACCTATATAACCCAATCATGAAATCTATGGTGACATTATCTTATTTCCACTCAATAATGGGAAACTATATTAATTGCACCATTTATCACTAATTTTCTACCATAACAATCTAAAAGGTTGTACACATTATAAAAAACTTGATATATCCCACTTTATACTAGACCACCAATACTAGTGTGGTGAATCTTCATATATTATCGAAAGATAGGTATGTAGTACCTAACTTGATTTGAGAGTATCTTAAATTATTTCTACCCATAAATATGTTATATCCCGAATTCTACCATATATATGTACTATTTTATCCATTCCAATTATCTAAATATGTGGTGATTCACCACCTAAAATAATATCATGTAGGGCTAAGGCCTCTTAATAATATAGATACTACATATTAACTCTCTCCAGAAGTGAAGAGGTCACTGATAATGAAACATGTAATGATTTCCCATTATAGTCTTGAACCACCATGTTCATCTAAAAAAATATGGAGATAACATTTCACTCACTACAGGCATATTAAACCACTTGTGTTATATTCATCCTATACACAGCATCGGTAACTACATTACTCTTTTAGGGCATATAAGATAACTCCATGTCATAATACAATAGGTATTAAACCCGCCTTCATTACATACTATTCAATTCATATTTTGTAAACATATTCTTGAGTCGTTTTTTGAATTTATATACCACAATATGATCTTATAATAAAAAATGTCTCCAACAATGTGAGGAATGAAAAGAAGTATCTAAATCAAGATCGTGTGTCAGGTAGTTCCTCTCATATGGCCTTAATTGATAAGAACTATATTCCATAACTCACTCATCATGATTCATAACTACTCATATACTGACACTTGATGTATTAATATAATGTATAGATTCTTCCCAAATCTAGAAGAATCAAGATCGATGCAGAATTCAGCCTTCGTACTAGATTTTGAAAGGATATATCACAAGCTTTGGACCATGAGAACTTTACACCCTTCATAGACAACCAAATAAGTGGTGTATATATGCCTGAAAAGTCTTGAATTAAGGTTATGTAACAACTGGATATAACCAAGAAACTTCATATATTAAATACATTTAATGGATTCTCCTAGAAAAAAACATATCTATCCAACTTTGGGTAAAATGATACTCCTGTCTCTAAGATAATATGAACCAGGAAGTGAATTATATCCATCCAAAAGGTGATCTTTATGATCTTAACATTTAACTGATGCTCTCTCTATATATCCAATATGATCTGAAGATATTTTTCATGGTAGTGTCGAGTGTGTGAATACACCAAGAGACAATCCATGTATACCCCATAAATGAATCCAAATATGGATGGAAAATCTAATTTATCAATTCCATTAAAACTATTTTTGTATTTTTGAGACTAAATAGAATGATCAAATACTCATAAAATCCATATTTATTATAGAGTGTTATAAATGTTATATCTGATTGTCTAAATTGCACTTGATGATAACCTAATCATATATCAATCTTATGGTAATCCATTCCTCTTCATAGTTGGTCTAAGAGATCATATATATATGGAAATGGATATAAGTTCATATTTTTATGTTTTTCACCCAATAATAGTCACCACAGAGCCTTATGGTACCATTCACCTTCTTGGTTAAAAATACAGATGAAGACCATGGTAAAGAACTAGGTCGTATAAAAACCTTATCTTCCAAAATCTTCTGGCTATATCTTAAGATCCTAAAGCCCTATAATAGCCTTATTATTAGGAGTAATGGATATGGGTGAAACTCAAAACACTAGCTCTATGAAAACACTACCCCTATGTCAAGAGTTATTCATAAATATTTATCTGAAGAAATATCCAAAAAATGATCTAAAAATGGTGGTACATATTCTAGTCTTATTCCTTGATCATATTAGTATAACCTAGAAATATGGGATGTCATCCCACCCATACCATGCTATAAGGGTCCATCTATGCTCTCTTGAAAATCCAGTGCAGACTATTTGACTAATACCAACAGAAATTTAGTAACAGATAATATATCTATTCATATTAACGTGTAATTCCAAAAGATATTAATATTCATTGGTATTAAATTCACATTCCGAAATATATTTTTACCATAACATATATATGTTTTTATTAATTGTTTAATACCAAAAATCATTTACCAACAATATAATTTGATGGTTTATCTAATTAATACTGATAATTTTTTTTCCAAAAAATTAATCTATTGTTATTAATTATTATTAACAATAGTTTTTTTTTCAACCTAAAAATGTGTTAATAATATTTATTCACTACAAAAAAATCATTCAAGAATAATTTTTTATATCACTATCATTTTAATGTTTCCTAAAAATAAGGATATTAACCAAACTATTTTGATAAATATTTGGAATATGACACTCCATGTGAAACAGAATCGGATTGGTGTTTTAAATATGTTTTATTTAAAATAAATTATTATATGGGATTTTAAAAACCATTCACATAAACATAAAATTAACACTAAGATTAAAATTTAAAAATCTGTAATTAAAAAAAAGGTTAAAAAACTGAAAGTAGGTTTCTGTATAATGATGCAATTTCACCCCACATCTCCCCTATTCCCCAATCACTTCCCAGTATTCGCCGCTTGCACAATGGTGATCTCCACCTATGCTGACACTCGTGGTTCATCCACATCTACCTCACCCACATCCACACACTCAATTATCTACTATTTCTCAGTCCTTCATCTAATGATGTTTGATTGAATTATTCATCTTTCAACCATACAAATGATGTGAAGGGAGGGAAATGAGAAAAACCCATTTCAGATTCAATTGGTTGATGTTTGGGCCTCTTATCTGGTATTTACTTCTACAATTAATGTTTTAGTCACCTAAAATATTATGTATCTAGTGTTTAAATTGAATTGATGTTATGGTATCAGTGAAATTCTAATGAAACATGACTTCTTATTCCTGGTCCTCTTTTTTTGGGTGATTTTATAATTGTAATTAGACACTTCCATTTGGAAAGGAATTTGATCCCAACATTGAATCGCATTATTGTAGATAAGATTCATCCTCCTTCCAAGACCCCATATAGAATTAATCTCTCTTAGAAAACAGATGGGATAGTCTGGGAAGAGTTGTTTTTGTTTGGTCATGGCCATTATGACACTGTAAGAGTGTTGATCTTTATCAGTTTAAAGATGGGGAATAAGTTCTATTGACTAATTATGGAGGAACTGAAGTTTACATGGTCAATGATAATGTTGATGGTCTTTATGGAGAAATGCTATTCCTGTAAATATTTATGACTGACTTTATCTACACCACACGGATTCTGCAACACCAATCATAACTAGCTATTTTTCTTTCAATAAATCTGGTTATGCTATTAGAATATCCTTAAGCTCATTTTTAAATTCTTCAGTAATACATTTATCATATGATTATATCCTTTTAGAAATTAAAATTCATCTATTATCAATTGTTTAAACTCATGAATGTCTAACTTTGAATACATTGATTATTTAAACACTTTCACGTCTTCTTTGGAAACTGCAGCTTCCTTCCACTTATTCAATACTTAATTTAAATCATACAAACCTCTTTTCATGCATGTGATTTCATTTAGTAAATTCTTGAAAGAAGAAAATATTTTTTTAGTAAACTATTTTATATTTTCATAAAAATCACGATCTTCATGTTTAGTATTTGGGGATGGAATTTCATTATCTATTACCACTTTTTCTCTATGTATAGTTGTAACTTGTGCATTTTCATAACCAACATCATGTAATCATTATGGTCACCCGTATTATTCTCATCTTAAATTCCTTCATTCATTTTAATGTGTTTCAATCAACAGTTTCATTCATCTCTTGTTTATTTTTCATGTAGTTTTCTCCACTAATTCATCCTCTAGATTAGCATCCAATGCAATTTTCTCATTCCCCTCATCGGAATTTTCTACATCCAATACAACATCCACTGATTCATTAATATTAATTTCCATACCATTACACATTTATTAATTATCATATTTAGTCATATCATCATTTACAGTTTCAGTATCAATATTCAAAATAATCTCTTCATTTTATTATTCAAGTACAACTTCTTGATCACATTCTCCATCATAAAAAATTCCTCAATAGATGCAATAAAAAATTAGTAGATCTGTGCTCAGGATAAACTAATTACTTCATCTTTAATAAATAATCGTGTAGTATCCCCCTTATTTATAGCAAGGATATCTTCTTTAGTCACATTATCATATAAAAAATATTACTTAAAATAAGTTAGTTTATTCATGGATGCACTCATATATACACAATCATCCTCAAAACACCATATATTTTAGAATTATAGTGATAACACTTCACATATTTAGATAACCATTATCAATAGTATTAATATTTATAATGTTTACTCATATTCTAGAATAATAATGACTACATTATTTGTTGATTTCTGCATTTGGGGGAGTCAGAAGGGGTTCAGACATGGATGAACATGTTTGTTGCTTGTTGAGAATACTCAAACAATCAAGTTGGAACTCCCCTCTTATTGTCTCCAATTTTTAGGCTATTCATAGAAGGTTTTACGTTCAAAAAATCTATTAAAATTCTTGGATTTCCAGTTTATTTATGTAGCTTGACTTATTTTTAAGCCTAATTTCTTATTTGGGAATTTTAATGTATAGTCCTATTTTTATATGAAAAATTATAACCTCAGCTCAATAATTTTTAAAAATATTCACACTTCCCAGTTCCTTAGAATATATGGATCTATTTATTCTTATTTTAGGATCATTTGAGTTAATAAAGTGTAGTTTTCTATATTCTTTTAAACACACCTTGGTGAGGAAAATATTTCAGTTTAATATGTTGGACCCCTCTAGTCATGTTATATTTCTTTTTCCCCTTAGAGTAATGTTTGGATTTTATTTTATTTGTTCTTTGTTTTTTGATTTTTTAGATAATATACATTTACATGTGTGATGATACAAGTCATGCGTTGAACGTAAAATCCTCTCATAGAAAAACATTGGTGGTAAAATGCTCCAACTGAAGAAGATGATAGTATTTATCCTAGAGTTGGATAATGTTTCATGATAGAGTATATATAGTTTTTATATTATATTTTACACATGATTAGGGAATCAAGTGTCCTATATATATCATATATACTATTTTCTAGTATTTACCTTGCATTACATATTTTTAAATTTTCATGCGTTTATATATATTTATATTGATGTTGAATATAATAGAATTGAAAATTTTTGTTGTTGTTTACTTAAAATTTAGCATCTACATCTACGCAAATAAATTTCTTACATTAAATTGATTTATACATCTAACATAATTTTCTTTTTTGAGTAACAAAAAGTAATCATTTCCTTCAGAAAAACATGTTTCTCCTGTTTCTCAAAAAACTTAATTAATTAAAACATTTGTTATAATGTCGTAAGCATGGTTTATGTGAAAAATATTTTAAGAAAAAGATTCATGATTAATATTCTAGCCAACTATTTAATTAAATTTTTTATTTTGTTTCTAAAATGATCATTTCAAAAGTCTTGGTCTGACATGATCATTTTAATCCTATTGTTTCCCTTTTAAATTTGGCAATTTTTTTTTTAATTTTAGTGTATTTGAGTTTTCATTGTGATTTTCCTTAGGGATATGTATATGAATATAAATTTTCATTATATACATGTGTTTATTGGTTATTATCCAGTTATAACTAATGAGTATAGTGATCTTCTCATTTTGTTATTGTGAACTTATTGAGTGAGTTTCCTTGTATTTTATTATCACTAGTTTGAATCCACACCCCTATGTCATGATTTATTTTTTTGAAGGTGTTCAAGTTGAAGTGGATTGACATTCCAACATCAGTATAATGATAGAATGCAATTTCTAGGTTTTCCTTAATCTTTTGCAATTCAACATAGAACAATACAATTGTTATAATTTTCATTTTATGTAATTTGGAACCCTTCTTATGAAACAATGATTATTATATACTTATGAACGATGGTATCATGCAAAACTTCTTGTACAAAATTGTTATAATTCTCATTTTTAATTAATTGGGTGGGCTTTCTCTATTGTTTATGACCCACTATGACCCCCACAGGTTTCAATGATTGATGGTGATTGAATAAAGAAATCTCCGATTGTGAATAAGGATGATTTGTCCTTAGAATATGTAGGAACCTCATATTCAAAGCATCGTACATCCTTTTTGAGAAGGTGGTTATGGTTGGCCCTTGCAGTAGGATTCTTTTATTTATGGTCATCATAATGGTGAAGAGGATATTCCACTACCATCTGAGGCTTCTTATATTCAATCCAGTGTTGTAGAATGTGTCTAGGAGGATAATCTACCTACATAGATCTCCTCACATCCCACAACGTAATGATATATTCTCCTCGATGAATAGGCCAATAAGGATTAGCATGTAGAAGATAAATGTGAAGTCTGAATAGTAGATCAATATTTCTGTCATGAAAAATATTGGGTGGATGTTTTTAGCATAGATATCACCTACTCTAGAAGTGGCCAATTTTCGTAATGGGAGGATAAACCTAATTTTCATTTTAAAAGTGATTCATTTTTTGAGGACAAATAATGCATAAATTTATTTGGCTTTATACGTTTTTTAAGTTGGATATCATTTAATAAAAAATAGAAAAATAATTTCTATATATCTTTGTCTTTTAAGATATTGAACATATTTTTATATTATATTTAAATAGGTATTTTTCAAATATAGCTTAGTTTTTTTGGAGTTTCATATATTATAATTTCATAATTATTATATAATTAATATGTTTCATATAATTATGATAATAAATATAATATAATTTTTTTCTTTAAATATTGAAATACAGACACATAATATATTATTTAAAAATAATTTTTATACATTAATTTATATTTCTTATAAATGATGGTAATAATATTATCAACAGATAAAATTGTTCTATGAATTTGTTTCTAATCACTTTAAACAACATATATATTATATTTTGGTATTATAATAATTGCAAAAAAACTATTTTATCTTACACAATAACATTCATAGATAGAGTTTTTAACCACAATTTAGTGACCTTACATTTTTTGTTGGTAAAAAGTTTTACCCACAAAAATTGATCTTTTTCCAATAGATATAGCCTTATTTGAAAATGTTTTAATTATTTTTTAGTGATTTTATTCAACCCTATGAACAAAATCTCCACCCTATGGTTATTTGAAAGTCAACCTTCAATGATATGAATCAACATAATCATACTAGGGAACAAACCATTTCATCCCAGGATTGATTTCAAACCCTAAATTATCAGTTACAAAGAGGCACCACCAAAAGTGATAGCCACTTATCTCAAAGAAGAACACCCTAAACTGGCATACAGTATCCATTAGGATCCCTAATGGAATATTGAGCGTCATCAATCCATGGGGAAAATAAACATTGTGACCAAGTCTCTGCACGACAAGCATAGATATAAAGGATTGAGAATCACATATATTGAAAAGGGGGAGATACTAATGTAGAGACAACCAAAATAGTACATATCAATGTAGAAGGTTAAATAGTCTATTACAAGGGTATTGGATTCATTGAATACATCTTTACTAAATAACTACTCTAAGATATATCCAAGATACCATAATTTGTTCCACTATATTTGTGTTAATATTTAATTTTCATGTAGCCACATCCATAGCCACCACCTCATCCAGATCAGTTGGTCACACTCACACACCATATCTGATGAGAGTCTTCTAACCTAGATCTCGAACATGGAGTTAGTGTACACCCTCACTCAATGGTTACTAGAGGGAAGGTCATATAGTACTATTGTAGATATCCCATCCCAGCACTGGATATTCACTCAAATGGATTTCTATTATACTAGATCCTAATGTGTCCCTTCCTACAAAACTAGTGATAGAAAATATAACTACAAGCACTCGTGGTTTGGATGGTATTTCCCTCATGAGAGGTCTGAAAGAATCACTAATTTTCACCTGACACTATGCCACTAAGTCATAAAGTTGAACCAAACTGCACTATGCCACAAGTTTCCTTCAGGTTACATTTAGTAATAAAAATATGTTTTACTATTATAGATACATTAGTAATCTAAAATACATTCACTTATGATTGGATTTAAAACCTAATACAATCGTAAAATAACATGTTATTAGATAACTCATCACATAAAAGAATAGGACTAAAAATTTAGAGCTCTGTTAAAGAGTTAGAATAGTATATGATTGATTAGGATCCCAATTCCATGTATATAAACTATCTATCTATATTGGCCCTAAATGTCACTAAAACATCATAGAAGGACATTTAGAAATATCTCTAAGCCATATCCCAAGTAAGATCCATATAATTAATAATTTCCAACAATATCCTGGTGTAATATTGAATCATATATGTATCAATATTCACTCACCACTCGGGATGTTCCTCGAGATGTTTGCAAATCAATTGCATGGCTTCTATAAAAGAATATGCATCATTTGGGATTACATACCGCGAAATCATGGGAGAATGGTAATGCAGAAACTCATGAATCAACTCTACCATAGTTGATGTGTGTTTAGGGGCTCCTAGAATAGTCTACCAAAGTGTAGGAAACCCTCTCATATCTAGAATCTACAACCACATCAGTTATAAGATGAGATGTTTCAAGTGGAACTATTGGAGGTTCTACTAGTGGCACAGGTCATACTACCTCTGAAGCATAGACGTCACCACCTCCCAGAACACAACTATATTCCATCATGGGGAAATGTCTATATAAATTCCAAACACACACCTCAGTCATGATTGGGAAAATACCAGATCACAAACATTCAGATAGGATAGAGACAAAACATCACATATATGACTCCCACCCATCTTATTTCATCTAATGAAAGGTCTTGAAAATATATAGATCATAAAAAATCAAGATGTACTACCAACTATCCACCACTAGTGTTAGGTCAGGTTTTGGTTCTCCACTATATATTAGGGGTTCTGGTATAAATTTTTCCATTAAAATTTATAAAGAAAAGCACCCATTAGGATGTATTTGGAACATACATTTTATGGAACCCTTTTCATTTAATAATTTAAATTCCTTTTTATTCTTATTTATTTATTTTAAAAAATTTCATAAATAGTTTAATTACATATATTAAAATTTACATTTTATATATCCCCAACGACATTATAAAATTAATTGTAGAATCCACTTAATCACAAACAGAACATGATCTCTCCTCAGTGACCAATTTCCTATGGATCAAAATTCCTTAATTTAGTTTTTAAGATATATGAATGAATAAATGTTAGAAAACACTATTATTTGGATGAATTTACTTTTTTTGACCAATTTTGATTCACATTTTCCTACAAAATAATTAGTCAAATAATAATTATATCTCATTGTGAATATATAATATATTTTATACAAAAATGAAATTCATTCTAGATAACCTGGAATATTCATGGAATTAGAATTTGAAATGTTCCAAGAATGATTTATGAGACGAATATCTATTTTCCATACTATGCCATGGTAAAAATCTAGATTTTATTCAATACCACATAGCAAATGTATCGCAAAATAAGGAAATTAGATCAACAGAAATAAGAACAATTATAACATCAAGTCTCATTCCCTTGTAATTTAGTTTTTTCCCAATACATGGAATAGCTTCTCCCTGTAAGAGATCCATAAAAAATCCAAACTCTTTCCGTGTATCCTATCTATCAATTCCAAATAGAATACAAAAATAAAAAGAAAACCCATTTATTATTACATTATACTATCCCAACTCAGGATCCACTAAACATTTCCCTGGGTAGGTGGGTCACATGGCCTCAAGTGTTCTTCCCCATATTCAAGAGGCTATAGGCTAGAAAATGTGACACTAGTGGAATTATGTGGAAACTATACCCACACGATCAGAGTAACATAATATAATCCTATATGAATAAAAATGTAGACTAATAATATCAACTATAAATAGAAGTTAATCCATCTAGAAAAAAATAATGATAATCAAATTCTAGGGAAATGTAATATAAAAATTGTTGATCATGCCATGGAGTTATGACAAATATTAAAAAAATGAAATATAAATCTAGTATAATAATTATATCCAAAGTAAAAAAATTGGAAATAAAGTTTATCTCTAAATGGCATCATGATCCATGCCTAGGTCTTGCGTACCCCTACTCATATGCCTCAATCAACCATGAACTGTCATGTAGGAGCACATAAGTATCGCTACTTTCATCCAAGAAGAATTTCTACATATCAAATGACATCCCACATATGGTGTGAGATAACACTAAAAAGGAAAATATCAACAGTTTCAATAACATGTTCTATTTATTCATATAAGATGAAATAGTGTTCATGTATAGCATGAATAAAATTGATAAATTTTGAACTGATATTTCCCAGTCTATCAAATTCACTATTATCTATAAACCATAAATAATGGATAATTATAAAGCATGAATAAGAATCATCAATGGCTTACCCCAATAAATCACGTATCAGACTAACATGATCAAGGACCCAATCCAAATGATTATGGAATCATCTTCGAGTCAATTTAGCACATCCCTTGAAAACATGATAAAAACATGGGTGGATCCCAAGGAGCAAGTCCATAGTGGTCCAAGATATCCAGATCCAAGGTGTGAAAACCAAGTCATAAAAGTGGGTCTTCGGTGTCAACTAGTGAATCCCATCATTAGTTCTATACAATGAGTCCCCACATATGTGTCATACCATGTTTCCCACATCATTTCATACCATCTATCTTGTATTGGTGGAATTCCATTCCATCCATCATTGAACATGATTTATATAAAGTAAACAAGTGAACATATCATTTTCCATTACCTTTTATATTTAACTAATCCCAACCATTTAATTAAATATTTCAAAAACATACACAATCCATGTGATTATTGACTAAATTCATATTATAAAAAAATGACAATTATTTTTAAGGTGCTTATAAAATTTATCTATCAACTATGTTCTCATATTCCATTCATACAAAATAAAAAAGAGTTCATCTCATAGTAAGGGTGATATTCCATGGACAAAAGAAAGAACCCACACTATGGATGGATTGGGTTGAGGTTTCCAACCTGCAACATTTATAAGGGCTTCATGGAATTTCATAAACAAGAATGATAATTTTAATTTAAGGGTGGAATAATTTAAGAAGAATATCCCAAAAGTATTGGAATACAACATAATGGAAAAAATGTATAAACAACAATATTTTTTGGGAAAAGGTATAAACCACCTACCTTATTCCATTATTAGAATCCTCGTCCAGTTTCATCCCTTGCTTTTTATATATTAGAAGAAAGAGGGTTGATAAATAAATTCCCTAAAATAGTGAATATGACATCACACCAATATAGCATCGTGGATTTCTAGATAAATGAATGGAAGATGGTAATGAAATAAATATCATACCAATTGAGATTCAATAAGATAAACAATACTCAAATATGATCCCATATGGTGAAGATCCTTCAAAGAATAAGGAAGATGTTGGACGGAGGTCTCATGTGTTAGAGGGGGATGCTAGAGAAATGAAAAAGAAAGAAGGGTGATCCATTTTAATGAAATAATATAAATTTTTAAAAACTCCCAAAAATTTATGAGGCACATGGTTTGGCCTCATGGTTTTCCAAACTGTGCACCGACTATGTGCCTTCTATGATATGTTGAAAGTTCACCCAAAAGGCTAAAAAGCATGGTTTTACTATTCATTATCATCCCATGCACTCCCCTCTGTGGAGACCAGTAGCACCAGACATGATTTGTTAAAAATGTGGGGACTCTGCTGAACATTTTTTGTAAACCATGTGGTTTACACATTCATCTATAATTTGGAGCTCTATGATTCAATTAAGACTTGTATGCCCTAGATTCCTTCATTAAGTGACTTGAAACTTTTATAATGATAGAATAGAGGATTCAAACCAAAAATCCAAAGGTCTATACCTCATAGAAAAACCTAGGATCATAAAACTATCATCCTTACTACATTTACGTTATTCATACTTGATGTTGAGTCTTGATAATTGGTCTTTCATTTTAAATGGGTTTCTTATTCAACTGTGATCATAATATGATCCAACAAAACGGATCATATGAATCTTAAAATGATTAAGTGTGACAATTTTTATAAATTTTTTTATTTATATAAAATAATATATTATAAAAATTAAAAACTTGTCATATTTTTCATGTTGTTAATATTTTAGACTTGACATATTTTCTTTTTTATAATACACATAAATTAAAATATTAATTTAATTTTTTCAAATTACATTATATAAATGGTATCCCAATTGAAATTACTTTTATTATTTAAAAAAATTCTCATATGTAAAATGAAAATAAGGAACTTATTTTATATTATGAAATTATATAACATTAGTATATTTATTGAAAATATCAATTACAATAAATTTTATATAATTAAAAAAAATTATAAAATTGAAAAGTAACTTATAATAATGTTTATCATTTAAAAAAATTCACTTTTTAGTTGTGGATAAAACTATTTTAAAAAAATATATTTAGGATCTGAATTAAAAAAAATTTAAAGATCCTCACGAAGATGGAATTAAAAACCATAAAAAATGGTTTCCAAAGACGTTTTTCAGGAAATATATTTTTTACTTCATTTTATTAGAATGATCTATTGTGGAAGAAATAAACAAGTTTTATTTAATAAAATATTAAATAACAATAGAATATTTTTCATATATAAAAAAAATAAAAAATAAAAAATTTACTACGATAGATCTTGTGATATTCTATGGTAACCTTTATCATCAAAAAATAAAAAACATGATAAAGGGGAAATATATTATAATTATATAAAAGCATTGAAAATGGTTGTAAGGCCTTGAAATTCTTATTCATTTATAAAAGGAATTCCTCTATCCCTTTTCGTCATATTATACCATCATTACCTATAGGCAAAAGTGTTTCAATAGTTTTTTATGGGCTTAAAGTGATTTTCTTCATGATTTGTCTCAAAACTAATGATGCTAGGTCATAACCCATATGGACATGTCATAGTGGGTCGTCTATTCCATTGAGGTAAATTCTATGTTGTAGGTATGGAGTGTAGATGGTATTAATCTTTTACAGTAAAAATCATTCCCATGGAGTTTTATTTGAGGAGTATATATTGTGGTTTCCTAACACCATGATGTATAATCCTCCCATATCAGTTACAAAGTGGCCAACCACTGGGGTTGTGATCTTTAGTCATTAAGAATTAAAAATCATAAATAATATTTTTTTATTTCATAGGGTTTTATTAAAGGAATTCACATGTTTGGGACCTCAGAGGATTCCCTATAAATATCAGTAATTTCTCCCCATGTTAAGTATCATTACAGGGATTCTCAAAGCATATAGATGAGCTACACACCATAGTTCCCCCTTCATATGTTCTAAGCTCTACGGTTGTACAATGGTGTCCTTCACCCTTTGATGTAACCCTCAACCATGTTCCTTGAAGTTCCTCATCTAGTAGACACCTTCAATATGGATCCTTAGTTACATCATGGTGTGATCTTCTAGAACAAAACTACATCATAGTAAGTTATCATTCACTATGGTGGGGATATTTAGTGTACCTATAAGCCATAGCCTCCCTCCTTATGATGTGGAGTCCCTTTGATAGCCTACACCAAGGTTATTTTTTGTTACCCTTTGTATTATTTATATTTCCCAATATCTTGGACCCTAATTGATGATTTTGAACTAATTTTACGAGTCACTAGTGTGTGAGAAAGATATAGTTGTGTACGGATGTGGTATGGTGAATACACCTCCGAAAAAAATGATATTGAAATCAACGACCGCAATGTAGGAAGTTCTTTGAACTCCTATGGTCCCATTATACATGTTTCTATGGTATAATTATTTTTTTGGAATATCTTACATTCATGATTTATTTTTAATCACATATGGGTGTATGTGTTTGTGTAACCCATTACACCATATGACATTCTACCATGATTTTTGAAGAGATAAAAAGATTCCATAATAATATTTGATTCCGATATTGGATATGTGATGATGTTATCGTAATCATGGATATTATCCATCATTTATTTTTTCTGTATCCATTAGATTATTTGAATGCATGTACTTGATAGGAGCACATCATGGTATGATTACTCATTTTGGGGTGTTCTCAGGGTGTGTGGTGATGAAGATGGTGTAGTTTTATATCCTTATAACCTATACTATACTCAATACCTCTTGGATTATAAGTTGATTCTAACACATTATGCCTTATGGATAAGGATTGTTACTTCATTCCTTATGGATTTCATGTAGGTTACAGATTCTCAATGTCTTACAGATTTTGAATATTTACTGATGCCATATGGTGTCTATGTAGGTTATTTATCTTGATGCCTTGTAGAATCGGAACTACTCACCAATAGCCTTGTGACTTGGTTGGAATCTTACTAACATACTGCATACTTTTAGGCATGGAGATGAAGCTGGTACGAACATGGGTTTTGGAGGCTTGGTTAGCAGATGAATGCTTAGTTTTGATTGTATGTTTATACTTTCTATTAATTTTCTAATATTATGAAATGTACTACAATACATGAGCGCATTGGGAAATGATGAAATTGTTGTTTCCTAATAAGTCTTGTAGTCACCCACTAATCAAGAATTTCAATGTTCTTATTGACATCATAGGGGTCCAGTGAAGGGAAAGGGCCATGTGGTAGGCTGCCATGATGAGGATTGTAGTGTTGGTCATGGATTGGAACATACATTGGTGGGAGCCATAATATTTTATTTGATTATGGGTCTACATTATTTACCCAAAATAATCATTCCACATTTGGGAGTTTCTTTAGCTATCTGAAATGTATACCATTACATCTTTTATTCTTCATGTTTACTCTAATTATTTATTTACTATTATTTATGTATATTAGAGGTAGGAATTGATAAAGAGGGTAATGTCTCAAAACTATTGGAATTGAACCCTTCCTAAAATTTAGTATCCTCTTTCATACAGTGAGGTGTGCGAGAGGTCACATGGAATTCTGACTAAGACCTGGTGATTTATATTGGAATGTTACAATGTATCATTAGAGTATGAGGATTTTACCATTTTTTATTTTTTTTATATGTGATTGGAAAGACAGGATTTGGGATCATTGGATCTAAAGTACATGAACAATTTCAATTCCTAGCCAACACTGTATAGTAGAACTCTAAGTTACCATAACACTGGGAATTTATATTTTTTTATTATGGTTTTTTAAATTCACCTTGAATGACGAACATGATTTTGATATGTGAATCATGATATTTTTTGTGCGTTTATGCATCATGACTATGATCATTGGTTCACATTTCATATATATACCTTTTGATATGTTGAATAATAGTTATTGGATTAAATGCCTTATTTTGTAATATATGGTTTTGATAGTTCTCTAGTGTGATATTTATGTCTTTTGACATGTTTTTGTGATATATCATTGTTGGATTTTATTAGTTGAACTGATCATACATTTAAGTTAGTATATATATGATGCTTGTGACAAAACTATAGGTAAAGAGAAAAGGGTTTGTGTTATAAGGGTTAATCCTTGGGATGAGTGTAGACTCTTAGGGAATCCTTTCTGTAATCTTATGGTCTAGTAAATTATTATAGTGTTCCTAATAATATTTATCTTTAAAACCATTATTTCATAGATAAAATTAAAGGGAACATATTTTCTTGAAGCCAAATATTCTCCAATGTCATAGCTTATACTGACACAAGTGATTGATGCCACAAATCCCATTCTATTTGGACTCTTTTTTATTATGCATTTTTGATGTGGAGGGGTCATTGTGTCGATGGCTAACTATACTCAATACTTCTAACTCCTCCACCTTCGATATTTTCTAGTCACTATACGTCGTTAGGATAATAGGTATTGGATTTTTGTTATCAATAATATTTTTTTTCAAATAATAGATACTCTAGAGGACTAAAAGGTGAATCTCACAACCTTTATGATGCAAGGAACTACTGAACATTAGTGGAATGTTATTCTCTATACTAGGAGGTGAAAGGTTATCACAGGGATGAATTTTGTAGAAATATTCTTTATGGAGTTATTTACAAGTATTTTGAATCTAGAATGACCATAAGATTTCATGGATTTATGACAGGGAGTCAGTATAGTGTATTATTACTCAAGACACTTCATATAGATTATTTTTTTCACATATCCTGTATAGATACAAGGCATATAAATCCAGAAATTTTGAGATTGAACATTTTTCAGAGATGAGAAGTAATGTTAATAACTTCAACCAAAAATCATACACTCAGGTCTCCTCTAGGCCCTAATGATGGAGAAATTTCTTGAAGAATACCAATATATTTGTTTACCCAAACCCAAGAAAACTAGTGAACCCAAAAAACTATCAAGATAACCTTTTCTAGATGGAGGAATTGGAAGATGATATAATTCTAACAAGGCATAGACTTACAAGGCCAACAAATTTTGACTTCATCAATTTCATTTGGTGTAGTTCCCTAATGATTCAAATGTGGGAAGGTGAGACACTATTGAATGTTTTATACCAAGCCTCAGATTAACTTTGATAGTGTAGTGAGATAGGGAACCTTATGTAGTTTTTCATCATGAATTTGAGGACCCATATAGGTAAAGGGAGAGCTACACCACTTTATCAGTGTTCTATATGGGGTTCCCAACATAATGATCATACTAACCATGCCCCTCAAGGATATAGTTTCTGAGATAAGATAGTCTAGGTATATGTTGTAGATCAGACCCCAATGGATAGAAGATAGTTTCCATCTACCATTCATGTTATGTTTTTAATTACATAAAATAAATCTATGTATTTGTTCAAAATTAGTGATTCCAATTTCTTTATAGTTGCACAAGTAGTTGTTGGACTTGACCTAATGTTCATGTTTTTTCTAAGTTAGTCTCCTATGACAATCCATTGGGAATAAATTTAAGCCATATTAAATTATGCATGTAATAACCTATAGTTGATACTGGTTATAGATATCTGTGGGAGGTCATGATTCTGGGGATGACCACATTTTATGTGATTATTTAAATGGATTTTATAACTAGATTTCAAGATCACATAAACATATATAAGAGAGATGTTTCAGTTACTTATCTAAAGGTATAAAAGTTATTGATGACTATAGAATGGTAACTATGTGTATGATGAGTTTGATCATACATGAGTCATATCAAGATGATTATAGCACATATTAAGGGAGTATCTCTTTTGGATCTATCAGTAAAAATCCTTCTATATTTTAATACAATAAATGACCCCTATCATGATATCTTTCTAGGTGAATTTTCAGGACTCCATCCTGATAAAGGTATTGAGCTCGAAATTGATCTTCTATTGGGTGTATAACCTATTCTGATACCTCTATATCTGATGTAACTAATCGAGATGAATAAACTCAAAGTACATCATTACGACAATGAGATGATGGGATTTAATAAGAAATATAAATCACCATGGTTTTCACCTGTATTGTTTTCTAATAAGGAAAATGTTTGACTTTGAATCTATTATGATTACTAGAAGCTGAAGTAGGGGATGGTGAAGATATGATATCCCTATCCCATGATTAATTATCTTTTTAACTACCTTGAAGGTGCATATGGGTTCTTTAAAATATATATTTAAGTAGGATGTCATTTAGTTGTGAGTTATAGAGGAGGAAATTCTAAAGATAGTGTTTCGTAGTATGTATGGGTATTATGAGTACTTGGTGACGCCATTCTGGGTGAAGAAAAACCTAGAATTTAGCATAGACTTGATGAAAAAAATATTTAACCCATACAAAGACTCAGACATCATACAATTCATAAACAACAGACTCCTCTACTCATAGACATTAGAGCATCACTCATGGATCTTAGAGATAGTACTAAGTATTATTATAGTAAATCATATATATACCATGGTTTTTAAGGGTAACATAAAGATTCAATAAGTGATATTACTAGGAAACATATTTTTTTTACCTTTATATTAGTGGAACCACATGATGTTGAGGAAATGATTCCCCAGAAATTTCTACAGGATGTGGTTGAGTTTAAGATATTTTTGGGCCTGGAAGGATATTACTGACAATTTATCTAGGACTTATCCCAACTAATAGTGCCAATGATAGCATTGAATAATAAGTGTGTGATGTTATAGTGGTTTGAACAATGTGAAAAAACATTCCCTGATCTTATTAGAAGTTTTATGATATCTTTAGAACTTATACTCCATATGCATGGAATTGGATATAGAGTTTACTATAATACATTAGGTGTCAGCTTGGGAGCAGTGTTGATGTTGATAGAGAAGAAATTGGCATATGGGTATTTTTATCTACATCCTAATGAGATGAAATACCATACATATGACATGGATATAGAGGTATTGGTCTAAGCTCTAATGTTATGGAGACACTATCTCTTTGGTGATATACTTTTTTTGAACATAGACCACTAGAGCCTTCAATTAATCTTCACAGAGAGGGAAAATAACATGAGATAGAGGAATTGGGTTTAGTATATACAATAATTAAAATTTGAGATGGTCCATGCACCTAAAAAGGTTAATTTCATTGAATATTCTATTAACCATAAGGCGCAGGATGAGTAGAAGGTTGGTGAGTGGCCTTATATGGAGTAGTGTAACATGATGAGATTATTGTCTGAATAAGGGATGTAATCCTCAAAGGACTTGGGTTATAAAATTATTAATCCATTTTTTGTCATATTTTCAGAGTTAGATGATGTGAAGATAGGATATGAGTTATATCTAGAGTCTGCAGTCATGAAAAAGCACTTAGTTGAGGGTGATATGATGTCAGGGTGGATAATGAGCGGTGACGATGGTATCATAGTGCATGGTGGAGTAGTAATTTTTTTTGTACATCAAAGAAGCTATGATGATGTATTACCGTACCTCTATATTTTTGGGAAACATTGATAAATTCATATGTACAATGACTTCAAGGGAAAATTCTTCTCGCCAATGATGAAAAAAGATGTTGTAGTTCTGTCTCTCAATTCCTTACCTATAAAAGTGTGAGGGTCTAGCACCAACATCATAGTGGTTTTCTATGGACACATTATATAACCATGGGGAAGTGAGAACACATAATTATGGACCTTTTATAGTGGTTTATTTGGACAACAAGGGTTTTTTAAATAGTGTAGGATATTTTTGATAAGATAACGAAAACAGTTGACTTCTTACTGATTAGAGAGACTCACTCAGGGGAGGAGCATAGAATGGTTTTTTTCATAATATATTATGAATAAATAGAGTAACCTTAACATATAATTTAATATAGAGATTTAATTTTTACATCACGGTTTTTATAGATCTTACAAAAGGCCCTATGGACTCAGCTGTGATTGGGTAAGAAATACCATCCTTAAACAGATGGGAAATCTGAGAAAAATATATTCAAATTGATGGATATTCTTTAGAAATTAATGATAGATTTTCTTGGTTTATGGTATTATCACTTATACTTGGATTATTTTTCATATTTCAATAATGACCAAGATTCAATTCAGACGGCACCATATGTGTCCTTATACGAGAGGCCATGACCATCATAGATTTGTTATCATGAGGGCGGTGAGGTGGTAGTTGTGTGTCCCAGAATGGTTAAGGAGACCTCTTAAAGGGTGAAGTTTATCCCTAAGTGTTTTATCATTACTCAAAGTAAGTAGAGATGTTATACTGATTGGAGGATAATATGTTTAGGGTTATCTATGGGTGATTGGGTTTCAATGAGAGTGAATTATTGCCTAAAGTACTGATTTGTGAGGATTTAGGACAAGATAACACTACATTTTGAGGACCCCTATGAGATATTTGAGTGGATATTGACATTTTTGTACCTCTAGGATCTTCATTATAACTATAGATATATTTATGATGTGTTTAATATTTCAAATCAATGGAGGTATATGGATGATCCTACATCTTTGTTTGATTGTGAGTAGATTAAGTTGAAAAATGATGCATCTTAAGAGGTGTGTCTAGTTCAAATTATTGAACAGATTGAGAATATCATTCTAGGGATGACTATAAAACTTTTTAATATTTGGTGGAAACATACATTGATCCAAGATGATACGTGGGATAAGTGGTTGACGTTCAATACTAGTGTCCTAATCTATTTGAGTAGGAACCCCAGAGATACTTTTCAATGATATACAATATTTATATGGGAAAAATTTTAAATCCTTGTAATTCTGGTTAATTTATTGATGGACATGTTCATACCTTTATATTTTGGTTAGAGCCAGATTCCTTTGATATCGATGGGTTTGAATAAGTTGTTGGGGTCGTAAAGGGAATTTTTTAAGGCATTCTACCAAAACTAAGGAGGCCACAAAATAACCCTTATGGCCATGCCACAGTGGTAGGTCTATGTCATATGGGTAATTATTGCATTTTAGGGTTGTAGTGTTTGTGGGAATGAGGGATAATCTCTACAACCATTCTTATGGTGTTTTTTAAGATGTTGCACTATGGTGTCCTGACACCATGCCAATGAACCCTTTCATGTTAGTTACATAGTGGCCATCAATTTTGTTATTGGACTTCATTTTTCAATAATTAAAATCCTTTAATAATTCATTTTGAAGGCACTATATTTGATGAGTTGATTTCATAAGAAAGGGACATCATAGGATTCCCTATAAATACAAGTAGTTCCTCTCCTCATTTAAAATCATTCTAGAGAGTCTCAAATCCTATAGATGAGATCTATACCATATCCCCCCTTACAAAGACTTAACCTCTACCGTTTATAGTGGTGTCTTGTACTCTACACCCTAACCCCCCACTGTGGCCCATAATGGTCCTCTTCTAGATGTCCCCTACACTATAGATCCTTCTTTTTCTCCATAGAGTGCTCTTCCAAAATAGGACTATATCATTTTGTTCTGTTATGCATCATGGTCATGATCTCTAGTGCACATCCACACCACATCCTCCATCATTCAATTTTAGAGACCCTATGAGGGTGTACCCTAAAGTGAGTTTTGGTTCCCCTTTTTATCATTTCTAGTTACCGAACACCTAGACCCGGATTGATGTTTTAGAAATGGTTTTAAATTTCATTGGTTTATGAAAATCATATAGATATTTGTTAATGTGGAATAGTGATAAACCTCCAATAAACATTTCATATACCAAAAAAACCACAAGATAAGATGTTCTTTACCATATTGGACACTGATTTTACATGTTAGGAATTTTTTGGAATATTTTAAATTCATGATTGATTTGTAATCTCTAAGGGGTGTGTATATGTATCCCATGACATTATATGAATTCACTCAACTTTTTTTGTTGATAAAGATATATTTATAATGATTTTTTATTTACATGTTGGAAATATGATGATTCTACATTTCTCATTATGCATTCAATGGATATTATATTGATATTACATATAATGTTTCCATTGTAGGAATGGTATGTCAAAACATTATCGGTGATCATTATAGTATTATTACACCTTGTGGGGTACGTGAATGGTGTGTGAAGGTGATGATGGGGCAATATGATATCTTTATAACATGGCCTATTCTCGATGCCCTGTGGATTCAGAATACTTTTAGAACCATTATATTTTTTGTATTCTTATTATTACTTGTTTTCTCGTAGACTCTAGATTGGTTACAAATCCTTAAAGCCTTGTAGATGTAGAGTATTACCCTAGGTTGTGTGGATTCTAGGTAGTTTATTTAACTTGATGCCTTGTGTATTATGAGTGACTCTTTAAAAGAAATGTATATTGGTTGGACCATTTCAAAAATATTAGTACACCATCTGTAGTGGAACAAAAGAAGGTAAACCAAGGTGTTGGTGGTGCCCTGGTTAATGCACGACCACTTAGTTCTAATTGCATATTTACAATTTTTATGCATTTACTACTATTTTGGAGTACATAATTATACTTTAGAATAACATGTTATGGTTTCATTGGTCGTGTCCTATTGAATCTTTCACTCACACCATACTTAGGAATTTTGAGGATATTTTAAATTTCATGATGGATCCATTGGAGGGAAAGGTCCTAGTGGAAAGATACTAATATGAGGAGTTTGGAACTGTTGGTGGACTAGGATAGTCACCACTGGGACCCTGTGACATTTATTTATCTATATATCTACTTTATTAGTTTTGGATAATCTTTCCAAATTTGGGATATTCTTTTGTATTTAACATATATTCCATTACTTCAGGTATTCTGTATGATTAATCTAATTACTTATTTGTTGTTATTTATTTATTATTGTTTTTTGACTTGAAATGGTGGCTATATTCTCCCTGTTTATGGACTTAGACACTCTCTAATAGTTAGCAACCTATTGTGTACAAGGAGGCATATATGAGGTCACATAGAATTCTAGTTCTGACCTGTTGTTTTGGGTTGGTATGCTACATAGGTAACCTTTATCATAGCTAGAAAGGCACTAATAAAATTTAACCTTTTTTAGCACTTCATTTAGAACTGATAAAGTATACCCTCTGCTATTTCATTTTTGGCACTAATAAAATCTCTACATTTGACTGTGCAATAAAATAGATAATAATGGGAATAATTAATAATTTAATTTATATATAAAATTTTCTATATCGTTAAAAAATATATTTATATTTATGTGTATGTATATGGAATATAATATATAAATATTTTTTATAAAAATATATTATTATAAAAAATTGTTATCAATATTATTTTCATAATTTAAAATGAAAATATTTTTCTAATAAATATTTATCTATAAAATTATTAATAGTATATATATATGAATTAATTTAATATTTTCATTATAAATATCAATATTTTATATCAATATTTCATTTATACAATTATATAAATATATAAAATAATATGTTAATTTAAATATTTTTTATTTGAAATTATATATTTTTATTCATATAAAATAAAATAATATATATATATATATTTGAATGTATGTGGGTGAATTTTTATGTATGTGGATGTATGTGTATGTCTGTATGTGTCTGTGTATTTGTGTTGTATGTGTGTATATATGTGTTTTGTTTTGTGTGTTTGTGTGTGTGTTTTTTTGGTATGTGTATGTTTATGTGTACATGTATCTATATCTTTTAGTGTTTTCAAGTCAAAATGTATGTTTATATATGTAAGTGCATGTCTATGTTTGTGTATTGATGTATGTGTGTGTATCTTTTTTTCTATTTTTATGTTCATTTTTATGTTTTATGTTTATGTTTATGTTTATGTTTATGATTATGTTTATGTTTATGTTTATGTTTATGTTTATGTATATGTATATGTTTATGTTTATGTTTATGTTTATGTTTATGTTTATGTTTATGTTTATGTGTATGTTTATGTTTATGTGTATGTGTATGTGTATGTGTATGTGTATGTGTATATTTATGTGTATGTGTATGTGTTTTTGTAAGTGTATATGTATCTATATGTGTCTGTGTATGTGTATGTGTATGTATTTATGTATATGACATGTGTATATGTGTTTGTATGTGTATGTTTATGTGGAATGTGTAAATTTATATAGTATTGGAGTCTATATATATTTATGTGTATGAATGTGCATGCACGTTTATGTAATGCTAGGTATGTGAATTTGTATACAAGTGGGTATATGTATGTGTGTGTGTGTGTATGTACATATATGTGTATGAGTATCTGTATGTGTACGTGTATGCGTATGTTTATGTGTATGTGTATGTGTATGTGTATGTGTATGTGTATATGTATGTGTATATGTATGTGTATGTGTATGTGTATGTGTATGTGTATGTGTATGTGTATGTGTATGTGGATGTGGATGTGTATGTGTAAATGAATGTGAATGTGGATGTGAATGTGGATGTGTATGTGTATGTGTATGTGTATGTGTATGTGTATGTGGACGTGTATGTGTATGTGTATGTGTATGTTTATGTGTATGTGTATGTGTATGTGAATGTGAATGTGTATGTGTTTGTGTTTGTGTTTGTGTATGTGTATTTGTATATGCATGTGTATGTGTATGTGTATATGTATGTGTATGTGTATCTGTATGTGTATGTCTATATTTATAGTATATTTCTATGCATGTGCATGTGCATGTGCATGTGCAGGTTTATGTGTATGTGTATGTGTATGTGTTTGTATATATGTTTTTGTGCATGTGCATGTATGTGTGCATGTATTTATATATATGTGTGTGTAGTGTATGTCTATTTGTATGTGTATTTATGTTAATTTACTATGTGCAAATATGCCTATGTATGTGTACGTGTATGTGTATGTGTATGTGTATGTGTATGGTATGTGTATGAGTATTGTATGGTTTTCTGTATGTGTATGTGTATGTGTAGGTGTAGGTGTACACGTATGTGTATTCATATGCATGTGTACAGGTATGTATTTTTGTGTGTATGTGGGTATGTGTATGTTTCGTTATTCATTTAATATTATTTATTCAATATTTATATTTCTCAATTTTTAGTATTTTCGTCAATTTTTATTTTAATATTTATTTGCTTTTAATTTTATTGGAATTTATTTATTTAATAAAATTTCTACATTTTTTACTAAGTTTTAATTTTATATTCAATATGTTTATAATTTGTATGATTAATATTTATTCATTTTAATTTACTGAGTTTTAATATTTTTAATATGTTTTAAATTTAAATAAATAATTTATTTAACTTTATTTTAATTTTAATATTTATGTATAGTTAATAAAATTTCTTTTTATTAATTTTGATATGTATATAAATAATATTCTTTATTTCTTCAATTTAATTCATTTTTTTGTGCCTCTAATTCATGTAATTAATTTTATGAATTCTATTTTTAAATATTTTAATTATTTATTGAATTTTATTTAGGCAATTTTAATATAATTTCATTTAACATTATTTATTCTGTTTAATATCAATTAATATTTCATTTTTTGGGAATATATGCATTTTTTTAATATTTATCTACACATATTTATATACAATGGTTTAATACATTCAACATGTTTTCAATTTATATGATTAATATTTATTTTATTTAATTTATTATTTCTTAACATTATTAAAATCTTTGAAATTTATATAATTCATTTATTTAACAGCATGTTTAATATATTTTTTATTAGAAATAGTTTATATATATCATTTTAAATATTTTTTTACTTATATAATTTATACAATTTATTTATTCATTTTTCTCCATACGAGTATGGGTTTGTAATTCATATAATTATTTTTATGAATTTGTTTTAAAAAAATCTATTCTTTTGTGTTCTGTTTATTAATTTTTAATATTCCATCATTTAATATATTTTTTTCTAATATTTAGAATTTTTTTTGAATTTAATATTTTTAATATTTATTTATTCTTAATTTTTATTATTTTTAATTTCTTCAATATGTTTTAATTTATATAAATGATATTTATTCATTTTTTCTAATATGTTTTAATATGTTTTAGTATGTAAAAATTTATATAATCAATTTATTTAAATGTTTCTTTTAAAAATTGAAATTTAAATAGTATATATTAATAATTTTTAAATTTTTTGATATTTATATGATTATATTAATTCTTACTAATTATTATTTATTTTGTATGTGTTTTTAATTAACGTAATTTTTGTTTTGTACTCAATCTTTTAATAGGAAATGCTAGGGTCGAACCCTTTATTAAATAAAAGAAAAAACAACAATGATAAGAGAAGTGTGGGTCAGACAAGCAAGCAACCCATGATCCAAAATGATTGAAAAGGCCCACAAAGGCCTCCAAAAACACAGTGAAGACCATCCTAGAGTTATCGGCCATGCTGATCCTCATGAATTCCAATTCTTCTTATGTATTGGGTCTATGATGATCAGAGTTCAGTATTTTGATAAGCCCATTGACCCGCACTTCTTCACAGACATTTTCTTGGAATGGAAGTCCTTTATCTGTAGACTCTTCCACCTTAGTAGCAATAACTTTAGATAAGACATCCTCATACGGTTTTTCCACATCATTCACAGGATGACCCTTCCCCCCCACAAATGGATATATTAGAGTTAAATAGTTCAAATGATTTGTGAGTATGAATTTCTTGTCCATTGGATAGTATGAAATTCCATAATTCCCAAATATAATATAAACATGCCTCATTGCACCAGTGTTGGGGAAAACATATATTTGGACTGTGTCAGCTCCTCGTGTTGAGAAGTAGTTTTCTTAAGTCATTGTTCTGTGTAAAACTATTACTTCAACAGTATGTGAAGAAGAGAAAAATCCCTCAGCTACATCTAACCAGGGACTACCTATGACACAGGAGGTACATGACCATCTTTTGAGCTACTCAAAGGGGTCATGATAATGATTTAATTATAAATTTTGTCAACACTCCATATTGTGTAAACTTTTTCAATTTTATAAGAGTGATTCAGGGATTTAATCCTCAAAGGAGCTCTAGCATCAAGCTTCTACTTTCTCTTGAGTGCTTTCAAGGTAATCATCTTCTTTTGCCTCAGTTTATTATCTATAGATTATCTTGAATTAGTCTCCCGATTAGAGTGAACATGATCAAACCACTAAACCATGGTTCTATCAGATCCTCCATAAATTACTTCTTTCCATGATCATTGGACATTCTCCATTACTACTGGTAAAAACTCATAACAACCTTTATCAAAAGATGTTATCACAACCATCCTTTTCTTTTAAAAGTATTGTAAAGAAACTACAGCTACAACCTCCCCATCAGGTCATCAAAATTCCTGACAAGAGGTAAGGTAGAAGAGACCCCCATTCCTACAGCATTCCCAGACCTGGTAGAACACATCCACCAATAACAAGATACTGAATTCCATTTTAAATTGAGGAAGGAAAAATATATATCTTTGTGGAACATCTCCTTGATATTACTAATAGAATGAAGAATTATATATAACAAAGTTAGTTCCTCATACTTTATATTTAGATAAAAATTCAAATTTAGAGTGTACATGAATACATATTCAAGGACTGTTGAGTTAAATTCTACTTCTACTAAACAATGCACTAAGTAGCCTATGTGTCCTTCTTCTGTAGGATGATAATTTTTTAATGGAGTCCCATTTTTTAGGGCAATGTCCTATATGATTCTAGGATGCCAAAAATTCAAATCTATACAATAAAAACCTATCTAAACATGATATCATGTATTTAAAATTTAAATGGTATTGAAATGAGGATCCCAATCAATGATACTAAGCATTCCTAGATAGAGAGTATTTGGATGATTTCCCAAGTCTATCCACTTCAATTTCCCCTATGGGTATATAATTTGGAAATCCCGGTGCCATATGGGAATACACTTCCAGTGCCAAAATCCCAAAAAAATTAGTGAGTTAGTTCTCTAGATGATCAGTCCTCCATGGTTTTCCCAAAAGAAATAATGTTCTTTCAATAACAAAGAATTCAACATTTTTGAAACATTCATTAATCAACTTCATATTATCATATATATGATTCAAGTTACCTCTTATAAAATTTATCTCAAAAAAATTATCATTGCCTCAGAAGAAAATGTGATTTCTGTCACCCAATCTGAATCCACGTGAAGAGGAAATATACACCACTAAGATTGTTAGATTGTCCTTCGCTGGGATATTTTCAAGTAATCCTTCACCCAAATGATCGATGTCGATATCTATGGGAAAATCTTTCATGGTGAAAAAAACTAAGAACACGATATCTCCTTCAAAATCACCAAGGAGAGAACTCGTGATACCCATCCATTTTCCTTCAAATTATTATTTTTTAATATTATTGTGATTTAATAAAATGTATTTATTCATTTTCAATAACCATTCATTCAATATTATTTATTAATTTAAAATATTAATTAATTTTTTATATTTTCATAATTTTTTAATTTTTAATATTTATTATGAATATTTATTTATTTCATTTTAATACATTTAAGATGTTTTTAACACACACATATATATATAATTTATTTAGAAACATTATATAATATTTTTTTAATTTAAGAATTTAGTATGTTTTTTTTAATAATTTTATTATTTATTTATTTAATATTGTTTATGGAATTATTTTTTTCCATTTTTTAATTTTTATCAATCCTAGACATTATTCAAAAAAAGTGTATTTTTTTATTTATAAAACATCAACCTGGATAAACACCACTTTTGACAAGGTTTTTAGTGTAGATAAAATTAACGATTTATTAGTGTTAATAAAGAACTAAAAAATTGTAATTTCTCACCACTTATTTTTTAGTGCTAATAAAATGGGCTTATATCAACACTTTTCCATATGTGATGAAATATTTATTAAAAATATTTAAAAATTATCCATAGTATATCACTTATTCATCATGGATCATTCAATCTCTCGTGGAACTAAAGCTCTGCTGCAACTGAAGTCAATTATTTCAGAAAAATAAAACCTCACAACCAAATGTATGTAATTCATAACTTGTTTTTAAGGGATCCTAGTTGTTCTTCGAAGTGTCTTTCATGATTTTGTGTGTGTTTTATATCCCTTTATGATAAAATATCAAAATCCTTTTTTATTTTTGAATTATTAAGTAAGAATAAAATACAGATCTTTATTGATGTTCTTTCTAATATAACTTATATTTAAGAGGATGTTTAAAATGAATGAAGTTATGATTTTTTTTAATCGATTAACATCAATTATAAAATGATCAACATCATCATATATTTTTATATATGTGCAATAATATTTTAATTTATTCTATTCCTCTTGACTAATAGGACATATAACCTATTTATTTACTACATAGACTCATTTTTGTAATATAAAATTTAATATCATTTATAGGTTAGTTGATTGATATGTTTTTGAAAACTAGTAAATGTGTTATAAAACATTTTGTTTAATAACATTATGTGGTTTTGTAAATAATATTTTTGTGCATCTATCTTCAATAATTCAATATATCAACCTTCATTTCAAATAGGTTCAAATTCATATGAAATTTTTAATCTTTATTTTTTAATTGAGACCAAATTTATAAGATTAATCAATTATAATCTCATTAGAAACATTATAAACATTATTTTACACACTATAATTAATATAATTCACCTAATATAGTTAAAATTAATTTCAAAATTTCTATAATTTTCAAATATAGATTCATATATATTTTGACATTACCAATTTAATTATAATTTAAAATTTTAAAAACAATAATTTTTATAATTTTTTAGACAAGGCTGTTTATTTTATCAATTCCATTTCCCATGAAGCTATTTTCATTGTTAAATATATCATATTCTATATTTTTAAAGATAAAAATTTGGATTATTATTGTTAAAAAATTCATTTTCACCACTCTTCCCACAATATTAACTATTTTAAAATTATAGTAGAATATTTAAATTATTTTTCAAATTATTACTAAAAAATAATTAAAATATGAAATCATTCATAAATATATATATTAAATAAGCATAATTAATGTAATTAATTTTTTTCAATCACTAAAAAAACATTATGAAATTTTTTTAATTTGTTTTCATATATGTTTTAATAGTGAAATCATATTATATATACCCTACTACTTATTTGGTTGTAGAAATACATTGGTTTTTTATGACCATTGATTGTTAAACGGTGTTAGTTATCTCTATTGAAGAATATATTTCCATAAAATAGATTTATTTTTGTTATGTGACATCATGTAATAAAAAATATGTATTATAATACTTTAAGTTCATAGAATTATTTATATTTATATATTATAACATGTTTTTAATGTAATGAAATTTTATTTCAAATATGAATATTATATGGGTGTATATATAAATAATATATTTTAGTGTTAAACGCTCAACCTTCTATGTATTTATTTATTCTATAAAATATGAATATGAATAAATCAAATATGAAGGATATGAATCGAAAAGGGATGGATTTCGGTCATATGAGAAAATATTACATGTATAAGATTTAATATTTCATTAATATTGAAAAATATCATGCATATGATCCTTCAAAAATCATTTTTACTAGTTTATGTTGTTTATATTCAAGACTAATTAGTCTATAGGAGTTGAAAGAACACATTATATATCATAGAATAGACCAATGTTTTATATTGTGGACTAAACATATGGGAGAGATGAATGTAGCTAGTGACAAGAATTATACTATGTTATATGGATCATCATATATGATTAAAATTGTGAATGATGATAAACCCCATATTGTGGATATTTAAAATTGTGTAAATTATATTGATGTTCATTTTTATGAAATGAAATATACAACTGAAGATGAAAATTGTGATTGTCCAAAACTATATCAGAAGTTAGATAGTATTCCAAAGACACCATTATTTGTTATTTTTTCTAAAAAAACTACATTATCTTTCACACAAATTCTATATAAATAAAAATATATTAATATAGTGAGTAAAACTAGCTTTACTGAACTACTTTCTCTCTTGAATGATATGATAATAGAAAATAACGAGATTAATTTCCATATATATGATGTCGAACAAATAAAATGTTCAATGGGTATGATCTATAAATGAATACATACCATTCCAAAAAACTATATACTCTTTCATAAAGGAAATTAATCACTTAAAAAATGCATGTGCAATGCCTCTATATAATAAATATGAATCAATTAAATTGAATTTTTATGTTACCTTTCAACAATTCAATATTTTAAGTGCCTATATGTTAGTGTGAAGACATAAATCCAGTTAAAGATATACAAAGATAAAATAAATAAATAAATACTATAAACTTCATCGCCCAAAAAACTCTCTTATCTGGTAGAAAATTGATCATGATTATTCAGAATTGGTAATTAAACTGAGAAAAAAATCCTCTTTCCCAATTAATCGATAGTATGAATCATTTTGGTTCACAAAATATCATTACATTTCATGTCATCTTATTCTGGTAAATTATAAATTGTCTCCATTCTTTTTCATGAAGGGAAAACACATTATGATGTCTCTGCTAAGATCACGAACAAAACAAGCATGTAATGATATTATTTTTATTTAAATCATTTGATAAATGATCTAAAATTATTGTGGGATTTAGTTGTTATTTTATCTCATTATTATGTAAATGAATATCTCACATTGAGAATTATGTTGTATGCGATGACTAATGACATTCCCGGTTTTGGAAATTTATCATGATTTATAATTAAAGGAACTAAAGTAAATATGGTAATGATAATCATAAATCAATTTCATGAATTATTAATATCAAATGATAATGTTTTATTGATTTATATTTACTATAAGAATATTAATTAATTTCCGAATTTAAAAACTAATAATATTTATTTGTACTAAATTTTATATATAAATAATATGATATATTTAAAGGTTTAATTCCAAAATCTGAAAATTCTAATTTAATAATGTCAAATTCATTTTTATATCATATATTCAAAATCAACTTAGTTAAATTTTTTTTGAATTTATATACAAAATTTATTTTTTGGTGAATTGTAGAAAAAATTGATTTTTAATGATAACTATATTTTCATTTACAGAATTTACCTTGTTCTATTTTGTTTTAAAGTGTTTTTAAATGTAAAATTTGTTCATTTATATTACTAATAATACAATTAAATCTTTAGGGTCAATTATATGGTGTTGTTTTTGTATAAAAATATATTTATACTTAAAAATAAATTTCTAAGAAAAACTTCATTATCGCATTTTGCAAGTTTATTTATATATTAAATTCTACCACATAATGGAATTGAATTTGAAAAATTAATTACATAGTTGGAATAAAAATTATTAATATTAATTAATATTTTCTACTTAATGTTTTGTCATAATGAATATTAAAAACATTAAACACAGTTTCTCTGGTTATGGATAAAACCATTTTACAGGTGGTTAGACTAAAGTGATAATTGTTTAAATGAACAAAAAAAATGAATAAATAATATTTTATTCCCATATTTAAACCATATCACATCTATTAATAATAAAAATTATTTTGGTATACATTTTTATTGATTAATACATTAATATATTTTAATCATTTTCAAAAATCCATGTTAGTCCCCTCTCGCGCTTATTAAAGGACACACCCTCTCCTCTCCTCTCTACACATCAAATGTTGTTTATATGGTCCAATAAATATAAAAATACCCTCCTAAAATCCTTCCTAACATTATAAAATTATTATTTTGGGAAAAATATCAACCTTATAAGGCTTAGGGTGTAAACCAAAAGAGTATTTACGATTAAGATATATAATTATTAACCAATCATTTTCATTTTATTTATTCCTTCACACCATAAAATATTATTCAACAATATCTAAATATAATATATTCATATTCCATATACATAGTTTTTATTATGTTGATTCCATAACCTATATCCGTGTTCTATTCATCAAATGAGAAATACAATCATCTTTTCTATGTATGGCGGACTACCGCCTTGAGAATTGTTATAATTCATTTTCCATACTCTACTATCACATAAGGTTATAATGATATATTTAAAATATATATACATTAAATATGATAAAAACATAATTATAATTTTATAAATATAATATGAACTACTAGAAATAGATATATAAAAACAATTTTAAAAAATTATAGCTATAGATAAGACCTATAGAAACTATTTTCACAAAACTGAGGCTATAGGTGTTTGTTCAAAGGTAATAGATAATGTTATATGAATAAATAGTTATAGTGTTCACCTATATCCATGGATATTGTAAATCATGGCTATAGGTTTCCATGAATTCAAGGTAATCTATTTCCCATAGGAATGGCACAGGAAGACATGTTTCGATGATTTAATTTCTATTACCACAAATAAAAATATTTATATAAATTTGTTTACATATATAACATAAGTTCTATGTATTTTAGTGTTCAGGATCATGGTTTCCAATATTATAGGTATGGATATCAAATACAAGTGATGATACTTTATTTTAACCCAATATTCACACTTTACATGGGCTATAACAATGGTTGTTCACCATGGAAATAGACTACATAGCCACATTTTCAAACCATTCCTATTAACCTATATAATTATTTGAAAATTGGGAGGGAAAATCATTTTTTATAAGTACTATTGGTATATTATATATTTTCATGGTGTAAAAACATGGTTATATCCCTTGTCAACCATGACTATCGATTTTCCCAATAGTCACGCAAATATGAGCCACAACCAGCTTGACCATGTTAATAATTTATATCCGTATTTTTTACCTCTATACCCATATTTTTACCATGACTATAGGTTAATTTTTATTTTTTAAATAATATATTTTCTTACCAATCTATCCACCTAAAAATTATAACATCATTTGCGTGTCTGTGTAGATTACAACTTATATGAAGCGATGCCATTCATTTTTCATCAATGCATAACATTGATGGTATATATAAGTGTATTCAAATGTATAATATGATATTAATCGAAATATAATAATAATATAAAGATAAAATAATACTTATTTTCATTCCCTCAGGTTCATTCAAAATTGTTAACGTTACTCATGCGTACTTATGAGCTATCGTCTCCATGATCGTAAAATAATTCATTTTTCATAAAAATAATTCATTGTGGGTTTTAAAAGTATAATTTATGTCTAAAAATTATAAAAATATAATTATAAATATTATATTGATATTTTAATGTTAGCCAATTTGACCATATTCATCTTACCAAATATGTTTTGAAAATATGAATAGAGCATCCTTAAAAGGTTTGACAAAAACATAACTAATGATATTACAAAATGAAACATAATAATAAATGATATAAAAGTGAAATTGATATTTAAATTATCGTGACAATTTTTATTATTAATATAACTAATTAATGTATGTTTATTATTTTATAATACAAAAAAAACATATGTGACAAGTCAGACTCGATGTAAGGGACACATAACATTAAAATTATCTCTTTAAACGTACTAATGGTTTGTTTTTTAAATATTTATATTACCTGTACATATTATTAAAATTATTTTAAAAAATTATAAATATGAATATAAAAAAATTATATAGGATGTTTTAAGTTTCTTTTTTTCTTTTTTCAAATATATTCAAAAAAGGAATATTTTTATATATTTTAACTGGAATGTTTTCACTTTAATTAAAAAAGGATAAATGAATGTTTTATTTCATCATGTAAAATGATTATGTATTTTCCCATTATTGTAACATTATTTTATTTTTGTATTCCATAATAAAATTCCATGTTATTTTTAAAATAAAAACCCCCTTCCCTTTATTATGGGTTTGTTAGTTTTGAAAATTGAGTTTAAATGGGAAGGGATATATTAATATCCAAAAAGGTTTTTATTATGTGTTTAGAAGAATATTTTTATGAATTTAATTATTTAAATGAAATAATTTATGTTTATAATTCATTTTTAGTCCATGCACATTTTTTATGAAAGATGAGAGATCCTGATATAGCTCTGATAATGGGTGAGCCCAATATAGCACTCCAATTCATTTAGTGATGATTAGGTTCTATAAAGAATTATGTTTTAAGTATACTATGATGGAAATTCCACAAGTGTGGTTTTGTGTAAGGGTTGTTATAAGGGATATCTAATTATAATTTCAAAATTAACCTATGAAACACCCAAATATTGTAACAATAAATCTATGTTTGACTTCGTATATGACAGGAAACACCAAGGCTAAACGAACAACAAAATATTATTAAATAAAATCATTATAACCTAAAAAATAAATTTCAAAGTATAAATAGGATAAAATTCATTATTAAAAAACATTAATTTCATAATAAATAATGATTTATTGATAACTAATGAATAATTAAGCAACCAATATTAAGGAAAGTAATTTTATTCTTAAAAAAATACTTTTCCTTCAAAAATGGATTGTATTGCTTTTTTTAGAAAAGTTTTAATTAATTTATAAAACATTTAAAATTTTTATTTTATAAAATTTACAACATTTATTTTAAAAAAATAATATCCAAATTTTCTTACAGTGAAATTTTTCTACTTTTCTAAAAAAAATATTAATAAAAAGTGAAAATTCTGATTTTTATTGAAAACTTTATTTTATTTTAATGTATTTGTAATGTAAAATTATATAATGAATAATTTTATAAATTTAATCTGTTCCTTATGATTAAAAATCATCTAATTATTTTATGTATAATCAATTTTATACTTTAATTATTTATGAAAAAAATTTATACTTAAATAAACATTTTTTAGACAAATATTTTCATTGTGTTTTGTGTTTTAATCTTAAATTAATTTCTTCTAATTTTATAATTTGAATCCTTAAAAATCGATTGAATATTTTAAATCAAGTGTTCAATATTTTTTAAATAGTTTCCTTTTTCATTATGAATTGTAAACATAGTGAAAAATTGCCACCACGGTAAGGATAAATCAGGTGATTAAGGTTAAAAATAAAATGAAAACGGCTAAAAATGACCCTAAAACATGACATTATCATATTGGATTAGTTTATATATTCAATTTCCATAAATTATTTAAAAATATTACAACTATTTGATGTATTGTTTTTTTAATTTTACCTTAATATTATTTTATGTAAAGAAAAGTCAAAAATATTATGCTATTTGTTTTACCATCTGTATATTTTGGACATAGGGATAAGTAAAGAATTTTTTTTATAACAGGGTTATTTAAATTATAATTTATTTTTTACCACCTTAATTTATTTATTAGATTTAGTGATTATATAATTTTTTTCAAATGCTTATGCGAAACTGATATAGTATTTATTTATTTAATGGAAAAAATATAAAATACATTAAAAGTAGTATATTGTAGTGAGATATAATGAACCATGAATTTTATCGATAGATTTTACATATGTTATATTATTATATTATATGTACCTCTTTTTTGTTTTATTTAAAGTTAAATTAAATTAATAGTTTCAATAATACATTAATGTTATTTTATAAAAAATAATTTTTTATAAATGATTCAAAATTTCAGAAAATAATATCCTCATCCAGGTGATTTTTATATGTCTTATAACATCATATATGTTCTATTTATTCTCTAACTTTCATTTTATGGTAACTACCTTTACCCCTAAATAGTAAAAAAATCATTATCATTGTAAATGTTTAAAAATTTTAATGCGTGTGAGAACAAGGAGATAAAGGGAAAAAAATAATATAAACTTATCCAAATTTTATTTGATGGTAGTATTTCGAGAGATAATAATCATATATTACAATTATATTAGTTTGGATATTTTTGTGCATGTGCATGCATATGTTAATGTTTTGTTTCAATTAATGTTGGTTAATGTTTTTTTAACTATCCAAACCCATTTTACTATTTTATGTGAAATAAAATTTTTTATACCCTATTTTTTTACAAATAATTTTGTAGTAATAAAAATTTTATAATTCCAATTTTATATGAAATATATCTAGTTTGTATATCTTTTATTAAATTATGATGAAGTCTAATTATATATCTAAATGTTTACATTTTTATCTGAGTATTATACAAAATTTTTTATTCAAGAAATATTTTCATTTTAAACTCCTTTGTATTTTTTAATTATTCAATTGTAATGTGAGCTATAATGATAACATTTTTGTGAAACACATTCATTTGGAAATAAAACTCATTTTTCAATGATTTATTATAATAAATATATGTTAGATTTTATTATTTTTGTGGTCCTCTGAATGTCTGATTATCTTTCAATACTTCTTGACTTTTGGATTATCAAAATTTTATAATCATTTTTCATTATTAGATATATATATATATATATAATTCCAAGTCTATCAATATTTTTTAGTTGAAAATATGATATGTTTTTATTCATTTCTTTCAACTCCATTAGCATTTAAAACTATCATTTAGGTGCCATAATTTTTTTTTGACGTAATAAAATGTCTTCTACAATATTCAAGTCATATCATCATTGTTTTTTATCATATGTTTTTAAAAAGTGTCTAATAAAGGAAATGAATGATTAATTTTGAAAATTATTATTATTATCTAAATTTAATTGTTCTAGATATTTTAGTAATTATATTGTTTAGATGGGGAAAATTCCATCTGAAGATTTTGTTGACATACTTATACATAAATTTTTAAAATCACTTTTATTTTTTCTTCTAATATATATTTTTTTATTAATTTTTTATTTCCAACCATCATGTAAATTTTATTCTTCCAAAATTTATAGATTTCTTCTACCAATAAAAAATATTTTATTGTTCTCTATTTTTATATATTTATATATTTTAATTATTGTATATTTATCATTATTTTTTCATTATTTTTTTTTCTAAACTTATTTTTTAATCATGTTTAGTCTATGAGAAAAATTCTGATGTGATTTTATTATTTTTTAATATTATTTTAAATATATTTTCCATTTTTAAAAAAAATACCACATTTATGAAAAAAATTATTAGTGGTTAAATTCTTGATGGAGTTAAATTTCTATATCTAATAGTGAATTATTATTTTTAACTAATGGTGAATTAATTTTTTATAACTAATGGTGAATTAATTTCTTATAACTGATGCGAGTAAATTTTTTAGTAAAAAATGGTGAAATAAATTTTAATAACTAAGAGTAGATTGTACAAATTGTGGTGAATTAATTTTTTACATGTAACGGTGGATTAAATTCTTATAAGTAAACATGGACTAATTTTTTATAACTAAAAGTGAATTATTTTTTTTGTAATTAATGGTGAATTAATTTTTTATTAATAACACAGGATTAATTTTTTATATAAAAATGAATTAATATTTTATTCAAATGATTGATAAATTTTTTTAAATGGTGGATTAGTTCTTTATTTCAATGGTTGGTTTATTTTTTATTTCCATAGTTGATTTATTTTTTTTACAGTGAATAAATATTTTATTTTAACAGTGGGTCAATTTTTTATTTCAATGGTAGCAGATGTCTATTACCCCCAGTTAAAAAATTTAATTTTCAAAAAAAAATTAATTACTCTATTTTTCATCATTTTTAATATTTTTAATTATTAAATACATATTATAATAATTTTAAATGTTTTATTAATTTATAAAACTCATATATATTATATGGATACCATGTAATCTAATTTTAAAATATTGTAGTTTGGTATAATATATGTTTTAGATTATTCTTCATTGACTAATGATATCTTCAAGAATTGATGTAATGTAATTTTTATTGTCTATCTTCATTATTTTAATTAATAATAAATATATGTTCTGTATTTTAAATATATTTTAAATTTTTATATTCAAAAAAATTATGTCTATATATTTTATGTATTTACACAGATTGTTCTCTAATTTTTTTGTTAGTTGTTCATTTAATTGAAATATTCATGTAATTATTGGACTCAGTTTGAATTGTTTTTTATAACTTATTTTTTACCACTTACAATGTAATGTATTTAAAAATTTTAATGGGTTATTCAAATTATATTGAATTGGTATTTAACTTTTTTTATTCGAATAATTGTTATCATATTTTTTTATGGATATTTATTTTCTCCCTCCTGGTGAATTATGATTGTTTTAACTGTGTAATTTTTTTGTTACTAATTATAGATTTCTATTTAAATAAATGTTGAGTAAATTTGAAAGGGATAAAATACACATTATAAAATCTTTATAGACTATGTTTTCACGTGAAATTCTAGGAACATCCCATATTTTGAACATACTGAAGCCTTGGGTGATACTCGATTTTACTTTCTAGACAATCCCTCAAGATGAATGAAATACTCTACCAATACTACTTCCTTGATGATACATATTCATTTCTCAAGAACTATTAATCACAGTTTCATTGTTCAACTTTTACTTATTTGGATTCTTATTCTATAACAATATTTCAAATCTCTCAAACACGCTCTCTATTATCTATTTTTTCTTTTACACACAAAAGAATTATTCTTCATCCCTTTGTTTGAGTTGTGACTCATGGATTCTAAAATCTAGATAGTTCAGATTATGACTCCTAGTATCTATTATCATGGGTTGAAGTTGTTTTGTGACCCCATACAATATTTATTGTGTTTTTATCCCTTCACATGAAAAGGATCCTGTTATTGGCCTTTAATTCCCTCTCTAAACAACATTAGTTCACCCATATCTCTTATTCAGTAGATAGTTATACGAGTACAGTAAGCCCATATTGGACTATACTATTATAAAAACTTAATTTTATTCTTTACTATTTATACCAAAAATTAACTATAAATATTAGCCTTGATTATTAATTTTAATATTAATTTTTATTTTAAAAAATTTTCAATCTCGGCTACTCACCCCTCCCCCTCTATACCATCTACCAATACCACATCAAACCTAATAATATTTATCAAAGGATATACTTCATTAGAATAGTTAGCCTTCTCATTTTCATTTTGGATACTAAATAATTGATATCAATGGTTGTTCCTTTTGGACTACCAAAATTTCAATATGGTTTTTAGTTTATATTTAATCATGATAACTTATTCTAAGATCATATTGTCAAAGGAGAAGATATTTAAGATAGACAAATTGAAACAAAATGATGATCGGATTCCTCATAAGCAATGAAACTTTTATGTAAATGATTATGGAAATAGGAGATCCTAAATGGATACATTCATAAAATATGTGACCTTAAGAATTGGTAAAAAAAATGGAAAAAAATAAAATCTACCAGATATTCACCCAGATGAACATACATAAAAAATGATACTAGATATTTTTTAAATTATAATGTTTTCAATATATTATATTGTGATATTAACATAAGGTTTCTTAGTCTAGTGTCTACTTATAAGATATATGTTTAGATTTGTATGATTATACAAGTCACTCACCTTAGATTCGAGAAATTATTTCAAATAAAGCATGGAATACTTTCAGTTGAGTGAAAATAGATCAGGATTTTTAAAGAGGAAAATATGAACCAAATATTCATCTAATACAAAATAATTATAAAAGGAATTAATTCCATTGGAAAATCTATATAAAACCATGTACTTTTTAAAAAGTCCTACGAGTATTAGTGAATAAATGGAATATAAAATAGGTCAAAATTAATGAAAGAGAGAACCTAAAAGAGTGTGTTCTCAATAATTTGATTGGATCATTATATCAGTGTGAACTTTAATAGAAGAAAATAGCTAAAGAGGAGACAAAAAAAATAAAAGGTTTAGTTTTTATGTTTGAGAATTTTCATTTAACTAACACTTCTAATTATGATATGACAGATTGTGAAAATGAAGATATGGATCAAATTGTGAATGTAGTGTACAAAATAATGAATAAAAAAGGATTCAAGAACCTATTTAGGGGAAACCCTCAAATAGAAAAACACATGGAAGAAAATAAATCATGTTAAAATTGTAATGCTTCATATGTAACTATGATGAGTGCGGGAAGAAACAAAATATCATGTCTCTCTTTCCTAAACTAAAAATTAAATAAAAAACAAAAATTGTAATAAAATGAAATGAACTCCAATTAGATTTGTACATAAGAATTAGATTCCAGTGAACAATAAGTAAATTGGAAATAATATTCTATATTTTCTTGACAAATTCCCTATATAAAGTAATTGAATTGGGATTTTATTCTAGATGGTCTAATTTTGACTATGATTTTGAGAACCTAAATGTTTTTAATTAAATAATGTAATTCAAATGTTAAGAAAATATACATAGAAAGATATTGATTTATATATTAGTATTGTGGAAAATAATGAGAAAATTGTTTTTTAATATAAAATTATTTAATAAGAGAATGAAATATTAAGGAATAATTCCTCTAAATCCCTTTATACACATTATGAAAATCTATAATATGATACATATTTAAATGAAATTTATAAAAAGGAATTTCATAGTCATAAAAAAGGTTATCTTCTTTTATTCAGGATAATGAAAAATGATGATATCATCGAATCATCTAATAAAAAATAAATATTATTCTAGCTATGATGAAATATAACCTAAAATGTATAAAAAAACTATTTTTGAAGGTGCAAATTGTTGTATATCTGCTGTTACTTATTTTAAATGCATCTTGAAAGGCCAATATGAAAATTAGTTTCCGCTTAGATTCAAGAATTATTAATGATTTACAAAAACTCATTTCTCTAAATCGTTGTTATATATTGTTTCATACAATACGTGGTTAAACTCTGTTTGGTTACCTAAAATTTTTATTACTAATCAGATTGGATCTAAAGTAACTTAGCTACCAAAACATTCAAGTAATTTTTTTAATATTATCTTTGATTTCTGAAGAAGGAAATATTGTACATTTAAAGTAGTTGATTTAGTAATATGATAGAGGACCATTAAATATTACCTCTTAAAACACATGGGAGAAGGCACAATTACATTTGGAGGCAATTTCAATGGAAAATTAAATGTTTTTTTTGGTAATGTTATTTTTTCGAATTATATAGTTATTTATAATGTTTTATATGTTAATGTTTTAAAACATAATATTTTTAATATATCGAAATTATGTGATGATTGAATGGAATATAATTTTAAAAATGATTATTCTATTTTTTTCAAAGATGATTCTTTATTATTTTATGCAAATAGAAAAGAAAATATTTATACTTTTTGATTTTACTAAAAAGACTATTTAAATTGTTATGTGTTTGAATGATATGTAGAGTGATATCATTCATTGGAATTCACGATCAGGTCATGCCAAATTTATAATGTCACATAATATATATAAACATGATAACATGATATAGTTACTTACCTTGAAGAAAAAACTCAATGTTTGTGATTCCTACAAGAATGGGATGTAATGTAAAATTTCTTTTAGACCTATCAATCTTATAATTACTAATAGTCCCCTATAGTAAGTACATTGTAATTTATATCTTATTATACAAATTTTTAACCTTGGTCAAAAAAATAGAGATTATTTATGCTTTATGACTATAGTATATTTATATTGGAATACATTCATTCTCATAAAAATGATACTTTATCTAGATTTATAGTTTTTTAATATAATTAAAAATGTAAAATTTTGTACTATTTTTTCTATTTTTCATAATAAAGGATGTGAATTTAATATTTTAGAATTTGAATTTTTTGGGATTGGAATATTTATTTTCATCATTTCTCTTCTCCTATAACATCACATCAAGGTGGTTTTACAGAACAAAAAAAATATAACACATTTTAAAATAGAAAGAAAAATGTTCAATAAATATAATTTTCCTCTATATTTTTTGGGATTAGTCTATATCTTCTTCTGGTTATATTTCTAATAGAATTATTATCAGTCATTTTTTAATGAAAACCCCTTATTAATGATTTAAAAATAAACACCCTAACTTTGGTTACTTTAGAGTTTTTGGTTGCAACAATTTTATTATAAATAAAATAGATAATATAGAAAAATTTGATTAAAAAATTGAAGAATGTATTTTTCATTTTAATTATAATCATAGTATATGGAATATAGTTTATAATAAAATAATTATTGTTATTGTATAGTATGTTCATGTTATCAATGATGAAATTAGTGTTAAATTAAGTTATGATTCTAATGTTTTTCACGATGAGATTAGAGTGTTTAATTTTTTCTATGAAAAACCACTAAATCAGGATGAATCAATTGAGGGTGGATAATACTCATTATTAACCTGATAAAAGATAATATAAGACTAATAAAGATAATATTATTTTAAATTTTATTAGAAATTTCTATTCTATTTTTATAACTAGAAAGTTGGTTTTTATTTTTTGCTTGGATTATTATTTTATTTTTGATTTTGTTCCAAATAATATTAATGAATAGTTAAATTATTCTATTTATATTCTTTCTATGAAGGATGAGCATAATATGTTTGTTAAAATTAAATTTTTTCATAAGTATAATTTCCCAAGGATAAGAAAGTAATTGAAACTAAATGGATATTTAGAGTCAATATGGTGGAATCTCGATAGATTTTCAAAAACAAATCCTGAATTATTGCTCAAGGATACTCTCCAGAATATGGTATAGACATCTGAGAATCATTTTCTCTTTTATTAATGTATAAGATATTATAATTTATTGGGTTTTTCTTTTCATATTTCAAGGTTATAAATTTTATCAAATAGATGTAAAATTTTATTTCTTAAATGGTTTTATAATTGAAAAGGTCTCTATTTCTCATCCACTTTGTTATGAAAATGATCTTTTTCCAAATCATGTGTTAATATTATCAAAATTATTGTATGGTCTCTAATATTAACCTCATTCTTGGCCTTAAAGGAATTATTTTTATTTATAAAATAATTATTTTAAGAAGGGATATGTTAATCCAATATTTTCTATTTAAATAATATCTAATGATATTTTTGATGTAAATGTTTTTGTTAATGATATAATTTTTTAATATAATCAATTTCATTGTAATAATTTTAAAACATTGATGTATTATGAGTTTGACATGAATTTAATGGGACAATTAATATTAGCTCTGGGATTTCATATTTCCCAATGGAAATATGAAATTTTTCTTAATCAAACCGATTGTGATAATGAGTTTGTAAAAAGGATTAGTCTTGATTCCTCTAAATATATAAAAACTATTATAGGTACTAGTTGTAAATTAAATGTTGATTAATCTAGAAAATATATTGATATCAATGTTTATATAGGTATGATAGGTATCATTTATTATTTAACTTCATGAAGACCCAATATCATGTTTAGTGTTTCTTTATGTGCAATAATTCAAGATGGTCTGAATGAAAGTTATATTTAAGATGTAAAAGTAATAATTAGATATGTTAAATGAACATTTGATATTGGTTTATTATATCCTAAAAATAAATATTTTGATTTAGTATCTTATTATGAATATTATTTTGAATGATATATAATTGATAGAAAAAGAACATTAGGTATTTTTCTTTTTCTTTAGAAAAAAATTAATTTCTTGGTCTTTTAAAAATAATCAATGGTAGGATCAAATATATATAATGAGATGCTTAAATAAAAGAGGTGGTGTGAATTGTATGCTATAAAAATTCCTTTTGAACATTTAATGTTGATATAGAACATTCTTAAAGAATGTTTATAATCCTTAATGAAATAGGTTTTATAAGGTTAGAATTTATCTTTAAGAAAACCTATTTTAACTAAGTAAAAAAATCAAAGACTATATTAAAGAATCCTTTTTTAAACATTACAACCTTAAGATAAAAAACATGATAAATATTTTCTAAAAAAATATTCTACCTTGGAGGACATAGAATCTTTAATATAATCAGATTAACGAGATTAGGAAGTATAGGAAAGTTATAGTTTATAACATTAAACAAAGTTTAAATAGCAGCGGAATAAAAACAACTTGAAATTGAAAACAAATAACAATATGAGTTTTTAACCCAAAGAGTAGGGTATCCAACAACCTTGGATAAAGGTATATTGATTTATACTTTAAAGAATTTATTACCTATACAGACCTAGCTAAGCCATCAATCTGAAGATCAGTATCTATTTTACTATCCTTGATAGTCCTCGATTTAGAGGCAAATTAAAACATCTATATTCCAAACCCTGAATCCCATGATCAGCATGATCAGAATCTTCTACAAAGAAAATCATAACAAGTTGTTCACACCTGAACATGTTGTTCACGACATCCGCATGAATCACTAAGATTTATAAGAGCCTCTCTCCCTAGAAATCACTTCACAGTCTGTGATAGCTTTTCAATTCACTGTTCATTATTGAAGTTCACACTATCATCGTACATGAATCATTCAAATGAACACATATTTATAGGAAAAACATGTCAACGGTCACCACCACTCCAATGGTTATATTTTCCATAAAGTTTGGAGGGACATGGACAAGTGTCAAATAGACAATGGTAAGTTTATATCAAATGATACAACATTGTTTCTTGCATAAGAAATGATGTTAAGATTAAGATAAAAGTTAAGTATAAGAAAACTAAGAATACAATAATATTGGAATGATAAATTAAACAAATATAACATTATTAAGATAACGTATTCTTAAGGAAATGAATATCATATTGAGAAAAATAGTATCACATTTTTTGTTACCGGCATCTTTAAAATGGTATGACATATTTACTGGTATCGGTATCATAAAAAATGGTATCATATATTTACCGATATCTGTATCATGAAATATTTTATCACATATTTATCAGTATAGATATCACGAAAAATAGAATCACATATTTACCAGTATCATTATCTTGAAAAATGATATGACAAATCATAATGAGAATTTAGTAAGTAGAACAGAATGAGAATTTTATAGGTAAATATAATGAAAATTCTGTAAGTAGAACAGAATGAAAAAACTATATGTAAAATAAAATGACAAATTCAGACATTAAGAATGTGTGTTTGTGATTTTGAAAACATACAACCATCGGGAATAGAGAAGTTAAAAGAGAACATTAATGACTCAAGAATATGCCCCTTTTTGGAAATCACAAACAACTTTTTTGAGGATGAATATATTGACATTGATAAAGTAGTCTGAAATACATATCTCCCTCTATGAAATAATTTTAGGAGGAGTATGACTAACTCCCCATTTGGTTATGTTTCCCAAGGATTGTATTCTTGAATTTTAGCATCTGAATTTATTTCTTATTTAAATATTAACCCCTTAGATAAATATATCATGATAAAAGAAACCCCCCCTTACTTATGCATTATTCATTCTTATCATACTCCCCCTTTGGAGTCTTCATTAAATTTTTCCTTCAAATAAATTCTCCCCCTTTTTTATTTTAGAATATAAATGGAAAATTATAAGATGTACCTATATGGTTAAGGAAACATAAATGCGAAATCAAAAACAGGATATAAAAGAAGCATCATAAATAAATTTTTGGAATAAAGTTTATATTAAATCTAAACAATAGAATTTTAGAAGAAATTCATTTATACTTCTTCTGTTTAGACAATATTTTCTTTATCAAAGCATTATCTTTATTCACTTCCTTATGATCTTATTCAATCATATAAAATAAAATATCCTAATTTTGGTTCATCTTTTCTATGGAAAAGATATTTTGTTCATGAGATTCAATTCTATCATCTTGATTATTAATGAACTCTTCTTGAGCATCCACCTTTTTCATTAATTATGCTCTGACATATTTTTCACAGCTTACAGACCGATCAATGGAATTGAGTTGGCTAACATTATCAAAAATGGATTCCCAGACTTTTTTGAAATTTGATTCACATGTTATTGAGGATAATTGTGGAAAATATGAATTCTGATCTTGTGAGATAAGAAAAAATATTAATCGAAAATCATGAAGTGAAAACAATTGAAACATAAAATTAGGAAATGAAAAGTATGATATAGTACCTTATTGTATACTATGAAAAATTTATTAGTATTATAATAATTCACATGGATGTTTTCCATTCTGATAATTTATATTCAATGAATTACAATTTAAAAAAGAAAGATATTATGGATTTTAATAATGAAAGAAACACATTCTTAAGTAAAGAAAAAAAATTTGAGAATGAAAATTTTTCATAAGGAATGATAAAAATTTTAGAGAAAGAAATTTTTTCTTATGTATAGATAATAGTTTCCAAGAAATAAAAATTTCTTAAGGAAAAACAATTTTTTTGGAGAGTGAAAAATTTTCTTAAGGAAAGATAAATTTTTTAGAAAATGAAAAATTTTCATAATGAATTAATAAGAAGGAAAAAAACAAGAATATGTACTCCACCTAAAATAAGGAGTATTTCTTATGGCCTATTACAAAAATAAGATTTTAAATAATAGCTTTACCAAGAAGAATAATGTTACCTATACTGACAATTGCTCAGTGAAAGTTATCCCCATAAGTTACGTTTCCACCTTTAGCCATTAAAATATTTTTGAAATAGTATTTATTACCGGTCATGTTCTAGGAAAATACACTATCCATATACCATATATTGTCGGTACTTACATTATTATATTGAAAATGAATGGGTTAGGTTTTTAGAACCCAAAGTTTCTTGGATCTAGAATTGTTAGACAATAAAATCTTGGGTATCCACATTTCTTTAGAAAAGTATGATTTAGAAAAACCAAGGGATTTGACATTATTTAAAGAAAATTTCTTCTTCCAATTACCACCACTTTGACATTTAGTGAAAAAGGGATCTCTTGATGGGACAAAATAATTGTTTCTAAAAATTGGTTTTTCATTAGAATAACATAATCCTTGATTATTACCATGCGGTTGGATTTGAGAAAATATCTTATAAAAATTTTCCTTACCAGAAGTAAAATTTTCAAGAAGTTTCTTAAAAAAAAATTTTAAGACATTACACTCAGGACTAAATTCATGTTCTCCAGAATAATAGATTTAGAGCTATATATATCCACTAAATCATCTTTTTCTAAAAACAGATTTTTAAAATCCTTAGAATGTTTATCCTTCTCATAATTAACTCCCTCATCTTTCATAGAATGATTTCCTAAAACATCAATTTTCTTATCATGGTCTTTGGTGATTTCCGAATTTTTTTTGTTAGAATATATTCCTTAGAATTTTCTTTTTCATGTTTCATAGAGACATTATAATTTTTCATTTCAAGTAACTTGACAAATCTGAAAAATTCCTCCTAAGAAGGAAAATCATTATTTTTGTCTCATGAATTTGATTCGTCATCTAATGAAAATACATTATCAGGAAAATTTTCACACAAATACATAGTGTTTAAGGATTCCACAGTTCATACCATTTCTATAAGAAAACGATTTTGAAATGGAAATTTGGCTATTAGAAAAATATACTTTTTCATTGAATATTCATATTCCGAAAAATCTTCATATGGGTATCCAAAACATTCACTCCAACTGTCATTGGATTTTAATACTATCTAATGCTTTGATCTGTATAATTTTATCTTATTCCTTCTAGAATTCATGTCCTTCTTCTGTCGCTTTTTAAGAAAGTGACAATTAGGTCTAATAAAATCGTTTCTTCTGCATTCATAACAAGTCACTTCTCGATCATTCTTCTCTTTTCAATCATTCTTCTTGTAGCTATAATTAACATTCTTATATCCAAATATCTTTTTCATAATCCAATAAATATTTATTAACTCATTTTATAAAGCTTCAATTTCACTAGAATCAGATTGAATAACAACCTTTGTAGATTTAGATCTTGTAACTCTCTCAGGATTCTTGTATTTCATATGATTTGAAGTAGTTGTAAAAGAAACACTTCCATTTCCATTATTGTTTTTAATATTATCATCATCTCTCTTCATTCTGGATTCATGTTGGAGAATCCTACCAAAGAATTCACCAAGACAAATCTGACTAACCTTCCAATTCTAATCTATAGTTGTTCTCTTAGATTCTCATTCGTTATGCCTGATGTCTATAATATTCTCTACAAGAATATCAAAATCTAAACCTTTCTCACCCATTAATTGTAAGATATTGATGATAGTCATGATTCTTTGTTTAACATTACATATGGGTTCTTCACAGGGAAAATAGAAACCATGATATTCAACTCTGAGTATGGATCTTCTAGTTTCAATGACATTTGAAGTTCCAATGTTAGTTACATTAATATTATTCAAAATTCTATTTGAAACATCACAAGATGAAATTTTGATATATATTTTTCTAGTAATGAAACAAAGAAAAGAATTTTGTACCTTAATGTTCAGCTGGTATCCCACATTTTCTAGATTAGTGAAGGTTCTATGTTCCTTATCATGAATCTAATAATCTCCAGTTAAAATAATGTAGTTGTATACCCATGTGTTTATCACAAAGGTATTCATTTTTTCTCTCCAGTACTCATAATCATTTCCATTAGAAAATTGGTGGTCTAGTAGGTAAAAGATTATTTAGAGATCCAACATGAATTTCTGCCATACTAAAAGAAAATTTCATTCCATGAAACTTGTTAGCAGTAAAAAATTTTAACCTAAGATAAATAATATGAAGGAATTGTGAATAATAAAATATTGTGTAAAAAATATTTGTGAATAAAAGTATTTTTGTGACCTCATATGATACTAGTTTTAGGATTGAATATGTATAATGAAATGATCAAATACAAGAGGGGGTGAATTGTATACATTAAAAATTCTTTTGGACCCTTTAAAGTTGATATAGAACATTCTTAAAGAATTTTTTGTAACCTTAATGAATTTTGTATATTAAGGATACATTTTACCTTTAAGAAAACTTATTTTAACAATGTTAAACAAAATTCACAAACCCTATTAAAGAAACCTTTTCTTAAACTATACATCCTTAAGATAAAAATCATAATAAATATTTTCATAAAAGAAATATTCTACCATAGAGTGTATTGAATCTTTGAAATAATCAGAGTAACTGAATTAGAAAGTATAGGAATGTTATACTTTCTAACTTTAACAAAGTTAATATCGTATTAGAACAAAAAACAACTTTAAATAGAAAAAAAAGAAACAATAAGATTCTTTTATCCCAAAGAGAACAGTATCTAACATCCTTGGATAAAGGTTTCTTGATTTATACTTTCAAGAAAGTTTGTATTACCCAAACCCAGGTAAGCCCTCATTCCGAAGATCGGTATCTATCTTGATAACCCCATAAGTCATCGATTTAGATGGTTATCAGATCCGCTGTCTTCCAAACCTGGAATCCCATGATCAACATGATTGGAATCTGAAAGAAGTATGTATGAACTAGTTTTTCATTTCTGAACAAGTTGTTCATGACATCCGCATGAAGCGCTGAGAGACATAAGAGCCTCTCTCTCTTGAAATAACTTCACAACCTTTGATCTCCTTTCTATTCACCGTTCATCATTGAAGTTCACTATATAATCTTACATGGATTATTCAAATGAACTAGTATTTATTGGACAAACTTGTCAATGATCTGTTCCACACCAACGATCATATTTTCATTAAATTTCAGAGGAACCTGGACACGTGTCAAACAGACAACAATTATTTTATAAAAAATTGTACAACTTCATTTCATGTATACGAAACAATTTTATGTTTAAGATAGAAGTTATGTATAAGAAATATTATAATCCGATAATATTGTAATGATACATTAAAAAACTCTAACATTATTATGAAAACATATTCTAAAGAAAATGAAAATCGGATTGAGAAAAAAGGTATCACTTTTGTGGGTACCAACATCATAAAAATGGTATGAAATATTTACCAGTATAAGTATCATGAAAAATGGTATCACTTATTTAATAGTATTGGTATCATGAAGAATGGTATCACATATTTACCGGTATCGGTATCACGAAAAATTTTATGACAGATTAATTGATATTAGTATCATGAAAAATGGTATGACAAATTCGAATGAAAATTCTATAAGTATAACAGAATGCGATTTATATAGGTAAAAATAATGAGAATTATTATGTTGAACGGAATGAAAAAACTATATTTAAAATTAATAACAAATTCAGATCTTAAAAAAAAAGTGTTTGTGATTTTCAAAACATAAAACCATATGGAATGATGAATTCATAAGAGAACCTTATTAAATCAACATATATTTAGTGATCTATCTACTGTAGAAAATGATTATATCTCTACTATGATTAATTTTTATCAAATATTATTGGATAAATAAAAATTTATTTTATTTTGGTATTTATCTAGATTAATTGAAAATTTATTATGATAAAAATTCTAAAATTTCGATTTATAAAAATCCCATACAACATTCTTGAAAGAATCATATCATTCATAGATTTAATTTTTTTAGATATAATCTGAAAAAGGGTGATATTTTTTTAGATTTTATACCTACTAAAAATTATGTAACATACATATTTACTAATCCATTATACCCTACTTCATTTTAAAAAATTAAATTAGAACATGGGTTATTAGAAGCATAATTATTTTATCATTTCATTTGTTTAAGGAGAGTTTCTTATTTAACTTTTTTTTATTTGTCAAAAGGAGGAGAAAAGTTTTTTTAAATGTACATTTTTTGAATTAATCAAAAAGGAGATATTGTTTTCACTATAAATGATTGTATTCTTCTTTTTTATTATATGTTAGTTTCTGGTTTTAAAATTATCCAAAAATCTTTTATTATTTTTTCTGAATTTTTCTTACAATCTCTATTTTTTATTATAGAATAATATATTGTGATTGGGATTTTATAATTCAAATTTTATATAAAAGATACTGAATTTATCTAAAATTTATTAAACTAATATTATATCTAATTCTATCTCTAGTTTTTTCACATTTATAATCACACATGAAAATGATTTTGGTTTCAAGAAATATTTTCAGTTTAAACTACCTTTTAGTGTATTTTGGTTATTTATTCATAACATTAGATATACTGATCAGATTCAAAAGAAACTAGTTTCAATGGAAATCCATCTCATTTTTATAAATTTTATTTAAATAAACAGAAGTCTGATTTTATTGTTTATGTTTTGAAATAAAAGTATAAATCTCATTTCATAGTTCTAGATTTCAATATTTTCTATAATTAAATATCATTATTCATTATTTGATATCTCAATAAATTAATATCAAAATATCGCAATTTTTTTGTTATAAATCTAAAAGTTTTTATTCATTTCATTGAACTTGATGAAAATCTAAAAAATTATTTTTCATGCCATAAAAAATGGCTGAAGTAATTTAATGACTTCTGGAGTTTTGAAATCATTTATCATAGTTTTTGGGTCATATCCTATAAAAAATTATTCAGATTTTGTATCTTCTTGATTCATTGTAAATATATTAAAATTATATAAATTTCTACATTCTATGAATTTTTATAATTTTTTCATTAAATGAGATAACATTATCCAAATGTTCAAGTCGACAAACTTACGAATAAGATAATAAAATCACTTTTTTCTGCAACTACCACATTTCATTATTTTTTTCACGCCATTCATCACATAAATTTTATGATATAATCATTCATAAAAATATTTTAGAATTCAAAAATATTTTTCATGATCTATTTTTATTTTTTAAATATTACATGTTTATAATAATTTTTTTTATTTTCATCGTTCTATAATTATTTATTAATCATGTTTAGTTTATATAAATAATTTTCAAAAACATTAAATATGTTCTAATTTTATTATAAATATAGTTTAATTTTATATGAAAAAATACAAAATTTAGTAAAAATATATATTATTTCTTAAATTATTGATGGAATTAATTTTTATAACTAACAGTGATTTAATTTGTTATAAATAACAGTTAAATAATTTTATATGACTAACTGTGAATTAATTATATTAACTAAAAGTGAATATATTTTTTATAACTAATAGTTAATTAATTTTTTATAACTAATGGTGGATTAATTTTTTATTCCTAAAGGTGAATTAATTTTTTATACCTAATGGTTGGTTATTTTTTATAAAATTTGGCGGATTATATTTTTATAACTAATGTTGAATTTATATTCTATAACAAATGGTGAATTAAATTTTTATATCTAATAGTGGGTTAGTTTTTTTAAAATAACTATGAATTAATTTTTTTTAAATAATAGTTAATTAATCTTTTATAAATAACTATGAATTATTTTTTCATTACTTATAATGAATTAATTTTTTATAACTAATGGTAGATTAATTTTTAAAAATTAATGGTGGATTAATTTTTATTTCAATGGTGGGTTAATTTTTTATTTTAATGCTAGATTAATTTTTTATTTCAATAGTGGATTAATTTTTTATTTCATTGGTGAATTATGTTTTTTTAATGGTGGATCAATTTTTTATTTCAATGGTCAATCAATTTTTTATTTTAATGATAGTTGATTCTTGCTATCACCAGTTAAAAATTATATTATTTTGAAAAAAACATTATTTCTCTATACATCATCATTGTTAATATTTTTAATTGATACATACATATTATAATTATTTTAACTACTTTATTAATATCTAAAACTCATATATATTATTAGGATACTATGTGATGTAATTTGAAAATATTTTAATCGGGTATAATATATGATTTAAATTACTCATTATACCCTGAATAAAGTAACTATAATTTGTGTAAAGTAATATTTATTACCTATATTAATTGTGTTAATGTTTTCTAAAATATTTATTAATTATTTTTAAAAATGGAATTTATTAAATGCATGACTATTTTTTCTTTATATTTTATAGATTTATACAAATTGTGTTATGATGTTATTGTTAATAGTTAATCTGGTTGCCGTATTTTTGGAATTATCATTCTAAGATTGATTTTTTATGTTAAATTATGTTTGACCTATTATTATGAAATATATTTTAATCATTTAATGGGTTATTTAAATTTGTTAGAATTGTTATTTATGTTTTGAATTAAAATCATTATTGTTATGATTTTTATGGAGATTTATTTTCCATATCTATAATAATTTTAAATATTTTCACATGTGTAAGGTGTGTGTTAATATTTAAATTTCTCTATTTAAATTTATATTAAGATTCCTTGAAACGAATCGAATATTCTAGATAACTTCTTCGACTCTCTCTTTTTCATCAAGAAAAAACTATGAACATATCAAGTGTTGTACAGACCAAAGCCCTATGTGATACTTTATTTTACCTACTAGAAAATCTCTCAAGACTAACTAAATATTCCTTGACATATAATTCCTTAATTAATATCTGCTTTACATGAGAACCAGTATAATCACTTCCATTGTTCATATTTTAATTTTTTATGGTTTTTTGTCTGTAACAATACTTCCAATCTCTCACATGCACTCTTTGTCTTTTTTTTTCATTTAAAGCACAAAATCACTATTCCTATTAAATATCATATGGTTATGAATCCTAAATTATAAATAAAGACCATTCGGGTTGCGAATCCCAGTATCTAAAGTCAATTAATTTAATTTGGTTGTGACTCCCCATAAAAACGTCTGTGTGTTGTGGTTATCCTTCCTTTAGAAAAAAATATTGTATTTGGGTTCAGATTCCCCCTCAAAAATAATATTAGCGAACAATTGTCTCTTTCTCAGTAGAGAGTTATAATAGTAAAGTGATACCGCTTTAGACCAAACAACTATAAAAACATCATTACGTTAGTTACTATTTCTTCTTCTATTAAACGTTAATAATTAACCATAATAATTGTTTTAAATAATAAAATTATTTGATTAACATATTTATCTAGTATATTCATCACACTCTAGACCATTATCCATTACCATATCATATCTAACATTATTAATTTTTCAATGAAAATTAATTTATATTAATTTCATATTTTAAGTAATTCCATATGTTCCCTTACCCTCACTTATAGAAAGGAAGCTAATATCCTCTTTTCTTCTAACTTAAAATTAATTTTAGTTCTAAAATACCTACCAGAATACATTTCTCACATTCATACCCAAATTATATATATCTTTATTTTATAAAAATACCAACCATAGAGGGCTTATGATGTAACAAAAAAATAGATCATTTGAAGAAGAGGTATAGCTTTTAACCGAATGCTTTTGTTCTATTTCTTCATCCCCTAAGTAAAATATTATTAAAATCTGATGATAAAATATAATAAATGTCTCCAATATTGTGATATTTTATATTGTTAATATAAAAACCTAAATTTTCCCCCTATTATATCAAATGTGAAATGAAACAATCATTGGTATCTAAAACAGGCTACCACCATGTGAGAAAATTGAATTTTAATTCCATCACCAAGTGTAATAGATTGTTATAATGATGTATTTAATATATATATATATATATTATGTACATAAACAAATTTATTTAAATATAATATATCTTATATTTTATTACCCTTTAATTCATTGGAAAATGATAACATATATCATGTGTGTGTGTGGATTACCACCCCCATCAACGATGTAATTCATTTTTAAAATGATAATTTTTTTATATGAATATAAATATACTTATAATGAATATATGTGATATTTATATCTACATTAACATTATTGAGATTATTTAACCATTATCAATTTACAAGTTATGAAATTACTAAACTGAAATTCTTCTAAAAAAAATGAAATAGTTAACACCAAGAAATGATGATTTTAATAATGGATTATTAATAAATAGGTCTTGAAATATTATAAATGTATCATATATGACATTATAAGATCATTAATTATTCTATTATATAATTATAATAAATATAAATTTATTATATATGATCATAGTGAACATTTAAATAATGCAGAACTCGAGGTAATGTTTTTGGTCTCACTTTTACATTTTTTTATTCATGTAATCTTCACCAATTTTTTCATTTATGTGGTTTATATACCTCTGATGAATTCATTTTATGATCATTCTAATTAAATTTATGAGTATTTAAAAATATATATATGGGAATCTATTTTATGAGTTTTTGTTTTTATTTAATAAATTAGTAAGGTTTTTATGTTATAATCAAATTATTTATCAGGATTGTTCATGATTAAGTTTCTTAATAATGAAATATTATTATCTACCTTAGTATAAACTCATGAATTTTCTTGAACTCCTAATATTTCAAGATATTACATGTTTCCCTTCATTGACCTTTCTTTATGTACTCAATACATATAAATTATAGTTTTAACGAAAACCATATTTATTTATTTCTTTGGTTAGAAAACCCTTTTCTTACATATCCATGCTTTCTTAAAATATTATCAATTATTTTTTTATTATTCCATTATGAATTCATAAATTCATTTTTACCATAGAAAGAGTTTTTATAAAATGTTTTAAAAGGAACTTCCTACCATCATTATTGATTACTTATTTGATACAAAATTTAAATGTTATTAATGTTCTTTATAATGAATATTTGTCCTTAATATTTTTTGAGATTTTTAGTTCTCAAAAAATTGATTCCAAAGTGAAAAGTATAGTTCAATCATGAATTTTTTCAGTAATATTTTAAAATAATTTTTTATCTATGATGAAACCCTTTGATGTTACTAAAAGTTATACTCTAGATATGATAAAATGATACCATCCTTATTTTTTCTCTAGATAGTTTATGATTATGATGTTAATATGTTTATGAATATAATTTCTTCTACATTGGTTATTCCATGATTAAATGTTTATGGAAACTATTTCATTTTTATGGGATATGGTATGATGAATGATTTGTCATCTTATGGCACAAATCTGTTTGATTTTAATTCTATTATGTGGGGGCTTGTAATTATATATTCCTCTAATTCGTTGGGTAAATATGGATATATCATGTGATAAACATTATAATAATGTGTAGCTAACCTAGATTAGTAAGGAACTATGTCCTCTATGATAGTCATTGTATTGAAACTCGACTACAATGATGGTTTGGGGAGTGAACCTAGTACACAAAATGAATTGTGCTTCATATGATGAAACTAACTTTTATCTCCAAATCCTCAACACCAAAAACCAATGTTTCATATTGATCATTTAATAAATAATTGGCCCTACAATTCATCATAATGTTCCTAACTAATATTTAATCTTAAATATCTTAATTATTTCATCACATATTCATCCATGATAAATTTAACATTTGTCTCTTAATAAAATCAATCAATCTTTATGTCTGATACGAAAAAACATATTCTATAATCATATAATACCTCAGATATGGTAATAATTTATATAATTAACCTAAATCACCATAAATATATATTAAAATTATATATGCCTCCAAAATATAATTTAATTGTTCTTTATAATATAACATACCATAATATTTTTTAACTTAATCATATTAGGTACCCAACAATTATAGTGATCTTATTCTGAAATAATATCAATCACTTATATTCCCAATCACATTTCAATTTCATGGTTATCTATATGATAACTCATTTTTTTAAATAAAAAAACCATTATATATCAAATATTTAAGTAAAAAACAATGTCATTATATCTAGTACATCACATGGGCCAACGGTGGGAATTACACCCTATACTCCCTTGAGTTGTGGGTTTAATCCTCATGGGCTTACAATACATGACAGGTTGTCACACGACCTGTGTTTCATCCTTATACTAAAACTATATGAATTTAATTCTTAAAACACTCCCAAAATATGTTGAGCATCTACAAAAATATCCATAATATCTTCAACATTAAATAATATTTTAACATTAATGGTTATCTAATTTTTTCAGCTTCCATGCCAAAAATGTAAAGTTATTATTTTGAAATAATCCTTTATATAAAACTTAAAGGTTACATATACCTCAACCCAAAAAAATTTCTTCTAAAATATCATTATTTTCCTTAAAATTGGATCAATTAAAAACACAAAATGGGTGTCTACATCATTGAAGTTATGATCAACCATAATATTATAATCCCATGATTGTATCATAATTTTTATGTTAAGCTCACATAAATACATATATGATTCATAAAATTAATAAATTATTTTTTAATCACATACTTTTGAGTATATTACATAAATTGAAAAATATAAAAAACATTATAAAACATGAACTTAATCTTTTATTCATTAAATTACTGGCCAATTTCAATGTTACCAATATTATTTTATTTACTTCACAAATTTCAACCAAATCTAAACATTATTAACTAAAAATAATCCATATATTAATGGTTATCTTTCCCTTAATCATGTGTTTTCCAAAAATAACACCTTATCAATGAATCAATTTTTTGGTTATCAGTACCATTCAACATGATTTTTTTAATACTTAAAGAAAACCATTTGTGGAATAATCCTTAGGGGTTTCATGGATATTATATCCAAAATACAATTGATAAAAATAATTTTACAATGTAATTATTGTATCAAAATATATAAATACATAAATCATTTCACTTAAATGATTGGTATAACATAGGTCCTTTCATGGTATTGGTATTAACCTTTAGAAGAGGTAATTTACTGCTATAATGATCTGGTTCCCCGCATTTAAGAAAACATATAATAAATGAATTTCTAGGATAAAATTTATTTCCCTCTATTTAACTCCTCATTATTCCTCGATAAATATGTTATTCATTTCCTTCATTTACCCAAATAAATAATTTTCCTACATATTTGTCACAATATACTAGGTGTCTCTTTCCAAATTTATGACCTAAAAGAAATTGATTTAATAATGAAATTATAATTATCATGTATTTTTCTTTCCTTTTTTTTATTCTAGATGATAAGTCATTCTTCAACAATAAGAAAAGGATATTGACGAAAAAAATGTTATCATATTGCCATAATTTCTGATGATTTGGTCATTTTCCCACACCACATTTATTAGGGATCATTAAATTTATTTACATCATTCATTTTTGTGTAATCAATGATCGATTTTTAGAACCATCAATATTTGGAAATTATTTTTCTCCTCCACAACCATATTTTCACTTTTCCCTAATGTTATCCTATAGGGAATCCTAGTTATGTGTAATTATAGATGACCATAATATTTCCATTTACCTACATTAAAGGGGAAGTTTTATGAACCCTTTTTGTGATGTGGTATTTGAAAAAATGTATTTTCATATTTTAAAACCCTAATTACCAAGAAAAAGATCAAATTTTAAGTATTAAATTTATTAAAGGGGGTAGACCGTAACACCATTATATTTTTTTACATACCTGTTAAATAAGTGTATGTTAATGGGATAATATAATTTCTGAAATATTTTTAAAATTCCTAATTTGTATAAATGTTTTTAAAAATACTTAGTAAATAGTCACTAAATTTTTAGTAAATTTATTTTATTCCTAAAAAATAGATTTTTATTAAAAGTGGTCTTTATAAGTTTATGTGGGAAAATATTTAGAATAATTAATGGGAATTTTAGAAATTTTATTAAATAAAAATTATATAATTTTTAAATCATCATATAAAAATTATCTTCAAGTTAAATCTCGAGTTTTTTCAGAAATTGTTTATTTTAAAATAAATAGTGGAAAATAATGAATCTTAATGAAATTGTGTGTTCTTTTTAAGTATTTAGAATGTAATATTATATTTTGGATTAGTTTAAAAATTTATTTATTTATTATTTATTAAATATAATGTAATTATTTTTATTGGAATAAATTTTATACTTTGATTTGGTGAAAAAAAATTAGAACTAAAAATGCATTTTTACAAAAAATTGTTTTACATTTAATTTTTTTATATAATGAAATTAATTTGTACCACTTATAGAAATTTAATCATGAAAAATGGATTCTATATTTTGATTCATGGATTCCATGTTTGGTAATCAATTCACTTTTATTATTGGTCATTACGATTAATAACTATATTAAATAATTTTGACCATGTATTGGGTAAATCATGAAATTAATGAAAAAACTAATATGATATGGACTTAAAAATGAACCTAACAAATGATTTTCCCTATTTTAAGAATTTATTTATACCATTTTCATCTATGTTTTGAAAATATGTATACATTGTTTCATATTTATTTTATTTTTACCATTATATTATTTTATTTAATTGAAAGTCAAAAATATCATTCTCTTTGTATAATTATCTCCACATTTTTAAATAGGGATAAAATGGGGTAATATCCATTCTTAAAAGGGATATTTGAATTAAAAAATTATTTTTCATCATGTTAAATTTTTTAATTTTTATTTATTAAATAATGTCTTTATATTGTTACATAACACCGATATAGTATTTATTCAATTAATAAAAAAATAAAATAAATTATTATAAAATCATTAAAAGTAATATTATTTGTGTTACATATAGTTACCTATATATTTTATACAATTAACAATTTATATTACATAACATATATGATTTAATATTATATATTAAATGTTCAACTTTTCCTAGAAGTATTTAAATTCAAAATAAATGAATAGTTTCAAAAATGACATTAATGTTATTTTATAAAAAATTAAAGAAAAATTTAAATGAAATAAAATTTCTAAACATCATATCTTCATCAAATTTATTTTTATATGATTAAAAATATCATCAATTTCTCATATATGGAATGATTTTACTTTTATATTAACTATTATGACCCATAAAAAGTAAAAACGTTGTTATCACTGTAATTGTCACAATGGGTTAACATGATTCCAAAAAAATATAGGGGTAGAAACCGAATCTAAATTGGTTAAAAATATTAAAGATATTATTTGGCCCCATACTCATCATATATTCAAATGAAATCAATCTGGATCCTTTTACATGAAAATTAATATATATTTATTTCATATTTTAAGTAATTCTATGAGTTCCCCTCCCCAATATTTAAAAGGGAACCGTATCTCCTATTTTATTAAGACTTGAAAATCCTATTTATATTTTCATGTACCAACTAAAATCCCTTCCCAAAATCCATACCCATGTTCTTGAGGCCATTTTTTGGTATAATACCAACTTTATAAGGAAAATGGTGTAAATAAAAAAATATTTTTTGAAGAATATGAAAAGATCTTAACGGAATGTTTAATTATATTCATTATTCTACATCCTAAAAATTTAAATCTAACATGATGATATAATAATATCATAATTTATAATATAAATAGATATTATTATGTCAATTTCATAACTTATATACTTCTCCTCTACTATAAAAAGTGGAATGAGACCATCGTTCATGTGTCTGGTATGTAACAACCTCACAAACTAATGCAATTAGTTTCCCATCACTGTATTTGAATAATTGTTATAATGAAAGATTTTATGTACATATATGATATTTAAAACATGATTTCCATTCTTTTAATATAATATTTCATATATTACCTTAACATCCACTCCATTGAAAAATGATAACATCATTCATTCTTGTGTGTGGATAATAACCTCCATGAAACGATGTAATTCATTTTTTCATAACCAAATCACATGGATGCAATATATGTATGTATTTAAATAAATGATATGATATTTATGATATAATAAATATTACCAACTGAAAAAATATCACATACTTTCTTTCCATCACGATCATTGAAAAACACAATTGTTATTCATGCGTGCATATGGCCTACAATCTTCATGATTGTAATGTTGTTCATTTTTCATAACAATATATTATATATGGTATTAAATGAATAATTAATGCATCAAAATAATAATTATTTCATTAATATTTCACTATATATGATGGATTAAGGATCTCTTTGACCTTATTCCACTTATTAAAGTGATTTCATGCATTTGAGTCAAATATCATCAAAATTTATGACATTAACCTAAATGATAATGTAATCGAATATAACGTGATAATATATAAAATAAAAGTAATAAAAAACGTGAAAAATAAAATTAATTAATTAAATAGTTAAAACTATTTTATTATTTAGGATCATCATGAATTTGTGTGATTACATGGACTCAGGGTAAGGGGATTTATTTAAACAATTCACTTTTAATGTTTCCATTCGAACTTATTTACATCCATATACTTGTTATATTAAATGTTTCTAGAAAATTATTATTTATCATTCAATGGATGATAATGTTAATTTTTAACATTATTTAAATTCATTATAATGTTTTTAAAAATTAGTCTTTTAAGGATTTATGTAACGGATTCTTTACTTTAATGACCTTTTTTTAAATGTTATTTAGGATTTAGTTTTTATTTATTTCCCTTATATGACCATATTCATTAGTATTTTTTATGGATATGTTTATATGTATATAAAATAATGTTGAATAACATTTTATGTCTATCATTATAAGGTTTCTAAAAGGACACTTTTTATATACTTTATATGGAACGTTTTGAATTTATTTACAAATGATAAAAAATGTTCTATTTTTCTATATAAGGCATCAAAGGAAAATAACACTATCATAAATGATATTTAATGATTTTATTATTTAATAATCTTCCATGTTTTATTCAATAAAAATCCCTCCTTCCCTTTTATATGGTAATACATGAGTTATGTACATTTCTCAAATTCATTCATTATATAATCTACTTTTATTTTAATACGAGGTAATAAATTAAATCACTTTTTATACCATGGGTATAAAATATTTTTATTACATGTCATTGATTTCATATTTTTTCACCCAAAATCGTGAACATATTTTGAAGGATGAACCCATCTAACACTCAAATTCATTCGGTAATGTTTTGTCTCATTGGTCGTTAAACTCTAAGACAAAAATATATCTTTATGAAGTAACAATATGAATTATCCTTAATAAAAATAAAATTATGGGTTGAATAAGTATAAGGTTATTATATAAAGGGTACACCATTTTTTTTATCATTGTGCACACTCAATTAGGATCAAACATTCCTTGAAGACTATGTTTATAGAAAAATATAAATTTTTACCCCGATGAAATAAATTCCAATGTTGAAAAAAAAGTTCAATGGGAATTTTGATGAATTTAAAAAACTATCTCCAAATATAGGTGATCAATTATTTGAGAAATTAAGGTTAAGAATGCTAATTTTGGAAAACCTTAAGTGAAAAATATAAAACCCAGTCGGAAAAAGTTATTAGATTTTTTATAAATTTCTATTTTGGACTATTTTGTACATCATGAATTTTTTTAATGTGATGCATTTGGGAAAAAATATATTTGATCGAGTAAATTTAAAATATCTAAATTTACCTATAAAATCAAATTATTACATTATGTATTGGTTAGACATGATTGAAAAATGAAGACACGTGAATTGTTAGAGCCAATAAAGGGTGAAATATCGAATTTTCTTCCTCTAATATATTAACCTCATTCAAGGAAAGAGAAATATCATTTTTACAAATTCCTAGATGGTTTAAAGGTTCCATTGGGTAATTTATAAAATATCAAATATATATTGTCTATAACTAATTGTATGATAAATCACATAACTATTGGTTTTTGAAACAAGACCTAATACTTTTGTCTTTATATTTCATTTTTCCTAAATATGTTTCTCATAAATTAACCAATAATTGAATAATTTTTAAATATATATCTAGTATTGTTATAGAATTAGATAAATTTCCATCATTAGAAATGGAATTTAGTTTTATATTATAAGAACTTGATATTTTCTTACTAGTTTCATTCTTTGATATGATGGTTTTATTGATTGTTCTCTTGGTTAGAGACATCTAGGTGTGTTGTCTTGTACAATAGGTATTGATATACCCCATTGAAATATATGGTATTTTTTTTAAATTATATGTCAAAAACTGAAGTTGGACATATGTTTTTATTATGAATAAATTTATTATAGAAGAATACAATAAATTCTGTATTAATTACTCATCGGATATGGAAATAATTGGTCAATAAAAATCTCATCAAAATGTGTAACTGGTGGATGATAGAATTTCCAGAATAGATGTTTATTCAACTACTTTTGTAAATAAGGATCTTGATAATCTTTAAATTTTACATAATAATTTAGTGGTTCTTCCATATGTTGAAAACCATATGAAATTCTTGTGATTTATAATCTATTAGTGGATAAAATCATGAAATTAAATAAAAATAATCATCATTTTTTTGGATGTTTGTTTATGACATATTTTGAAGTAGACAAATTCAAATCGGAATTCAATTTCATATAGAATTCAACGGATAACCATTAGATGATGTTTTATTTTATTTTCATATAATTGTTATGTATTTAATGGGAATTTATTTTATAAACATGAACATGATTAAAAATTTACCATGACCATTTATGGAGTTATTATTTTAGTTAAAGAGATTCACATATCTAGTACCAAAAATAGAAATCCAATTTTTGGGAAATTTTCATAATTTTAAATAACATGGGTATTGGTGTATAAAAGATTATATGTTCTTATAAACCAATTAATGTGTCTTGATTACATGAGTGAAATTAAAAATATCAATTTAGAATTCCAGAGAGTGTAATTTAGTAATTAAGGGTACGAAGATTAATTATTTAGAATGGCATTATATGCAGTACAATTATTTTATATCCAAGATCCAATAAATAGAAAGTGTTCAATTATTATATTATCGACCAAAACCACTACAAGGTCAAATTTCAATTCAACTAAGGATACCCAATTAATTGGGGAGCTGTTATCATTTCACGATGGACCAAATGTAAATGCTGTATTTAAAATTTTATAATACAACAATGAGGGTATTTTTAATCTTTATAGAGGGGTAAAATCTCTGTAAAAATTAATGAAAAAAATATTTCAATCATTAGATGATATTATTTTTATAAAAAACCCAATGCTACCACATTGTATTATTTGTTCACTACAAAATTTATATAATCAAAATTAATTATTAACCCTATTTTGTAGATAATTTCATTTCTATATGAAAATACTCTCAATCCCACAAAACAACATATTTCTCAATATTTTTATTCTCTTAATGTATAGTAACAACAAGTTTCTCCATATGTTGATGATACCAATCCATCAGAACAACATGTGGAATATATTTAAACAAAGGAAATTGTTTAAGGTGAAAATCCTATATACCAAACAAATAGTAGGGGCATTGCCCAATGATGGTAATAAAAATTATTAAGGTGAGAAGTAGAGGTATCAAATTCAATGATGGATGGAATTCACATGACCAAGTAATTATCCTCAAAAAGTCAATTTTAGTTTGTCACATTGGGGTCACAACTTGAATAGATATGTTAATTGAAATAGATATGTGACTAAATGTTGTGTTTGTGATTAATTCACTAATTATGTAATAGATTATGTTAAAATAATAATACCCTTTCTCTATATAAAAAAATAAAATAATTAAAAGATTATTTTCTCTTCATTATACACTGATGACTGAATTTATAAAAAATAACAATGGAATGAAATTACTCTTAATGGATACTTGATAAGTTAATTACTGCATTTATAAAAATTTTATGTATCATAATCTAAATATTACATAAGTTAATGTACACTCACACCAACCATACATATATGGACACATGTTGAACAAATAAATATATAATGTATATATTAGCCATCTTGATGAGTAATCATTTTAGTTAAATTTGTATTGGTTGTAGATTACTTAGAAATAAATGTTTTAATCACTTTTATTAAGAAATAATATTTTTTGAAACCATGGCTGAGATATAGAAATAAGTAATGTGAAAAAAAACATACATGTACCCTAAATAAAAGATGGGGTATTCATCACTTGAAATAATTTTGATTTTTTTATATTAATAGTAATAACTTTATGTGTCATTAAAAAACATAATTAATTTCCTTTTTTTCATATACATATTATTGAATCAAAATCATGATCCAATTTTGTCCCACATCATGTGCTATTAATGGAGTCTTATGTTAATAAATATAGAATACTATTAGAAAAATTCATACAAAAGGTATTGTAATCATGTGTATCTATGACATAATGAAAATTTGTTCTACATTAAATCAATATCACATAAAAATTATCAATTATTTTCCTATATTTTTTATTTGTTCTAGATATAAGATTCATCACCATCCATAATCGATGAAGTTATACTTTTTGTAGACTTTAAGAAACCAAAACAGTCTGGTCATGTCAGAGATGTAGGTTTTTGAGTGTCTCCTTGAATATAATTTGAGAAAGAAATTCACAATTGGTTATATATAAGAAAAATTAATATATACATACATTAATTAATACTATATAATATTAATTTAATTGTTAGTATTAGGTGATACAAAATTTTATGGGAAGGAATCCGAGCGAAGAAAAAATACTCAATTACCACTAGACGAAGATCTAACCCCCACCATTGAGGTGAGGCCTTCCCCTAAACGGTATACCTTAATAGAGGCAATAAATTTCATCATAACTATTTCTATGAAACTATAAAAAAATAAATAATGATACCATTCTCCTAATAATATTCCATAGGGTGAAGTTGATTGTGAAATATATCTACCAATAACCACCCATCACCTTGTTGCGAGGGGTATAGTTTAAAATATCCTATTAGATATTCTATAATGAAACAACTTCTATAAATTCATTGGAGAGTATAAATTCTCATTCCTTACAATATATGCATCAAGCTACATACTCCCATTGATTTATGGGATATTCACAAAGTCAAATTTTCAATTGAAACATTTGTAGAATGGAAATTTGATCATGTAAACAACATGTCGATAAGGACGTATGTCCTTTCCAATAATAACCTAAGTAATGTTTGAATAAATAATTATTATATATTAATAATATTTTATAATTATAGTTTGTAGATACATATTAATTATAATAATATTATGTAATTTTCCAATCAAAAAAATGTTTTATTATTGAAAAATTTGTTTACAAATATTATAGGTTTTTATTTAAATGATTTGTTTCCAAATTTTATAATTTGAATTGTATTATAATATTTTATTTTTTTAAATAAACATATAAAAATTAGTTTATGGATAGTTTTTTATAATTTTCGAAAAACATTTCCTTTTCAGTGAATAGTTAAAAATATTGATTTTTATTGGAATCTTTATTTTTTTCATGTACTTAAAAGATAAGTTATATTTTATATTATTTTTCAGAGTTAATTAGTTTTATTTTCTTAAAATCCACTATTTTTTTCTTTGAAATAAATGTTATACTATAATTTTGTATAAAATCATTTTTATACTTTTAAAAATTTATAAAAAAAATTCTCCAAGTTTTGTGGGATTAATTATAAATTAAATTATAACAATTATAAAAGTTTTTTATCAACAACTAATTCCATAAATCAAATCAAGAGGTCTAAATTCAGTAAATAGATCACTTTTATTATATTTCCATTAGGAATACTAAGTATAGTAAATGTTTGTTTCCATGGTAAATGTAAAATAAAATAATGATGGTTAAGAATAATGTGGGAAGAATTTAAAATCATAAAACACATTCCTTTATTTCATTAGATTAATCTATTTTATTAATGATAATATAAAAATTAAAAATATGACCTTTTATTTTATATGATTTTTATCTTTACCTTTATAATATTTTGGTAAAAAATAATGTAAATAGTGTAACTAACTTTCTTTTAACATCTATAATATTTTGTGATAGGTGTAAAAGATATATATTTAATAATAAATATTTATTATTAATATGAATAACATTTTTCATTTTTATTTTTATGTTTTAGTGATTAAATAATTTCATAATCAATTAAAAACTGTTGTCTAGGTGCTTGGGCATGTAGTATAAAAATCAAGTAAATTAATTTAAAAACTCTAAAATTACACTTTTTAGGAAGAGTTATATCCTCCAAAGAATCTTATAAATAAAAAAATATTAATTTTTAATGTATTATATTTAAATTACATTGTTTTCATGTTGTTTTTAAAGTCAAATCAATTGAATATTTCAGAAAATGAAATTACTGATATTTTTAATAAAAAATATTTAATTAAATAATTTAAAATATTTAAAATAACTCTTTTTTGACAATTTAATGGTAAATTGTTTAAAATATTAACTGTGACCCATTTATTAGCCAATATTCCTTTTATAGTAACTTTTAATCCCCTAAAATAAAAAATGATGATATCACGGTTGTTGTACAAAGGGGTATAGGGGGAAAATGAGATAAGGATGAAAACATCACAAAAAATGTCCAAATTTGTTTTATTATATGATTTTGACTCATAATCATCATATATTCAAAATTTATAAATATGGCACCATTTTATTCAAGAAAAGTAATTTATATTAATTTAATACTTTATAAAACTCCAACAATGCCCATTCCCTCACATATAAAATGGAACCCCATATATTTTCTTTATCATTATCTTTTTATCACATTATTTTGGGTATTCCCTAGCCAAATAATTACATAACATCCCCCCATGCCTTAAGGTCCTTGAATTGATCATAAAACCAACCAAAAAATGATACAGGTATAAACATAATGTAATTTTCTGAATTATAGGAATATAAGGAGAATATCTGATGATTCAGACTTGAGATAAAGGATAATATACATTAAAGAATCATTTTAAATGTTTTAAAGGTTTCTATTCTATATCTTATTCATTTAAATAATACATTCAAAAAATTATTTTATTTATGTTTTCTATGGATTTGAATAAAATATTAAAGGATTTTTTTTCATAATTTAAAATTATTACAAAGGTTTTCAAAATGTATTTTTACATATTTTCTAGAAAACATTTTGTAAAAAACATTAAAAGAAATGTTATATTTGAACTTATAAAACATCTATGGGTTCTCAAACTGCCATAAACCTTTTTTATGTTTTTATTCATTTAAATTCATTCATATTTTATTGAAATAAAAACAATCTTTCCTTTTGTTATTAGTATTTTAAAAAATGGATTCAAATGAAGTGGATATTTTTAGATCCAAATTTTGTTTTCTTATGGGTGAAAATAAAATTATCATATAATATTTCATGGGTTATAATTATGTTATTGTAGTTGTGAATTTTTTATGGTGATTTTTGGTTCCTTTATATGATACATCTTAAGGGTAAAGTGTGTAATTTTTTTAACAAAATTCATGAGTTTTTCATGATTAAAAAAGAACCATTTTTTAAATTTTAGATTTCATTTTACATTTATTATGAAATGTTCTATGAAACTATTTTATCATATAAGATGATTTTTTGTGTAAGAATATATTTAATTTTATCACAATGATTATTTTAAAAATAGGAATTTTTTATGACTATTCGTGGATTAACTATTTTCATTCTTTCTTTATTTCTCTTTATATGTCCTTGCTGAGATTTTTTTATCTTCCTATGATTTAAAAAGATTTTCCAATAGATTTATGAATGATTTGGAAAAAGGATGAGGTCATTATTAAAATTATGATGATATTTCACGAAAAAAAATCATTTTATACATCAAAAGTTTTTTGTTAGGTTAAAAACGGACACTAAGTGGATGCATTCACATTATAATGTAATATTAATCTATTTAAGAGTGATAGACTAATTATATAAAAACACAAATCTAAAATATAATGTATAAGGAGATAAAATTAATTATATTCTAAGGATACAATTTACTAATTTTTATGCTCGGGACCTTACATTTCCAATTAATTATTTCTTTAAATCCTTTAACAATTAATGAAAAAATGAATTTGTCAAGGAATGTAATTATGGATAGGTAAAGTGAAGTATTAATTAAAGGTAAAATCAAAACAATTGAATTCATCAACCAGATCAAATAATTTATTTATTTATATTATATTTTCTTACAGATACAATATTCACATATGGGGTTATGTCCATCGTTGATTTTGTAGAACACATGTATAAAGAGTACACACCCAAATTTCTTGTACTTAAAATTTATATTAAATCATCATGCATGGATGGTTAAAAGTCTTAGTTTTAAATGTATACATGAGGTACATTGTAAGAGTTGAACCAACCATTTTTACTTTGATTTCATAGATATTTAATGTATTTAAATATTAAAACATTATTACATACTTTTCATTGTTATACATTACTATGATGTAATAATGTCCTAGAGTATTTTTTGCATTGATAAGGTCATAGAAGTTCCCCGAATTGATGAGAACCTTGAAATTCAATAATAATATTATTAAATATATTTATGTGGTTGGATGGTATACTATTATGGGAAACATAGTATATAGACTTTCATGTGTGATTAGTCAAAAGAAAATGAGAATTTCTCTCCCGAAGTTTGTACTTGATAATCACCAAGACGGGAGATTATGAGAACAGACCCAGCAGTGGAAATTCCGGATGATTTTTTTTCATCGTATATTCCTATATTTGAGTGTTTTTAATATTCCTTAGTGATTAATATTATGAATAATATGTTTCATAGCTCAAATAAATTGATTTGCTGATGAAAACGGCCATGCCAATTGTTGGTGGGAAGTAGGGTATGTTGGGTGTGTCCCGAGTTTCATGTTATTAATGGATATATTGAGGAAGGATTTTCCCTTCAATTTATGGAAGTTGATATGTCAACCCTATTATTGAAATATAACTATCACGAGAAATTCCATGGCCATGGTATACCGATGAGTTTATATTAGGTAGTCAAAAAACAATGTATCAAGTACAATGGTTGATGACATTATCATGAAACCTACATGATGAGTTTTTGAAACAAAGGGACTATATAACACATAGATGGTATGTATGTGTATTTCATTTTTGTGACATTAAGTTATTTATCCTGGGTTCCTTGACACATTGCTAGATAGGTCTCTTGGACTACAATAAAGCTCACCTAATGGAGACGAGACTGAATATTAGAGGGTCATGGACTATTTGTGTAACACCCTAGGTAAATAAAGAATATGACATTTGTATATTTATCCATATTTGTGAATAAAATATTAATATTACTTTAAAGTGGATGCTATGCTTGATGGCGTAGCCAACACACAACAACGTGTTTCTTGGGAATCTTACGTTGCACTCTAATAATAAAATAATATTATTTTAAATAGTAGTTAACGCCCAGCCGTTGTAATAGCGGGAATGAACAGAACTAACCACAAAATGATTATATATGTTTCTCAAATATTTTTACTTTTTCCAATAAATGTTATTGGATTAAAAATGCAAATGAATCCAATTTTAAGCATAAACATTCTAAAATTCTTTAAAAAGTCGATTAACCACCTTTTGATGGAGAACCTCATTTAAATCTACTTTTTGACAATTTTATGTGTTATATTTGACAAAATAAAATTCTTCTTTAGAATCGAGACATCAAAATTTAATATGTAAAAAGTTTTGGTATTTTTCCGAAAAAGTTCAACTTGTAATGAATAGTGAAAAATGTTGTATTTTAATTCAAAACCTCTTTTAATCTAATATATTTATATGATTAGATTTTATTTTGAATTGGTTTTAAAGTTAAATTAGAATATATTTTTACCATTTAATCAAATATTGGTCGTTGGAATTAATTTCACTTTGAAATCGTACTTAAACTAGTGTCAATCTTTTGATACATTTTGTTTCATAAAAACACGTTATTTGTTTTGATAGCAAGAAATAAGTATTAAATTAATGAATGAAACATATATGTTTTGAATTTTTTAAAATAGAAATCATTTTTGAATTCGGAAAATCCAATATAGCTTAGGGTGAACTTTTGGTAATTTTCGGAAAAACATCAATTTTTGATGAATAGTGAAACCACTAAGTGGTACTTATAAAAACTGATTTTCCGTTTAAATGAAAATTTTCCATCTTTGTGTTTTAAATTTCAAAAATACGACATACATGGTTTTCATTAAGAAATAAAATGTGGTTCAATGGGATTAAAATAATTTTTTGGTGAATAGTAACTTTTAGGTTTTTAATCGCGATTAGAGGTAATTAGTGTAGTTTAAGGTAAGAATAATGTTTTAATAAACTTAAATGACCTATAAACATTCCCTATCCTCATTGGATGTGTCATGGATGACAAAGAAAATCCATGGGTCAACTTGGGGACCCCATGGAGCCACTTTGGTTGCAAAATGACATAAATATCTTTTTATTTAATGTAAAAGTAAAAATGACACAAAAATGAAATGTTTTACTAAAACAATTTTTACATGGGGTTATACAAGTCATATTTTTTACTATAAATATTTATTGGAAATATAAAAAGATTTCCTACAACATAGTATTTCTTTATAATTTTTAGACTTTAAATTAATTTATTTATTTATGACATCATGATGATGCAGCGATTACCTCATTAATAAAGGATTTAAATAAAATGAAATTATAATGTAATATCTATGACCTAAACATGTCAAAAACCTATTGTATGGTTATATTTAGTACCCTTATAACATTATACTCGAATTATATCAATGTGGTACCATTTAAATCCGAAACTCATTTTAAAATAAAGCTACATTTCATTACTTTCAAAGAGTGCCCCTCCTCTCCTCTTATAAAAGCCCCCCACCTCTACCTCCTTACCCACACATCCAAAGCCTTTGTATCGCCAAAACCTGCCCATTTTGTCTCTCCACATCCTTCTCTAACTCCTTGAAGCCTCAATTTGGGCAGAAGTCTTCCCAAGGAAGCCTTTGAGCTCAAACCAAAGGGAGTTACCCGATTTTAAGGTAATGTCTTCACTTGAGTCCTTTTGATTTATTTTGCTTCTCCAACCCCCTAAAATATTTTTATTCATCTCTTTTGTAAAAAATACAGTATCTTAAATATACTAGGATGTTTTTATAAGAATTATATGAGCCACACTTACACACACCTTCGTCTAATGGTTAAAAAACATACTGTTTCTGTGGTTAGCGATTTTCTGCCTCACGAAACAATAATTGTTCAATATTCTTTTAACACCTTTAAAGGTGGCCATTATGATGTCAATGTATTTTATTTATGATATATATGGTATTTATGTTTACTATATTCTTCTGTATTTTATATTTAAACCATCCCTTTATTCCTTTCATGTTGTGTAAATATGATAATTTCATATGAGGAAGTGCAGACTACCGCCCCCTTAAGTGATGTGACTCGGACATGCAATACACGGAATGTATAAAGAATGTAATTAATGAACATATGTGACCTATATAACATATATATTATACTGTAATTATAATATATATATATATATCATTTATTTTTAATTCCATTAATATTAAAATGAAAAAATGAAAGTAGCGTTCATGCGTACGTACGGCCTACCGTCTCCATGAACGGTGCTTTTTGTTTTTTATCTCCAAATGATATGGAATAGTATAAAATGAATATTTACTAGATATATATGATATTTTAATCATTAATAATATTCTGGAAATTATTTACTTACAACTACATGGACAATCATTTTTCAAACAAGTTCATTTTTGACTCATGTACCAAACATCGGCAAAAACGTCTGATATGAACTAACATTATTAAACAATTATTATAACATTATAATATGTGATATGAACTGAATAATAATCTTTATAGGAGGTCCTTAAGAAATTATAAATTGACCAAAGTTTATTATTCAGAAATATAAAGAAATGAACAAGACAAGTTGGACTTGAGGTAAGGGATCCGACTCCTCTCTTTCATTTAAAATACACTCTTTTATATCATTCCTTTTAAAATATCATCTTTATTGTTATTTGGATATTCATTTATATTACTCTTACTGTAATTTTTATGTTCATACGATGAGAGACCTTATTCTCTCTCATCAATCTATTTTGGAAGTTTTGAGTGGCGCCATTAGGCTGCCGAGTTTTCGTAAGAGATCTAACCTCTCTCTTTCTTTTTAAGTACTCTTCTTTATGTCACTTCTTTTAAGCTCCTATTTGTTATTTTGGGGGATGATCTTTTATATTAATATTTCTATAAACTTTATTTTAGTATTATGAGAGACCCTCTTTGATCTCATCAATCCATTTTGTATGTTTTATGTGGCGCCGTTAGGCTGCCGAGTTTTCGTAAGGGATTGTTCATCTTACTTTTATTCCCGTGAGATTTATGCTACATTTTCCACAATTTCCTTTGAGTGGTGTATGTACTTCCCATTATTTTACTCATTGTGTAATTACATTATTTTATGATTATTTACATCAATGTTGTATTTTCCCTCTTTCACGGGGTGTATGTTTCGAAAGATACCCATGTTGGTAAGGGAACCATTCACCCTCCTCTTTTTAAAAGACATCCTTTGTTATGACTTTTAATTCACATACTATTATGTTGGGATATGTTCTTCTATATCCTTATTGATTTAAATTTTATGTCCATGATATTAGATACCCTTTTTATCTCTCATAAATTCATTTTCTGAATTTTGTAGTGACGTCGTTAGGCTGTCAAATTTTTGCAAGGGAACTTATTAACCCAAATTTGATTCTTTGGGATACACTTGTACTCCTTGAATTTGTCGTTATATGAATATGTGTGAATAACCTCGGATTGTTTTACAGATAATATCCACTTATATTTCGTGTATTCATTTGTCACACATAATTATGTAATCGATTTATCCTTAATACAAGGATACCGTCTTTGTATGGGACTTCATCTCAATCTCCTTTCATTGAGGCATATTTTGTTTTATACACAACCTTATTTAATACAGTGTATAAACCTCTTTGACTTTTATGTTTATTCAAAAGGAATCTTTTTTATATGAAGCGTTTACTAAAAGACAAAATGGAATGTTTTTGTCGTACATATGTGGTGACAACGACTTCTCCGCCGCCGTGACCATTATTTGGGTTTCGGCTTCCTCTACAAGGCATACATTTTTTAAAAGAAAAATAAATACCATGTTTTACTTTTCTTTTGTTTTTATATTGAAAATGGTTTTCATAATGTTTTTATATCTATGTGTTGTATTGATATCTTGTGATTGAAAGGTGGAAATGTTTTGTTTCCTTTATGCATGTTTTATGTGATACGATTATGTTGAGGTTCTTGGGAATTATTATGAAAATGGTTGGTTCCGTGGTAAACTAAGGGCAGGTGAGCCCGATATAGCTCTCCAATGCATTGGGTAACGTGAATGAGTGAAAAGTTAAGGTCTCTCTGAAGAGATTTAGGGAATATACAGTGGTGGGTATTCCAAACATAACCAAGAGGGTTACTCCCTACATAAGAATGTTATGAATGCCTCAAGTTACCTTTATGTCTTATAATTTCTATGATTTATTCATGATTTGATGAGGTATGTTAAAGTGCCTATGTTTTATGGGTAAAGTATGATTTCATTCTTATGTATATATGAACTCAGGTTTCCTTTCCATATTTTTATAACCCTTACTGAGCTTTTTATGCTCATCCCAGGTTTTGGAAATGTTTTTCACAGGTCAAGAGAAAGGTACATGATATGATGATAGTGTCAAGGAAGTGTCAAGAAAGAACCCAAGCTTTATTTTTAAATATGTTTCCATTGATGGGAAAAAATAAATACTATCTTTTATGTAACCACTTTGTTTAAATGTGGAATGTAATGTTTGTTTTATGATCTAATTTTCTAAAACTCTAAACCTGAAAAGATCCTCAATGTGTAATCTTGTAATAACTCAAGATTAAGTAAGGTTTAAGTCTGAGGCATTATAGTTGGTATCAAAGGCCAGTTTAGACAACATTATGGATTAGGAGTTTTTGTTAGACACATGATTAGTCCCTATATCTATTATTTTAGTTAAATCCTTGTTTTATAAATTTTTTTCAGGTCAAGTAATGTCGGTTACGAATGGAAGGAGAAGGATCTCAAACGACATTCCTATCTCTACCTGATGACATGCTTGCAATAATTATTGCAAAGTCATGTTCGGATGATTGTGGATCTTTTTCAATCATACAACTCACTTGCAAGAAGTTTTTTGAGATATCAAACACCTCCACTATACCTCGTTATCATCGTGGATCATGGGTTGTTTTTAGAAAAATACTATTTTCACAATATTCTCATATTTTCAAGAAAGGTAAATATTATCAAGGTATTTTCAAATATTTTACCTTATCACAAGAATTTGAAGCATATTATGATTTTAAAAATGGTGTTGAGGAAGGAGACCCTTGCGCAACATATTTATATTTGATTTTAAAATATATTCTCTCAGTACATACTTATGGTATTTTAAAATGACCAATGACAGAAAGTTTCAACTCAAATTTTGTCTGACATTTTAATAGAAATCATGTTTTATCAGAAGTTTTGGAATTATATGTCATACATTATTATTTTCCAAAACTGTTTTTCTGTGAACACCCATATGACCCATGTTATACAAGGTGTATTTGGATGGAAGAAGCAAATGATTTTGAAGGATCTCTAAATCATTGTTGTAATGCATGGGACTTCTACCAACGTGAGCAAGATGACGATGAAACTGAGAGGATGCCATGATCAAGGTATGATGTTATTCATTTTGGGAATCGTTTTATTTTATCTTGTGGTGGTGAAATAAGACTTCAAGAATTAAGATCCTGAGATCATAACAAATTTGGATGAAAATGAGAGGTATAAGGAAACTATTGCGGTTAAAACATGTTAGGGTTATTTTTGGAGTTTTATAAAAAGGATAGCACACAGACCGTGTGACAACCCGTCGCGTCAGACCACGCTGCGGGAATCGAACCCACAACCAAAGTGTAACTCGTATTTATCACCTATCACTGGACTACGTGAAGTCCCTGGTTGGTATGACTGATTATTTTCAGTTAGATGATTTTATGAATTAAGATTAAGTTGATTTTGGTTTATCTATGGAAATTTATTAACCTATCATGGAGTATATGTGATTAGGTTAATTACTTTTCAATACGAGACATTAAGAGCAACTGATGTTGTTTGGAGATAAATGTTACGATTTAACATGGAAGACTATGTGACTAAATCCTTCAAATATTTTGGCTTTAATCTTAGTTTGGTTTACATTGAATAATTTTATGGACAAATTGTTTATCGAATGGTCCTCGTTGAAATTTGGGTTTTGTTGGACAAATTTTGGAAATTAAGAATATATTTTCTTTTTATAAAGGGTTATCTTTTTCTGGATTATCTGATCTTGTACTAAATTTTTGGGATTTGGTTTTGGTTAAAGTCTAAAGACATGGGATGTATATAGTTCTCTTTTTTTGGATTAGGTGATTCTCTAGAGGTTGATTATAGTACTCTTAATGTGAAAAAGTCTTCATAAATACTTTTCTTTTGGAGAAAATATGAGTTTGTGTAAGGAATCTAATAAAAGTCGAAAGTTAACATGATAAGTGATTATGTTTCCTTATGAATAAATTCCTCAATAAAAAGTCACTTAAAACAAAAATGTTGTCTATTAACTTTTCCTACTAGGGAATTGAATACTGTTTAACCCATCACAATTTTGTGATTTTCTTGTGGTTAACTTTCTCCTAAAGATGTTTTCTGTCACTCTCCATCAGAACATGACCCTATGTTTTCTCCTCCATGTCCTTTTCTTCCTACATGGAATCCTAGTATGGTTTAACTCAGGTGACCTCTGTACTAATCTTTCTTTATTTTAAAGTGATTGTTTTACTGACTCTTGTTCCGATGTGGGACTTTCAAGGATGTTTCCAAGCTCAATTTTAAAATTGCGAAGACGCAATTCCCAAAAAAGGGGGAAGGATGTAACACCCTAGGTAAATAAATGATATGACATTTTTATATTTATCCATATTTGTGAATAAAATATTAATATTACTTTAAAGGGTATGCTATGCTCGATGGCTTACCCAACACACAACAACGAGTTTTTTGGAAATCTTACGTTGCACTCTAATAATAAAATAATATTATTTTAAATTATAGTTAACGCCTAGCCGTTGTAATGGTGGGAATGGACAGAACTAACCAAAAAATGATTATATATGTTTGTCAAATATTTTTACTCTTCACAATAAATGTTAGTGGATTAAAAATGCAAATGAATCCAATTTTAAGCGTAAACATTCTAATATTCTTTAAAAGGTCGATTAACCGCCTTTTGATGGCGAACCTCTTTTAAATCCACTATTTGACAATTTTTTGTGTTATATTTGAAAAAATAAAATTATTCTTTATAATCGGGATAGCAAAATTTACTTTGTGTAAATTTTTGGTATTTTTCCGAAAAAGTTCGATTTTTAATGAATAGTGAAAAATGTTGTATTTTAATTCAAAACCTCTTTTAATATAATTCATTTATATGATTAGATTATCTTTTGAATTTGTTTTAAAGTTAAATTAGAATATATTTTTTCCATTTAATCCAATAGTGGTCATTGCAATTAATTTCACATTGAAATCGGACTTAAACTAGTGTCAATCTTTTGATACATTTTGTTTCATAAAAACACGCTATTTGTTTTGACAGCGGGAATTAATTATTAAATTAATTAATGCAAATTATATGTTTTGAATTTTTTAAAATATACATCATTTTTGATTTCGGAATATCTAATATAGCTTAGGGTGAACTTTTGGTAATTTTCTGAAAAACTTCAATTTTGATGAATAGTGAAACCACTAAGTGGTACTTATAAAAACTGATTTTCCGTTTAATTGAAATTTTGCCATCTTTATGTTTTGAATTTCAAAAATCTGACATACATGGTTGTCATTAAGAAGTAAAATGTGGTTCAATGGGATTAAAATAATTTTTTGGTGAATAGTAACTTTTTAAGTTTTTAACGCGATTAGAGGAAATTAATGTAGTTCAAGGTAAGAATAATGTTTTAATAAAATGAAATGACCTAGACACATGTCCTACCCTCATTGTATGTGTCATTTCCGACTAAGAAAATCCATGGGTCAACTTGGGGACCCCATGGAACCACATTGGTTGGAAAATGGCATAAATATCTTTTTATTTAATGTAAAAGTAAAAATGACACAAACATGAAATGTTTTACTAAAACGATTTTTACATGGGGTTATACAAGTCATATTTTTTACTATAAATATTAATTGCAAATATAAAACTATTTCCTACATAATAGTATTTTTTTTATAATTTTTAGACTTTAAATAAATTAATTTATTTATGACATCATGATGATGCAGTGATTACCTCATTAATAAAAGATTTAAATACAATGAAAAGATAATGTAAAATATATGCCCTAAACATGTCCAAAACCTATTGTATTGTTATATTTCGAACCCTTATAACCTTATCCTCTAATTATATCAATGTGGGACCTTTCAAATACTAAACTCATTTTAAAATAAAGTTACATTTCATTACATTCCAATAGTGCCCCTCCTCTCCTCTTATTAAAGGCCCCCACCTCTACCTCCTTACCCACACTTCCAAAGCCTTTTTCCTGGCCAAACCCTGCCCATTTTGTCTCTCCACATCCCTCTATAACTCCTTGAAGCCTCACATTGGGTAGAAGTCTGCCGAATGAAGCCTTTGTGCTCAAATCAAAGGGAGTTACCCGATTTTAAGGTAATGTCTTCACTTGAGTCCTTTTGTTTTATTTTTCTTCTCCAACCCCCTAATGTCTTTTTATTAATATCTTTTGTAACAAATCCAGTATCTTAAATATAATAGGATGTTGTTATAAGAAGTATTCAAGCTAAACTTACACACACCTTCTTTTAATGGTTAAAGAACATACTGATTCTGTGGTTGGCGATTTTCTGCCTCACGAAACGATGATTGTTCAATATTCCTTTAAAACCTTTAAAGGTGGACATTATGATGTAACTGTATTTTATATATGATATATATGGTATTTATGTTTACTATATGCTTCTGTATTTTGTATTTAAATCATACCTTTATTCTTTTCATGTTGTGTAAATGCGATAATTTCATTTGAGGAAGTGCAGACTACCGCCCCCTCAAGTGATGTGACTCGTACATGCAATACATGGAATGTATAAAGAATGAAATTAATGAACATATGTGACCTATATAACATATATATTATACTTCAATTATAATATATATATATAATTTATTTTTAATTCCATTAATATAAAAAAGAAAAAAATGAAAGTAGCGTTCATGCGTACGTACGGCCTATCGTCTCTATGAACGGTGCTTTTCGTTTTTTATCTCAAAATGATATGGAATAGTATAAAATGTATATGTAATGGATATATATGATATTTTAATCATTAATAATATTCTGGAAATTATTTACTTACAACTACATAGACAATAATTTTTCAAACAAGTTCATTTTTGACTCATGTACCAAACATCGGCAAAAACATCTGATATGAACTAACATTATTAAACAGTTATTATAACATTATAATATGTGATATTAAATGAATAATAATATTTACAGTAGGTCCTTAAGAAATTATAAATTGACCAAAGTTTATTATTCATGAATATAATGAAATGAACAAGACAAGTTGGACTTGAGGTAAGGGATCCAACTCCTCTCTTTCTTTTAAAGTACGCTCTTTTTTGTCATTCCTTTTAAAAGCTCATATTTCTTGTTATTTGGATATTATTTTATATTACTCTTACTGTAATTTTTATGCTCATATTATGATAGACCCTATTCTCTCTCATCAATCCATTTTGGATGTTTTGAGTGGCACCGTTAGGCTGCCGAGTTTTCGTAAGAGATCTCACCTCTCTCTTTCTTTTTAAGTACTCTTCTTTATGTCACTTATTTTAAGATCATCTTTGTTATGTTGGGGGATGTTCTCTTATATTCCTCTTTCATTAAACTTTATGTTAGTATGATGAGAGACCCTATTTGATCTCATCAATCCATTTTGGATGTTTTATGTGGCGCCGTTAGGCTGCCGAGTTTTCGTAAGGGATTTTTCATCTCACTTTTATTCCTTTGATATTTATGCTAAATTTTCCACAATTTCCTTTGATTGGTTTATGTACTACCCATTATTTTACTCATTGTGTAATATAATTTCATTTATGAGTATTTACATCAATGTTGTATTGTCCCTCTTTCACGGTGTGTATGTTTCGAAAGATACCCATGTCGGTAAGGGAACCTTTCACCCTCCTCTTTTTATAAGACTTCCTTTGTTATGTCTTTTAATTAAAATACAATTATATTGGGATATGTTCCTCTATATCCTTATTGATTTAAATTTTATGTCCATGAGATGAGATACCCTTTTTTTCTCTCCTCAACTCATTTTCTTAATTTTGTAGTGACATCGTTAGGCTGTCAATGTTTTGCAAGGGAACTATAAGGCCCGAGCCTTAAACCTTACTTTACCTTGAGTTATTACAAGATTACACATTGAGGATCTTTTCAGGTTTAGATTTTTAGTGAATTAGATCATAAAACGTTCATTACATTCCACATTTAAACAAAGTGGTTACATAAAGATAGTACTCATTTTTTCCCATCAATGGAAACATATTTAAAATAAAACATGGATTCTTCCTTGACACTTCCTTGACACTATCATCATATCATGTACCTTTCCCTTGACCTATGAAAAACATTTCAAAAAACTTGGGATGAGCATAAAAAGCTTAGTAAGGGTTATAAAAAATATGGAAAGGTAACATGAGTTCATATATACATAAGAATGAAATCATACTTTACCCCTAAAACATAGGCACTTTAACATACCTCATCAAATCATGAATAAATCAAAGAAATAATAAGACATAAAAGGTAACTTGAGGCATTCATAACATCCTTATGTAGGGAGTAACCTTCTTGGTTATGTTTGGAATACCCACCACAGTATATTCTCTAAATCTCTTCAGATAAACCTTAACGTTTCACTCCTTCGTGTTACCCAATGCATTGGAGAGCTATATCGGGCTCACCCGCCCTTAGTTTATCACGAAACCACCCGTCTTCATAATAATGCCCAAGAACCATAACATAATCGTATAACATAAACATACATAAAGGAAACATAGAATTTCCACATTTCAATCACAAGATATCAATATAACACATTGATATAATAGAAACATTATGAAAACCATTTCCAATACCAAAATACAATAAAAGTAAAACATGGTATTTATTTTTCTTTAAAAAAGGTATGGCTTGTAGAGGAAGCGGAAACTCAAATAATGGTCACGGCGGCGGAGAAGCCGTTGTCGCCGCATACGTATGACAAAAACATCCCCTTTTGTCGTTTAGTAAATGCTTCGTATAAAAATGATTCCTTTTGAATAAACGTAAAAGTCAGAGACGTTTATACACCGTATAAAAGAAAGTTCTGTATAAAACAAAATATGCCTCAATGAATGGAGATTGAGACGAAGTCCCATATAAAGACGGTATCCTTGGATTAAGGATAAATCAATTACATAATTATGTGTGACAAATGAATACTCAAAATATAAGTGGATATTAAGTGTAAAACAATCAGAGGTTATTAACACATATTCATAGAACGACATATTCAAGGAGTACAAGTTTATCCCAAAGAATAAAATTTGGGTTAAGAAGTTCTCTTGCAAAAATTTGACATCCTAACGGCGTCACTACAAAATTTAGAAAATGAGTTGATGAGAGATAAAAAGGGGATCTCATCACATGGACTTAAAATTTAAATCAATAAGGATATATAATAACATATCCCAACATAATAGTATGTTAATTAAAAGACATAACAAAAGAAGTCTTTTAAAAAGAGGAGGGTGAAAGGTTCCCTTACCGACATGGGTATCTTTCGAAACATACACCCCGTGAAAGATGGATAATAAAACATTAATGTAAATAATCATAATTGAAATTATATTACACAATTAGTACAATAATGTGCAGTACATAAACCACTCAAAGGAAATTGTGGCAAATGTAGCATAAATCCCATGGGAATAAAAGTGAGATGAAAAATCCATTACGAAAACTCGGCAGCATAACAACGCCACATAAAACTTACAAAAAAGGATTGATGAGATCAATTAGGGTCTATCATCATATTACAATAAAATTTACAGAAAGAGGTATATAAAATAACATCCCCCATCATAAAAAATAGTAGTTTAAAAGAAGTGACATAAAAAAGAGTACTTAAAAAGAAAGAGAGAGGTTATATCTCTTACAAAAATTCGGCAGCCTAACGGCGCCACTCAAAACATCCAAAATGGATTGATGAGAGAGAATAGGGTCTCTCATCATATGAAAATAAAAATTACAGTAATAGTAATATAAAGAACATTACAATCACAAGAATTATGAGATTAAAAGGAATGACATAAAAGAGTGTACTTAAAAATAAAGAAAGGAGTAGGATCCCTTACCTCAAGTCCGGCTAGTCTTGTTCATTTCTTTTTATTCCTGAATAATATACATTGGTAAAATTATAATTTCCTAAGGACCTCCTTTTGAGATTATTATTCAGTTTATATCCCATATTATAATGTTATAATAATTGTTTAATAATGTTAGTTCATATTAGACGTTTTTGCCGTTGTTTGGTACATGAGTCAAAAATGAACTTGTTTGAAAAATGATTGTCCATGTAGTTATAAGTAAATAATTTCCAGAATAGTATTAATGATTAAAATATCATATATATCCAGTTCATATTCATTTTATACTATTCCATATCATTTGGAGATAAAAAACGAAAAGCACCGTTCATGGAGACGGTAGGCCGTACGTACCGATGAACGCTACTTTCATTTTTTCTTTGTCATATTAATGGAATTAAAAAAATGATATAAATATATATATATTATAATTTCAGTATAATATATATGTTATATAGGTCACATATGTTCATTAATTTCATTCTTTATACATTCCATGTGTTGCATGTACGATTCACATCACTTGAGGGGGCAGTAGTCCACACTTCCTCATATGAAATTATTGCATTTACTCAACATGAAAAGAATAAAGGAATGTTTTAAATATAAAATATAAAATCATATAGTAAAAATAAATACCATTTATATCATATATAGAATACAGTGACATCATAATGGCCACCTTTAGAGGTGTTAAAAGAATATTGAACAATCATCATTTCGTGAGGTAGAAAATCGTCAACCACATAACCAATATGTTCTTTAACCATTAGACAAAGGTGTGTATAAGTGTAGCTTGAATCCTTATTATAAAAACATCCTAGTATATTGAATATACTTGAGTTGTTACAAAAGAAACTAATTAAAAGAGTTTAGGTGGTTGGAGAATCAAAATAAAACAGAAGGACTCAAGTGAAGACATTACCTTAAAATCAGGTAACACCCTTTGGTTTGAGCTCAAAGGCTTCCTTGGGAAGACGTCTGCCCAAAGTGAGGCTTATAAGAGTTAATGAGTGAAGTGTAGAGAAAAAATGGGCAGGGGTTGGCCGAGCCAAAGGCTTTGGAAGTGTGGGTAAGGAGGTAGAGGTGGGGGCCTTTTATAAGTGGAGAGGAGGGGAACTCTTGGAAAGTAAAGAAATGTTACTTTATTTTAGAATGACTTTGGGATTTTAATGGTCCAAATTGATGTCTTTAGAGGATAAGGTGATAAGGGTTCTAAATCCACCCATTCAATAAGTTTTATACATGTGTAGGTCTTATATTTTACCTTATCATTCCATTTTATTTAAATCGTTAAATAATGAGGTCATCGCTGCATCATCATGATGTCACAAATAATTTAATTTATTTAATATCTAACAATTATAAAAAAATACTATGATGTAGGAAATAGTTTTATCATTATAATGAATATTTATAGTAAAAAATATGGCTTGTATTACCCCATGTAAAAATTGATTTAGTAAAACATCTCATGTTTGTGTCATTTTTACATTAACATTAAATAAAATGGTATTTATTTCATTTTCCAACCAAAGTGGCTACATGGGGTCCCCAAGTTGACACATGGATTGTCTTGGTCGTCCATGACACATAAAATTAGGGTAGGAAATGTGTCAAAATCATCTCATATTATTAAAACATTATTTTTACCTTAAACTACACTATTTACCTCTAATCGCGATTAAAAACTTAATAAGTTACTATTCACCAAAAAATTATTTTAATCCCATTGGACCAAATATTACTTCTGAATTACAACCATGTATGTCTGATTTTTTGAAATTAAAAACACAAAGATGGAAAATTTTCATTTAAACGGAAAATCAGTTTTTATAAGTACCACTTAGTGGTTTCACTATTCATCAAAAATTGAAGTTTTTCAGAAAATTACCAAAACTTCACCCTAAGCTATATTTGATATTCCGAATTCAAAAATGATGTCTATTTTAAAAAATTAAAAACATATAAGTTTCATTAATTAATTTTATAATTAATTCCTGTTGTCAAAACAAATAGCGTGTTTTTATGAAACAAAATGTATCAAAAGATTGACACTAGTTTAAGTCCGATTTCAAAGTGAAATTAATTCCAATGACCAATATTGGATTAAATGGTAAAAATATATTCTAATTTCAATTTAAAACCAATTAAAAAGATAATCTAATCATATAAATAAATTATATTAAAAAGTGGTTTTGAATTAATATACAACATTTTTCACTATTCATTAAAAAATGAACTTTTTCGGAAAAATATCAAAAATCGACACAAAGTAAATTTTGATGTCCCGATTCTAAAGAAGAAATTAATTTTTTCAAATATAACACATAAAATTTTCAAAAAGTGGATTTAAAAGAGGTTCTCCATCAAAAGGCGGTTAATCGGCCTTTTAAAGAATATTAGAATGTTTACGCTTAAAATTGGATTCATTCGCATTTTTAATCGTCTACCATTTATTGTAAAAAGTAAAAGTATTTGACAAACATATATAACAATTTTCTAGTTAGTTCTATTCATTCCCACCATCACAATATCTAAGCGTTAACTACCATTTAAATAATACTATTTTATTATTAGAGTGCAACGTAAGATTCCCAAGAAACTCGTTGTTGCGTGTTGGGTACGCCATCGAGCATAACATCCCCTTTAAAGTAATATTAATATTTTATTCAAAAATATGGATAAATATAAAAATGTCATATTTTCTATTTACCTGGGGTGTTACATCCTTCCCCCCTTTTGGGAATTGTGTCCTCACAATTTTAAAATTGAGTATGGAAACATCCTTGAAAGTCCCACATCGGAACAAGAGTCGGTAAAACAATCACATTAAAATAAAGAAGGATAAGTACAGAGGTCACCTGAGTTAACCCATACTAGGATTCCATGTAGGAAAACATGGACATGGAGGGGAAAAAATAGGGTCATGTTCTGATGGAGAGTGATAGAAAACATGTTTAGGAGAAAGTCAACTACAAGAAAATCACAAACTTTTGATGGGTTAAACGGTATTTGATTCCCCAGTAGGAAAAGTTAATAGACAACATTTTTGTTTTATGTTACTATTTATTTAGGAATTTATTCATAAGGAAACATAATCACTTATCATGTTGAATTTCAACTTTTATTAGATTCCTTACACAAACTCATATTTTCTCCAAAAGACGAGTATTTAGGAAGACTTGTTCAAATTAAGAGTACTATAATCAGCTTCTAGAGAATCACATAATCCACAAAAGAGAACTACATACTTCACATGTCTTTAGACTTTAACCAAAACCAAAACCAAAAATGATAGTACAAGATCAGATAATCAAGAAAAGGATAAACCTTTATAAAAAGAAAATATATTCTTAGTCTCCAAAATTTGTCCTACAAAACCCAAAGTTCAACGAGGACCATTCGATAAACAATTTGTCCATAAAATACTTCAAAGTAAAAAAAACTATGATTGAAACCCAAAATCAACTTACTCTTAATTCATAAAATCATCTAACTAAAAAAATCAGTCAAACTAACCAGGGACTTCACGTAGTCTAGTGGTAGGTGATAAATACCAGTCGCACTTTGGTTGTGGGTTCGATTCCCACAACTTTGTCCGACGCGACGGGTTGTCACACGGTCTGTGTGTTGTCCTTTTTATAAAACTCCAAAAATAACCCTAACATGTTTTAACCTCAATAGTTTCCCTATACCTCTCATTTTTATACAAATTTGTTATGATCTCAACATCTTAATTCTTGAAGTCTTATTTCACCACCATAAGATAAAATAAAATGATTCCCAAAATGAATAACATCATACCTTGATCATGGCATCCACTCGGTTTCATCGTCATCTTTCTCACATAGGTATAAGTCACATGCATTCCAACAATGATTTAGAGATCTTTCAAAATCATTTCCTTCCTCCATCCAAATACACCTTGTAGAACATGGGTCATATGGGTGTTCACAGAAAAACAGTTTTGGAAAATAATCATGTATGACATATAATTCCAAAACATCTGATAAAAAATGATTTATATAAAATAGTTGGACAGAATTTGAGTTGAAAATTTCTATTATTGGTCCGCTTAAAATACCATAAGTATGTGCTGAGAGACTATATTTTAAAAGAAAATAAAAATAGGTTGCGCAAGGGTCTCCTTCCTCAGCACCATTTTTAAAATCATAATATGCTTCAAATTCTTGTGATAAGGTAAAATATTTGAAAATACCTTGATAATATTTACCTTTCATGAAAATATGAGAATATTGTGAAAATAGTATTTTTCCAAAAACAACCCATGATCCACGATGATAACGAGGTATAGTGGAGGTGTTTGATATCTCAAACAACTACTTGCAAGTGAGTTGAATGCTAGAAAAAAGTTTCACAATCATCCGAACTTGAATTTGAAATAATTATTGCATGCATGTCATCTGGAAGAGATAGGAATATCATTTGAGATCGTTCCACTTCCATTCGTAATCAACTTTACATGTCCTGAAAAAAGTTATAAAATAAGGATTTAACTGAAATAATAGATATAGGGACTAATCATGTGTCTAAAAAAACTCCTAATCTCTAAAGTTGTCTAAACCGCCTTTGATACCAACTATAAGACCCCAGCCTTAAACCTTACTTTATCTTGAGTTATTAAAAGATTACACATTGAGGATCTTTTCAGGTATAGATTTTCAGAGAATTAGATCATAAAACAAGAATTACATTCCACATTTAAACAAAGTGGTTACATAAAGATAGTATTCATTTTTTCCCATGAACGGAAACATATTTAAAATAAAACATGGATTATTTCTTGACACTTCCTTGAAACTATCATCTTATAATGTACCTTTCCCTTGACCTGTGAAAAACATTTCAAAAAACATGGGATGAGCATACAAATCTCAGTAAGGGTTATAAAAAATATGGAAAGGAAACATGAGTTCATATATACATAAGAATGAAATCATACATTACCCATAAAACATAGGCACTTTAACATACCTCATAAAATCATGAATAAATCATAGAAATCATAAGACATAAAAGGTAACTTGAGGCATTCATAACATTCTTACGTACGGAGTAACCCTCTTGGTTACGTTTGGAAAACCCACCACAGTATATTCCCTAAATCTCTTTGGAGAAACCTTAGCATTTCACTCCTTCGCCTTACCCAATGCATTGGAGAGCTATATCAGGCTCATCCTCCCTTAGTTTATCATGGAACAACCCATCCTCATAATAATGCCCAAGAACCATAACATAATCGTATCACATAAACATACATAAAGGAAACAAAACATTTCCACATTTCAATCACAAGATATCAATACAACACATTGATATAATAGAAACATTTTGAAAACCATTTTCAATACCAAAATAAAAGAAAATTAAAACATGGTATTTATTTTTCTTTAAAAAAGGTATGGCTTGTAGAGGAGGTCGAAACTCAAATAATAGTCACGGTGGAAGAGAAGTCGTTGTCGCCACATACATATGACAAAAACATTCCTTGTTGTCGTTTAGTAAACACTTCGTATAAAAAAGATTCCTTTTGAATAAACGTAAAAGTCAAAGGGGTTTATACACCGTATAAACGAAAGTTGTGTATAAAACAAAATATGCCTCAATGAATGAAGATTGAGACCAAGTCCCATACAAAGACGGTATCCTTGTATTAAGGATAAATCAATTACATAATTATGTGTGACCAATGAATACATGAAATATAAGTGGATATTAAGTGTGAAAAAATCAGAGGTTATTCACACATATTCATAGAATGACATATTCAAGGAGTACAAGTTTGTCCCAAAATATCAAATTTGGGTCAAGAAGTTCTCTTGCAAAAATTTGACAGCCTAACGGCGTCCCTACAAAATTCAGAAAATGAGTTGATGAGAGATAAAAATGGGTTCTCATCACATGGACATAAAATTTAAATCAATAAGGATATATAATAACATATCCCAACATAATAGTATGTGAATTAAAAGACATAACAAAATTAGTCTTTTAATAAGAGGAGGGTGAAAGGTTCCCTTACCGACATGGGTATCTTTCGAAACATACACCCTGTGAAAGAAGGACAATAAAACATTATTGTAAATACTCATAAATGAAAGTATATTACACACTGAGTAAAATAATTGGTAGTACATAAACCACTCAAAGTAAATTGTGGCAAATGTAGCATAAATCCCCCGGGAATAAAAGTGAGATGAAAAATCCCTTACAAAAACTCGGCAGCCTAACGGTGCCACATAAAACATAAAAAAATGGATTGATGAGATAAAATAGGGTCTTTAATCATATTACAATAAAATTTACATCAATAGGAATATAAAATAACATCCCCCATCATAACAAAGAGGAGTTTAAAAGAAGTGACATAAAAAGAGTACTTAAAAAGAAAGAGAGAGGTTAGATCTCTTACGAAAATTCGGTAGCCTAACGGCGCCACTCAAAACTTACAAAATGGATTGATGAGAGAGAATAGGTTCTCTTATCATATGAACATAAAAATTAAAGTAAGAGTAATATAAAATTACATTCCAATCACAAGAAATATGAGCTTAAAAGGAATGACATAAAAGAGTGTACTTAAAAAGAAAGAGTGGAGTAGGAAACCTTACCTCATGTCCGACTAGTCTTGTTCGTTTCTTTTTATTCCTGAATAATAAACATTGGTAAAATTATAATTGCATAAGGACCTCCTTTTGAGATTATTATTCAGTTCATATCACATATTATAATGTTATAATAATTGTTTAATAATGTTAGTTCATGTCAGACATTTTTGCCGATGTTTGGTACATGAGTCAAAAATGAACTTGTTTGAAAAATGATTGTCCAAGTAGTTATAAGTAAATAATTTACAGAATATTATTAATGATTAAAATATCATATATATCCAGTACATATTCATTTTATACTATTCCATATCATTTGGAGATAAAAACCGAAAGCACCGTTCATCGAGAGGTAGGCCGTACGTACGCATGAACGCTACTTTCATTTTTTCTTTGTCATATTAATGGAATTAAAAATAAATGATATATATATATATATTATAATTTTAGTATAATATATATTTAATATATGTCACATATTTTCATTAATTTCATTCTTTATACATTCCATGTATTGCATGTACGAGTCACATCACTTGAGGGGGCGGTAGTCCACACTTCCTCATATTAAATTATTGCATTTATTCAACATGAAAAGAATAAAGGTATGTTTTAAATATAAAATACAGAAGCATATAGTAAAAATAAATACCATATATATCATATATAAAATACAGTGACATCATAATGGCCACCTTTAAAGGTGTTAAAAAAAATTGAACATTCATCGTTTCGTGAGGCAAAAAATCGTCAACCACAGAAACAGTATGTTCTTTAACCGTTAGATGAAGGTGTGTATAAGTGTATCTTAAATACTTCTTATAACAACATCCTATTATATTTAAGATACTTTAGTTGTTACAAAATAAATGAATAAAAAGAGTTTAGGGGTTGGAGAACCAAAATAAAACAAAACGACTCAAGTGAAGACATTCCCTTAAAATCGGGTAACTCCCATTGGTTTGAGCTCAAAGGCTTCCTTGGGAAGACTCCTGCCCAAAGTGATGCTTCTAAGAGTTAAGTAGGGATGTAGAGAGACAAAATGGTAAGGGGTTGGCCGATCCAAAGGCTTTGGAAGTGTGGGTATGGAGGTAGAGGTGGGGGCCATTTATAAGAGGAGAGGAGGGGCATTCTTGGAATATAAAGAAATGTTACTTTATTTTAGAATGTGTTTCGGATTTTAATGGTACCACATTGATGTTTTTCAAGGATAAGGTGATAAGGGTTATAAATCCACCCATCCAACAGTTTTTGGACATGTGTAGGTCTTAGATTTTACATTATCTTTCCATTTTATTTAAATCGTTAAATAATGAGGTCATCGCCGCATCATCATGATGTCATAAATAATTTAATTTATTTAATGTATAAAAATTATAAAAAACTACTATGATGTAGGAAATCATTTTATCTTTCTAATGAATATTTTTAGTCAAAAATATTACTTTTATAAACCTGTATACAAATTGTTTTAGTAAAACATCTCATGTTTGTGTCATTTTTACTTTAACATTAAATAAAAAGGTATTTATGTCATTTTTCAACCAAAGTGGCTCCATGGGGTCTCCAAGTTGACCCATGGATTTTCTCGGTCGTCCATGACACATAAAATGAGAGTAGGACATCTGTCTAGGTCATTTCAGTTTATTAAAACATTATTCTTACCTTAAACTACACTAATTACCTCTAATCGCGATTAAAAACTTAATAAGTTACTATTCACCAAAAAATTATTTTAATCCCATTGAACCACATTTTACTTCTTAATGACAACCATGTATGTCCGATTTTTGAAATTCAAAACAAAAAGATGGCAAATTTTCATTTAAACAGAAAATCAGTTTTTATAAGTACCACTTAGTGGTTTCACTATTCATCAAAAATTGATGTTTTTTAGAAAATTACCAAAAGTTCACCCTAAGCTATATTTGATATTCCGATATCTAAAATGATGTGTATTTTACAAAATTCAAAAAATATAAGTTGCATTAATTAATTTAATAATTAATTCCCGCTGTCAAAACAAATATCGTGTTTTTATGAAACAAAATGTATCAAAAGATGGACACTAGTTTAAGTCCGATTTCAAAGTGAACTTAATTCCAACGACCACTATTGGATTAAATGGAAAAAATATATTCTAATTTATTTTTAAAACCAATTCAAAAGTTAATCTAATCATATAAATAAATTATATTAAAAGAGGTATTGAATAAAACTACAACATTTTTCACTATTCATTAAAAATTGAACTTTTTCGGAAAAATACCAAAAATTTACACAAAGTAGATATTGATGTCCCGATTCTAAAGAAGAATTTTATTTTGTGAAATATAACACATAAAATTGTCAAAAAGTGTATTTAAAATAGGTTCTCCATCAAAAGGCGGTTAATCGAACTTTAAAGAATATTAGAATGTTTACGCTTAAAATTGGATTCATTCACATTTTTAATCCTCTGAAATTTATTGTAAAAAGTTATAATATTTGAACAACATATATAATAATTTTTTAGTTAGTTCTATTCATTCCCGCCATCACAATAGCTAGGCGTTAACTACCATTTAAAATAATATTATTTTATTATTAGAGTGGAACGTAAGATTCCCAAGAAACTCATTGTTGCGTGTTGGGTACACCATAGAGCATAGAATCCCCTTTAAAGTAATATTAATATTTTATTCACAAATATGGATAAATATAAAAATGTTAAATTCTTTATTTACCTGGGGTGTTACAAGAACTTCTTAACCCAAATTTGATTCTTTGGGATAAACTTTTACTCCTTGAATATGTCGTTCTATGAATATGTGTGAATATCCTCATATTGTATTACACTTAATATCCACTTATATTTCGTGTATTCATTTGTTAAAGATAATTATGTAATTGATTTATCCTTAATACAAGGATACTGTCTTTGTATGGGAATTTGTCTCAATGTCCTTTCATTGAGGCATATTTTGTTTTATACACAACCTTCTTTTATACAATGTATAAACCCCTTTGACTTTTACGTTTATTCAAAATGAATCTTTCTTATACGAAGCGTTTACTAAACGACAAAATGGAATGTTTTTGTCGTACGTATGCGGCGACAATAAATTCTCCGCCACCGTGACCATTATTTGAGTTTTGGCTTCCACTACAAGCCATACTTTTTTTAAAAGAAAAATAAATACCATGTTTTACTTTTCTTTTGTTTTGGTATTGAAAATGGTTTTCATAATGTTTTTATATCAATGTGTTTTATTGATATGTTGTGATTGAAAGGTGGAAATGTTATGTTTCCTTTATGCATGTTTTATGTGATATGATTATGTTGAGGTTCATGGGCATTATTATGAAGACGGGTGGTTCTGTGATAAACTAAGGGCGGGTGAGCCCGATATAGCTCCCCAATGCATTGGGTAATGCGAAGGAGTGAAACGTTAAGGTTTCTCTGAAGAGATTGAGGGAATATACTGTGGTGGGTATTCGAAACGTAACCAAGAGGGTTACTCCCTACGTAAGAATGTTATGAATTCCTCAAGTTACCTTTATGTCTTATAATTTCTATGATTTATTCGTGATTTGATGAGGTATGTTAAAGTGCATATGTTTTATGGGTAAAGTATGATTTCATTTTTATGTATATATGAACTCATGTTTCCTTTCCATATTTTTATAACCCTTACTGAGATTTTTATGCTCATCCCATGTTTTTGAAATGTTTTTCACCGGTCAAGGGAAAGGTACATGATATGATGATAGTGTCAAGGAAGTGTCAAGAAAGAACCCAAGATTTATTTTTAAATATGTTTCCATTGATGGGAAAAAATTAATAATCTCTTTTATGTAACCACTTTGTTTAAATGTGGAATGTAATGTAAGTTTTATGATCTAATTATCTAAAACTCTAAACTTGAAAAGATCCTCAATGTGTAATCCTGGAATAACTCAAGATTAAGTAAGGTTTAAGGATGAGGCCTTATAATTTGTTTCTTGTAATCTGAGTTAAAATATATTTGAATTTAATTAATTGAATAAATATTATTCTCATGATAGTGGAATAATTGTATTCAAGTTGAAATAATTATATAAATTAAATAAATATTTATTCACTGGATTGTGTATAAAATATATTTATCTATTTTATTGAAAATTTATTATGTATTAATGTACTAGTTGGTAAATAAAATTTTTATTTAAGAGAATAAATTATTTTTTTATTTTTTTAGGAGTTCAATAAATGGAAGTGTAGTTCGAGAAGACCAAGGATGTTGTGGTAGTAAAATAATAATTTTCAAGACAATAAATAATTATTTAACTACTTGAAACAAGTTAAAATAATAATAATTCTAATATTATTTTGTGATACCGAATTTTATTAATAATTATATTTTATTCAATTTGGTACATGATAAATAATGACACGATATTATTAAAAAATCAGTGTATTTATTTAAGGTTATGAATGTATTTAATTATTTTTACACAATTAAATATTATAACTAAATCTCAATGTCGATAAATATAATTTCATGTCTATTGTACCATGTACCGAACTACACATCTGGTGAATTGATAATTGTTGAGCTAAATAATTTCTCTCCCAAATCCACTTCCTACCCCTCTCAAGAATGAGAGATGTACGTCAAGACTTGATAACAAGTGATCAACAACGACCAACACAAGACACTCACTTCACCACGAATGCACCTACAGAAAGATTGGTGTCGATCGGATCCCAATAGAGCACGTGTGGATCACTACTAGAGGGATTCTGGTTTGGATCCTCACAAGTGAAATGAGACATTCTGGAAAGGTCACTCTAGACAATCAAAATCATCAACAAAAAATGTATCAAGGATACAGATATTCTTTTCATTATGAAATTAAATAAATTAATTATAAATCTGATGTACATGATCCTCTATAAAGGTTTTGGGTCCCTTCCTTATTTATCTAAATCATTAATTTTATTCTATGGAGGCTAGCATTAATCTTCATATTAATCACAAAATAATTATTTATCATGGTAAAATTAAATTTGGTTATCCACCCAACCTTTCTTCCACTGTACTCAGAACCTACAAACGTTATTTGAGGGGTTACATCATAGTTTATAAATATTTAATTGAAACATTGATGATTTACGCTTTAGTAATTTATTTTTTCAATTCAATATTAATTTTTATTGTAATCTAGATTTCGAGATTTTTTCTCCCTTATTTTATTTCTCCCATATTTTATAGAAAAAATAACTTTTTAATTAAAATTTAAATAGATAACTCATCAGGAGGCACCAATGATTCTGCCTAGGTGACATGAAAGTATTTTACATGTGTTCGAACTTACACATTGTGTTCTCTGCCATAAAATCTAGGTAATATAGACTAAATTTTGTTTATTATTGTATAGAACATTAGGAGTAATTCATCATATCTCAAGCTGTGTGCATTTATTACATACAGTGTAGTTAGTTTTACACTGTGTGTTTACCATGAAAGATAGGCACATAGATACCGAAGTACATGCCATGTGTCCCACTGGACCCAACATGTAGTCTCTTTGGGTCAGGGTCTAAACTATGTATTCTATACTTGACTAAGATAACCATTAACCATGTAATTAATTGAAAACAAATCATGTATCCCACTTTACACATCGTATACTCTGAAATTTCTGAAGTGCACCATGCACGCCGAGTCCCTTGGTGTGTACTTCAGGAAAAATGGAGAAGGGATTACACTCTGTGTAGTTTTAACTCCATGATGTGTACAATGCCAAATTAAAAAATGTTAAAACATTAATGTTTGTGTAATTTTCAGAATATATTAACATGTATAAATCTTACTACATATTGTTACTCTATGCGAAGAAGCATCTTAAATTACATACATTAGAAAAGTAGAATAGTATACGATTATAATACTTATAGAGGAGATTCAAATGGGTATTCAACAACTTACCACCAAGGTGATTTTATGTACAATGATGAGAATCTCAAGAAAAATCAGAACTGGATTAAGATAAAAGGATTGATTAATTAAAACTAATAATTAATATATTCAAGCACAATTTATCTTAATAAGAGAAATTTAATAATTGAATACCCGTTCTATTATATATGTAACCCATTTCATGTATACGGGTGATCATGAACTAGACCAAGACCTTTGTATGTGATTGGTTTATTTTTAATTTATTTATTAAATTAATTGTTGTCCAGTGATCCATCTCTCCTCATTAATATGTATGGCCTATGTGGCCATGGTTTCGTTTATGTAAACCCTCCTTTTTACACCTCAGTTTTGTGTGGGTTCAAAAAATCATATGTAATGGATGGAACTCCCTTGCTTGTGGAGGGGATTCAATATTAAGTCGTGCTGAAACCAGTCCTAGGAGATACAGAGGTGGACATGTGGAATGCTGTAAACATGAACCCAAAAGGTTCAATGTGTTTCTCCCCTATGTCAGGGTTAGTTTATCAACTACTAGATAAACTAACCATTAGAAAAGCTCATGATCATGCCCTTTTCTTTCTTTATTAATGTCAGTTGCAAGGTTTATCATTAAAGGGGTGTTTCCACAGTCACATTATTAGTGAATTAATAAAGCATGAAATATGGACCATAAATAAACAAGGATTATGCATACATATTATCAAGAGAAGGTTAATCACTTATGTAAGTTCCACAAAATATTAAAAATAATATTATAATGATAATAAAAAAAATTCATGTATAAGATATAAAAGTACATAAAATAAAATATTAAGTCAGACCAGGAATTCATTTACTTGATTAAGGGAAAACGCGATAAAACTATGGGTTTGACCAACCCTTTTGGGACCCATACATTTATACCTGAAGCAATAATGTAATGATTCGGGTTGGATTAACCTAATTACATCAAGAGTAGTAGACCTTGATATATATGGTGCAATATTGGAGGCAAGAGTTAGGGAAATACAAAGTCATGATTTCAGTATTGGAGAGTCTACTCAACAGATCAAGGAGCTACAAGCCCATAGTTAGCAAAGACATACCTACCCAAAATACCTTCAAATAGCTTGATCAACCCTTTTTGGGGTTATGTGAATGGGAATATCGATCCTTTCCACTAGAATTTCATGGAAATTGGACATTCTGAGGTCAATAGTGAGGTCCATTGGGACTTAATAAAATAGTGGGATACATAATAAAATTAATTTATTATTTCACATAAATTATTATCAATGAAAGTACTAATGATCTGCTCTTCTAATTGAAGAATAAAAATGATTGGATCATCAATCATACTATCCACGAAATCAATTCTGGATAAAGACACCATTCTCATTGGTAGTAACATCTTGGAATGTTTTAGATGCCTTTGGGTTATCCTACACAATGAACGGAATTCAAAAATGTTGGAGTCACCATTATATGATCTGCCTTCCCAAGAGGCACGTGATGAAGAGTTCTTGGTCAATGAGAAATATATAATTGACCTGGTCAGTGTTCAATGTTTGATTCTATAATCAATGTCTAGCAATCTCATGAAGTCTCTTGAAAACATGTATTCCTATATCATGTTGGAGTACCTTCGTGGTCTTTACTAAGAGAGAGTATGACAAGAATGGTTTTATATCTCCAAGGCACTCTTTCAGAGTAAGCTTGGATAGGATTCCCCAACTGGGCCACACGTAGTCATGCTCAATGGATATATTGATCGCTTAGAGGTTCTAGGGTTTACACTCCCCGATGAACTGGGTACTAACCTCATTCTTTCATCACTCCATAAAAGCTTATCCAATATTGTCATTAATTTCAATATAAACAACATTGGTAAGACTCTATCAGATCTTCTTTTCCTCACTCTCCATGTGGATAAATATAAGAAGCATGAAAAGACATATGTCCTTATGTTGAATAAGGGAAAAGGGAATGTGAAGAGATGTATGCCCAAAGCATCTTATTTCCCTTCAAAGAAAAAGAAGATCAAAGGGGAGTCAAGGGAACATGATGCTATTTATTTCAGAAGTGGAAAGAAGAGCCACTGGAAGAATAACTGAACCCATCCTAATATGAAAGGAGAAGCTTCATGTACATTTTTTATAGAATTAAATATTTCTGTTTCTACAAATTGGTTATTGGATATAGCTTGTGGTTCTCACACATGTATCTAAATACAGGAATCATGTATATTCAAGAAGATTGATCGAGGTGAGGTAGTTCTATGAGCATCCAACAGAGCTAGAATTTCTGTTGGAGTTGTCAGGGAAAACCAACTCATGTTTCCAACTGGGATGATCTTGGTATTAAAATGTTATTATTATGTGATTTATATTACTGAAAACCTTATTTATATATCCATATTTGAAAAATATGGGGTTTTTTATGTTTGTAAATGAATTCATCATCTTTTTCAAAGACAGAATTTGTTTTGGTAGATAAAATTTATACAACGATCATTATGTGTTGGATTACACAAACAAAGTAATGGAATCGTTAAGAAAGATATTTCACATGACTCACACCACACCCATCATTTGAATCACTGACTAGGTCTTGTAAATGAGAAATACTTGAAAAAGCTATATCAAGATTTATATTTAGATTCTTTTGAAATAAAATCATATGGTGCATGTCTTGCATGTTTACAAGGACTAATGACAAAGCACCATTTAGTAGGATTGGTGAAAGGGGGAAAGAGGTTCTTGAATTGATTGATATCGATGTGTGTAGACTATTTCTAGTTGAAGCAAGGGGAGGGTACTCATACTTTATAACTTTTACAGATGATTTTAGTATATATGGATATATCTAGTTAATGGGGTATAAGTTGGATTCTTTTGATAATTTCAAAGAACACATCAATGAAATTGAGAACCAGCGTGGTATGAAGATTAAGAAAATCTGCTCAGATTGAGGTGTATAATATCTTAATCAAGACATCATTGATTACTTATGGGTGTTTGGGATCCTGTTCCAACTCACTTCTCCTTACATACCCTATTGGAATGGTGTGATCAAAAGTAGGAACCACACCTTGTTATACATGGTCACATCAATGATGATTTATGTGAGTCATCCATTATCCTTTCGGAGATATTCATTACAAAAAGTGGTGGACATACTAAACCAATTACCAACTAAATCGATAAATGTTATTCCATATGAGTTCTATAGTTGATCTAAATCTATGTAATCAATTTTACATGTGTGGGGAATCGATGCATTTGTTAAGGCATCTTTAGGTAACAAACATGAACCCTGGGGCACAAGGTGTACCTTTATAGGATACCCCAAGGAAACAAGGGGATATTACCTATACAAGACTTAATAAAAAAGGTTATAGTTCCATGAAATTCCATATTTCTAGATTGGGAGAACATATCAGAAAGAAATAGTGGTAGTGTGATAGACTTCAAGGAATTCGAGGCTCAATGTATAAAAGAGTTGGAATAGGAACAAATTCCATAAACCCCCATAGAAGAAAGAATAATTCTAGAGACATAAGAACTACGTAGGAGTACAATAGATGTTAGATAGCTCAAATGGTACATTTTTCTAGTTACTGAGGACGGTTACTCATTACTAGTAAATAGTAATGATCCTCTACCCTATAAAGAAGCAGTATGTGGCACAAATGTTTCCATGTGAAAAGTAGCCTCGAAATATGAAATGGATTCCATGTCCAAAACCAAGCCTTGATTTTTTTAGATCATCCAGTTGTTATAAAGCCTGTTGGTTGCAAATAGGTACTCAAGAAGAAAATCGACATAGAAGGACAAGTCAGATCCTATAAGGCACGACATGTTGAAAAAGGGTTCAATTAGTGTCAAGTCATTGACTATGACAAAATCATTTCCCCAGTTGATATGATAAAATCCATCAGAATTATATTGGTTATTGCTTCTTACCATTACTGTGATATTTGGAAAATGGATGTCACGACAACCTTCGTTAATGGAAACCTCTTGGAATTTTTCTACACGACATAACCTATATGTTTTATGACACTAAAAGATGCCATAATGTATGAAAGTTTCATATAACCATTTATGGGTTAAAAAATCATCTAGTTCATTGAACATTCATTTTGATGAATCCATAAAAAATATTGTTTACTCTAGAAAAAATTTGAACCTTGTATCTACAAACAGCTCCGTGAGGGTGCTGTCATTTTTTTAATAGTATATGATAATGACATATTGCTTATTGAAAATGAGACACCAGTATTATAGTTTGTTAATGTATGGATGAATCAATTATTATCCAATAAGGAGTTGGGAAAGGATGAATATATTCTTGGGATCAGGATCTATCGTGATAGATTCAATAGATTTATGTGCCTAAGTCAAAGTGCATACATTGATAAGACACTAAAGAGACTCGGTATGGAATAATCCAAGAGAGGTTATTACCAACATCACATTACATTTATCTTTCAAAGAAAATGTTTCCTCAGACACATAAGGAAATGAATATAATGGCAAGGACTCCATAGACATCCTTCTTTAGGTCAGCCATGTATGTCAAGCTATGTACAAGGCTGGATGTCGCAAGAAAATTGAGTGAGGTAGGCTAATATTAATCTCACCCAAGTGACTCCCTATGGATGGTAGTCAAGCCTATCCTAAAGTATATGAGGTTTACTAAGGATATGTTACAAGTTTATGGAGGAGATGAGGAACTAGTCATCAAAGGATTTTCATATGCTAGTTTCTAGACAGATCAAGTTGACATGAAGTTTAAAACGGGATACTTATTCACTTTGAATATGGGTACAGTGAGATGGAAGAGATCAAAGTAGAGTGTGGTCACAGATTATATAGAAGACTATGAGTATATCATATCTTCTAGAGAAGCTGGAGAATTATATTTGATGCAATGCTTTGTCCAGGGGTTGTATTTGGTAACCAGTAGTAAGGATCCCATCACAATCTATAGTGATAATATTTCATCGGTTTCTCTTGCAGAAGATATGGGGTTACATCAGCAGACAAAGCCCAAAATTTGGAATTATCATCTCTTAATGGATTTTTATCAGAGGTGAAGTTGAAGGGTGTAGTATTTCCATGGAAGAAAATATGGCGGACCCCTTGACTAAAGCCTTGACTCAGCAGAATCATGATCAGCATGTGAGGTCATGTGGACTAAAAGACATTGGTAGGTGTCTCTAGTCTAATTTGGAGTCTGTTAGAGTTAGGGTCCTAGAAACAACTGTTTCAACTTTTATTACATTGATATTTAATGTATTTAAATATTAAACATCTTATTACATTTTTTTCATTGTTCTTAATTACAATGATGTAGTAATGTCCTAGAGTATTTGTTGCATTGATAGGGTCCAGGTAGTACCCTTCTATGATGAGAACCTTGAAATGATATAACAAAATTCTTAAATATAGAATTGAGGTAGTATGACATACGTTAATGGGATACATAGTATACAGACCGTCAAGTGTGAGTACTCATTTGCAGATGAGACTTCCTCTTAGGAAGTTTTTACTTTGTAATCTCCAAGATATAAGATTTTGATAACATACGCTCCAGTAGGAATTACACCTGATTTTGTTTCATCAGATATTCTTTTCTATGAGTGTATGTAATATTCCTTAGAATTTCAGATTATCATTAATACTTTTCACGACTAGTTCACTTTATTTTACTTATAAAAACTATAATGCCATATGTTGGAGGGAATTATGGTATGTTGGGTGCGTCATGAGAGACATGTTATTAATGGATAATTAGATGAAAGATTTTCAACCTTCCATTAATGGATGTTAATACCTTATCCCTTTAATTGAAATTTAAATGTTGTGCTAAATTCCATGCTCATGGTGTAATGATGAGTTTATTTCTTGTAGTCAAAGAACTAAGTATCATGTACAATGGTTTATGAAACTATCATGAAACCTTATTGATGAGATATTTAGAAAAAGGGATTATATTACACAGTGTGTGGTTGTATGTGGATGTTGTTGTTGAAACTTTTTGTTCTTTCTATTGGGTGCCTTAACACGTTGTTAAACAGTTTTGTTGGACTTTAGGAAATACCACCTAATTTCAATTAGAATGATTCCTAGAGGGTCACACACTATGTGTTTTTTGTGTTCTTGGGTAAATTCTATTTTAATTAAATTAATTGAATAAATATTATTCTCAAGACAGTGGAATAATTTTCTATAAGTTACAATGACTTCATAAATTAATGAAACATTTATTCACTAGATTGTGGGTAAAATATTTTTATTTATTTTATTGAACATATAATAAATATTTATTTAACAGAATATATTATATTTTTATTTATTCGGGTGTTCCAGAAATAGATCTTGAGTTTGAGCAGACCAAGACCAATCTGGTAGTAAAATAATTATTTTCGAGATGGTAAATAATTATTTACCTAGTTGGAAAAAGTTAAAATAATAATAACACTGCTATTATTTTGTGACACTAAATTTTATTTATAATTTTTATTCTCTAGATGGTGCTCCATAAATAATAGCGATGTATTAATATTAACTGAATGGGATTTATCTATCATTGTGAATGTATTTAATTGTTGTTACATAATTAAATATTAAAATTTAAGTATCATGTCGATAAATAGACATGTACATCTATTGGTCCATGTACTAAACTGTATGCCAAGTGAATTGAGAAATGTTGAGCTAAATGATTTCTCTTTTGAATCCTCTTCCCTCCCATATCAAGAATGATGTAGTTATTTAAGATTGAGGGACATGAAATCAAGAACTAATGATACAAGACACTCGCATTGCCAAGCTAGCACCCATGGAATGAGTGGTGTTGATTGGAGGCCATCCGATCATGTGTGGATCACCACTATTGGGATTCTGGTTTGGATCCTCAGAAGTATAATGACATAATATAGAAGGGTTATTTCGGATGATTAACATCATTAATGAATATTGTGCTGGAGATCTAGGTTTACTTTTCATTATGAAATTAATTAAATTCATTAAAATCATGATCTGCAAGATCCTCTCTAAAGGATTCGGGCCTCTTACTACTATATCTAAATAATTGATTCTATTATATAGAGACTAGTATTCATCATCATATTGATCCCAGAATAATCATTTTTCATGGTAAACATTAATTTTGGGTGTCGTCCCAACTGCACCTCCACTACACCCGGAACGTACAAGTGGTATCAAAGGGGTTACATCATAGATTATAATTATTTAAATAATTCATTCATGATTTATGGTTTAATAATTTATTTTTTCAATTCAATGTTAATCATTCATGTAATATGGATTTCAAGATCTATTTTTCATATTTTCATTTCTTACAGAATTCATAGAAATAATATATTTTTTAATTAATAATAAAACAGGGACTCATCTTGAGGGGCTGATGATTCTTCCCCAGTGACATGAAAGTAAACACCATGTGTTCGTACTTACACGATGTGTTCTCTTCCAAACATTCCATATAATCCTAACAACGTGTCTTCTAGTCGTGTAGAGGGCATCAGGAGTAATTAGACAAAAACCCATGTTGTGTGCATTTTTTACATGCGGTGTAGTTAATTTTACACCGTGTTTTGACGAGGATGGATAAGAACATGGATACCAGATTACACGCCATGTGGTCCAATAGACATAGCATGTAGTCTCTTCGGGTTAGGGGCCAAACTATGTATCCCACACACAGGTATGCTAATTATTAGCTGTGTAATGTAGAGACAACAAGATGTGTAGCCCACTATACATGTCGTGTAATCTGAAATTTCTAAATTACACCTCACATAATAAGTCCCTAGCCACGTGCATTGAGAAATATGTTGAAGTTAGAAGAGGCTATGTATTTGGAACTACACGCCATGTACTTTACAAAATTACAAAAACTTAAAACATTAATATTTTTGTAATGTTCAGAACTATTTATTATGTATAAATCGTACTATAGGATATTACTCAATGCATTAAAGGATCATGTATTCCATACGTTAGAAGGGTAAAATAGTTTACAAATATAATACATATAGGGGATATTCAAATAGGTATTCCAAGCTATCATCTAATGTGCATTTGTGAACAACAATGAGAAACTCAAGGACATTCAGAAAAGGATTAAGATAAAATGATTGATAAATTAAAGATAATAATTAATCGATTCAATCACTATTTATCTTAATAAGAAGTATTAAAAAATTTAATAATAGTTTAATTAGATACGTAACTTGTTGCATATATAATGGTTATCATCAGCCAGACCAAGACCTTGGTATGTGATTGGTCTAATTTTAATTTATTTATTAAATTAATTATTTTTCTAAGAGACATGTCCCCTCATTAATATTTAGGGTCAGTGTGCCCATGGTTTCTGTTATGTGAACACCCCTTTTTACCCCTCACCTCCACGTGAGTTAAAAAATTAATATGTAATGGATGGAACTCCAAATATGGTGGAGGCTGTTCATTATTGAGTCGTGATGAAACCAATCCCAGGGGATACAAAGGTGGATAGGTGGAAATCTATAAACATGAACCCAAAGGGTTCAATGTGTTTCTCCCCTATTTCAAGGTTAGTTTTTCACCTTCACGATAAACTAACCATTATAAAAGATCATGATCATGCCCTTTGATTTCTTTTATTTTTTCAGTTTCATGGTTTATCATTATGGATGTGTTGTCGTGATCACATAATTAAAAAATTAAACAAGAATCCAAGATGGAGGTAAAATAAACTAGTATTATGCATAAATATTATCAACACATATTTAATCACTTAAGTAAGATACACCTAATGTTAACATGTATGTGATAATGATCATGATAAATTCAAGAATAAGAGATAAAAATACCTCAAATAAAATATTATTTCAAACCAAGCCTTATGTTACATTATTAAGGGAGAAACTCAATAAAACTATGTGTTTGACCAACCCTTATTGGGAAACAAATTTTCATACATGAATATCTTATGAAAGGTTTCAGGGTGACTTAATCATATTACATAAAGAGTAGTATCCCTTTCTATACTTGGTGTAATATTGGAGGTTGGAGTTAAGGAATTCCAATGTTAGGATTTCAGGATTGGGGAGTCCACTAAACAGATCAAGGAGCTACAAGACCACAGTTGTAAAACACTTTCCTACCTAAATACCTTCAAATAGCTTGAACAATCCTTGTTGGGGTTATTAAAAGGAGAATATGGATCATTTCAACTAGAATTTCATGGAAAATGGACATTCTAATTTCAAGGGTAAGGTCTATCTGGACTTGATAAAATAGTGGGATACTTAATAAAATTAATTTATTATTCATCATAAAATATAATCAATGAAATTACTAATTATCTTCCCTTTTAAATGTACAATATAAATGGAATTATTATCAATAAAACTATCATTGTGATCAATTATAGATTAATACAATATCCTTATAGACAGTGACTTCTAGGAATGGATTAGGTGCCTTCGGGTTATCCTTTGCTCGGAAGTGCTATGTGATGGAGTTAGCATTACCTAATCTGCCTGCTCAAGAGGTCTGTGATGAATATTTTTTGGTCTATATGAAACATGTTAATGATGTGTTCGTAATTTAATGTTTAATGCTATCATAAATGTCTATTGAGCTCCTGAAGTCTCATGAAAACCTGGATTCCTATAGCATGCTTGAGCACCTCCATGGTCTTTACGAGGAGGGAGAAAGACAATAATGGTTTGAGATATACAAGGAAATCATTCAGAGTAATATTAGAGAGGGTTCCCAAGTTGGGCCTCATGAAGTCATGCTCATTGGATACATTGATCTCTTAGAGGTTCTAGAGTTTAACATCCCCAAAGAACTTGTCACTGATCTCATTATCGCATCACTCCCCCATAGATTCTCCATTTTTATTGTTAATTTCAATATAAACAACAATAAGAAGTCTCTATCGGATATTCGTATCTTTATTCACCAAGTGGAAAAGTAAATGAAGTGTGAAAAGACTTTTGTACTTATGGTGAATAAGAGGAAAGGAAAGGTGAAAATATTTAAGCCCAAATCTTTATCACACCCTCCCAAGAAAAGGACAATCGACAGGGAGGCAAGGTAATATGAAGATGTTTGTTTTTCAGGTGGTATGAAGGGGCACTGAATAAGAACAGCATGCATCCTAAGAAGCAAGGTGAAGCTATAGGTGCATTTTTTATCAAATTTAATCTATCCATTTCTACAAATTGGTTATTAGATATATCCTTTGGTGCTCACATCTATATCCAAATACAGGAACCAAGTGGATTTAGGAAGATTGATGGAGGGGAAGTAGATCTACGAGTAGAAAATGGATCCAGACTTGCTGTTGTAGCTATTAGGGACTACCGACTCAGGTTTCCATCTAAAATGATCTTGGTATTAAAGGGTTGTTAGTATGTGACATCTGTTACTAAAAACATAATTTATGTATCAAGATTAGATATATATGGGTTTATTTTCATGTTTTGACATGAATGTTTTTTCTTTTTCCAAGATAGCATTTGTTTTTGTAGGGCATATTAATACCATAGATTTTATGTGTTGGATTACACAAACAATGTAAAAGAAATTGATTAAAATGATACTTCTCATGAATCATACCACACCCAACATTAGACTCACTAGCTAGGTCATGTAAATGTGAAACTCTTGACAATTTTAATCCAAATTGATATTTATATTCTTTCAAACTGAAATCACTTGGAATATGTCATGCATGTTTACATGGAAAAATTACTAATGATGCATTTTGTGGGAAAGGTGAAAGGGCTAAATAACTTCTTGAATTCGTTCAAACCGAAGTGTTTGTACCATTTCTAGTGTATGCAGGGCAGGTTCTCATACTTCATAACATTTGCCAATGATTTTAATAGATATGGATATATCTACATAATGAGGTATAAGTCGGATTCTTTTGATAAGTTCAAAGAATGCAATAATAAAGTTAAGAACCGGCTTGGTAAGAAGATTATGAATGTCCACTCTGATTGAGGTGGAGAATATCATAATCAATACTCCATTGATTACTTGTGGGATTTGGGGATCCTATCCCAACTCACTCCTCTTTACATGCCATAGTGGAATAGTGTGAGAAAAAGGGGGAACCTTACCTTGTTGGACATGGTGAGATCAATTATGAGTCATGTGAGTCTTATATTATCCTTTTAGGGAAATGAGTTACAAACAACATCACCCATACTAAACCAAGTGCCTTATAAGTCGATAAATTGTATTCCATGTGAATTTTGTTGTGGAAAGAAATCCATGTTATCAAATTTACATGTGTGGGGAAGCAATTATTTTTTTAAGGTCACTTCAAGTAACAAACGTGCTCCTTGAGGCACAAACTGTGCCTTTATAGGATTCCCCATGGAAACAAGTGGATATTAACTATACATCCCATTAGAAAAATGTGTTATAGTGGGAAGACACTCAATATTCTTTTAGAGAGAGCATATTTCTAAAAGGGTTAGTTGGAGAGGGATAAACATCGATGTAGTTGAGGCTCAAGGTATACAAGAGTTGGTACGGGAATAGATTCCACAAATCCCAGTTGAAGACATAACTATTCCAGAGACACAAGAATTGTATAGGAGTACAAGGGAGGTTAGAGAATAGGAATGGTATAGTTTTATACTTACCAATGAAGGTGACTCATTATTATTTAATAATAATGACCATCTAACCTACAAGGATGTATTAAATGGAATACATGTTTCAAAGTTGAAAGAATACAAGAATTCTGAAATGGATTCTATATACCAAAACCAAGTCAGAATTTTTGTAGATCCTCTAGTTGATGTAACGAATATTGGTTGAAAATAGGTATTCAATATGAAACTGGACCTGGAAGGACCTGTTAGTACCTATATGGAATGACTGGTTGCAATAGGGTTCATGTAGTGTCAAGGTATTGACTACGAAAAGGCCTTTTCACCAGTTTCAATGATGAAATCAATCAGAATTATATTGTCCATTGCCACTTACTATGACTATGAGATTTGGGAAATGGATTTAAAATCATCCTTCCTTAATGGGAACCTTTAGGAAGATGTGTAAATGACACAACCTGAAGGTATTACGACTCCAAAGGATTCCAATAAGGTATGAAAGTTTTAAAAATCCATTTATGGATTAAAGAAAGCATCAAGGTCATGAATCATTTGTTTTGAGGAATCCGTACCAAAAATTAGATTTATCAAGAATGAATGTGAGCCTTGTGTCGAAAAACGGTTTAGTGGGAGTCCAGAAATTTTCCAAATAGTATTATTTGGTGACATATTACTTATTGAAAATGAGATACCAGCCGTAAAATATGTTAAGGTATGGATGAATTAATGCTTTTCCATGATGTAATTGGGTGAGGCAATATTTATTCATGGGATCAAGATCCATTGGGATAGATCCAAGAGATTTTTCAGCCTAATTCAAAGTACATACATTAAGAAGATACTGAAGATATTTTTTATGGAACAATACAAGAGGGTATTGCTTCCAAAATCTAATGGAATTCAACATTCCAAGAAATTTTTTCCTAAAAAACATGAGGAAAGATAGTTAATATAAAGAATTTCATACTCATTGGCGATTGGTTAACTCATGTATTTATTTCTATATACTAGTCTACATATAACCTATGTATTTTATTGGGTAGTAAAATATCAACCTGACCCCGATGACCTCCATTGGATGGCAGTCTAGACTATCCTAAAGTATATGAGTTGTAATAAGGATATGTTCCCAATTTATGGAGGAGATGAGGATCTAGTCATTAGAGGTTATTTAAATGATATTTTTCAGACTGATCAAGATTATAGAAAGTCACAAACAGGATACATCATTACTTTTAATGGATTTTTAGTGAGGTGGAAGAGCTCAAAGCAGTGTGTGATCACAGATTCTACAATAGAGTCTGAGTATATCATAGCTTCTGAGGTAGTTAAAGAAGCAGATTGGATGAGAATATTCATCTAGGGTTAGGATGTGGTACCTATAATTAAATATCCCGTCACACTCTATTGTGATAATACTGTAGTTGTGGATATTTTGAATGATCCAAGGTCACTTAAGTAGATGAAGCACATACATCAGAAGAATGATATCTTTATGGATGTTTCCCAAAGAGGTGATGTTGCGATGAGAATTATTTCCATGGAAGACAATGTAGTGGACCCCTTGAGCAATTCCTTAAATCAATAGAAATATGATCATCATGTGAGGTCTAGCAGACTGAAATTCGTAGGCTTCTGACTCTTGTCCATGTGGGAGTTTGTTAGGGTTGGTTTCCTAGAACCATCTATTTGAACATTGATTACATGAATATTTAATTTATTCTAATGTTAAACATATTATTACATATTTCTCATTATTATACATGAATTTTATGTAATAATGTCCTAGAGTATTTGATGCATTGATAAGGTTAGGGCAGTTCTTCGTAATGATGAGATCCTTGAAATGCTATAACAATATTATTAAATATAGTTTTGTAGTTGGATGACATACTATGATGGTAAAAATAGTATAAATACCTTCATGTGCGAGTACTAAGAAGAATATGAGACTTCCTCTAATGAAGTTCATACACAGTAATCTTCATGATGATAGATTGTAGGAACAATCCCACTAGTACGAATTCCTCATGTTTTCGTGTCATCAGATATTCCTATATGCGAGCATGTGTAATAGTCCTTAGACATTAAGAATATCATTAATACATGTCACAACATTCACACATTGATTTACTGATCAAAGCTATCTTTCCACATGTTCGTGGGAAGTAGGGTATGTCTGGTGCATCAGGAGTGGTATGTAATTAATGGATAAGTCGATGAAGGATTTTTCCCTTCCATTTTTGGAAGTTGATATCTAAGACCTTTGATTTAAATAGTACTATCACGTGAAATTCCATGACCATGGTTTAACGATGACTTTCTTTCTGGTATTCGAAGAAAGACGTATCAAGGAAAACGGTTAATGAAACTATCATGAAGCCTTCTTCATGAGATATTGAGATAATGGGATTATATTACACAGTGATCATTTGTATGTGGATTTAGTTATTGCGACATTAATTTATTTCTCTTGGTTTCCATTACCCGTTGATATACATTACTCATGGACTTTAAGAAATCCAACCTAATGCAAAGGATAAAAAATCCTGGAGGGTTAGACACTAAGTCTTTCTGGTAGTCTTGATTAAATTCTATGTGAATTAAATTAATGGATTAAATATTTTTCTCAAGATAGTTGAAAAATTATACTCGTATTAAAATGATGGAATAATTTTAATAAATACTTACACACTAGATTGTGGGTAAAATATATTTTTTAGATTATTGAACATTTAATAAATTTTATTTATGAGTTTTTAAATAAAAGTTTTATTTCATAGAATAAATTATCTATTTATTTATTCAGGTGTACAACAAATGGTAGTAGAGTTTGAGAAGTCCAAGGTAAATATGGTAGTAAAATAATTATTCGTAATATGGTAAATAATTATTTAACTTGTTGGCACAAGATAAAATAATAATAACACTATTGTTATTTTGTTATGTGAAATTTTATTTATAATTCTCTGTTTCACAAGAATTTACACCATAAATAATGACACGATATAATTATTAATATCATGTGTTTTCTTTAAATTTATTAATGTATTTTATTGTTTTTAGGCAATTAAATATTGTAATTGAATCCTCATGTTGATAAATAGACAAGTACATCTATTGTCACATGTACTAAACTACAGACCTGGTGAATTGATAATTTTTTAGCTAAATGATTTCTCTCTCGAATCCTCTTCTCGTACCTCTTAAGAAAGAGAGACATTCTTCACGACTAAAGAACAAGAGATCATGAATGACAAACATGAGACACTCGCTTCACTATGCTAGCACCCGGAGAAGGAGTGTTGTATATCAGAGGCCATCAAAGCACATGTGGATCACCACTAGGGGGATTCTGGTTTGGATTATCACATGCACAATGAGACAATTTGGAAGGGTCATTCTGGATGATAAAAATAATCAATGACGAATGTACCGATGATCCAGGTACTTTTTTATTTCTGAAATTAGTTAAATTAATTATAAACAAATAGTGAATGATCCCCTTTAAGGATTTTAGGTCTCTTCATTATTTATATGTCGTTAATTCAATTCCATGGAGATTGGGGTTCACCATCTTATTGTTCCCAGAATTATCATTGATCCTGGTAAAAATTAATGTGTGGTGTCGTCTCAACTGCGCTTCCACTATGCTAGGAACATACATATATTTTCATAATAATTTTTTCCAATAATTGATCTATTATGTTACGTATTGTAAAATTATATGAATATTTATAAAATGTGTAAATATAATTTATATTTTAAGGGAAAAACAAGTGAATTTAAATTTTGAATCATTATTCCTCATATCACTTCTACACAAAAAAGGTTATTTGACGAAGAGGAATATTCAAAAATTGTGGACAAACAGGATATAGTTTTTGAAAAGAAACTTACATAAGACAGAATCTTCGTAATAAACATGATACAAGGGTAAAAAAATACTATTTAATCATATCAAATATATTATGATTTATTTCATTTCTTATTTTATTTTTTGGGATCATTGGCTATTCATTAAAGTTAATTTGGATACTCCAATTATTTATTTTTTGGATTCAGTGCATTGAATCCCCACAAATTGACCACACATAATAATTTTTTTTCAATTTTTTATAAACTACATTAAAAATATTAAAAATAATACTTATTTTATATTTTTTTGTCATATTTTAATATAAAAAATTATAAGTGTTATGTTTAAATATTGTCAATGTCATGGTATAAGGATGATCCAAGAGAAAAATAAACATCTCTAATTATACAACTAGATAAGTATTAGGGTATATATAATAATATTTCACTATGAAAACATATATATATATTATTAATTTTTTATATGTTTTTCTATTTTATGAAAAATTTTAATGTCACATATTATAGTTATTATGTTTGAAATTTCTCAAATGAAATCATATTCCATCAACATACATTCATCTCTAAAGATGTATTTTTTATGATAATTATAATTTAATATAAAATATTTATTACTTTTTTTATTTATATTATTATAGTACTATTTGGAGTACCGATATTCAATATAATCAGAATAATGAAATTGATTTGTTTATAAACAAATCATAATAATACATAGTGTCCGAAAGCATACAAATATCATAAAGAGTTGACTTCCTACTACTTATTTTATTTATTTTAGCAACTTTTTATTAACATTTTTAGGGAATTTACAATTGATTTTAATCTAATACTTATTTAGTTAATTTTCATAAAGATAATAATGAAAATAATTCCAAGAGAAATTATTTTTCTTCAACCACTTTGTTCTCTCTAAAGAGCTCAACATCCTTGGAAGAAATAAATTATCGATAATTTATTCAACAATGATGATGATCTCATGTATTATTATTTTTTATTTATAGAGCTATTTTTTCATTATATGATATTTTTCTTTTAATTAGTATCTTTTTGTAGTTTATAAATGAACCAATTTTCTGGTTTTCAATTTAAATTTCAGTTTAGTCAATAGAATTTATCAATCACTAAAAACAATGAAAACACACTCAGATTATATTGATACTTTTAAAAACTCATCTATATAAAATCTGTGATGTTTATTAATCATCCACATGCAAATCTAACACATGATGTGACTTTAATGCCTCAAAGTTTAATGTCCCCAACCTGGAATCCACTAAAAAGTGATCCGAGCTAGGTTGTCACATGGCATCAAGTGCACCTCCCCATAAACTATAGGTTTCTGATTAGTATTGAGGGTCTCATAAGTTACATGGGAAGATCATACACTCTTTACCATAGTAACCAATAAAATATAACAATTTAAAAAGAAGAAAAAATGTGAATAATCAAATAACATGCATAATCAAACATCTCCCAAACTGGGTACAAACCACGACCAATAATAAATATGGTATGTCCTGATAAGAGTGCCAAAAGTTGTTTAAAAAAAACCCAGAATAAACAAAATAGTGGATTCCCCAAATGGTTCTGGTCTCAATGTCTACCACCTCATCAATGAATGTTCTATTCCCAAATCAACACATTACTAAAAGGACACTTCCCTTGTCCTAACCAGCAACCATGAAATCTGTTCGAGTACCTATAGAGCCTGAGTAGGGTATGAGTAAAACTCAATATACCCCCATAAACGCTGTCTAAAAATTACTAGTCTAACAGATAGTGCATGAAAATATGAAATAAATTATATGTAAACAAAATGATAACACATGTTCTAGTGGTTAACATTCTCTACATTACACATTTCTAACATTTTTATTATTTTTATCATTTACATAATTTTCATTTCATAATCTAGTCTCAACATGTGTTCAATGGGTTAGAAATTTACATCACTCGCCTACGGGTTAAGGAAGCCAACATGAAACATAATGGGATAAATCAAGTCCCTATCTCACTATGGATAAAAATACTAACAAAAATACATAATCCTAATATTTAAGCATCTATTTGGGTGGAATGTAACCATTAGGGGAATTGGGACATGTCTCATTCCATAACCCAGGAATTCTAGGGTGGATTTTAGAGCCTCAGTCATACTCATCTTGTTAGCGAAGAACCTCATTCAATACCCCACGCTCCAAATCCATGTAAAAATAATCTATATATATACATTAACGGAATACCATATCACAGACCATTCACAATCAATACATATATAAATCATAATCTATAAGAAAAACATTGTAATTAATATCATGTGATAATCCATTAACACATTTTCCAATTATATTACAAATCCATTTAGCCAATTCTCATTCTCATGCCCCAACCCATTTGGCATATTCAGTAATTCAATTTTTAACAACAATTTAACATATTCATTAATTACATTGTGAAAAACCATATAACATTACTCTAAATTTAGAAGGCATTATCAATTAACAATATTCATCATTTTATATGTACAATCCTTCTTAGGAATTCGACTTATTTCATCTGCCATTTAAGTCATCCCCACCTTAACCTAATTAACCCATGTTCATGCTATGACAAACAACCCCTTAATCCATATCAAAACTATGAAAAAATATCAATATTCCACTTTCAACAAAACTAAATATATGAACATGTCCAAAAATTATCTATATTATTTCATGTAATCTATAAACTCGACATTACCAATGGCTGGTTTCAGAAAAATTGGTCACCCCATGTGTGGTCCTAAATCGGTCAAATTGTCCTAAACACATCCCATGCGGATCATGAGGGGTTAAATTAATTATTTTTATTCTTACATATACCAAATATCCATAAAGGAATCAATGCACAATAATGTGGCACCATGAACACAACACTCATGTTCAAATCCACATTTAACATTATCAGATTTATCTTTTTGACCACCTACCTTAAATCTGAGGATGAAAACACTCCCAAACATTAAATTAAATCTGGATTCAAGAACCCCTAGATTACTCAACCAATACTCCAATAAAAAAAGTTTTAGGGATTCTGAAGAAGATTTCCTAATATACAATACCAAATACAAAAAATAGAAGAGTAGTGAGGATACTAATTCACTAAATCTTCGATCTACAACCAATAGAGATCAAAATGGCCTAAAACTGAGGTATATTGATCCTTGTGAGGATTTTAGGGTTTTGGTTCATCAGTATGGATTGAAGAATGAGAATAGGGAAGAAAATTGGGGGGTATCTTAAAAATAATGTGATGGAAAAACTGTAAATTTTTCAACTATTAAAGCGGCACATGGTTCACCCCCATGATTTGAGAAATTGTGCACATTCCTCAATCTATGGGAGGTTGGGTTGAAAGACTACCTGGGCATCCCTGCACAGTTTGGAAACCATGTTCTAACAGTGTGGAATACCGCTTCTTAAGTTTTCATGCTTTTCCTGGGAATTCTGTACAGTTTACTCAATTGTACACCGTACACAGGTTAGCCTGATTTTCCTTCATTTCATGTATTGAACCCTAGAAAACTATTGAGGAACCTCAAACTCCCAAGAAACATGTCATTAACAAAAATAATATATTGAAAAAAATTAAAAAAATAAATTCCTCCATTAATTTTAGGATCTTACAACCTCTCCACCTAAAAATGGATCGTCCTCATGTCGCGCTCCCAATCATTACTATGTTTCCAAAAAAAAGAGAGCAGGACACTGGGCTCACATATTTTATTCAAGATCCCACGTTTCGTCTTGAGAATTCCCATGAAACAAAATAATCTCTAAATAGAGATCCAACCATACCTTAAAAGACATTCTTCCTATGGTCTAAAACAAGAATTGGATGCTACTCAAATGACTCATCAACCTCAAGCTCAACATCCTCAACATAGACCACCTGAGATGGATCTGGGGATATTGTCAAAGATATAAAATATGAAAAACATCATGAAAGTCACTATCCCAATGTGGTTGATCCAATTAGTAAGACACCATTCCAATCATCTCCACAATCTCAAATGTCCCCACATACATGGGTGCCAACATCCCCTATTTCAAAATTCTATAGTGACCCAACCTTGGAGACAACTAGAGAAACACACTATCACGAACTATAATCAAAAGAGCTCTACGATGCCGATATGAATATGAATTATTTATACTATGACCAATTTACATATGTTTTAAAATTATTTGATCCTTTTCTGATGTATGTTTCACGAGTCTCAATCCCAATAGCTCAGACTCTCCAGTCTCTAACCAGCACAATTTGGATCTAAATGATCTCCCATCGAGTTACTCAATGGTGCCATTTGAATCACATCCTAAAAATTATTATTGTAGGAAAAATAAACAAGAAAGAAGTGTTTTTTATAAACCAACAATATCCTTGACACAAGCCCTCAACATGTCCTCTAAAACATTAATCATACACTCTGACTACCCATCTGTCTGCAGTTAGAAATTCGTACTCAATAACACTAGGGTATGAAGTTGATTCTATAATATCATCCAATAGTGTGATGTGAAATGTTGATCATGATCCTAAACTATAGTTCTCTATTCACTATAATATTTCATTATATCTCGAAAATAAAACTTTTTCACCTAATCAAAATTCAAAGTCTATTAGATCAGCACAAAATGGTCCACCTTAGTCAACTGATCCACAACTACCTAGATTGTACTACTCTTATAAGCTGTCCTTGAAAGACCCACAATGAATTCCATTGTTACATTATCCCACATCTATTCCAGAATGGGAAATGATGGTAACAAATCACCTGGTGCTGATTCTCAGCCTTTACCTGCTGACTTCTATGGAATCACACAATAAAACATGAAATCTCTTTTATTATTCCTAGCCACCAATATTTACTACGAAGATCGCAATATAACATATTCATACTAGGACTCACTACTCACTTCGATGAATGAATGACATGAACCAAATATTCTCGTATACCCATTGGCACGACAATATAACCCCAAACACAGACAAACCCTTCAACACTAACAGGCCAACAATAATGTGACTCCCAACCATTATAATTTTCCATAATGTCCAAACAATCTACATATTCAAGATGGATCTCCTTGACCTGCACAAAAAGAATAGGCTCAACTGCTATGGATGAAATTTTCATCATTCCTTGGACATCCTGTATAACCAAGTGCATCATCGCCACTATGTTGTCATCTTCCACTCGAAGATGGACTCCAAAATAGGCTAACATTGAGTTTTCAAACTCAAACCATATGACACACTATTTTCCTTTCAAGGTATATAAACCATATCAAAATGACATTTTTTAATGTACTTAAACCATCTTTATTTCTAAAGATTAATATCACACAGAGAGAAAATATACTTAACACTTTTATGCTCATTATACACAATAAACCATTCTACCAAGAAGTAATGTTTCAAACATTATAATGCATCAACCACTATAACTAATTAAATATCATGTGTAGGATAAGATATTTTATGAGGCCCCATATTTCATGAACCATATGCAATAACCCAATCTTCATGAATTAACACTAATCCCATCCTGACACTAGACACAACACAAAACAGAGTATACTTCTTACATGTTTTAGGTATGATCAGGATTGGTGTGGTATTCAAAAACTTCTTAAGCTCTTCGAAATCATTCTCACTTTCCATAGACAAATCAAAAAAAATTCATTTCCTGGTCATTCCTGGAAGAGTTATGTTATGTGAGATAAATCTTTTATAATTGTTCTATAATATCCTGATAGACCACAAAAATTTGGGATATCAGAAACATTCTTGTGTTTCTCCCAAGACACAATAGCCTACACTTTCTCCAGGTCCACCGACACACCTTGCTCAAGGATAATGTGATCCATGAAATGTACCCTATTAACCCAAATGGAAATTTGTATAGATTTGTGTATATACTATTCACTCTTAGTGTACTCATCATGATATTAAGATGTTTTTCATAATCATCATGAGTTTTAGAGCACAACAACATGTCATCAATGAAAAAAACTATGAAATGATCTTGATAAGAATTATATATTCGATTCATTAAATCCATAAACACAAACAGTTCATTGGTTAACCTGAAAGGAATCACCAAAAACTCATATAATTTTAACCTTATCTTCAGGTTGTATGTGGTATATCTAAAGCCATCACCCTCAGTTGGTGATACCCCGAACCTCAATCATTCTTGAAACTATGAAGAACCCTTAATTTGGTCGAACTGATCTTGAATTTTAGGGAGAGGATATCTATTCTTGAATATCATCTAATTCATCTTTTTATAATCAATTCATTGCTGCAATGAACCATTAGCTATCATGGAAAACAATATTTTTGATCCCCATGGTGATGTACTAGGATTAATAAATCATTTATTACCCAACTCCCCCAACTGAGTTTTAAACTCCAAGAGTTATGATGGTTCCATTCTATACGGCATAATGGAAGCTAGCTCTGATCCCAAAATTAATTCTACAATGATCTTGACATATCTCTCGGGTTGCAACCCGGACGAGTCCTCAGGAAGCCCATAAAGAAACTGATCCACCACAGGAATAAATACATGCTTCTATACACCCCTATCATCAAGCATAAGACAATACACTTGATCTGTGAGTTCTTCTAATTATTAGAAAACTAGCCATGCACTTCCTTCTTGAAAATCCCACTCACCATGAAACATATATGTGTATCCCTCCACATATGTGAATGCTACTATATGAAGGTAAAAATCTATATTTTCCTAGTACAACACCAATCAATCCATTCCCATGATCAGGTAAAAACCAGACACCTCAAGGATGGACGAGTTCCTCATAAAATGGAACCCAACATTTTCTAGATAAAACCCCTTATGTTGTCTAATAACATATACTTTCACCCCCAAATGATTATCAATTGACATATCCCCACATATATATTCTTCTACTCAATCCAACACAACTTCAAACAGAGTTGAGATAAATGAGTGTGTGCTTCCTATGTCAAAGAAACCACTAGAAAGTATTGAATCTATAAGGATCATACCAAGAATAGTATATGGACCATCCTCGCAACATCTAGTTGGAGACTGGAGTGTGTGAAGAAAACCTACCCCTCATCCCTAGGACTTGGCCTAAGTACACAACACTACACTTTTTTTCTAGTATGGACGGTCTCTCCCTAGAGTACCACATGCACTACCTTGACTCGTACAACCTATGGAACTCCACCTATCTACTTGATATGGGGTAACCAGACCCCTTATTACACTCTACATCTACCCTTCACAACCATCTATACCCAACTATCGAGGGTTCATGAAGAACCTCAATATGTGTACCAACTTGCCTCACGATTGACACTCAAATGGTGGTTGGGGACAAAAAACATGCATGTGCGCCGACCTCACACATTAGTAACAGAACACATGATCTCCACCTGGAAAGGATAACCCTATATTCTTACAACACTATGTCATTCCAACCTAATGGAAACTCCAAAACTAATACTTCTAAGCCTCAGATTTTTCACCACTCATCTGTCCAACTCGTACCATAATTTCACTAACTGAAACTCCATGCAGGTTCTCTTCTGAGATAAGTGTGTGATACACTACCTCTAAAAACCCCTTTAAATGTAAGATATTAACCTAGGACATAATCTTATTTTTAATACCATCCTGGAAATGTTTTTTTATTGCTTCCCCATCACCTGGAAATACTGGAAGTAAGCAACATAAGTCAGTGATATGGATAGTGTATTCCATCCCTGACAGAGCCTCTTGGGTCAAATTCATAAACATTGAAACCTTCTCCTACCTCATTGTATTTGGGTATAGGTGTTCTATAAAATTTCCCTATAAATTATTTTCTAACATTCCTAAACCTACTCATTTTCAATGATCATCTCCCACAAATCTTTTCCCTTACCTTACAACATATATGCTTCTAACTTGGCTCGTTTTATGAAAAGATTCTCCAGATGGTCACGAATCTACTGGATGGACTCTATCTAACAATAGGTTGTTTATGGTCCACCCCCTCCTGTAAAGGTAAGAGGGTGTTACAGTTGTAACTCTCTTGTCCGATCATACATACATTGTACAACCCGCCCCAATTCTTGTTTCATAATCTTCATGAAGTGGGTAATGTTTTCAGAGAGTATCTTTCCCCCATTACCCTAAATCTCAAAATATTATTCATCCATTATTAGATGATTATTCATGGAAACATACTCTTGTCATCCAACTAGAAAATTTCATCATGGTTTCATTTCATTATAAATCCAAACATGATATTTAGAACACATAATATAAATCTTACATAGTTCATATAAAAGGAGGATCTTTAATAGCCATAAACAACCCATTATCATACACTATCCCAAATGTCATCATCACATCCCAAACACTAATTTCAACCATACCTACCATGGGTCATGGATAATCATGGTTTAGGCTAACATAAATGTTTAAAATTATTCCATTGGTCACCATTTGAACACTGTTTCCATACTCACAATGCAACCAATTCATCCTAGGAACATTTCCCCGTTTTATAACTTATTAAAATCATCATTTTTAACTCACATACAAGCTTTTATTTATCACATTTCACTAATAATTAGTTATATTTTTTCCTTTATTATACATTTTCATCATTATATTAGTCAATATTTTGTAAAATCATTCATGAAGATGAAATGCATTCTAATTTTTGGACCCCACACACCCATCGCAAGTGTGCCTGACGTGGTACATGTCAATGATACCTCTAGATGTATAAAATAATGCATTGATACTAGAGAACATGTAATTTAGGTCATGATAAAAATATCATAAAATAGTCACATCACACAAATAGTGAATCACCCCATGGTGAAATATCAAAAAATGTCACAATGCACATCAAAAACAACAATCCAACCTTGGGTTATATGGGTTTTCTATCATAAATGGGTCAGATAAGTCCAAGAACGAGCCCATTTCCTAGTCCCTACACATCCTAATATCTCTTCTACCATCCTATATTGTATAACCATAGAAATAAATCACCTCTCATACAAGTCTATAACATCCCCTACTCGGAAGGCACTAAATGGTGCTCTGAGCTAGGTCGTCACATGACCATAAGCGCACCTCCCCATATTCCAAAAGTTGCTGAATAGCTGCATGGATGTGATAAATCAAGTTGGTATAATGTACACTCTTTACCAAAGTAATCCATAACAAATAAAAATTTAAATATATAAAACAATGTGTAATAAACAGTGAACATAAACAATCAAACATCCACCAAACATGGTACAAACCACAACAAACAATAAATATGGTGTGTCATTCTAAGAGTGTCAAAATGTGATAGAAAATAAACCCAAAATAAATACATCAAAAGAGTCTCTAAAAGGGTCTTAACTCCACGTCTAAAACATCATCCATTCATGTTTGAGGCCCAACTCAATGACATAGCGTTGGGAATTTTCCCTTTCCTGGAACTGTAATCATAAAATCTGCTCAGGTACCCATGGTTCCCAATAAGGGTGTGAGTATAAATCAGTAGGCCACCTCCAATTGTGTTTAAAAAATATCTAGATTAAAAATATTGTGCATGAAAATATTAAATAAATGAAAATAAAAAATAACTATGGTTCCAATGGTTAACAATATTTTCATTACACATTTCTAACATTGTCACCATTTTTATTAGGTAAATCATTTTTATTAATTAATCCTGTCAAAACATGTGTTCTATGGGTTGGTAATTGACATCATTCATGAAACGGTTAAGGTAGTCCACATTAATGATAAGGTGATAAATAGTGTCCCTATCTCACTAGGGATAATCACATCACTACAATTACATAATACTCTCCTCAAAGCCTTAGTCTGGCTGGAATCAAACTATTAACGTAATATAACTATGTCATGTTCCCTAACCCAAGCATTGTGGAATGGAGTTTAGAGCATCTATATAACTTGATCCATGGGAATAGAATCCCTTTCATTACCCCACAATACTAAGCCATGTGAACATTATTTATATATACCTATAAACCACATACAATATCACAATCCATTCCCAATAAACACACATATCAATCAAAAGGAATAAAAAAAATTGAGAATTAATAACCTTCCATAACCCATTAACACATTTTCCATTTATATTACATACCCATTTATCCAATTCTCATTATAATTTCCAAACCCATCAGGCATGTTCACTAATTACATCTTTTTGAAACATTAAACAAACTCATTAATTCACCAATAAAAAACCATTTCACTTTATTATACATTCATAAGGCATTACCAATTTACCAAAATAATCATTTTATATACACTATCCTTCTTAGGAAATTCGACTTATTTCATAATCCATTTAACACATCCCCAATTTAACCCAAATAATGTTTTATCATTATATGCCAAACAGCCCCTAAAGCCATCTCAAAACTTGAAAGAACTATATATATTTCATTTTCAACTTGACAAAAAATATTAACATTTTCGATAAGGCTCTACTATATCACACCACCACTCTAAAAATAACATAACCAATTTCTAGGTTTGTGAAAATCAGTGAACCCCATGGGTGGATCTAATTCGATCATATCATCCTCAATGCATCCCAGAATAATCATGAGGGGTTTAATTAATTATTTAGATGCTCATTTTTACCAAATCTCCAAAAAGGCATAAATTCAAAAAAACATGAAACAAATAACACCAAACTCATACAAAAATCCACATTTAAGACTATGGGATATAAATTGTAGACCACCTACCTTGAATATAATAATGAACACACTCCCAACCATTGTCGTATATCTAGATTCAAGAACCCCTTGAAGCCTAAATCTAGATTTCACTTGAAAAAGAATGTTTTAGGGATTCCAAAGAATATTTCCCAAGATACATGCCCTAATCCATAAAAGATAACAGTATAGGGGACTTGATTTCCATAGAGCATTGATCTCCAACTAATTGTGCTCTAAACAGAATAGAAATGATACAGAACAATCCTTGGGAGCCCTTGAGGTGTTTGTTTTGTTAATAAATCTAGAATTAGGAGAAACGGGGAGAAAATTGGGTGTGATATTAAAAAAATATTGAAAAATAGTAAAGTTCTTCAACTTTTAACGGGGTGCACTGTTTACATACATGGTTTTCCAAACTGTGTGAAAACCATTCACAAGCCACTGTCTAAGGGTTTTTTCATCACAAGGTCCCCTAGAAAGCCCACAAGTTTTGAAAAATATGTGCTAACCATGAGAAACACCTCTATTTAAGGTTTTATGGTTTTCCTGGGAAGGCTGCATAGTATACTTAACCTTGCATCAACTATACACCTTGAAAAGGTTGGACTAATATTCCTTTATTTTAGGTCTTGAACCATCAGAACACCTCTAAGGTCCCTCATACTCCCATTAAAAATATCATTAACAAATAAAATATGTTTAATCCAAATTTTGAACATGGTCATACCTCCACAAATTTCAGGATCTTACACAAAGTGTGAATTTTCTACTTTAAAATGTTTTTTTAGTTAAAAACATATGTTACATAATAAAAACAAATAAAACACACACATATTTTCCTGATACCTGTAATATTGATATTCATATAATTCTTTATGTTTAATAATCAATCACATGTCAATCCAACCAATGATGTGTCCAATATGACCCAAAGTGTATTTTTTTTTCAAAATTGGCATTTTAGTTCAGTATAAGCATAAAAAACTCAAAAATAATATAACATATTTATATTGTTTTGATACATAAAAAAAATATCCAAAAAAATTATGACATATAAGAATAAAAAACAGCTGTATATGATACATGATGTTGCTAGTAAGACAAAAACTATGTTTTTTTCTTTAATATTTAATTTTAGTTAAGAATGTGTGTAGCTCATTTGAAACGAACAAAAAACACTCTTATGTTGATGATAGTATATAAAGAAAATCCATAGGTCAATATTTTGGGTGAGGGAATCTCCCACACATCAATCCAAGACCTAGTGTCACTTTTATGACTCAAGGTGCCTATTTTTAGTTTAAAATGTCATTTTAGATAAAAACACATTTCACTCATTTAATACAATGAACATATTATTTTATTGTCCATCTATTTTTATAAAATGGTCCATAAGTCATTTATATAATATACGAATAGTCCTCACATAAATATAACTCATAGAATGAATGGTATGACTCAAAGTGTGTGTTTTGAGTTTAAAAATTACATTTTAGGTAAGAACACGTGTCACTCACTGGAAAATGAGAAAATGAACTCATATTGCCTTAATAAATTTTCAAAATGATCTATATTTCTTTTCTATGGATATGAGTCATCCTCATGTTAATCTAACACATGATGTTCCTATCATGACTCAAATTGCGTTGGTTTTTTTGTTTGAAAATTGACGTTTAAGTCAAAATTTTCATGACACACTCATTCCTGATCAAACAAATTAAAATTGTTTGATACTTTGTGACGATGACACATAATTAATTGGTGACATTTAATAATTAATTATACCTAAATATGATAGACGGTGTGTCCAGTATGACTTGAAATGTTCGTTTTTTGTTATGAAAATTAATTTTAGTTAAAAATATGTGTCACACAATAAAATGTAGAAAATTAACATGTTTGTTCTTGATACTTTATTAAAAAATTCATTAGTAATTTTTATGTATATACATATTTTTTATATCTTTATGACCCATAGTGTGACCAGTCTGAGTCAAAGTATATGTTTACATTTTAAAGAAAACATTTATGTTAAAAATGTGTGACACTCACTGAAAACCAAGAAAACATTCTATTACTGGCCTGATACATATGTAAATTGATAAATAAGTCATATGTGACATATAGAAATCACCATCATATCAATCTGACTCATGGGTGACTAGTATGACTCAATGTTCATGTTTTTAGTTTAAAAATAAAATTTTAGTTGAAAACATGTGTCACTCAATAAAAACCAAGTAAATACACTCTTATTGTCTTGATACTTTAGTAAAATGATCCATGAGCCATTTTTTGTTATAATCATCTTTATGTCAATATGATACCTAATGTGGCCAGTATGACTCTAAGTGTATATTTTTATTTAAAATATAGATTTTTTTTAAACACAAATTTCACATACTTATAACAGAGAAAATATGAAAAAAGTTTCATTATACATTAGTAAAAGGATCCATAAATCAATTTTGACATATAAGAATCGTCATCACCTAAATGTGACCCATTGTGTGACAGATATGTCTCAAATTGTGTTTTTTTATTTAAAAATGACATTTTAGTTAAAAAGATAAATCACATAATAAATACAATGAAAATAATATTATTATTTATATATTTTATGAAAAATATTTATAATTAAGTATTGATATATTGAAATTATCTATAGCACAATTAAATACATGGTGTGATTGGTATGACTCGAAATTATTGGTTTCAAGATAAAGTTGATATTTCAGTAAGAAAACTTGTGTTAGTTGTTGAAAACTCATAAAATTCACTTGGATGATCTTGATAATTTTAAATAAAAATCAATAAAACATTTTTTACATATAGAAATTAGTCATACAGTAATATGACACATGCTGTGATTGGTACGACTCAAAATCATGTTTTTAGTTTAAAATGACATTTTAGTTAAAATCATGGGCCACTCAATAAAAACCTAAAAAACAGTGATTGTAAAAATATTTTATTAAAACAATATATAAATAAATTTTTATGTTTAGTAAATATTTTTATATCATTATAATAAAAGGAGTGGCTGTTATGAGTCAATGTGTATGTTTTTAGTTAAAATGGACATTTTAGTTCAAAACACACATCATATATAGAAACCCAATCAAATGAACTAATATTTTCTTAATACTTTAGGAAAATGATACCTAAATAATGTGTGACTTTTAGGAATTAATCACACATCAATATGACACATGGTGTGATCTGTGTCACACAATGTTTTTTTTCAATTTAAAAGTGACATTTTATTAATTCATTGTTCCATATTTATGATTTGTTTATTTCTTTATAGTATCACTAAAATAATAATAATTATTTTTTATACTGGTAAATTCTTTTTATCAATATGTGGATATTTCTTTAGTAACTAGTTGCATGGTTAGGAACTATTTTGAGGGATCATATTTTAAATACAATGAAACATTATATTTTTTGAATTTTTGAATTTTTTTGATAACTGATACAAACCAATATAATTTTACATATCAGTGTTTGAAATGTTTGTGATCATTATATAGTGTTTTTTGTTTTATTGAGAAATCAATTAAATTTATATTTATATTTATATTTTTTCTTATGGTGTGTTCTAATTTTACCAGTATACTATGATATCTTCTCTTATATCAATGCTAAAAACAACGTACTTAAAAGTTCAGTTTATCTATAATAAAAATGTGCAGATAAAGTGTCCCTTTTATCAGCACCACACAAATCACTAATAAAGGGTGTAACATTCAAGATTAATTGAAAGTAATTGAACATTATAATAAAATAAAAAACAATATAATTCACATTTTAATATTTTTTTTCACAAAAAGTCTAATATTATATGATGAATATTTTTTTTAAGTTACCTAGTCAAAATAAGTCTAGAATTAGTTTTTGAACATTTCATTAGGAAATAAGATTTTATAAATAGTTGAAAATGAAGTATTTAACTATTAAGCCTTTTATTTATATTTTTGTCTCATAATTTTTATAATCAACCATTTATTGACTATCAATTTAAAATTAATAAAGATATGATCAATTGGAGGTAAAAATGAAAAAATTCAAAAAAAAAAATTCAAATCATAATTAATTTTCATTTTATTAAATTACAATAATATTTAATGATGCAGGATTTAAAATTAAATTCATATATTATATATCAATATTTATGATTTTGAATCCATATAATTAGGACTATTATTAATATAGTTAATTTAAGGCTATCTTATGCCTGAAAGAGATGCATTTTTTTCAAAAACTGTTTTTTGACATGTTTTGTTGGTTTACTTTTTAAATTAAATTCTACCACTTATATGAATTTAATAATATATAATTTATTCCATATTTTGAATCATCATGTCAATATTTTGAAATTATTTATTGTTTTTATTTGTTTGTAATGATTACTAAAAGAGGTATACATTTTTCACCATATTTAAAGATAAAACGGTTTTACCAAGGGCTTAACATAAAATTATAAGGGTTTAAATGACCTTCACATATAATTAAAACACATTGGTTCATTTTATTTTGACCTCACATATTCAAATTTATAATATGAGATATTTTTAATCCATTTTTTCAATAAATTAACTGGAAAATGATTTAAAACATTGAAATTTTTTTAAGTGTTCCAACCACCTAAATTAAAAAGGGGACCTACTCCCCACACTCCGTTACAAATATTAATCCATTTAACGCAAAAAAAAAACCATAAAAATATATCAATAACGAACTTATACATGTTCTATTCCCTTTTCACATACATAAATACTAACCAAAGAATCCTCAATAAATGATATAAATGAGGTTTTTCTCTGAGAAGGTAATCATATTCACCAATCTCTTTCTTTTGTACATCGTTTTTTACAATAATAAACTATGTCATAAAAATACAAATATAAAAACAAAAAAATCCATATATTTATATTTTATTTTGATTATGTAATAATATTTATCCATATCCTTCTTGATCAAATTGGAAAGAGAATTATCACACGTGTGTACGGTGGCCTATCACCTCGTAGACTAATGTAATTTGTTCTCCATCACCGACTCAAATAGAAATTAAAGATGATTGACCCAATAGATATATATTTATTTATTTCTTTATTTTTACAAAATATATTTTCTATAAAATTAATTTATCATCCACTTAATTATCCTTTCACCATTAAGAAAATGATAATGTTGTTTGTGCGTATGTATGTCCTACTGCCTCCACAGAGTGATGTGATTTACTTTTCATGTCCAAATTTCAAGAATGGTTATAAAAAGTATCTAATTAATAACTATAATATTTATAAAATTATCTTAATTCTATAGATTATGTAACTATATACTTTTCACAATAATTAGCTCTTCCATGATAAATCAAGCATGATAAAACAAAGTAGTTAACACCCAAGTAATGGTAAAAATGAAATATTATTATTGCATAAGTGATAAGATGTTAAAAAGGATAATATATAATATTATATATTTATAAATGGTTCTAGTATAAATTCATATCATTTTGGGAACCATTATAAATGAGTTAAAATCATTTTCAACTAAAGGTAAGCATTTGGTAATGGATTTTATCTCCATTTCCACTCCAATGAGACATAGTTGGTATTATTATCCTATTTATTTTTATTTGGAACATATACCTCCCCACTGATGTATTTAACATTAATATATATGTAGTCATAATGATTAAATTTTTTACTATATTTTACTCATTTAATTAGTTTCTATATTTTCTTCCAAATTTTCTTCTCTTTATCACTTGGATCAAGTAAATAAATTCTTAAAAGAAAAATTCATTTTATTTCTATTTTAATTGTATAATTTTTCATCCATGTCCATATTTTTTTCAACAGTTTTCAATAAATTGTGTATTATTAATAATATTATTTATCAAGGATAATTTATATTACTATTATATTTTTAAAATATTTTAATGGAATCACTCTAATGTTTTCCAAAAGCGTATTTTTTATACTCTTTCCAAAAAATCAAAAGGATTGTTTTTAATGTATATAAAATTAGCAAACATCCCTTCCCCATAACCATTTACGATATTTAGTTTCATATACCCATTTTCTGTTTTTTTACAAATAAAACTCTCTAATGATAGATTATTTTAATATTTATGTTCAATTTTATGTTTTTTCAAAAAAAATATATTATAAAACCTATATTTCTGATGAACCAATGTTCATATATTATCTCTTTTTAATTTTTGTTGTTGTGATTATTATAATGAAACATTCACTTACTTTTGATCATTATAAAATACATATCTCTTAAATATAAATATTTTTTGAATCATGGATATGATATTTTTTAAAGCGTATAACATTTTTATATATGGTTTCTTACTATGAAAGTTATTTGATTTACTTGGGGATAAATGCATCAAAATCTCTCTTGTGACAAATGTTTTGGCCAACTTAAATTGTTTTTTGGAGTATACCTATTCATCAATTAAACTGTCTTGGAATAAGGTCATGATGATATAGATATCATGTTTAATGAGTTTAAGAAATATAATAATAAGAATTTCTGTTATTGATAATTTAGTTATTATTATCCCTGAGATCATGTCATTGATATTATCCATAGATGCGTTATTGATCAATTTATTGATTAAGTGTCATGTTTTTTAAGTTATTTTCATATCCATAGTGATTAAAACTTATTTAATCATGATAGATAATTCTATATTTAACCCTTACTAAAAATTCTAATCATCCTTATTTTTTCCTTTCTCCATGTTATGAAGAATAATTCATCAAATGAGTTCAAGTATGCCAAATATTATCAATTATTTTGTTTTATATTTTATTTAAAATGTAATAAATTGGAAATCTATATGTATATGGTTGTTCAAGACTACTAAATTTATTGGTTTTTGCGATTATATACCTTTTACCAATTCCAATATAATGAAAAAGACAACGGATCTCGTTTACTAGAGTTGGGGTTGTTATAGTTGGTATTAGAGTATGTTTAATACAATCATTAGAAACTGGATTTAGGAAAACATATATTTGGGAAAATAACACTATGAATGAAATTGAATCTATTTCTAATTTTTTGATAATATCATAAATATTTTATTAAGATAGATATTAGGTGGTTTTATAATAAATACATCTCTTTATAGATACTATAATTGAACATGGTTTTGTCACAGATGCATCTTGAGGTAATAACCTAGAAATGAGTTGTTCAATTATTTCTCATCCATCATTGTTGTGCATGGTAGTGTTCCATTACAATAAACCTGGTTTGATAGTACCTAGGGATATTATTTGTGCCATCCACATTTTATTTAAAAATCATTAAGATATATTTAAAAATAATTTTTTTATTTAATAGATATTCCCAGATAAACCAAGATTATTATTAAGATTTTTAAAATGAATAAATATTAAATTTAAGTGTTAAAACATATTTGCAATTGTTTATTTTGAATTAGATTCAATAATTTCATGAACTAATTTGGAATATTACATAGTTTATAAATGGAACCAGATATAAATAATGGTCACAATACATCTGCATAATGTTGAAATTTCCTTGGTGAGCATTCCAATACAACTGGTGGTGGAGCTGGTCATATCATGGCCACATTAAAGAAGATGAACCATATTATAATTAATAAACCTATAAAATATATAATAATGATATTTCATGACATGATACACCTATATTATATCATTTTATGTGACATAATCCCCCATTATTTAATAGAACTACTAATCCAATTGCAGCTAAGAAAAAACTGTGTCCCATGAAAATTTATTTTTGGCCTTAGGATGCGATGAAAGGGGAAAAAATTACATTTAGTATAATTTCTAAAATATTATTCAAATAAATTTTGGTCAATGATTTATAAAACTAGGGGGGATTAATAAATAGAACACATTGAATGGATATATTTTAAGGTAACATTCATCGACAAATATTTCCATCTGGAGAAATTAATATTAAATGAGAGAAAGTTCATCAGCTTAAATAAAAAGGAAATATGATGTGTTGTGGAGTATGAGGATACCTTTACCAGAATATCCTGGTTAGATATGATTTACATAAATATAATTTAAAATAAGATTGACCATTTCTTTTATGGTCTTAAGACAAGTCTCTATAGTGAACCAGTTTCTCAAAAAAATAATCATATGATGAAATTGTTTTATACATGATAAAAATAGAGAAATAATTTTTTATATACTATATATTAATTGTAAATAAGTGGAATAATAGTTTATATAAATAAAAATAAATTAGTAAAATGTAAAATAAGGATTATAAGATGAAATAATTTCCATCATGTGAAAATTGTGCAAAGAAGAATCCTTAAAAATACATGAAGGGAATGAGAGCTTATTACAAGTTTTGAGATAAAGGTAATATAGAAATTGAATTTAATGGAAGGAAATAGATCCCTGATATCAATTTCCTGAAATATAAATCTATGGGGAATTATTCAAAAAAATGTATTACGAATCAAATGAACTTTCCACAAAAGAGGCTTAAGGGAGAGGGACAAGATTATGTGATCACTAAATTTGAGGTTGACGTTCAAAAAATGTGGTGGTGGGTACATTAATCATGTATTGAAACATATCTAATGACTTATCTTAATCTAGATACACACACAATTTTTAATATTTAATTCTTATAAAAAAAATATATATTCCCCTTGCACCATAAGAAGGGATTTTTCTATCAACACACCTTGTTGAAGTCCCAGTAAAACTAGAATATTTAATTAAGTTCCCATTATGAAACATAAATGTTCCATTTTATATAATTTATTTTTATATGTATGGTTTACTTTTATATAATCCTTTATATGTATTGGTTTTATTAATATGGGAAAATTATTTTTTACAAGGAGAAGTATGTTATGATTCATGATGAATATGTGGAAAGTTTAATATTTTTAGGGGAGAATTCATCATGTGAGGCATGTCTACATAGACCCATAGTATATATTCTAAATGATTATATTTGGGAATAATACTAAGAACAACCTACATATGGGAAATTTAGTCTTCTAATGGAGGATGTACATATTTTATCAGAATATATTAATGTATTTCATGACAAATTACCTAGACATCCACCAGAGAATTAAGTTAAATTTTACATTGACTTAGTCTCTAGTTGAAGAACTATATCAAAGATAATATATAGAATGGACACATTGAAAATAGTGGATTTGAAGAAATAACTAGATGATTTGTGAGATAATGGAATTGTAAGCCCAATAGTTTATCCTTGGGTATCCCTTAATCTTTTTGTCATGAATAAATATGGATTTATGTTGTCATACATTGATTATAAGAAAATAATTGATATTATGATAAATATCATGTATAAAATACCTCTCATTTATGAATTATTTAATCAAATTCATCAATCATAATAGTACTTAATGATTGACCATTATTTTTTGTATCAAAATTGAAAAGTAAAGAAGGAAAATATTCTAAATAAATCTTATTGAATGAGGTATAGACATTACAAGTTTACAATAATTCCATTTTTATTGACCAATACCCTCTACATTTATTTATATATATATAATGGTTTTCAAGGAATATATTTATGAATTTTTCATATTTATTTTTTATACCTTGGTTATTCTAAAATCTCTGAGTACCATAAGAATATCTTGTTGTTCATTATTGAGACTCTTAGAATAAAATAATTGTATAGTAAATTTAGAAAATGATAATTTTAGATTCATAACGTTTTTTTTCATAGAAATATTATCTCTAAGGATGGAATCTTAGTTCATCCTATTAATATATATATAGTCAAAGATTATCTTAAACAAATGACTATAACAATTATATATGGTTATATTGGTTTGGAAGGTAAATATCAATGATTTGTTAAAAAATTATTATTGGATAACTCATTAACCAATATTACATGTAAACGGGTTATGTTTATATAGGAAATAAATATGAATAGTATTTTTAATTATTTAAGAGGATATTGGTCAATGATCTGATTTTGAAGCTATGATCATGAAATGATGGATCTCGTAAATATAGAGATGCATCAAGAAATGGGCTCGGTTGGGTCCCTATGTAGAGTTATTATGATATTTTCTATGCATCCAAGATGTTGAAGACTCGTGAATAGAATAATAAAACTCATCTTTGTAAGTTATCTGTTGTAATAGTAGCTTTGAATATATGGATACATTATCTCTGTGGTGAAATTTTTGAGATATACACTGACCATAAGAGTCTAAAATAAATATTTTCATAGAAATAGTACAACATGGGGGAAAATGATATTGATCTAACTACTAATGGGTTATTATTTCTCAATACACTACAACCTAGAGATGTCAATATGGTATAATATGCATTAGGAATGAAAGATCATGGATTCATGAATAAAATGAGAAATGAAAGGGACACATTGATTAACGATTTATTAATTCAGGATAACAAAATAATTAATAAGGGGAAACAATATAAATTTTTATATTGATTTAAAATCTGTATTTTTTAGAAAATATAAAATATTACCAGCCTAATGATGAGACTTTTCAAATGAAAATAAAATTCATAAGTGATGGGAAATTGGTAGACATCAGATATGAGGATGGTGTTTTCAAATTTCAGAATAATCTATGTGTTCCATATATACTTTATATAAAAATTAAATTATTTTTAGATTATCAGAACACATATTGAACTATAAAACATGATAACACTAAGATGATTTTACAATATAATTTCTCTCAAGATTATCAAATTTTTCCAGAAAAAACAAATCAATATGGATTATTTTTTATCACTTCAATAAATATACACATTTTATTACAATAAAAGAATATTTACCTCTTAATCACCTTACGACGTTCTATTAATTAAGTTGTAAATATAATGGTGCACCTATTTCAGTTTTTTCTGATCACGATCCATGATTTACATTAAAATTATGTAAAACTAATCAAAAGGATCTAGGTACTGAGCTAGATTTGGAAACCACATATCTCCTTCATACTGATGGGTGGTCTAAAATAACTATTCAAACATTGGAAGACATATTGAGGTAATTATTAAAAAACATTAATGTTATGTGGTATAATTATTAACATATAATATAGTTTTATTATAAAAATAACTCTCTCTAAAATATTCAGATGGCATCATCTGAAGAAATATACGGAATTTTTTTTAATACAACTTATTGGGATAAAGCTAGAGAAAGTAAACATGTATGACCATATCATTTTGAGGAGATAATGAATAAGGTTAAGACTATTAAAAATAAATTTAATGTATCTAAAGGTAGAAAAAATAATTATTCTGATAATTTAAGGAAATGATTGTAATTTAAATTGGGATATCATTTTTCCTATAAAATATATCTATGGAAGGGTGTTATAAGGTTCAGTAAGAAATGTTAATTGATCCCTAGGTACTTCTAAACTTTTTTAAATTCTAAAAAATTCATGATATGGTTTAAAATTTTTAAAGGTCATTGAACCTCTCTAAATCACATGATTTGTTTCATATCTCATTATTATGGAAGTACATCTCGTAGCCAACACATATGCTCATCTATAAAGGAAAATAATTAAAACCTAAAATATATTACCATTAAGATCCTTTCAAGATTCCTAACACTAGAGATCTTGTATTGATGAAATATATAACTCAAATAGTAAAGGTACCTAAGATATAGAATAAAATAAAGTAATTAATGTGGGAACTGTAGGATGTTATTGAACTATACCATTTGGTTAGAAAGTAATATCATTGATAATTTAGAGGAATAATATTATAGAGGTGGGGATAATGTATCAAAAAAGATTTAATTATATTATGTGAAGATTATATATTTTTTCAAACTATAATAAAATAAATTTTTGATAATACCCTCGCACAAAAATTCTAATTTTATAGGATGAATATCGATTTTGAATGTATGTGGTCTAAATAACCCTAGAATGAGTTTTAAAGATTTTCACATTTAAATAAGGATTCATAAATAATTTTAATAATAGTTTTATACTATTGTTTATTTTATTTATAATAATTTTTTGTAATATGTGTAATCAATTTTTTATTGAAATGAAGTCTTTATATAAATAGAGATAAGATCGATTGAAGGTAAAAAGAGATTTTTTTTCAGAAAACTTTTTTTCAAGGCATAATGTAATTGAATTTTAATTACATAAATTATTCGTCAATAAAAATTGATTAAAATGAATTATATTAATTTTGATCTATATAATTATTATTACTAGTCAAATAGTTAAAGTAATATCACATTATGTTTGAAAAATATTTATTTTTTAAAACCTAATTTGACACATTTTGCTGGATTATTTCTTAAATAAAAATCTACTACTTACATGATTGAAGTTTGATAAAATGGATTCCACATTTTCAATAAATATTTAAAAATTTTATAATGAGTCCACTTCCATTTTGGGTCATAATTAATAATAAAATATTTTCACTTCTGTTTATGTTAAAAAATGTTCGTCGGCCATCAACCTAACAAAGATAATGGTTAAAATAACTAAAACATTTCTGAAAACTAAAAGATGGTTATATTTAGAACCTAAAGAAATCATATTATAATATGACACATTTTTGTGCCATTTTTCAATGAATTTAACTTGAAATAACATTATAATTTTGAAAATTTACAAGTGCGTCACTTTTCTCAACTATAATAGGTCACCCCTAACCTCACTTATTCACAACTCTTAAGTCATTTAGTTAGACCAAACCCAAAAACAATATCTCCCCTTGATCCTTATATATGTTAGAGATATTATTATCTTCCAAAAATACCAACCCTAGGGTAAGTAATAAGAGATCCGATGAGGTTTCTCAAAGAGATGGTAATGGTCTCCACCAAGATCATTCTTTTTTAAATATTATTTACCACAATAAATTATGTATCAACTATACTAGTATAATAAAACCAGCTTCTCTCATATAAAGAGATGTTATTATGTTTATATAATATTGATTATTTATCTCCTCCACCATCAAATGGGAAATAGAACCATCACATGTGTGTAAAGATGACTAGCACCTAATGAAGCAATGTAATTTAGATTCTATTATCAACTCAAATAGATTGTAATAAGGATTGAACTCATGAATATATATTATACCTAAGAGATAATATTTATTCTTTAAAATTAATATATCAATACATTTCTTACTATGACTTACATTATAGAAAAGATAGTGGCTCTCGTTCGTACATATAACCTACCATCTCCATGAAGCGGTGTGATTCATTTTCGATGTCCAAATTTAAATAATTATTTTGAAATTTTTTTATTGAATAAATATGATATTGAATAAATTAATATCATTCCATATATGATGGAACTATATCCTATTAACAATAATTGGGACTTTCATGAAAAAACTTACATGAGAAAATGAAGGAGTTTATGCATGAAATAATGGTAATAATGAAATATTATTATTTAATTGTTAATATTGTATTAAAAGAGGATAATATATGATATTATAAATATTAATATGTTTTATGTACAAATTAATGAAAATTTTAAAACTATTATATATTTTTATGAATCACTTTAAACTAAAGGGAATCATGAGGTAAGATATTTTTTCACAATTTCTACTTCATTGGGACATAGTTAATATTATTCGTCTATTTGTTTTTTAAGAGGTATATATGACTCCTCTTGGTGTTATTTAACATGAATATTATTTATTCATGATGATTATAGTTTCAATTCAATATTACTCATTGATGGAGTTTCTATATTTTCTTCCAACTAATCCTCTATTTAGAACATGGATATTTAAATGATATGTTTTAAAAAAAATTGATTACCTTTCCCTTTTAATGTGATATTTTTTCCCATTTCCATATTTATTCAAAATAAATTTAAATTTTACCTTTTATTAATCATATGATTTTTCAAGGATATTTTATGTTATCCTTGACTTTTTAAAAGTTTTTAATGCAAATTTTCTAATGTTTTCCAAAATTTTCATTTTCTACTTTCATTACAAAAAGTCAAAATTAATGTTTTAACATATAAAGCATTAGTAGATTTACAACTAATCATTACCATTTTATGATATTTAACTTTTTGGTTAAATTTTATCACTTGTTAATTTTATTTTTGTAAAATTTCTATTCAAATATTAACATTCTTATGATTATTTGACATTAATGTTCATTTAAATATATATATTCATTATATCATGGATACTATTATTGCCTAAATTGTATACCATTTTTACATATGGTGTTTTACTATGAATATAGTTTGATTAATGATGCGGAATCATAGTAAATTAAGGTTATTTTCTTAGTTTAAAAATTTATTGATAAGGAATATTGTTTGTAAATTGAATTTGTTACTCAATATATGAGGAATGTATTGGACATGTAGTAAAGGGTGGGGACCAGTTGTAGATAACCCCTTGATGCATCGACAGATCTCATGAGACAAATTAGTTGGCCAAATTAAATTTTGTTTTGGTGTATACCTACACATACATTATTCTATATTGATGTAAGGTATTGATAATATATTTATCCTAATGTCTGAGATTATTACTCCCAATATTAATAATTTTATTCATTGAGAATTCGGTTATTATTATCTATAATATTTTTTCATTGATATTATCCATGGATATATTTTTTAATCATTTAATTGATTATGTATCATCAATTTTTGGTCATTTATCATTCCATATCAATTATTCCTCATTAAATCGTTATTAGTTCTTTTATATGTATCTCTTACTGAGTATTTGTGTTTGCCCTTATTTTTTATTGTTCCTGATGATATAAAGAAGAATTAAATAAATGACTTAAAGGATAAAAAATTTTCTCTATTAATAAATTTTATGTTTTATTTCCAATGTAAAAATGGGAACTATTTATGTATAGGGTTTTTGAAGACTATTAAACTAATTGTTCCTTATATATTTTATACCTTTTACTTATTTTAAATTACTGAAGTCGAAACCATCCCTATGTTACCTGTATTGAGGTTGTTAAATAGGTCCATAATTTATCAATGATAAATTAGAACTAAGGCATGTCCCCCTTTATTTTGGAATTTTTTAGCACTGATGAAGGGTGGAATTATTATCACTAATTATAGCACTCAATAAAAATGGAATCTTTAAAATATTTTATAAAAAAATCATTGATATTTTATTATTTATGAAAGGTATTTATAGTGTTGTTAAATGTAGTATTTTTAGTATTGATTTGATAAATAAAATGCAATAATTGTTTTTTAATGAAAATATAAATTAATAAAAAATTATTTTTTTTAATAATGAAAAACATGTTTTGATTAAATTTTTATATTAATTTATCTAAATTTATATAGTAGAAATATATTTTCCTTATATGTATGAATTTATTTTTGTTTAATTATATTGTTTTTCTTGTTATGTTTTAGTTTATTATAAATTTATGTTTTGTATTGTATTTTTGTTTTGTATTTCTTTATTTTTTAATGAAACATATTTTATTTTATTATTTAAAATCTATTCATATAGAATCATTAAATTTTATTACTATGGCCTATTTTCTTTGGATACTATTTGGGAGTCATATTCACATGTACTATTTCTAGGTGTTGTTTGTGAGAATTGTTTGTAATTAATTTTTGTGAGTGTTATTTTTAGTGATTTTGTTGAACCATTAATGAAAATTGTTTTATATTCATGCAACTTCAAGTATAAGAACTACCACTTTGGATCTCATTTATCTATCCAGTCATACTAAAATTTAGTTGACTCTGAAAAAAAAATTTAGAATATTCCAAAAAATTACCCATTCACAACTACAATTAATATTAACAAAACACTATTGGGGTATCTAATATGATTCCTAATAATGTTATTACTTTTTTATTATTCCTCATTAATATAATTTTTTTATGTAACCTCGTTATTCACACTCTGTAACTGAAAATCGGTAAGTCAACAAGGGAATAAATACATGAATATACATATTATTCTCTGTATAGTGTAGTGGATGTAGAAGGTGGAAAAAATCATTTGGGTTGCATGAACCTATAGAGGGGACTCAATTCCATGGCCTTATGATGTCCATCCCGAAGGTCATGTATAGTGCGTAACCTATAGAAGATCTCATAGAGGCCCCTTGACAAATCCTTCATCTTTCATTATGGAATCTAAGGCACTTGTTAATCATTCGTTGGTAGATAGATATTCTCCCCAAGGTCACTTGACATTCCATCCAATAGGAACTAGATAAACCATCCAAAAACCCATTTAAATACGGAGGAAAATATTCAAAATTTGGGAGACTCTAGTGGTCATAAAATTCATGAGACACAAAAAAAGTAGTTTGAAAGACAACAAGTGAGTCCTAAAAATATTCCCTCATTATTTCACAAGAGGCTGCTGACATTTCACCTTCGTCATACAACGGGACTCATAGATAACTATGTGGTCTTTCACACCCTCTCCATCTCTAGACAAAAAAAAAATGGATTTTCCATGAAATTATCATACATCACGATTTGACACTTTTTTTGTCATGCTACACATCACCAATGGGTATAGTGATTTTCATCTACAATAATTGTGAAAACTCAAAATATCCCCATCATATAGAAATAATAATTTAAATAAAAAGGGAAATGATGGATAATTCTTATGAGGGACAAATACTCTAATATTATGGGAATAGAGTTATAGTTCATGAATGATATCCATTGATCGTGCAGATTCCCTCATTAGAAATCCATCGTGACCTCAAAAAATCCTTTCATCATGGCATTTTGATCTTAAGAATTCCCCCTAGAAAACTAAATTTTTATCAAGGAAGACCCTAGAAAAGTCACCTCAACTCATGATAAATCCCTCCAACATTGTGAAGGCCCGTAGACCTATCGACCTGACTATTTTAAATCCCATTGGCATGTCTATGTGGTTAGGAAAGACCCCATTAATTATATGAATTCCAATAAATTTGGAATTGAGGGGACAATCATTCATTTACAATAAATCATGTGATGCCCTCAGAATGTCCTACAATAGAATATTGAAAAATGTGTTACATAAGAGACCCCTACTAACTCTATACTGGAATTATAAAATATGTCCCCCATAAAGTGTTGTATAATTGGGGTGGAGATAAAAATAAATCCCCCACTCGATAATGAAAAAAATTCCTTGGATCATTGTTCAATGCACCTTGTAATTAATGTGAATTTCTAGGAATGTCCAATATCATGATCGGAATGGTTTTCTGTCAGGTAAAATTAGAAGAACAACTTGAGAGATCATGTGGCATGAATTCTAACATCATGTGATCACTCATTGATCGCACGTAGTATTTCTAGTTGGTTATGTGATGGAAATCCAACACATTTATAGGATCAAGTAAAAATTAAACAAGATAACACTGCCCAAACCTAAGGAATATGTAATAAAAGTCTAGAAAAAAAGACTAAAAATACAGGAGACTTATGTGAAGAATAAATACACAGATCCTCATGTGCTTCACTTAGATCACCTAGGTCATGTGACATCACCAAGACATGTATCCCATTTTACATGAAACTCATTTGGTATATTATTTGGATCATAAAAACTCACATAGGGATGTCATAGTTATTCCAATAGTGCCCTCGGTGCATACCACATGAGTTATACAAAACCATCCGGCCGCAGCATCCAGACCTCACAATGTCCTCAATACAAGTCACCCAAGTCATATGACGATGCTAGTACATGTCATCAATGTATCATGAAGGCACTAGGACGTGTCAAATATCTATATCAATTTCCTTCAGACATGTCATCCAAATCATGTGACTCCCTCAGCTCATGTCAAACAACTTTCATGATGTCCCCAAAAAAATGTCAGCCAATTCATGTGGAACCCTTTAGATATGTCCTAATGGATCATGTGACACCCTCCATGCATTTCATCCATGTAATTATGATGTCCTCCAAGAATATCATATATGATCTTGTGATTTCCTATGGAAAAGTTAGTCAAGATCATGAAATGGCCTCTAGGAAAACATATTTAGGTCTTTTGATATCCTCCATTCAAGTAATCCCTGATCATGTGAAGGCTTTCACACATGCCATCCAAATTATTTGATGTACCTTGGACAATCCAACTGGATCATGTGATTGTCTATAGATTTGTCATCATTACAACTAGACATTTCAAGACATCCTCCAACATGTCAAAGCAGACCGTCGGGGAATTTCAGGAAGAAAATCAAGTGGGTGAGGTAGGCAACTATGCTAGTACAAGCAGGTATCCTAGGACATGATAACCTCATCATCTACCTCCACAAAAGGGAAAAATCAGTGTGTAATCCTTGATTAGTGGCATGATATAATTGTGTCTATATTAGTGAAACATTAGTTTTCAATCCTTGATCACCTAATATATAAGAACTTTCATTCATGAAATAACATGGATATATAGGATTTTATCCTAAGACCTAAGCTCAAATAAGAGTGCAATTTGGTGTATGTTCCCCCTTGTCTCTGATATTTTGACAATTGGAACCCAACTATACCCCTTGACTGATAAATCTACCTCATCAACCAATGGATTGAGAAATAAAATCAAAAGAACTATAATAACTCTAATCCCTACCATATCCAAGATATGTATGATTCCTTTTAAAAGATAGATATCCATACTAACCATGCAAAGTGTTTTCCTAGTACAGAAGTCCTTCATCCATATGTAGTGAAACTCACTTCTCACTATACATTATTTATCACACTGAGTATGAATCATATGGTGTTGTGGAGTTGAGATGGTAATATCATTTTCATCATGAATCCCCACTATCTAGGGAAACATTAGTGAGTAATCTATGATGAGTTACATGATATGACTCCCTCCATTTAAGGGAATCCACCTACGGTCCAATCCCAAGGTCATGATCAAGCTATAATAACTCATATTCCTACCATAAAAAGGATATGTAAGATGTATCCTTGAGACTTGAGCTCAAATACATGGTTCCTATGTGCCCACACATATGTCCTTTCTACGTTACATTAAGCATCATGGTTTCAACAAACTACATGGGTTTTGATTCCTGATATAAATTCGACATGTAGGATGCCTCATAATGGATCAATCTCATCCTTATCATACTGAATGCCTCACTGTATGGGTTTCAATTCCAAAATTCCTGGATATATGTCTTTAATATATAAGTATCGATTCATTTTGTGAAATTGATAATGAACCTTGTGTATATATAGACGGACTCACTAAAATATTACACTTCATGTATAAAAGAGATTCAACCCATGGTCATGTTGTAAGGGAAACCAAATTTGTGTCGGGATTGGAAAAAGGTTTAACCTATGGTCATTTATTTAGGGTAACTAGTTTTTTATCATGGTTTGGAATAGATTCATGAATCTATATTAAATCTGTAAGAGAGTTCTAGAGTAGGAAACAATTCTCCCTAAAAGGGTGTGATGAGGTCGACCTCCCATCCTCTTGACCATTTTACATTCTTATGTTTCATTGGGTTTGAAACCCCAACAATCCAAATACCACTGGAATGTCGGTCTATTCGTAGTTATGGATATGAGAACTATTGGGAGTTTTGGTTAATAAATAATAATGGTGACCAGAATTTAATGACTGTGTAGACCAATGAACCCCTTATGAAATCAACCATCATGCTAAACCAAATGCACCATTTTTTTTATAAAACAAAAGATCGGGAAACTAGAGTGAAATCATTCAAAACCACAATATCTCCTTCACAAGAACAAATGGATAGAATTTCTAGTTCTCATAAAACCACTTTGTTCTTATCATGAGGGTTCATCAAGAGCGTGATTTCTATTCCATTGAAACAAAAATAGTGAACCCAATAAAAATATCTTAAATAAAAAATTGATTGGTATACTATGTGTTGGTCCATTTTTTACTAATATATGAAAAAAATAGTGACCCTAATGTGAATATCTCAAATAACATAATGTTCTTTTGACAACGAGTTAGGACATTTTTTATATTCTATGCAAAAAAAATGGTGAACCCAATGTGAATATCATAAATAATAAATTGATCGGTTGACCATGAATTGGGAAAATTTGTTTGCATATTATATAAAAAATGGTGAACCTGACATGAAGATCTACAATAACAGAATGATTAGTTGACCTTGTGTGCAATAATATTTTATCAAAATCTATTCAAACAAAAATAGTGAACCTGATGTGAATCTCTCGAATAACAAAATGACTAATTGACCATGTTTTGGGCCATGATACATCTATATACTATGATAAAAATGGAAAATATGACATGAACTGTATAGATAATACTTTCTAGACATGGTTATTATTAGAGAATCCCATCCTTGCTTTGACAAGACCACATGAACTGAATGATTGGATCAATAATATAAGAAAAATCTTGTTACCTATGCATATCTGATTGAGTACATACCATTCCTAAGATGATGAATTGATTGGAAACATGGTACCTTATTATCATAATGACAATAGACCATATTCTTTTAAACAACACCTTGATCCAATATACCTTCATCTAGTGACCTTTCTATAAAATCATCTATAACTCCAACCCTTGCAGGCCTCAGATTGACCTCACCCACTCGACATCTTCAGTATAGTGTGGTGAATGAAATGGAATGGGAGTACCATTTACATGGTGAGATCCTGAACCTTGAGTCTACCCCTGAGGTTCTTTAGGAACTAAAATTGATGAGCCCGCATCATCCAATGATTTCTGTAGTACATCTAGTGGCACTTGTCACCACATACAACCACTTAAGGAGCTTATCCTCGGATCATAAAAATCACCACATTTAGTGTCTTATTAAGGTGGACCACAGGCACAACTACATATCCATTATTGTTTAGGGGCCACTGATGAGGGATCATGGCAACCACTATTTCCTATACCATCCCACAAGTTCCCTTTAGTCGCCTACAGAGGTTACCACCCAATACAATACAACCTCTGCAACCCATGAATGTGAAATAAAGAAAACACATATGGCATGGAAGGATTTAGATAATCACTCATTGTCTCATATCCACACTCTTACTCATGATGTCTAATGGTATATTCTAGTAGTAATCATAGAGCAGGAATATATCACTTTTCACTCAAAATAATTTTGTGGGCATATTCCCCCCATAGGTATTGGGTATGTGTATTTACCTACCACGAGGCATGAATTCCATCAACATATTCATATGAAAAAATAATAATAGACAAGGTAACATATTCCAACATTAATCAATGATATATGACATTATATAGTGGTGACATAAAATTTCCAAGCCTATATTCCTATAGTCACTTTTCTAAAGTGTCATCAAATATTAGAAACTACAAAAGACCTCAACCGTCATATTCCAGCACTGGTATAGATACATGGAATTTAGTATATTCATATCCCTCCATCTAGGGACGTACAACACTCAGATTGTACAAACAAGTGTTTTATCCAAAACAATCTCACATTCTTTCTCCCTCTCGAGTGGATTATCAGCATTTTCCTGCAAAAGAAGAGGCACCAGACCTGGGTCATATTCTCATTCCATCCAAGTCTCACCAAGTGAGAGGAAAACATGGCTCGGGATAAAGTCACATTCAAATAAATGAAGACAAGTGGTATATTCCAAAGTCTTATGATTGATATCATATCAACATTCTTGTTGAGGATCACCAATTGAGAGTGGTGCATGCCTTATGGAAGGCACATATTCTAGTCAAATAAAACCAGCAACATACATCCTAGATTCATGATTGGGATCATATCCATATTTAGGCCGGGTCTCACCAAGTGATAATGGAGCATTCCTGGAGAGAGGCACATATTCCTATTATGTAATATTCCTAAAATATTCTTACAAACCATGGAATCTGGGATCATATCCCTACATTCATCAATGAAGGATTCCATCAACATCTCTATGAGGCTATATAGGAGGATCCATGTATCCCTTCTACTATTATAGTGGTCCATGAGAATTTTCTCTGGGGGAGTGAATGAGCTCATACTCCCACTCCAACTGGGGATCACCCGTTTAGAGCGACACATGTATCGAGGTAAGATCATATTCTCTCAATAACGACCATTGATTTTTTCAAAAGACTCATGATTGGGCTTATATCCCAATTTTAACTGAGTCTTTCCATGTGAGAGTTAAACATGCCTCCAGAAAGTCTCATATATCTATCGATAATGAATAATTCCATGATAATATTCAAAAATATTCTCAACAGTGGTATCATATCCTTGTAGCACAAAAATGTATTCAATAGGGTCTAGAAACCATTATACAATATGTTCATATTCCTACATAATCTCAAAAGTAAGATTGGAATATTCTATCCATAGTGTAGAAGGAGATTCATTTTCATTATCATCTCAATTCTTTTGTACTAGAGAATGTTCGAGACATAATCTCAACATCCCAGGGGTCCATCAACTATTCAGCCAAATTATAAGGGGATCATTACCATGATATTCCTCTTCATTGTAGTATGGATATGGATCACATTGACTCTACCCCTAACATAATCTATCATAAACCTCCCCATAGTGATATATCCTATGGATAAAGAAATCCTCCTCATTCTCAAACACCTCTGTATAGATAGGTGTTCAGTTATCATAAACCTTTTTAAAGGGAGGTTCTCAAAATATTGGTGTCAAGTGCATATATTTCCCCATAAACTATTAGAAACACTCAAACCTTGTTAGTAGGTTAACCCAAGAAGCACCTTCTATAGCCTGAACATATGGGACCATGTAATTCTAATGAATAGGTGAATGATATTGATATATGGATATATTTACCTAGAAATAACCATCACACAATGATTTGGACCCTCTCCAGTTCTGACTATGAGGTCTTAGATGATCCATAAAGGAGAGAATGCTATATTCGGGAAAAATTATATGGGAAACTGATTAAAGAATAAAGTATGGAAATATTCCTTTTCGATGATATGTGTTTCATCTTTAGATCATAAATACACTCTATTGTCAGTTGGATATGGACTCCTTTACTTTATCCCCAAACCTTGGAATCGAAGAGCATAAAAAACACCTACACAGTATCTATCTTTTCATTACATAAAATCTCTATCGACTAATTTATTGAGTAACATTATATGTGAATTTCTAACTATTGGAAACATATGGATCAGTGAAACAAATTGATCATTACACATGAATGCATCACCAGAACAGTAGAAAAATTTAGATAAGGGATCCTGTAATGTAATATCCTCCATTTAAATAATAGGATAGGGTAACACGTGATCCAGTAGTTCACTAAAATATATTACCCCAACTTTGACTATTTCCAGACATCATGAATGAATGAAAATGTAAACCCTTGGATAATTTAACAGGGTCCCTTGATACAATATGAATTTACTTCAAAAATGGGAGACAAAGTTTCAATAAACATGAGATCATCCAATATAATGTGAATCATTTTATGGGTTTTCATTTCACTCATGTCCTTTACAAGTACAATTGTGCCACATCAAATATTCCATAGTTGCAGATATCAAAGAATATATCACGAAGTGAACCTAACACAATGGTTCAAGGGAATATCAAACACTATCTCCACTCATTGGATCATCAATTCCCTGGAGGATTCAGAACATAGCACCAGTAGCTACTAACAAATAATAGCACACTAGGATATAAGAATTTAAATATCAATCACCACACCAGGTTCATCAACTCTTGAGGGAGTCTTGGGGAAATAAATGGTGGTACTAGGTCAAACAAAGGATGTTATTATGGGGTAATTAATATCTCAATATCCATTCCATCAGTCATCAAATCCCTAACTAGAATCATAGAATCCTCAACAATAGGATCAATCAATGACCATTCTAGGCCCAGATATTCCCCAACTCCTAGGTCTGGGAGAATTTTCACTATCATCATTATCACTGCATATGAAATTAGTCTTCTACGGTCTATTAGATAAATAACGACAGTCAGTATCCCATATGTTCCTCCTTCCTCAAGAAAAACATCTGCAATTTGAGGCTCATTCATCAGTCATGACTGAAAACTCTCACAATTTAATTACTCAGATTCCAAGATGGGAGGAACATAAGATAAAGGAATTCAAACCCCTCTAGGGTTTCAAGCCCAAAATTTACAACATTTCTAGTAGTTCAAGGAAGGGGACTATTAAAGGAAATACAGAATCATTCTTTTGTTTTGAATGTAATGGGACTAATACCATTTCTCAATACACCGCATTGAATGTCATCAATATCAAAAAAATACTTGGATCCAAACACAGATTTAGAGGGATTCAATACTAAAAACATACCCTAATAGAAGGATCTAGATGCACCCACCAAGGCTAAAAGCACCCAAAACTAGAGGAGGGTAAAAAATCTAGTTCTTTTGAATATCAATTTTTCATCTCTATGATATATCACTACCAAGGATAATGTGAAAGGTGTAGCTAAATCCCAATCACTGCCTAGAATAATTAATGTTCTATCAATTGTGGAATAATTTTCATAATATGATAATGAAATAAAAAATCTCACACAACTCAATAAAGAGTTACTTAGAGGAAATTATTCTTCTTGGTATCGTCTTCTGGAAGAGATCGATATTCATCCTCCCATTGAAGATCCAGATACAATAGTGTCATCTATGAATAAAAAATCATCAGATCTAGGAATCCAGTCTATATAAATGAAAATTCAAAAATGATTTTAACTTCTCTCTATTATGGTGATAACCTCCCCCTCAAAGGGGATATCACTCAGTCTTTTCACAAGCTAAGAATCAGTGGGACATGAAAAAAGGGCTACCTCATCAGGCCTTGCCTGCTATCTGTATATGTGATGCAACTTAATAAGTATTACCTCTATAATTTCTCAATTATATCGCATCCGTAGATACTATAATGGAATCTATGGAAGGGAGAAGAGAATATTTGAAACCATTGCGGAATCCATATCCTGAATTTGTAGATGAAATCTTCCCTACCCTATTTTATAAATCATACCTTATCAACCTTTGACGATACATGAGACCCTGATTAGAATATCACACAGAATGTATACCAATGTGGTACAATTATGGGACTTTAAGATTAATAGGAGTAAACAATGATTCAGTGGTTTATACATACTCTTTTAGGGTTGTCCTTTGTTTTGAAAATTAGACTACTAGTATGATCCATTGCAATATGGGAAGACCATCATCATCAATTCATTTACTAATTCAGAAACTTAGGAAAAAAAATGTTGACCCAAAGAGCTTTATGTAATGTGAATATGATAGGGTCTATGAATTCATAGCTATATGGAACAAGTTAACTTACTACCTCAGAATCCCTCTCCAATAAGAATACTTTTTTGGAAATCTATGCTGAAAATCATCTGGATGAGCTTTAGTAACTTATGACCATAAAGAAGTATCCTAGTTGGTTCTATGATTTTTTTGGAATGGAATAACATATAGAAGAATCTAATTATTAAACACAATAAAAATACAGACTCATACCATCAACATAAGGGAAAATTATTGGAAATGAAAAATATTATTGTTACCATTAATCCATTAGCAGTTCCCACTAACACACTAATGATGTTCCACAACTACCCAACACCTTTTTTCGAATGGAAGAATCCATAAAATCTCCCTCAAATATAATCCATAATAGATTATCGATTACCATGATTTGAGGAATAGATGAATAAAGAATACTCCTTCCAAAATGAGTAATCACCTGGTTATTTCATTTTATCTATGTACAATAACCTTCTCAAGGTTCCAAATCCCCGGAATCCTAATGAGGCCAACCTCACTAATCGTCCCCACTACTAACCACTTCCTAGAAGACCATTTCATAACATCAATGATTACTTCATCATCAAAGAAATTATTGATGGCATGGTAGATTCTAGATAAGTGATGCTGGATAACTCCCATAAGAAGATAGAAAATATAATTGTTTACCAGTCAGAAGATGATGGTGGTTGGAAGAAAGTTATAACCATGTGTGGGTAGAATTTAAATAACTAGATGTATCTAAATATAGTGGACTGAGATCATGACATCTTAAGATCACATCTTCTCAGACCTATAATAGTCTTTCCTCCCAGGAATGTGACATCGAATGTGTCTCCCAATGGTGGATGTGATTGCCAGATAAATGAAGTTATATAAGAGGAAGCGTCATATTCTTCCCTAATGAAAGCTATGAATCTGGTATGTTTCTTCCCTAAAACCTCTGAATCACAAATACAACCACACGAAATAGAACAATCATCGTATATAAATATCATATTTGGATCTGATAAGGTGATACACTTGGAAGGGACTTCCTCTGATGATTATTATGCCTATGTGTATGAGTTCCTCATACCTAACCGAGGAACAAGAGGTTTCATGCATAAAAACTGAGATCCATGGGACAACAATGGTGTTTTCAGACCCAATATTTCATTCACGTCACCACATAAGAGATATATGATGCTGAGACCCATAGGAAAGCACTCTAGAATACCCAACAGAGACATGGAGGTTTCATAGAATGCCCCATTGGTCATCGATGCCAAATCATATTATATGATCTCCTTGTGGGGGTGTAAATATTTTATCATCACAAACAATAGGGAAGTATGAAATGACCTTTACCATTAGAAGAAAATTCTTCCTCAGCCTCTATACAAGCACTAAGCCCATATACCATAGAGATATTTGTTTCTGATTCCAATAAAAGGGAGAAACCCCACCTTTGGAATCACTGACCTCTAAAAAATGTATGAAATTATGAAATAATTATCATTTTTCCAATCTAGGCTCATAATCTTGGATGTGCTCCATTGTTCAAAAGAACTCAGGTTGGAACTCCATAGCCCATTTGAACTTAAGGGATAAGTCTTTGTGGATATATTCTATATAGTGTACACCATGCAAGAAGAGATCCATGTTGTCAACCCATTCAAAAACCAGGATCACATAGAGGTCATCCATGGATACATCAGGCCCCTGTATGTTTCTGGTGTGCTCAATAATGACGAAATACAAAGGGATCTAATTGAAAATAATTTTATGATCATCCTCATTTGAATTTGAATACTCTGACATTTGGGGTCAGATTATGGGGATTTGTCTCCCAAATGGATGACCATTAATTGGTTTGATAAGTGTGGGAAAATAAATCTAAGAAATATGTATCTTGAAAATCAGTTTGGAGATATCACTTCCAATACAGAGGTTATGTTTATCTGAAAATATATCATATAAAATGTCCTGATTGGAAGGCCCTAGATCCATATCCACATGGTGTTTCCCTCAACATTCCATCGATTCTTTAAATTCCCCATAAATGGGAGGCTGGAACACTACATGGTGATGATTCCACCTTTTAAAATTGTAAATCCACATATGTTGAGGAAGGTTTCTACAAAAGGGATGGGAATCAACCAATAGTGGATGATGATATACAGGTTCTTGCATACAATGGTTTGGGGACCACCCCTGAAAATCCTTGGACCATACTCTATATCGACTATGTTCTCTCCATTAAACTTTTTGACGTAATTGATATGATCCGAGATGTATAATCCCCTTATATCCCATGGGTTGTGTAAAATTAAATCATCTCCATAATATTTATGCAATGCCTCTGCCAGTTGGAGATGATAGTTTCTTTTCTCACAGAATCACTCTACTTGAGGGTAATGGACACTACAAATTAATTATCTTTTCGAACATGCGTATATATTTTGGAAAATATGAATTTTATGTAGCTAAAATTTTTTACCAAAAAAATAGTCCTTTCATAAAATTATTGGTAAAAATTATATCTCTAAATGTTATTATGACTGATAAAATAGTGTTGTTTCAATTATAATAATACCAAAAGATAATATATATGTTATTCAATATTATTACCAATATATTTCAATGAAAATTTTATCTATTGGTAATATTATTATTCACTTTAATAACCAATGCCAATAATTAATATTTGTTTATAATTTATATTTTATATAAGATATTATTTATGGTTATTTAAACATTTATTAATAAAATTTTACATAATATTTATTACTTTATCACATATAATACAACTTTTATAATTATCAAACCGAAGAAGATTTTCAAAAATGTTATTACATAGAAAAATATTGATCATATAAATAATTAATGGTAATAAAAAAATTAATCAATACATACTTAAGTTGATTGATACATAAAAAAGATCATAAAAATAGAAACCCAGGATCCACAGATGTCACCGCTAGACCCCCACCATGCCCCACCACCCTAAAAAAAGTCATGTAATATCTTGACTCAAATACTCCATCACCCATAATGGAAGAAGAATAGTTACTCCATCCAAAGATATTTCATCACCCCCAAGTAGTTCATTAAAAGAAACAAACTATGTCAGCCTGAGTACCCATGATGAACCTCGAATATTTATTATGTCACACCATTTAGCTCCAAGATCTATATAACACATGACCAAAGACTATAAACAAAATTTATTGAGAAATATTTGTAAGAATTGAAACAAAAAATGAATGTATTAAAAATTATATGCATAGAATGAACATTTTTCATTCATCATCCCTATTTAAATATCAAAAAAACAAGTCAGCTCCAGTGCTAGTGAGGAACCTCTTGTCGTTGCCATGCCACACCCTTCAACTCTAAGATTTACATCACACATAACCAAATTAAGAACCAAAAAAATGGTGAATAATATCTATATGAAATGAAACCCAACTAGAAATAAATGAAAATATAAAAAAGTACATTCATAGAATGTAAATTTTTCATTCATCATCTATATTAACATCTCAATGAAAAGTCATCTACAGTACCAGTGATGAACTTCAAGTATATGTTATGACACACCCTTTAGCTCAAGGATCTACACCACACATGACCAAAGAGAATAACCATAAATACATGAAAAATAAATGAATGAATTGAAACAAAAAGAGAAATAAATTAAAGTACAAAAACATAAAATGTAAAATAATATTCATTTGTATTTAATAATATTTTGACGTCAAAAAAGGTAATACCTTTGTAATAAGGAAATAAAAATTCAAATATAGCCTTTAATATATAAAAAATGTAGACCTGGAATTAGGTTTGAAATAATAAAATGAAATGTACCTATGATATCAAATTTTATTAGTTAGTGGACCTATGAAGATCAATAACACACCTTCCAGCAATCATCTCTAAGAACATGAACCCAAATATATAAAGATATAATTTTTTGGTTAATTAGACATCTCATTCATACCCTGGTGCACAAAATCCAATGGTATCCACCACTATTGGAGAAACATTGGTCTTATCCACAGTTGGACCAGCCTTGGAATGATTCAAATCATAGAGTTTTGGTTTTTATTTCTCATCCAGACATGTTCAATTCAATGAAATAGTGGTATATTATTTGTGAGTAAATAAATTCTATTAAAATTAGAAGATGAACACTATGAAATAACGATGAGTGAACAATTGAACACTGATTTTGAACAAGTTTCATGTAAAATCCATAATGTGCATGCATCTATAGGATTGTACATAATTGAACAGAATTGTACATTCTATGTGTTCAAGCCATGATTACATGAACACATGGCCTATACAGAATTGAGTACATTTTCATGAGTAATGTTCCATTATTTATAGGCATGTACAGGCCATGGATATGTGATAATCCATGTGTCATAGGTACTATACCATGATGTAATGTACTATATAATATATGTGTTCAATCTTTGAATAATTTGACACATGGATTTCACATTAGCATGGATGATTTTAGCTCATCTAGGCATGTACAATTCATAGTTCCCCCAAGAATAAAACATCACCATTTTCGAAACATGGGTTTTATCAGTTCAATAAAATAATAAACACAAGAATACACTTAAAAAAATCAAAATAAAAAGAGGGTAACATAATAATGTTTCCATATTGAATAAAAAATTCAAAATATTGTAAAAAATTGATAATATTGTACGCATATAAACAATAACGAAGGAAAATGTTAATGGACAGATAAAGGTATCCCACTGACTGATAAATTCCCATCGAGAAACCACAGACATTACATAGGTTGTAATTAACTTCATATTGAATATAAATTTCATCAAATAATAAATAGAATGAATATTGATTATGATTTTCATATTGAAACTATGTAATATTCAAAATATAGAATCCTATTAAAAATTAGACATGATATTTTACATTATAAGGAAAAATGAATCTAGATTATTCAAAATCAGGAGGATTGAAACTATTGGGGATAGTGGGAAAGATAATATTGTTTAGAATCTATTTTCTTGATCAAACACATTTTCAAGTGATTCTTTGAAGCAAAAATAATTGAGAACTCATAAAATGCACACAACTCCAACATAAAGTAAATAAAATGAATTTAATCACATGTTCCTAGTTAAAAATTCCTTAATGATATGTCCAACATTTACTCTAAATTCAACACACAACATCTATCATGTTCTCCACTAATATGCTGATGAAACATTTGTAAAATAATAATCATTAGAAAAAAACAAAAAATAATGTGACAAATTTAATTAAATTGGGAACTATAAATAACATTTTAAATTTATCAATGAAAATATTAAACACCTATTAACATATAATAAAACATAAAAATAAAAAATAAAATATTTAATTTTAATAAAAAATATAATATCATTCTTGAACCTGAAGTAGTGCTAATTTATAGTCACACAGAAATAAAATATTTATGTTCAAAATATAAATAAAATTCAATATAGACTTCAACTATTGTCCATAGATCATCAAATTAAATCTTTTAAAACAATACATGTATTGTAAAAATTATTAGAAGTACAAACTCTCAATATGAAATTCAATGGAACAATTTTTTATTAATTTAATAAAATGAAATTAATGAATTTACACACCACTTAAAATGGAAATCATTCATTATTTAATAAAAAAACACATCATTTAGGAATTCCAAAAAAATCAACAAATTTAATTTAACCAAACACAAAAATGGTTAATAATTATTCAAAAACTAGCCAAGAATTATCCACTTACCAAAAACACCTTACAGAACTATGGATAAATCAGACCACAATCTGGTTTCACCAACCTTATCCATTAGTAATCAACACAAGAAACACTAAATTGGATTATGGTTTAGATAGTCACATGCAAATCAAGGAAGAGTGGGAAGATAATAATGAAAATATTAGAATAAGAGACCATTGGATTTGGAATGCTAACTAGAGAAGACCACGTACGGAATTGGAAAGAGAGACGACAAGATTCAATAGTTGGTGGAGGAGGGAAGAGTGATGCTAAGATTACTCCTAGATGGGGAGTGACATAGAAATATGAAGGGATCAGTTGGAGGAGAGGCTCTCTGATAGGAATGGAGAGTAGTTTTGATGGGTGGAAGGGGAATTGTGGAAGATTTGGGGTTAGCACATAAAATCAATTGGCAGTGAAAGATGGGAGAATAGGTTAATCAAGGTGATAGGGATGGTTCATCTATAGCGGTATAGGGTGATACAGGAAGGTCATATCTAGGTGGAAATGGCGGGCGGGACACACGGGTGATCAATAATTATTATCCTTAGGATGGTGAGGAGACAACTATAGGTGATGGTGTTGGTCAAAGGCAACCATCCTATATATGGTGGGACCCGATCTTGATGGAAATTCAAATTTGGGAATAATAAAATGTTGAGGTTTGATGATGGAAAGCTCATTTAAACTGGCCTACATTACATTTTGTAGTGGTATTTAATTTAAACTAGGCATGTTTTGTGCCAATCAATGGGTTCCTCTATCCTTTTAAAAAGAGTTTTTTGATGTTTTAAAATTTAAAAAATAATAGATTTACCTCCTACATATTAAAAAAATATAATTAATAACACTAATAATACCAATAAAAATAACAATAATAATAATAGTAATAGTAATGGTAATAATAAAAGAAATAGTAATAATAATAATGAACAAAAAAATTTCTTACAAGCCACATGAACTATTGGACCACACAAAAGGAAATTAATTTTTTTGGGGTGTGAGAACAGATGGCGTGGTAATAGTGATGTGATCACTGCAATTAGAGACATTTAATTTATGAAAGAGAGAATCATATTATTGGTATAATTTCATAAAACTATCCTAATTAGAATTAAATTTATATATAATGAAAAAGTTTTAAAATTTATATACATTCTAAATAAAAAATTATATTATATTCATATAAAAATTTATATATAAGTAACTTTATTTATTTTAGTTTTCACTAGTTCAATATTCCAAAAAATATAGTCATTTATCAACAGCTTTATATCATATATATAAATATAATCACAAAATTAAAATGTATAAATGAAATAATGATTTTATGATTTTTTAAAAATATTTTAAATAATTTATAACATTTATAGAATTATATATATATATAGTGAAATATTTTGTTTTCATTAGATAATTTATTACAGCGGTTTTTTATAATGGTAAAACATTTGTTGGGATTAACAATAAATTTTAGTAGAATCATTTTTTGGTAAAAAAATGTTTGTATTGATATGATAAAGCAATAAATTTAACTAATAATGAAATAATTTTTTGTTTTAAATGATCAATATCAATAGATATAACTATGGGTAAAAGAAAAGGTTTATATTTAAAATCATTACCAATAAAATTTAAAATATGTTGGAATTGCTCATTTTTAACAACAAATATATTATATTTCAAAAATATTATATTCTTATAAGACATTGTTTTTATTGTGGTATATGCTAGCAGATTTTATACTTCATCTAAAAATAACTCCATAGACTCAAATGTTGCATAAGAAGAGGATAAACTCAGGAATTCCCCTCCTCCATTCGAGGATGTCATCTCCACCACCATTGACGATATTAGGAATGTAAATCTGGAAACATAAATTATAACAACCCGCATTTTTTAAATAAAAAATTAAGTTTAATAGCCTATGATATGACAAACAATGAACCTAAAACAAACAATGATTGTTTTAATATGACCATTTTAACCTTTTCATTAAATTTTATGATATGATAAGTACAATCTAATTTATGAAATATATATGTCATCAATATATTAATAAATTATTTTGGATTATTCAATAAAATTTTTCAGATGTATTTATATTTTTTAAAATATTTATTCATTAGAAATTATTTTTATTATAATTATTTTCTAAAACATCATAAAATTTATTTGATAGATAAACCCAATTTTTGTACTCATTATATCCAAAATATCCCAGGGTAATAATTTGGTAATTTTTCCAAGAATATACATTTATTCTAAATTATGAAAATATTGTTTTTACGGAAAATTTTGTTTCATTTAATTAATAAATTAATTTTATTTCAATTTATTATAATTATTATTTAAATTAATTAAATTAAATTAATTATTGGTAAATCATATTTATACTGTGTTTTTTATAAGTTTATTTTTAAGATTAAAAACACATTTTTCTAAAAACTGGTTTAAAATACATAATATATCACCATTATTAATTAATTAAAGTAACACATAATGATAAATGAACTAAATGAAATATTTATAATATTTATAATATATATATATATTTATTTATTTAGTTTATGAAATGAAAATAATAAAAATAATATTAGTAGTTATAGAGTTAAATTTAACTCTTATTTTCCAGAAATATATATATTTTGGAAAACCATTTTCTATAATACATCTGTATTTTATATTAAATTAAATTGATTTTGATAAAATGTATTAGATATTTAGAATCATCATAATTAATATTAGAAAATAATTTTAACTTAATTTCTGTAAAATATGATTAGTAAATGTAGTAAACATTTATTATCAAAATAAAATTAAAATAGGATAATTAGCAGTAAAAAAATAATTTGACAAAAAGGAGAATCAAAGTAACCATAATAGTATGAACTTTTATATTTCTATTTCATTTAAATTCATAATATATTTATTTATTATTATTTTTACTTTATATTTTGTTATGTAATCAGTTTGGGGAAAATATATATTTTGACACAATAATGAAAAAAATACTATTTTTGGTTAGTATTCAAATTCAATTGAGAAATATATAATTAAGGAATTAATGAATTTTTTAAAAAAATAATAAAATAATAATATTTAATAATATTTAATATTTATGAAATATAAATGATAAAATTATTTTTTTGAAGTAAAATGTAATTTTTATCAAGGTTTGAATATTATTTTTAAAAAAGCCACCAATTTTCAATAAATGAATGTTTTTATTTAAAAAGTGAAAATTAACATATTTTGAAATTTTTTAAGATAAAATTAACATTATTTTTGGAATCAGGATTTCAAAATTATCCAATGGTGAATTTTTCATAATTTTTTGAGGCAATCGAATGTTTCGGTAAAATTAAATACCCCATAAATATATAATGTAATTTATAACATCATAAGGAACCAATAATGTTGTAATAAAATAATATAAAAGTTATAGTATTCTACTATATTTTTTGCCTTTAAAATAATGTTATTTTTTTTTATCTTATAATTCATTAGTGGACCCTCCAAGACTTATAAAATATTTTATCATTTTAAAATGATTTCTTTGAGTGTGTGACTCACCTCCACAGAAGATAGATTGATATTTTAAAATGTATGGACATTTTTCTTATAAAATATTTTATACCACTCCCCTTTTTTTAAACCATGGGAAAAACCATGGGATGGTTGGTGGTTTTTAATATTTTAGTGTGTAGTGTCCAAAACCTAAATAATAAAGACTTTTCTCTCCTTCCCTATATAAACCCACCCAATCATTCATTCCTCTTCACTAAAACCATTTGGATCTCATCCTAACTCTTATATAAACATCCTATAGTACTCCCCAGGTTCTACCAAGATTCCAAGGAGCCTCTCCCAAGACTTTGGGATCACACATCCATGGAAGGGATCCTCTCATTTCTCTCTTCCTTTAAATTCAAGAACCTAGTTTGAAATTGTCCTTCTTAATTTCATTTGGTTGTATTGTAATTATTTTTAATAACATCACTAATTTCCATTTTATGTTATGTGAATTAGGTATCATTCATCCTCCCTCATTTGGACCCATACCTAAGCTATCACTATGCCGAAATTCTGTAAGGGATTTCACTCTTCTCATTGCCATTCAAGCGACTCTTTTACAATATTATTCTTAATATCCATATTTATATGTTCTGTTATGATGTTCCAAGACCCCCACATTGTCCATTACATATATATATATGACGATATATTCTTTTCACTCTCATAAATATACACTATGATCCTTCAATAACACCCATTACAAGGTCAAAATTTTGTAAGGGATGTTCCACCCTCCTCTTTTATCAAGAATTATTTTCATGTTATATATCTTAATTTCTTTTTTTCCTATGTTGGGATATGTTATTAAATAGAATAAAAATTTCCCAATTTATTTATAGATTATTATAATTTTTTTTACTCCCATTTATTCCTCTTATGATCTCTTACGTGAACCCATTACCATGCAGAATTTTCATAATAAATTTCAAAACCATTTTTATCCAAGTTTCATTATATTGTTATACCCTCTTATTTTGAATTAAAAATGTCAAGGTATGATTAATAACGTCCCCCATACTTCCCACCTTATTTTTTAATGATGAGATACAACTTTATCTCCCATTAATTCCATCCGTGTACACTCGCTACCATGCCGAAATTCCATAAGGGATTTCTCTCTTCTTATTTACATTCAAGAATTTATTCCATATTATGCCTATAAATTTCATTTCATATGTTGGGATATTATTATAAATGATCCCATTAATGCATATTTCATTTATAAATTATGGTAGACCAATTTATCTATCATCAACCAAATTATGAATTTGTATATGATGTCGTAATGCAGTCGAAATTGAACCACGATTTTCCAGTCCAAAATAATCATGTTGTGAATACCATGCCCATTTCTCTATCAAGGGTATTCACCATTATGTACATATACTTATTCAATGGCACATACATTTATGTATTCCAAATTTCTTGATCATGGAATAAATTATGATTTTTAATAAATCCATGTTGGTTGATGTGTGGGTCACACTTATACATGAAAAAGAAATGATTATGAAGGGTGCACCCTAATAGCGCTCCAATGCCTTGGGTAATTTTTAGTATCATGATATCACATGTGAAATGATATTGTACTCATGATAATCATTGTGAAATTAGGTTTTAATAATTTTAATTCATGTGAAATTATAGTTTACTCATGCAAATCCATTTGAAATGATCCTTGGATCATGGTAATATCTTGTTACAAATTCATTCCAATTTTCAATGTTATGATAATCATGTTATATCCTGCCTTTATGTTCATGTTTCTCTTATGATCCTTGATATTAATATTTTCTAAAATGTATTTTATTATTCAAGTAATTCCTTTCTTACACCCTTACATGGCATTATATATCACCCCTTTCTAGTTTACATGCTCAGGTTAACCCATGTAGTACTAATTATGAAGGAATGTTGTGGTCATGTAAAAGACGTTTCCAATAAAGATGTTGTATTTTTTTTGTCCTAATTTTTCATGTAATATTACTAATCCCCAAAAAATATTGACTTATTGATATTATAGGTTTTATTATGTACATGTTTATGTAATAAATATTGATTAAATGTTAAATAAAGAGTATGGATGCTATATTTGGTATCAAAAAATATGTTTAGTTATTTTTTGGATTATGATTAGAAAACCCTAGGGAAACCCTTAGGGATAAGAATAAGTATAAAAAAACATCCCTATATATTTTTGAGTATATTTTATGTGCTCTATCATTAAAATAAATTATTGTCTCGATATGAAAAAGTAAAGGTAGCTCTGGCATAGATGTATCTTGGGGTAAACCTCGAAAACACTACATTGAGCTAGACTCGAACGGGGACTGGGGAACAACAATGGTTCTTGCGGCACTGTTGGTTCAAAAATCATAAGGTGTATGGTTTCTTTAATTAATAATCTTAGTATGAACCATTATTAATGGAGAATGAGAAAGATCCCATAGGAATATACGTAAGAAAGTAGATCGTGGATAACATTGATCAGAGCCTATAAATTCATAAGATAAAGATATAAATGTAATTTATAAGTTATCACGTTAATTTCATTAGATAACCGTTTAAGTGTTTAATTCTATAAAAACACACATCCTAATTTTTCTTCGCATTATTCTAGACTATTGATGGAAATATGAAGAACTGAGTTAATTTTTAAATTGTGAGGATGTAATTAATTAAAGGGGGAATAATGTAACATCCCGACTTTTTAAAATAGAAAATTAGGTTCAATAGCCTATGCAATAGACAACACTGAACCTAAAACAAACAATTATTATTTAAATATGACCATTTTAAACACTACCTTAAATTTTATGATATGATTAATATGATCTAATTTATGAAATATATATGTCATAAATATATTAATAAATGAGTATGGATTATTTTGTCATATTTTTGAAATGTCTTTATTTATTTCAAAATATGTTTTCATTAAAAAATATTTTTATTATAATTATCTTCTAGAAAATATTTAAAATTTATTTGATAAAGAAACATAGTTTTTGTTCTCATCATATCAAGATTAACTTTGGGTAATAAATTGGTATTTTTTTCTTAAATGTAGATTTTATATGAGTAGGAGAAATATAGTTTTTGGGAAAAATTTAATCTCTTTGGATAAGTAAATTAATTTTATTTAAATTTATTATAATTATTATTTAATTTTGTTTTATTTAATTGATTACATTTAAATCATATGTATACTAGATTTTATTGTAATTTTACTTTTATAATTAAAAATGCATTTTTCTAAAACTGATTTAAAATGAATAATTTATATCTATTTTAAATTAATTAAAATAACCCCAAATGATAAATGAAATATATGATATAGTAATATTATATATCTATATTTATTGATTGAAATTAATAAAATTAATATTAGTAGTTAGAGAGTTAATGTGAACTCATATTTTCCATAAAAATGTATTTTTTTGAAAACTATTTTCCATAAAAGAAGCTGATTTTATATTAAATTAAATTGATTTTGATAAAATTATTACATATTTTGGATCATAATAATTAATATCAGCTAATAATTTCAATTTAATACCTGAAAAGTATTATTAGTAACTGTATTAAAGACATATTATCAAAATAAAAAGAATATAGGATAATTAACAATAAAAAATAATTCGACAAAAACGAGAACCAAAGTAACCCTAATAGTATGAATATCTATATTTAATTTTAATTTAATTTCATAATATATTTATTTATTATTATTTTGACATTAAAATTTGTTAAGTAATCTATTTGAAAAGTAATAATATTTTTATATGATAAGGCACAAATAGTATTTTTGGTTAATATTCAAATTCAATTGAGAAATATATTTTTAATGAATTAATAGATACTTGAAATTTATAATATAAAAATAAAATAATAATTATATATAATTTTTGTTAAATATAAATGATCTTATAATTTTTATGAATAGAAAAGTAATTTTTATTATGGTTAAAAAACTGTTTTGGTCAAAACACGTCAATTTTCAATAAATAACAATTTTTATTTTAAAAGTGAAAATTCACATATTTAAGAAATTAATTATATAAAATGAATATTATTTTACTAATCGTGTTGTTTAAATTATAAAATAGTGATTTTTTCATAATTTTCTATGACAATCAAATTTTTTGGAAAAAATTAAGTACCATATAAATATATAATGCATTTTATGACATCATAATGACCCAATAATGAAGTAATAAAATACTATAAAATGTTTTTAGAACAATATATGTTATAAATTTAAAATAATTTCATATTATATATTTTTTAAATTTTATAATGCCTTAGTGGACCCTCCAAGAATAATAAAATATTTTTACTTTTTAAAATGTCTTCTTTGAGAGTGTGACTCAACTCCATATAAGCAAGACTAATATTTGAGAACATTATTTATCTTTACTTATAAAATATATTATACCACTCTCCATTGGTAGAAACCGTGGGCAAAAACTAGGGGTTGGTTTGCAGTTTTTTATATTTTAGTTTATAGTGTCAAAAACCAAAATAACAAAGAATTCCTTCTCTTTTCCTATATAAACCCATCCAATATCGCATTCATATTCAGAAAAACTTTTTTGATCTTGTCCAAAATCTGCTATAAAATTTCTTAGAGTCCTCCCAAGTTGATCTGAATCTCCCAATAAGCCTCACCCAAGCCTTTGGGATGACACATCTATGTAAGGAATCCTCTCCTACCTTTCTTCCTTTCAATTCATGAACCTAGTTTAAAATCAGCCTTTTTAATTTCAATGGGTTGTATAGTATTTATTTTTTAATCACTTCCCTAATATAAATTAAATTTATTTTAATTATTGATCATTTATCCTCCCTTATTTGGACCCATACCTGAGTTATTTCTATGCTAAAATTCCATAAGAGATTTCACTCCTTTCATTTTCCTTCAAGCTACTCTTTTACACTATGCTTCTAAAGTTCCATATTTATAAGTTGGGTTATGTTTTTACACAACCCCAATACTATATATATTATGTATACATGATTATATATTCCTTTCACTCTCATTAATCCCCCCTATAATCCTTTAAGAACACTCGTTACTATGTTGAAATTTCGTAAGGGATCTTCCACCCTCCTATTTTATCAAGCATTCATTTCATGTTATTTCTTTAAATTTCATTTATTCATATGTTGTGAAATGTTATTAAATATCATAAATACATTAAATTTCATTTATAAATGATAATATATCCTTTCAATCTCATTTATTTTTCTTATGAACTCTTGTGTGCACCTGTTACCGTGTCGAATTTTCATATGGGATTCCTTCCTCTCACATTTTAACCATATTTCTTTATGTTGCTGTACAATTTAATTTTCAATTAACAATTTTGGGGTATGATTTTTCACTACCTCAATACTTCCCTACATATTTTTAATGATTATATTCTACTTTATCTCTCATTAATTCCTTTTGTGTACACCTGTTAACATGCCGAGATTCCGTAAGTGATTTCTCTCTTCTTATTTTCATTCAAGCATTTTTTCCATATTATGCATCTAAATTCTATTTAATATGTTGGGAAATTATGTTCAAAAATCCCATTACTATCTATTTCATTTATAAACAATGAGAGAACCCTTTCTCTCTCATAAATAAAATTTATGAATTTTCATATGACACTTTTATACTTCCGAAATTGCACCACGATTTTCCAATCCATAATCATTATGTAGTGAATACCATACCCATTTCTCTATCAAGGATATTCATATTTATGCACATATAATTATTTAATGGTGCATACATGTATTTATTCCACATTTCTTTATAGTGGAATAAATTATGAGGTTTAATAAATCCATGTCGTATGATCTATTTGGCACACACATACATAAAAAGGAAATAATTATGAAGTGTGTCACCTGATAGCGCTCCAGTGCATTGGGTAATGTTTAGTTTCATGATAATACATGTTGAATAATGGTTTGATTATGCTAATAAAATTGAAATTAGGGTTTAATCATGCTAATTCATGTGAAATGAGGGGTTACTCATGTTAATCCATGTGCAATAAGCCTTGACTCATGAAAATATCACTTGTATGTTGTTGCCACATTTCCATATTATGATAGTCACGCAATATCATTCCTTTATGTTTATGTTTCTCTTATGATCCATTGATATTCTTGCTGCCTATCATGTATTGTATTCTTTATTTAATGACTTGTTTACTCTCTTACTAGGCTTTATTGCTCACTCATTTCTTGTGTACATCCTCAGGTTATCCCATGTTGTGATATGTATGAATGAATGTTGTTGTCATGTAAAAGATGTTTCCAAAAAATAATTTGAATTTTTATGTCATAGTATTTCATGTAGTGTTCCTAATACCCAAATAAACTAGACCTCTGAATCTTTTACGTTTTATTAATGACAAGTTTATGAAATAAATCTCATTTAAATATGAAATAAAGACCAGAGTTGTTATAGAAAAAGACCCATGACCTATACTCATTAGTGTATCCATTCCTTTTGAGGATCAAGATATGTATATAACAGTTATAAATAAACACTGATATGGGACCACTAAGAATTATAAAGAAATTCTTATTCTGAATCGATTTGTGGCTACACACTATCTCGTCTTGCCCAATGGCCATCAAGGATTCATGTAGGAAGCATGGTGGACGCACCCCTCTCATTCTACAAATTTTGAGGCAGAAGTTCAGAAACTAATCAGAACCAACTTTTTATGAGAATTGAAATACCCAAGATATCTTTCCAAAATAAAATATGTCAATATATATAATGGGATGATTATTTTTTGAATCGATTACAAAGACATAAATCGACACTTATGAAAGGTTGATTTCCCATTTCTAATGATAAAACTCTTGAACAAAGTTATTACTGGATTCCAAGACATCTCTTTCATGGTTGATTACTCGTGGTACATCAAGATAGATATAGGCCCTTAAGATCAGGATTCTACTGGATTCAGAGCACCTCCCATGATATTTTCCAATAATATCATTTACTTTGTCTTAAAGACTTATGACACCACTTATCACCACCCCATGAATCGTATCATTCAGAAATTCTTGGGTATAATATCTGAATTTCATGTTGAAAATATGGTGGTAAAATCCATACAACAATTTGATTACTTCACAGATATTAAAAAATTCTTGAACAAGATGTGATAGCACGTTATGAATATGAATCCACTAAAACATAATTCTAGTGTAACAATAGGGATGTTCTATTTCATTTTTGTATGCCACCAAGATATCGAGGGTGACCCTGAAAATACTTGTTATATTCTAGTAATCTCTAACCCAGATAATCTCAAATATATGATGGGTCTCCCGGTGAACCTTTCTTACATTCATAATATCACAACCTACTTGTTCTACAAATATATCCCCTTCTCCATGCTGATTAAGAATGTGAGTTATTATCAATTGGATGAGGACTTCCATGAAACCTATGAGTGTCTCAAGGGGTGTATCCTACACCCGTCATTCCTATTTCCATTAGTGTAAGTAATACCACTCATTTATTTGTGGATTATATGAAATTATCACTAGGATCCCTACACACATATAAGACTGATTCAGTAAGTAAGAATATTTTCTACTAACTAATCCAAAAAATACCAGGTACTAAGACCCAATGTAATGATGGTGAGAAGAACTGCATCACACTCGTATTTGAAGTGAATAAGTTGAGGAATTACATGTAGCACCCTGATTTCCATTTGGCATCTCTTATTGTCCCTGTCAAGTACATCATTTTCCATCCCATGTGGACTGAGAATTTGTAATAATGGGAGGTAATTCTAGAAAAATACGACATTCAAATTGTGTAACAAAACATAATGAAAGGAAGGGCTCTAGATGATTCACTTATGGAACATCCCACTCCATCACCAGTAGATATTTAACTTATAAAAGTAGAGGTTTTCTATTCCCATAAAACTCCAAAAAAATTAGAGATGTATTTTTATGGAACCTCTTGATGTCCTATCAGCGCGAGACTATAAAACCAATAAATGAACCAGGTTTGCTAAGGGATTTTATTTGTTTTTCAAGACAATGAAAACATTCCTTAATATTTCTCAATAACATAAGGCTAAAGGAATAACTAGGATGTATTACAGGCCCTCATCCATAGATTGGAATCATCCCAACATCTACATATATGTTACCTAAACATTAATGATGATTTAAATTTATTGATAATGAAAATTCTTGGTGAATAAACAATAAAAAAGAAATAATTGGCCCCTCTCACTAGATATGTTAGGGGACTAATGGTAGATTTCTATTCGTAGTCTATATATCATCATGTTCCCCAATAATGGAATTCATTCACTGGTGTATTGGATTATAATGTCATAGTATTGGCCATCCCTAGTTAGGATGAAGTAGTCTTACATATCATTCATTAAATAATGGTCTCATCAATCATCATCTATGATATTGTAGAAATCAATCTTTTTAGCACTACCATATAGCATGATAAATGTATATCCACTCCAGGATTGATGGACCCCATAATCTCTAAAATGGAACTCTCATTATAGATAGATCTATATGGTAATTGATTCGATGGTGAGTAGCGAATATCACCTTGTGGGATGGTCCAAACGAGTAGAAATGCCTCTACCAAAAAGTATTCAATGGAATCATACATATATTCATAGTATAAAGATATATTCAATCCATCATGGAAGATGACCATGATGGATCATGTGGTACTCGTCAATATAGTTCCAATCTCTCCCCACAAATCAAGAGGTTGGGTTACTATTGGAAACCAAGATATAGGACTATGAGGAGTTCATCATGAAAATTTACTCAAGCCTGATCCTTGAAAACTTCATCCATCAAACCCTAAAATTTCTTTATATAGCCAAATATTACTAGATGTTCTCTACATGGGGAATAGATGTGGTGGGTCTATATCCCTCATCCCTAACTAAGCAGTTAAAGTACATCCTTAATTCTAATGACTTCTTCTACCAATGGGATGAGGAAAGACCCCTCAAAGAAGTCTTGATGAGTGACATCATAAACTTTTTAAAGTCACATATCATCACCGGGATCATACTCCCTCACATGATATTGATGTGAAATGGAAACAACATATATTATACCAAGATAATGAAACTATACTAAGAGTACCTCATCGAGTCCAATCACTCATCCTGCTATCATGTAGTGTAAAATGGATAGTAAGAGGACTTAAATAAGACTCTATCAAATTTTTGTGAGTAAGGACAGGAATTCTTATCTGGACAAGATCCTCCATGATCTATAGGCTTACTGTAATACCACATGTAATTATTAACAAGAAGCATCATATTCATTGGTGTATGGTGTCGAGGTAGTGTTACCCATTGAAGTCCATTTACCTTCACTTTGAATATCCATGTTCTAGAAACTCTCAGATGATGAGAAATCAAAAACAAACTATGGATGAACTGAAGTATATCAATGAGAAAATCTTGCGTACATTGAAAAATAATAAAGGACATCATAATATGATCATCCTTCAATAAAATTTTCCACAACAATTAATTACTCTATAAAGAACATGTGTTATCTCTCAAGTCACAGATGATTCCATGAAATAATCCTCTAAATATGAAACCCATATGGGAAGGTCATTATATCAGACATAAGGTATATCATAATAGATCCTATTCACTGGTCACAATGGATGGGGAACATGTCACACCCCCCCCCCAACAAATGAAATGTTTCTCATGAAATACTTTTCATAGCTACCATCAAGCATCATTCGTCTATGTTAAATGATGTTAAACTGTAAAAACTCATCCTGGTTGCATCATGTTAAACTAAAAAACTCATCCTGGTTTCATGTTGATAAAATATAAAAAGTCGTCCAATTTTTATGATATTAAAATTCACAATTTCATCCTATTTTAATGATGTTAAGCTGCATAGGTTCATCTAGACCAAATGATGTTAAACTATACAGATATCTTCCAATAAGCAAGATGATAAACTGTACATCACCCTAAATTCAAACCATATGACATTAAAATATATGGATCTTATCCTAGTGAAAATACATTAAATTTAAATATCCATTGTTTTACGAAATGATGTAAAACTACACATATCCACAAATATTCCTCTTCTTTTATGTAAAGTCACCCATTTCCTAAACACGTGGCATTAAACTGCAAGGTAGATGTCTCTTCAAACATTATTCAACATCACATGTTTTTAAAACTATATAAAACTTTATATTCAATCTAATGAAATATGTAGTGATGTTTGTATCCAATATCATTGATGAGACACTACATGATTGAAAATACCAATGCATTTTCTCCAATCACCTCCATGTTGTGAGGAACCATCTCCATTCCTTGTTTCTCACACAGATCATAGGTCACGTGAGCTTAGGACTTTTGGTAAGGTGTCCCCTCATGTGGTTGAGTCTTATCAGTTTGAAATAGGGTTATCATGGTCTTCAAAGAAAGGCATTAAAAGGAAAACCATTATTCAGCACCACTGGACATTAAAAATCATGATTTATTTCATTTTTTGTACAACAAGAAATAGTATGGGGTTCTAGAACTACATTTGACTTGATTCCTATCAACAATGGATTTATAGAGATGCTCAGATATCGAATATTGAGCCCATTAACAAAATAAAAAACATGAAAATGACCCCTCTCTACATATGGGACCCGCTTGGATAGGAGTATTTCTCAATAACTACATGTTGTTTGATTCTAATCAAGGTAAGATATATAGTGACATGTAGACCCAATGTCTCATGTCCAGTAGCAATATTCCCTTTTGACACTAGGTAGCCCGCGTCCTTATTGAATGCCAAAAAATGAATGGTTTCTCTAGAACTACATGTGTTTTTATTCCTTTCATCATAGGATACATAGTGACAATCAGATCTCTAATCATGGGCCTTTCTATAATAATCAATAGGAATTATTCCCCACTCTACACATGGTTCAGGCTTACGTAGAGTGTTTCTCATTCAAGAACTATGTGTGCCTGGATTTTTTTCCTCACAGGATACATAGAGACACTAAAATATCTGAATCTTTCGTCTATCCATAAAAAATATATTTTCTTCATCCCTATTTATAATCCATACCTGTACATGAACCATCCCCTAACTGTATCGGTGTTGAGTCATACGAGTTCATTTTATATATATACAAGTCAAATCTTCTTATGTCTTTCTTATGAACATAATATATCTTGATCAATTTTTAACATCGGTTCCTAATTCCTTATAAAATGACATTAAAATACATGGAAACAAATATTTCATAATCACATGATTTTTAACTAAAAGGAAAATTTCTTGGTCACATGACATTAAAACAACAAAAAAATGCATCCCTCCTAAATGAAATTAAAAATATAAAGCCATCACCCATTTTCATCCCTTATTGGGGGAACATAAGTGCCCAACCATGTTCAACCATAGTTCCAGGATCTTCCATAATCTTTTAATCACCTCAATTCATAAATCACACATCATGAAGTGAGCTCCTCAGGGATCCACAAGCCTTCAATTACACTTGGAAGAGGAAACCTTGACTCAAGAGACCCTTTATTTGACAATGAATTTATGCCCATGGATCCTACTTATGCACCTATGTTCTTCAACAAAATGTGTCACCAAAAAATTGGATTTATGATCCCTATGATCCACACATCACCATGGTGGAACCCAGTGCCCTAGTGTATTCTAGGCCATCCTTAGCAGGATTTTCCCATATAATTACTCATAAACCAAGCACCTCTAGTTTTTATATAAAACATTCTCATCTCCTTCCCAGAAGTATATTAGAGTACACTTGACGTAATGTATCCTAATTATATTCTTATGTAACATTACCCTCATATTATTTCAATGTGTTTCATGACCTTAATCTGTCTATACTCCTCTAATATTCATGACCGTAAACCTTATCCTTTGATGGTCCAAAATAACAGACCATAAACTGTTAAAAAGAGACACAAAACTGATTAGGTTGAAAACCCATAAATGGAGTCCTACATAAAATCAATTCTTTTCTTTATAAACCCTTTATCTGTAGTGTTCAAGAAAAAATAAGGGCATAAACCAATGTGTCATAAAACTCATATAGTCTAGTTTGTGGCCCTAATAAGTGTCTATTCATGCTCACTAAACCCCTTGGTCATGAATAATGTTATAGAAATGGTTTTTCAATTATCATCAATGTGATAATGTGTTCACTTGGAAGCACCTAAACTTTTAGGGAACTCTATCCCTTCTTGAATATTACACTCCCCATAAATCAAACTTCAAGATTTGAGTGAATCGGATCACTGAAATCATCCATGGCCCATACCAAAGGATACCTAGATTTAGAGGAACCTTTTTTTACTATGCATGTATGCCTATGGATCTTAAATATGTGCCTATGGTAATCAACCAAATTAATCACTCTGTAAAAAGGGGTTTCCAATCCTTATAATCCATGAAATAACTGTGGTGGAACTCAATAAATTAGTGTGTATGGGCCATTCATGACATGATTATACTAGGCCATCCTCATGAACCAGACACTTTGGACCATCATTTATAATCTCCAAAACAAATTTAATCAAGAATATTGACAACATGAATTTTACAACATTTTTCATTGTACCCATTCTCAAAGTAAGAATGTGAAACTATCTTCACAATCCTTTTGATGGCCCAAAACCCATTATTTAAAACTGATAGGTATTGGGATCTTCCTTCACAATTAATGAGGTAAACAACCCAAGGTTTCTAGAACACTTCAATGATATCCCTTTAATCCATACCCAACCTTATCATCTAGAAATTTCATTCTTCAAAAATCATTAAAGGCCCTTCTAAGGGACTGTAGATCATATTATCTTGACCATGTAATCAATGCGTAAGCGATTTAACATACTAAATAAAGGAATATTGTAGAGGCCCAAATCTTGACGTACATGGATATTACATTACTTTTGTGGAATACTTAATAAATAACAAAAACAGACACACAAGGATCGTAATAGTTTAGTGTCTTTGTAAATTTGGAATATAAACTTCTAATCATGTTGAAAGATCTTAAACAACTCCCATAACGATCTTACCCTTTTTGTTTCCTTACCCATAACCTTTCTTTATTTCTTGAGGAAAATAAAACATAAAAAGGGTGAACTCAAATGATCAGTAAGGGAAATCATAGAGAACATAAAGCAATCCATAAACATTTGAAAGCAAAAACTTGAACATGAAATTTAAACATCAAAATCTAGAGCAAAGACATAAATCTTGGAAGTACATAAGGCATATATCATAATGGAACATCAACCATGATAAAATATAATGGGAATAAAACATGTAATTATGGAAACCATTCAGCACATGTTATGATTTCCATAGTATCCAAGTAATTGCTACCAAGACTATCTTAGCGGAAAAAGTCCATTTCTGAACCGAGTTCACTCCTCGTTTTAGTCCTATTTCACTAAATCGGTTTAACCTGCTGTTCCATCCATGTCTATCTCATGAGATATAAATCTTTACACAATTCATTGGAGGGAGATATAGTTCCCACCCATCTCATAAGGAAATCATTCTTACTTGTGCCACAAAATAAACATACAACATTCATAATAACCCAATATATAAAATGGGTTTCATAAACATCATCCCATCATCACATAATCCATATAAAAGAAATGGATATCATTTTCTAATAAAAAAAGTGAAACCATGTAAATCATAGAGACATTGTACATGAAACATACACATATGAATTCATGTCATATTAGATGAAAAATGGTTTTGGTAAAGCACTTGAAATGAAATCTTGATGAAAATATCCTTTCTTCTTGAAAATCATTTTCTTTTCAAAAAATTCCATTAAATTTTAAAAGAAAAGGATTTTGTTGAAAATAGTCATGAAATACTGTAGAGTAAGATTAATGACAATAAGGCACTATGCAACCGTAAATATCTATTCATGCTTTATAAGTTAAAAAACATTCTTCTCATACTTTTTTGGAAAAGTCAAAAAATATCATGTAAAAGAAACATTCCATACATACCATGTAGTAGAAGTCAAAATGGGTAAAAAGGACTTTAAACATACATGAAACCATTTTTAGAAAATAGGGACATGGATGATAAATATAACATCAGTGAATACTTACGAATAAACAATCTTGGATAAGAGTGAGATTGGAATAATTATCCTTTACCTTAGGTCTGATATGCTTCGTATGGATCCTAACCTCCTCTTTCACAAAGTGCCTTCTTTAAACATTCTCTTATGGCACTAGAGTTGGTATTTTGAGAAGACCAGTACCTATAGAAGGTTTATAATGAAGTGTGGAAGTAAAATGGGAAGATATTGGCTGAGCTTCAATGATCCAAACTGTGTGAGGAGAAGAGGGAGGAGATGCCCTTTTATAAGGGAGGAGAGGGGCGCCTTTAGAAATATAAGAAAATATTAATTTATATTAAATCCCAACCCCATATAAAAACATCCAAAATGACTCAAATATGAAAATTAGATGTGATAGGGTTGTAATCTCATCAACTAATAAAATTTATACATGTTAGGAATTTATTTTAAACATTCTAAACTTAATTTATCCTTATTTAATCAATTTAATTTTATTTGTTGTAATAACATTATAAATTTTAAATTATTATAAATAATTATATATTTGTTGTGAATTTTCCATAATTGGATAATTTATAACATTTTAGACCATATAAATTTAAATTTATAATTTTTAAATATTTTTTTGATTTTTTAACAATTTTATAATATGTTATTTTTATAAAATAAAAATAGTGTCAATTTTGAGAGTATTCATTTATTTGAATTTAAATAAAACATATACAGAATATATGTTCGAACTAAAAGATTTAATAGATTAATAACATGTCATATTAGTCTAGAAAAGTAGTGGAGCACATTAAATAGTTTATATAATATTTATTTTAATATTTTTAAAACCATTTATTTGATATTTCTCTTAATAAAATAATTTCTACATCACTATTATATCACTTTTAATGATAATTATTTAATCCCTAAAAATTATAATTAAATTCATATGATGTATGAAATTTTATTATATTTCTATATATACTATTCATTTTCTAGGTTTCATGCAGTTTATCAATAAATTAAAATTAATATACTTATAAGATTTAAGAGAGTGACATGTTGTCACTTTCTTTGGTTTTAATAATAATTATATTATTTCACGGTCAAAATTCCATGAAATGAATCTAGTCCTACCCTTAGGTGATATGGGTCGAATTTTATTCATTCAATTGGATTTTTCCTACTGTTAGGGTAATTTTATAATATTATTTTTACCCTTAATTACCCGATTTACCTTTAACTGTAGTAAATAAAAAATTACCGAAGTTACTATTCATAATATAAAAAAAAGTAACCTATTAATATAATTTGGACCCACTGAATCCAAATATGGAAACCATTTTTCAAAATTCAAAACACAAAAGTTGCAGAAATTAAAATAAAATTAATCTCGTTGTCGAAAGAAAACGGGTTTTTGTTTAAAACATTACAAAAGATTGAATTGAGTTAACCTATGAATTCAAGGTAAAATCAATGATAATGACATACATTATATTAAATGGTAAAAATATATTATAATTATACTTTAAAAGAATTCAATATTATAATTTAACCACATAATTTATTACGATGAAAACAGTTGTTTTTAGTTAAAATATAGCGTGTTTTTACTATTCATCAAAAATTGAATGTTTTCAGAAAAATATCAAAATTCAACCCTAGGATAATTTAGATATTCCGAATCCAAAAATTTAGTCCATTTTGATAAATAAAATTTAAAAATTTTCAAAATGTGGTTATTACTATTCATAACGGCTAGTTTTAATAATATTTTAATAGCATATCGTTGTTTAGTGAAACTCGGTATTGCGTACAACGCAAGCTATCGAGAAAGGCTGCAATTGAGTGTAAAGTAAGCTAAGCTAGTGTTGTGTGTAGTGAAATATACCTTTTATGATTTATATAACATAAAAAGAAAATATTTCTCATATAATTCTCAGGTGTTACATTCTACCCCCCTTAAAATGAATTTTGCCCTCGAAATTCGTCACTTCATTACAAACAGATGAGGATACCTCTCCATCATCATATCCTGAAGTTCCCATGTAGCTTATTCTAATTGGTGGTTCCTCCATAAAACATTCACCAAGCGAGTGGTCTTGTTCCGTAGGACATTTTTGCTACGATCCAAAATCTCTATCGGCTGTTCTTCATAAGAAAGATCTTTCTCCAGCGGTACAACTTCTGAGCTGAGTACATTTGAAGGATCATGTATGTACTTTATCAGGAAAGATACATGGAACACCTCGTGAACTTGAGAGAGATTCAGTGGAAGCGCCAATCGGTAAGCTACCTTCCCAACACGATCCAGAATTTCAAAAAGACTGATATACCTAGGGCTCAGCTTTCCCTTCTTTCCAAATATCATTACTCTCTTCAAAGGAGATATTCGTAAGAACACTTTATCACCCAATTCAAACACTAGGTCTTTTATTCGGTGGTTGGCATAACTTTTTTGTTGACTCTGAGCAGTTCTAATGTGTTGTTGAATAGATCTGACCTTTTCCGCCATCTCATCAACAAGATCAGGTCCTAATAGCTTTCTTTCCCCAACATCATTCCAGCAAGTTGGAGTCCTGCATTTCATTCCATAGAGAGCTTCATAAGGATCTGTCTGAATAATGGAGTGAAAGCTATTATTATATGAAAATTCCACCAAAGGTAGGTGTTGATCCCAACCACCTTTGAAATCCATAGAGAAAGATCTCAACGTATATTTTAGAGTTTGAATTGTCATCTCAGACTGACCGTCCATCTGAGGATGATAAGCAGTGATGAAACTCAACTCTGTATCTAGAGTATGCTGAAGACTTTGCCAGAACATTGAGGTAAACCTCGGATCCTGATCAGATATAATAGAAAGTGGTACTCTATTAAATCTTACCACTTCCTTTACATATATCCTAGGAAGCTGATCCAGAGAGAAATCCTCTCTAATAGCAATGAAGTGTGCAGAATTTGTAAGACGATCAACTATGACCTAGATAGAATTATTTCTTTTGGATGTATTAGGAAGTCCAGTGACAAAGTCCATAGTGATGTTTTCCCATTTCCATTCAGGTATGGGTAATGGTTGTAACATCCCCTTAGACTTCTGTCTCTCAGCGTTAACATGCTAACAAACCAAGCATCGAGAGACATATTCAGCAACATCTCATTTCATGCCATCCCACTAGAAGTACTCTTTTAGGTCCCTATACATCTTCGTGCTTCCAGGATGAATAGATAATGAAGAACTATGAGCCTCATCCAGCAACTCCTTCTTTAATTCGGGGATGGGAGGAACACAAACCCGATTCTTGAACGTTATTATCCCATCACAATAAAGGTTGAATTCAGGAATATTTCTCACCTTATTTTGTAATTATACAACTTCTTTACGTGCCTCTTTAATCTTCACATGTATAGATGGTTGAACATTCATTTGAGAATGATACGATTTTTCCCCTTTCATTATAATTCCAAGATCCAACCATTGTAAATCCATAAATATTGGATCTTTTGTGATCCTCATAATGGATAAGCTAGCATGGTCTTGTCGATATAATGCATCTTCCACCTTGTTCGATTTCCCAGGGTGGTAATGAATTGAGTAGTCGTAATCTTTAATCATCTCCAATCATTTTCTTTGGCACATATTCAGCTCCTTTTTTGTGAAAATATACTTTATACTTTTATGATCAGTATAAATGTCACACCTTTCTCCATAAAGATAATTCCACCAAATCTTTAATTCAATGATTACCGCAGCTAACTCCAAATCATGAGTTGGGTAATTTTTCTTATTGATTTTCAACTTTCGTGCGGCATAAGCTATCACCATATCGCTTTTCATGAGAACACACCCCAATCCCTTCTTGGATGCATCATTGTATCTCACAAACCTTTCTCCACTACAAGGAAGTGTGAGCACAGGTTCACTGGATAACCTTCTTTTCAACTCCTTGAAATTCTCTTCACATTCTTCCGTCCACACGAACGTAACTCCTTTTCGAGTCAACCAGGTGAGTGGATTAGATAATCTTGAAAAATCGTTGATAGAACGTCGATAATATCCAGCCAAACCAAGAAATCTTCGGATCTCGGTTACTGTTGTTTCTCTCGACCATCTTTTGATAACCTCTATTTTTGCTGGATCCATAGATATCCCCTCTTTTGAGATTATGTGACCCAAAAATGCAACTTTTTGAAGCCAAAATTCACACTTGGTAAATTTGGCATAAATCTTCTCCTTTCTCAGGGTCTTCAATATAATTCTCAAGTGATCTTCATGTTCTTCCTAGCTCTTTGAATAGACAAGAATATCATCTATAAAGACTACCACAAACGGATCCAGATAGTATCTAAAGACTCTATTCATCAGATCCATGAAGATAGTAGGGGCATTAGTAAGACCAAATGGAATCACTATAAATTCGTAGTGTCCATACCTAGAACAGAAATCCATCTTTGGTATATCCTCCCTTTTGAACCTTAATTGATGATACCCTGAATGAAGATCAATCATGGAAAATTATTGAGCTCTGCGTAGTTTGTCAAATAAGTCATCAATGTGCGGGAGAGGATATTTGTTCTTGATAGTGATCTTGTTAAGTTCTCGATAATCAATGCAGAGTCTCATTGATCCATCTTTCTTCTTAACAAACAGAATTGGTGCTCCCCAAGGTGACACACTAGGGAGTATGAATCCTTTATCAAGATTCTCTTGGAGTTTCTTCTTCAATTCCTACAACTCAATTGGGTCCATTCTTTAAGGTGTCTTTGAAATAGGCAAAGAACCAGGTATGAGTTCTATTGAAAACTCTACATCATGATTTGGTGGAAGACCTGACAATTCCTCCTGAAAGAAATCGTCAAACTCCCGTACAATGGGCATATTCATAATCATGAGTTTCTCTCCAACCATTTGAGATAAATAACCCTCATTTAGTGGAAACAATAACCATAAGATGGAATAAATGTACACTGGAAGGTTCTGTTCATCCTTGCATCGATAGACAATCATAGATTGATCTGGAATATGAAATGTGACTTTCCTTCTTTGGAAATTGATATGAGCTCTATATAAAGAAAGCCAATCCATGCCAATAATCACATCAAATTCTACTATTGGAAGGATCGCACGATTTTCAGGAAGAACTTTCCCACAAACATCAATCAGAGAAGAATTATAAACTTTTGATGTGATTTTTGTGCCATTAGGGGTTGTCACAGCTAACACAACATCTAATTGTTGAGGTAATATGGAGATACCCTTAAGAAATTCTTCAGAAATAAAAGATTGGGTGGATCCAGAATCAAATAAAACATTTTCTGCTTTATAGTGGATGGTAAGTGTACCTTTCACCACTTCTTTATCGTACTCCACATCACTGATAGAAATTTATTGTGAATTTCCTTTATCTTTAGCCTTAAGAGTTTGTCAATGTCGATCATCATCAACAACCCTTGGATTAGGGAATTGATTGGCATAATGCCCCATCTCCTTGCACATGACACATTGAATTGTAGTTGGTTCATTCTGTGTAGCCCTTGCTTTATTTGCATCATTAGACATCTTTTTCCCATTATTTCGGCATTCAATTGCCCGATGAACTTCTTTTCCACACTTATAACATTTTCTTGTACCCTTAAGACAACTTCCTCCACGTTTCTTTCCACACTTTGAGTATAAGGGGAAACTCATCTTCTTTTCTGTGTGGTGTTTAGATTTTCCTTATAATTCCATTTTCCTCTTCTTATAAAACCCATATGACTTATGGGTTACACCAATCTCCATCTCAACCTTGAGAGCACATTAAACGATTTCCTCGTAACTATTGAAGTCCCTTATGGATAATGCCCTTCGAAGACTTGGTTTTAAGCCACTAAAGAATCGGTCGATCTTATTCTCAAGTTGGATAATAATACCAAAAGCGTACCTTGCATGTCTTGTAAAATTTTCTTCATATGTACCAAGAGATTCATTATCCTTTTTCTTCAATTCAAGAAACTCCTTCTCTATCTTTGTTCGAATAATACGAGGGAATTACTTTCTGAAAAGTAAGTTCTTTAACTCATCACATTCCATGTATTCAATTTCATCCCTTTGCCTTGTATTCTTGATAATATTCCACCATTGATCAGCATCTCCTTCCAAACGATACACTGCTAAGATGAATTTATCATGTTCAGAACATTGAAGAACTGAAAATATCATTTCAGTGGTACTGATCCATTGTTCAGCCACTAATGGATCAGAAGACCCGCTGAATGAAGGTGGATGGTGCCTCACCAAGGATTCAACAGAATGTTGCTCCTTCCTTTGCTTGTTTGGAAGTCCTGCATGATTCATAGCTTGAGAAAGTTATGTGAGCATGGCTACAAGATTTTTCATTCCATCTCCCAAAACATTTTGTTGCTCAGGGGGACAATCATTGCATTGCTCGTCGCATTCCGAATTAACACGGTTCCTTTGGGTTCCATCCATTGACTAAGACCATGAATAATAGTGTGAGAAACACTAATTATAATTGGAAACCCACATAATCAAGCATAAAATTTCACACTTAAGGTCTTATCATAGGTTGTTCATGGCCATTTCTAAAACACTAAGATTGTGTTCTATGCTTAGACTTATCTTTAGGGTTCTTACTAAGGCTTCCACATCCTATTTTCCAAAGGTTGGCTATACCTTTGCTCTGATACCAAATGTGATGACCCATACTTTACATGCATGGTTACTACATCAAAATTGAAGTACAATTATTGCAACATATAACAAAACCATGAAAGGACCATATAGGTATAGTGTCTTTAGAAACTGGGAAACATAAACAACTGGTTCATAAAGCATCTACACTATCTCCCATTTATTTCATCATATCTAGAGTCCCTTTTGGCATATCCTACCTAATAACCTTCTTCCTGACCTGGGGAACGAAAACATACAATAGGGTGAGCTCAAATTCTCAGTAAGGTTAAACAAAATAAATATCAATCACATCATACTCATATGAACATAAAATTTTGGAAATATTAACCTGTAAAAGAGATCATAATTTCATAACATGGGATAAATCATAGTAATGAAATGTAATCCGAATAATGATAACCTAAACATGAAACTTTGTGGCATACACAAATAATCATATAGAGTCATTTCTTAGTAGTCAAGACTCATATCCAAGACTATCTTAGCTGACAAAGTCCATTTCTGAACCGAGTTCACTCCTTGTTTCAGTCCTGTTTCACTAAACCGATTTAACCTTCCGTTCCAACCATGTCTATCTCATGAGATATAAATCATTACCCAATGAATTGGAGGGAGATATAGGTCCCACCCATCTCATAATGAAATCATTCTTACTTGTGCCACAAAATAAACATACATCATTCATAATAACCCAATAAATAAAATGTGTTTCATAAACATCATCCCATCATCACATAATCCATATAAAAGAAATGGATATCAATTCTTAATAAGATAAGTGAAACCATGTAAATCATAGAGAAATTATACTTGAAACATACACATATGAAATCATGTCATATTAGATGAAAAATGGTTTTGATAAAGCACTTGAAATGAATTCTTGAGGAAAATATCCTTTCTTCTTGAAAATCATTTTCTATTCAAAAAATGCAATTCAATTTTAAAAGAAAAGGATTTTGTTGAAAATAGTCATGAAATATTGTAGAGTAAGCTTCATGACAATAAGGTGTTATGAATGCATAAAAATATGTTCATGTTGTATATGTTAAAAAACATTTTTCTCGTACTTTTTTCAGAAAAGTCAAAAAGTACCATGTAAAAGAAAGATTCCATACATACCATGTAGTAAAAGTCAAAAATGGGTAAAAAGGACTTTAAATATACATGAAATCATTTTTAGAAAATAGGGACGTGGATGATAAATATAACCCCAGTGAATACTTATGAATAAACAATCTCGGATAAGATCTAGATTGGAATTATTATCCTTACCTTAGGTCTGATATGCTTCGTATGGATCTGAACCTCCTCTTTCTCGAAGTGCATTCTTTAAACATTATCTTAGGGCACTAGAGTCTATCTTTTGAGAAGACCAGTACCTCTAGTAGGTTTATAAGGAAGTGGGGAAGTAAAATGGGCAGATATTGGGTATGATTCAAGCCTCTAAATTGTGTGAGGAGAAGAGGGAGGAGATGCCCTTTTATAAGGGAGGAGAGGGGAACCTTTGGAAATATAAGAAAATATTAATTTATATTAAATACCAACCCCACTTAAAAACTTACAAAATGACTCAAATCCGAAAATTAGATGCGATAGGGTTGTAATCTCATCAACCAATAAAATTTAGACATCTTAGGAATTTATTTTAATCATTATCAACCTGATTTATCCTTATTTAATCAATTTAATTTTATTTGTGATAATAACATTATATATTTTAAATTATTATAAATAATTACTTATTTGTTGTGAATTGTCCATAATTGGATAATTTATAACATTTTAGACCACATAAATTTAACTTTTTAATTTTTAAATATTTTTGTGATTTTTAAACAATTTTATAATATTTTATTTTAATAAAATAACAATAGTGTCAATTTTGACAGTATTCATTTATTTGAATATAAATAAAAAATATACAGAAGATATGTTCGAACTAAAATATTTAATAGATTAATAATATGTCATATTTGTCTAGAATATTAGTGGAGAAAATTAAATAGTTCATATAATATTTATTTTAATATTTTTAAAACCATTTTTTGATATTTCTCTTAATAAAATAATTTCAACATCACTATTATATCACCTTTAATGATAATTATTTAATCCCTAAAAATTATAAATAAATTTATATGATGTAGATAATTATATTATATTTTGAGAGACTATTCATGTTCGAGGTTTCATGAATTTTATCACTAAATTAAAATTAATATACTTATAAGATTTAAGATTGTGACATGTTGTCACTTTCTTTGGTTTTAATAATAATTATATTATTTCATTGTCAAAATTCCATGAAATGAATATAATACGACCCTTAGGTGATATGGGTCGACTTTTATTCATCCAATAGGATTTTTCCAAGTGTTAGGGTAATCTTATAATCTTATTTTTACCCTTAATTACACGATTTACCTTTAACTGTAGTAAATAAAAAATTACCGTAGTTACTATTCATAATATAAAAAATATAAAAGTAACCTATTAACAAAATTTGGACCCACTGAATCCAAATATGGAGTCCATTTTTCAAAATTCAAAACACAAAAGTTGCAGAAATTAAATTAAAATTAATCCCATGTCGAAAGAAAATGGGTTTTTGTTTAAAACATTGCAAAAGATTGAATTGATTTAACCTACGAATTCAAGGTAAAATCAATGATAATGACATATATTATATTAAATGGTAAAAATATATTCTTTTTATACTTTAAAACAATTCAATATTATAATTTAACTACATAAGTTATTATGATGAAAAAAGTTGTTTTTATTTAAAATATAGGGTGTTTTTACTATTCATCAAAAATTGAAATTTTTCAGAAAAATACCAAAATTTCACCCTAGAATAATTTCGATATTCCAAATCTAAAAATGAAGTCTATTTTAAAGAATAAAATTTACAAAATTTCAAAAAGTGGTTATTACTATTCATAACGGCTAGTTTTAATAATATTTTAATAGTATATCGTTGTTTAGTGAAACTCGGTATTGCGTACAATGCAAGCTATCGAGGACGGCCGCAATTGCATGTAAAGCTATCCAAGCTAGTGTTGTGTGTAGTGAAATATCCCTTTGATGATTTATATAACATAAAAACAAAATATTTCTCATAAAAGTCTTGGGTGTTACACATCTCCTATTTATAGGAAAGGTAATCTGATCCTTGTGCTCCTTGGTATCATCGTATAAGAACGTGACACATCGAGGTGTTATAGGTCGTTCCCGAAAAGTCTTCCCCATCCCATGTTCATCGACTCAAACTTTTCAGTTATGAATTACATCACCCATATTCACACTATATATGTACATCTAACAAACTGTGTATTTTTCCCTTACCCAACATCACACTAATAAATATTCCATGGCCCTTGTAAAAGAGTAAACACAACTCTATTTTAAATTATTACAATACAAAAGGGATTTAACCTACAAACATGAGGTGTATTCTCCTTGATGGAGAGGAGCGCTAATACTCACGATCCTTAGAAACACAACAGAAAAACTAAGTATCCAAGGGTATTTTAGGTTATTCCTTGCATGTCTAAACCATATTCCATGATCGTTGATCAATTCATGGAAGAAATACTTTAAACATAATGGCATCTCAATCTCTATGCTAAAAGACCCTAAACAATAGTAATACAATTTCAGAGTGAAAATACCCTAAACTACATTAATATATTGTCTGAGTTAAAAGACCCTAAATGACAGCCATTGAATGTCTCAGCTAAAATAACCTAAACTATAATGGTATAAGGTCCAAGATAAATGACCCAAAACTACAGGAATAGAAGATATATGATGAAAATACCCTAGACATTAGTGATAGAGTGTCAGATATAAATGACCCTAAACTTCATCAATAGAAGTTCTAATCTTAAAAGTACCTAAACTACAATGATTAAAGGTATGAGCTTAAAGTCCCTAGACTATAGCACAACAATGATTTAGTCTACATGAATTAAAAATAATAATCATGTGAGGCTCACTATATATCCTTATAAAAAAGCATGATGTGCTCACCAAGTCCATTGACCTCAGAAAAAGATAGAGTACTCTCCCACTAGGACATATATTTTACATAATTTTACTTTTTTGAATCAGCTAATCTCAATATATATGGTGAAACTATTTTAGTGAGAATTCACATGTTGTTGGTCATTCATGAGCATTTTCTAAGATAAATCTATTATGATTTGAATATTTAGATCTTGGAATTTAGGTTTACTTAATATTATGAAAATAATGGGTGTCATTTATGATTCATGAAACATCTTATTAGTGACATTTCATGCACATCATGAATATATGAGAACTGGAAAATGGAATATAAATTTATTCATATATATTCATTGATATCATGAAAAATGAATAATCTACATATTTCGAAGTCTCTCCAAGAATTTCATTAGTTAAAAATACATATCAATGATCAAATTACAATTATATTTGATTACATAAGCTTTTCAAGTCATTAGGAGTCTAGTGAGAATAATCAATTTATTGATTAATTAATGATTTTCCCTCTTCTTCAACTTCTACATCAAGAAAAATATAATTAATAATATTTTAGAGTTCCTAAACTCTTTTATGAGAGGTTTCTATCCAGTATTAATAAGTAGAAAGGTAATACATTTAGAGATCCACGATCCACTCATACATCCATATCTACCTGGTCAAGATTTCCATTTGGTCTTGTATCTTAGCTATAAATTGGTGGATCTATTCCAACACCTATGAAGCCTTATTCATCAATTTGGATGATGAAGATCCATTTCCAATAATGTTTATGTCCCTCTCACTAGCTACCAAGTCATTCCACATCAGGATGATTTGTTTTAGGATTTTATATTGTAATGCCCTGACACGAGAAGCCAAAAACCATTGCATTATTTTAATACATTGGCATGATTACAATAAATCACGTCCCAAATGACCAAAAATTTTAGTAGTCTTGGAAAATAGATTAAATACATAAACATTAAATTACAATTTCTAACATAAGACACAACATAAATAATCCTTTGAGAATTCTATTATTCCCCTACCTTAACCCTATAAATCAATCATAATACATTCTTGGAATCCTAGGAAAATGCAACAAAAAAAGCGGTGAGCTTAAATGATCAGTTAGGGTAAATAATTCTCTATAAGCTATAAACATTTAAGGCATGATGCATAAGAAAAAAAGAATCCTTTTAACCATAAACAAGAGCATAATATCAAAAAAAATCAAATATTACCATATAAACATGCATATATATATTCTACTAGTCAAATAATCACATGTAAAAACTAATTTCATAATGAGGGATTGAATAATTCTGGACATAATATCTACTACATCAAGGAATTGTTCCAGGAACATTAATAAATATTATCTCAATGCCTTGTGCCAAAAAACTAGTTTGTCTCATGATACCTATTGATACATCTAGTGGATATTGAGGGCCCCACCCATCAATGATTAAGTCCAATTCATTCTTCAAATGAAAAGAGTGAAACATAATGACGCTGGAGTTTTTTCGTGAAACTCCCGTCAATAATTTCCCCTTAAAAGGTAGAATAAGGGTGACCATGGGGTTATCTCACGAGGAGGTTGCAGGATAAGTTATCAAACTATCACTTTGTTAATTTGTTTTTGTTAATGTTATAATTAGAAATAGGAATTTGAAATTATATAAAAAATGTTAAATAATATAAAATAAAATTCAACTATAAATATATGCTAGTGATTGGAAATCAGAAGCAAAATGGACTGAAGAAAAAAAACAAAATAAGGCAGTGGTGGACAAACATTGATCCTCAGATACACCCTATATCCTTGTTTAATTGAATTATCAGATTATATTTCGCAATGATCACTCAAATAACTCCAAGTGAACACCCATATTAACTATACACCATATATAGACCTCAAATATGGGTGTTTATCCGCTTATGAATGTGATTCGATTACCAAAAGACCTTCGATCAATCAAAACTAATTAAACTTGTTCTCCTCAATGGGGAGACCTCTCCCAAAGATGTTTAAACAACAATACAATTATATTAAATTAATAATTGGATAAATAGTCTAGAGAAAATAAAAGAAAATTAATTCATGAAAGAAAAGATACCTCCATCATTCATGAAAACCTATTCCATGAAAAATATAATTAGAATATATTGAAGTACCAAACTCAAAAGGGAATAATCTTTGGATCTCTGCTGGCCACCACCACTTGGAGTGTATCCCTTCATATGTTGATTTTCATAAATTTAAATCCTATTATCTAGCATATCTCATCCAAAAAATCTCACTCCCTTGGTCCAACCCCCTTGAAATGGCTATCTATGTAAAAGGGATAGGAGCCACGTATTTATAGGGTAAATGGATGAAGAAATATATCTCAATTCCATATGCCCGAAGTGCATGACTTTTATGACCATTAAATGACTGAATTTGTAACTAGTCCCTTCTTGAAAGTTGTTCTATATCGTCTTCCTCATCACTAAACCAAATTTCAGTCCTATTTGGTGTAGTGACTCGGGTTTTTGGCCCTGTCAGACTTTGGAATATTTCGACGAATAATTCCAGAGCTAGGCGCGAAGACGGCGTGCGATTCTGAGGCCCGGTGTGCCCGGAATTAATTTTATAAAAATATTAAGTATTTTTATACTATGCACATGGAGGGGGTGTGATATCTCCTAAACAGTAGCTCAGAACAGAAATCTGATGGCACGGTTGCGTCCGGAAAGTGCCTTTTACCCTAGGCGGGGTGTAAACTTTATGGGCGCGGGCCTGCGGTGACAAACGCCACCAGGGGCGTTTTCGTAAATAAGTGGAAAAGTTAGTGTGCGAGCATCTGCTCGAATAACTTCTGAACGGGGTCTCAGATGGAAAATCTGAGACCGCTGTTGCATTCAGAACGGCGCGTTTACCCTAGGGGTGACCTTACGTTTGTTCGCATCGGGCGTCGGGTCCGAGGCGGGTTTGGTGCCGGCGGGCCGCTGATATAAATATCAGCGCCCCCCCCCCTTTTATCGTTTTTCGCCTTTCTTCGCTGCCACTCCGCCGAATCGAGCAAACGAAGCGCCCACGAGCTCAGAATTCGACGGCGGACGTTCCAGGAGCGCGCAGCGGAAGCTCTGGAGCGCGGATCTGATGCAGAACGTCGGCGTTTCGCCCGCGAGGTAGGCGGTTTTGAGTTTTAACCCCCGATCCCGTTTCTGCTACGTTTTTATTAAAATTGAAGCCGTAGCAGTGTAGATCGGGTCCCGAGGGTCGTGTAGACGCCTCCGGATCGTAAAACGGACCACCTGGGTGCCCCCGACGGTCTGCGGAAGGTCCGTCGGTGCGGCACCGGCGCCGGCGGAGCCCGGCGGCCCGCGGTGGCCCGCGGCGGAGCAGCGGTGGCGCGCGGCGGAGGCCGCCGGCCGGGGCAGGCCAGCCGGACCGGCCGGTCGGGTCCGGTCTGACCTCTTTTCGCACACGGGGGTCTTTAAACCCCCGTATCTTGCACTCCGGGAGTCGAATTCGTGCGCCATTTGCGGCGACGTGACCCTGACGACAAGGCGAACCCTCCGGTATGGGTTCGAGGGTTTAAAGGTTCGGGATCGTGGCCCGGGAGCTAGAAACGTCGTATAAAATAATATTATTTTATTATTTTACGACTTCGGGCCATGGTAACTTCTACCCGGAGCGTCCGATTGACGAGCCGTCAGCGGCGTTGAGACCCTGATGGTACGACGGACTTTTTGAGATGGTTTCAGGGTGTTGGGACTGAAAATGGGGTGCGGGAACCACGAGGCTGGGTTTGGGCGTTTGCGGGGAAACGCAGCTTTTGCACTAGGAGTCCGATTTTGGCAGATGAATAGTCAACCCTGAGTGTTTTTCCGAGAAGATCTCAATGGTGTGATCCGTTCGATGTGTTTCGGAATCCAGGCATGGGCCCCACCCAAGCTGACCTTCGGTGAATAGTACCTTTTTCACCGGGTGTCCATTTTGGACAAGCGAGTAGTCGATTCCGCTTGTTTTTTCATTGGAATCGTTGTGGTGTGATCCACTCGATGGGTTTCAGGATCGTTGTGTGGGCCCCGCGCGAGCTAGCTACGGTGAATAGTGCCTTTTTCACCAGTGCTCCGTTTCGGGCGAGTAAACAGCCTATCCTGTGTGTTTTTCCGCGTGGAACGCGATGGTGGCCTTAGTTTTGGCTTCGGAGGTGCACAGTGTGGCGTTGTGGTGAGTCGCTCGGGTGAGGGACGTTTGGACCAGCAGTGGTTGAGGGTTCTCCCTTGGTTCGTTCCTACGAGGGTTCATGTGGTATCACAACCTTCGTATGGTTTTGTGATCCTCTGGATGGGATGTTTAAACTGTTAGAGTTGTGGTATCCCTCTGGTGGTCCCGGAGTGGATCCTCTAGCATCTTTACCCTAGATCAGGTTCTTGGTATCATTGTGACCGCTTATTTACGGGCGGCAATCCCCTATCTAGTAGGTTAACCCTGTAGGGTTTGTGGCATCATCAGGAATATGATCCCCTACGCAGTGGGTCATGCACAGTAGGTTTGTGGCATCGTCGGGTTTACGATCCCCTACTCAGCATGATGTTTATAGTAGGGTTGCAGTATCGTTGGTTATACGATCCCGTACTCAGCGCTTGGTGTCGGTAGGGTTGCGGTATCGTTGGTTATGTGATCCCCTACTCAGCGCGTGGTTTCGGTAGGGTTGCGACATCGTCAGTTTGATCCACTACATCGCGAGTTATACCAGATAGGGTTCCGGTATCGTCGTGCCCATCTTTATATGGACGATGATCCTCTATCTGAGTGTGAAGCTTCTGTCGAGTGCCGGATCGGGTTGTGGTATCCCCCAGTGGATCATCGGTGTGATCCCCTATCTGTGAGAACTACGTAGGCCAGATCAGGTCGTGGTATCCCCCAGCGGACCCTGGGAGTGATCCCCTATCTGTGAGCTACATCTACCGGAGTGGGTCTTGGTATCCCCTAGCGAACCCTAGTGGTGATCCCCTATCCGAGGAGTTTGGTGGTTATGTTGTTTCAGCAGTGATGTTATCTGACGAGCGTGGTCTCTCGGGTGAGCATCTGAGATGTTTGTTTGGGACACGATGGAGTGTATCTCTCGGATGAGTGTCATCTGGTATGACAGTGTTCGTGGTGTACTCTCCTGGTTGTGGACAGTCTCTGGTGATGAGGTCGGTACCTCTTGTGGCTTTGTGGCGTGAGCTGTGTATATCTGGATTGTTCAAGGTGTATGTATGGGCATACACCTGAGCTGAGCTGAGCTGACTTATTTTGTTTAGCCGAGGATGGTCACGAGATGGAGTTTCTCTCTCGTCTGGGTTTCCTCTGGCTGGGTTGAGCGGACTGTTGTCTTTCAGTTTCTCCCTTGGGTTTTGGTTTTTTGGGGTGCCTACTGAGTATGTTTATACTCACCCCTGCACGGGCTTTTCCCGCATATGTTTGTGCCTTGTGCAGACCACATGCCTTTTGACGGAGTCCCAGGAGGACCCGGAGTAGGCGAAGCTTAGTGAGCGAGTTGACCGGGGTGTTTACCGGACCTCTGTCGAGGGATCTTTCCGGCGGGTGTTTGTGACAGTGTTCCCCTTATTCAGAGCAGGTTGGATGTGCTTTGTAGCTTTCTTTTGGTGGGCCTTGTTTTTCCCTTGTACTTTTTTTGTTGCTCTCTGGTAGTGGGATAGTGTATTCGTGCATTTACTTTCCAGTTTCTATATCTCTGCACTGTTTCATGGAGATGTTTGTGGGTGCGTGTGTATAGGTACCTTAGGATAATGCCTCCCATGTGTGTGATAGCCTACTCGGCGCTGGTCGCTAGCCCCTGGCCTATTGGAGGCGGGCTTGGGGAGTCGCGGATCGAGCCCCGTTTGGTCGGGTTGTGACAGAGTGGTATCAGAGGAGGTTCCACCTTTGGGATCTCAGAGCGTAGCTGGTCTAGATGCGAGCATGGTTTGGGTTTCATAGCGGTAGTGTTTTGATGTTTCGAGTTCGGCTTTCAGGCCAGGGACTCCAGTGTTGGTGCGGCGGCCGACGTATCCATACACCAGGACTCTGATAACCTGCCTTTCGACTCGGGACATTCGTACACTGGTCGTGGGGACATAATGGTACATGCATCATATAGGACTGGGTTTTTGGTTTTTCCTTGTCCCTCTTGAGTCAGCTCTCCAGATATACTCTTTGACTGTGGTGCGTCTTGAATGTATTTCAGGATGCCACCATGACGACAGCCAGCGAGGGTTCCGCAGCAGGATTGTGCTGATGACCCGCCCCCTGTAGTGGCTGTGGAGCAGGGCGCAGGTTCTAAGGTTGCACCTCTAGGTGGTCTGCCAGTTGAGCCACCACCTGTCAAGCAGCTGATTGTGCCGGCGGTGAAGGACGAGGTTGCGCGCAGGCTGAGTGCGCTGCACGAGTTCCAGAGGCAGCGACTTCTGAGGTTCTGGGGTGATCCATACCCCCAGGCAGCTCATGACTGGCTTGAGGCAGTCACCCGAGTTTTCCGCCTAGTAAGGGCACCTCCAGATCAGATGGTGGTCCTAGCGGCGAGCCTTCTACATGGTTCTGCCGGGCGATGGTGGAGTTTGGTGACGCAGTACCATGAGGAGGAGACGCTCACGTGGTCAGAGTTTGAGGGGCTCCTCGGGGAGGAGTTCTATCCGGTGACGCTGAGGTCAGTGCGGATCCAGGAGCTTCTGCAGCTTCGACAAGAGAGCATGACTGTGTCGGAGTACTCAGCGAGGTTTACAGACCTGTCGCGCTACTCCCTGGATATGGTTCAAGACCCATTTTTTAGGGCTCGGACCTTCGAGAAGGGCTTACGCAGGGACATCCGAGCAGGTGTGGTTTCCTTGTGCCTGCCCACCTACGCTGGGGTGCTGGAGCGAGCGCTGGTGGTGGAGAGTTTTCTGGCTGAGAAGTTTCCCCTGTTAGTGCTTGGCACTCGAGAGCTGAGACTTCGTCAGTCGAATCGACATCTAGTAGCCGACGTCAGACTCAAGGGTCTGGACGTGGCCGACGTTTCAGGAGGTGACCCCAGGATGGAGGATCTGAGCCTCAGGGCTCACAGGGCTCGTAGGCCAGTTTTGGTCAGCCGCAGGAGAGGCGGTGTTACGCTTGTGATGGTCGGGGACATCTTGCTAGAGATTGTCCGACCCGATGTGCTGCTGAGAGGGAGTCGGTCGATGGACCGCCTTGGCAGAGGCAGCGTCTCGAGCAAGGAGGTCTGCAGGGCGTCGGACGTGGCGGCAGAGCTGGTGCAGCAGGAGGCGGTGGTAGGCAGTACCAGTTGCCACAACCACCACCCCCAGGTGGTCCACACCAATCTCAGGGAGCTGGTGGTCGAGGGCGAGGACAGCTGCATGCCCTGGAGGCAGTCGACCCCGAGGCACCGCGGATGGATAGAGGTACGCCTTGTGTCTTTTCTACTTACTCCAGTAGTTTGTCAGACACTGATTCGCGATACTCTTTCCTTTTTTTTCTTGCTCGAGTTTTATTCAGGGCGTTGGTAAGACCCTGAGTGGTTGTTTGTTGGTGAGCTCGCTGGTGTGTGAGACCCAGTTGAGAGTCCAGTCGCTTTCCTTGTGCTTAGAGCTTTTCGAGGACGAAAAGTTCTAAGGGGGGGAGGATGTAGCGACTCAGGTTTTTGTCCCTGTCAGACTTTGGAATATTTCCACGAATAATTCCAGAGCTAGGCGGGAATACGGCGTGCGATTCCGAGGCTTGGTGTGCCCGAAATTAATTTTATAAAAATATTAAGTATTTTTATACTATGCACGTGGAGGGGGTGTGATATCTCCTAAACAGTAGCTCAGAACAGAAATCTGATGGCACGGTTGCGTCCGGAATGTGCCTTTTACCCTAGGCGGGGTGTAAAATTTGCGGGCGCGGGCCTGCGGTGAGAAACACCACTAGGGGCATTTTCGTAAATAAGTGGCAAAGTTATTGTGCGAGCGTCGGCTCGAATAACTTCTGAACGGAGTCTCGGATGGAAAATATGAGACTGCCGTTGCGTTCAGAACGGCGCGTTTACCCTAGGGGTGACCTTACGTTTGTTCGCATCGGGCGTCAGGTCCGAGGCGGGTTTGGCGCCGGCGGGCCGCTGATATAAATATCAGCGCCCCCCTCCCCCCCCTTTATCGTTCTTCTCCGTTCTTCACCGTTTTTCGCCGTTCTTCGCCGCCACTCCGCCGAATCGAGGAAACGAAGCGCCCACGAGCTCAGAATTCGACGGTGGACGTTCCAGGAGCACGCATCGGAAGCTCTGGAGCGCGGATATGAGGTAGAACGTCGGCGTTTCGCCCGCGAGGTAGGCGGTTTTGAGTTTTAACCCCCGATCTCATTTTTGCTGCGTTGTTATGCAAATTGAAGCCGTAACAGTGTAGTTTGGGTCCCGAGGGTCGTGTAGATGCCTCCGGATCGTAAAACGGACCACCGGGGTGCCCCTGGCGGTCCGCGGAAGGTCCGCTGGCGCGACACCGGCGTGGCGGCGCGCGGCGGAGGCCGCCGGCCGGGGCGGGCCGGCGGTGGCGGCCGGTCCAGGGCTGGCCGGACCGGCCGGTCCGACCACTTTTCGCACACGGGGGTCTTTAAACCCCCGTATCTTGCACTCTGGGAGTCGGATTCGCATGCCGTTTGCGGCGACGTGACCCTGACGACGTGGCGAACCCTCCGGTATGGTTTCGAGGGTTTTAAGGTTCGGGATCGTGGCCCGAGAGCTAGAAACATCGTATAAAATAATATTATTTTATTATTTTACGACTTCGGGTCGTGGTAACTTCTACCCGGAGCGTCCGATTGAGGAGCCGTTAGCGGTGTTGAGTCCCTGATGGTATGATGGACTTTTTGAGATGGTTTCCGGGTGTTGGGACTGAAAACGGGGTGTGGGCCCCATGAGGCCGGGTTTGGGCGTTTGCGGGGAAATGCAGCTTTTGCACCAGGAGTCCGATTTTGGCGGATGAATAGTCGATCCTCAGTGTTTTTCCGATAGGATCGCAATGGTGCGATCCGTTCGATGAGTTTCGGAATCCAGGTGTGGGCCCCACCAGAGCTGACCTTTGGTGAATAGAACCTTTTTCACCAGGTGTCCGTTTTGGACGAGCGAGTAGTCGATTCCGATTGTTTTTCCGAGGGGATCGCCATGGTGTGATCCGCTCGATGGGTTTCGGGATTGTTGTGTGGACCCCGCGTGAGCTAGCTACGGTGAATAGTGCCTTTTTCACCGGTGCTCCGTTTTGGGTGAGTAAACAGCCTATCCTGTGTGTTTTTCCGCGTGGAATGCGATGGTGGCCTCGGTTTTGGCTTCGGAGGTGTGCAGTGTGGCGTTGTGGCGAGTCGCTCGGGTGAGCGACGTTTGGACCAGCAGTGGTTGAGGGTTCTCCCTTGGTTCGTTCCTACGAGGGTTCATGTGGTATCACAACCTTCGTATGGGTTTGTGATCCTCTTGATGGTATGTTTAAACTGTTAGAGTTGTGGTATCCCTCCGGTGGGCCCGGAGTGGATCCTCTAGCATCTTTACCCTAGATCGGGTTCTTGGTATCGCTATGACCGCTTATTTTTGGGCGGCGATCCCTTATATAACAGGTTAACCCCTTAGGGTTTGTGGCATCATCAGGAATATGATCCCCTACGTAGTGGGTCGTGCACAGTAGGGTTGTGGCATTGTCGGTTTTACGATCCCCTACTCAGCATGATGTTTATAGTAGGGTTGAGGTATCGTTGGTTATACGATCCCCTACTCAGCGCTCGGTGTCGGTAGGGTTGCGGTATCGTTGGTTATGTGATCCTCTACTCAGCGCGTGGTTTTGGTAGGGTTGCGGCATCGTCGGTTCGATCCCCTACATCGCGAGTTATACCAGATAGGGTTCCAGTATTTTCGTGCTCATCTTTATATGGATGATGATCCTCTATCTGAGTGTGAAGCTTCTGTCAAGTGCCAGATCGGGTTGTGGTATCCCCCAGTGGATCCTGGGTGTGATCCCCTATCTGTGAGAACTACGTAGGCCAGATCGGGTCGTGGTATCCCCCAGCGGACCCTGGGAGTGATCCCCTATTTGTGAGCTACATCTATCGGAGTGGGTCTTGGTATCCCCTAGCGAACCCTAGCGGTGATCCCCTATCCGAGGAGTTTGGTGGTTATGTTGTTTCAGTAGTGATATTATCCGATGAGCGTGGTCTCTCGGGTGAGCATCTGAGATGTTTGTTTGGGACCCGGTGGAGTGTATCTCTCGGATGAGTGTCATCTGGTATGACAGTGTCCGTGGTGTACTCTCTTGGTTGTGGACAGTTGTTGGTGATGAGGTCGGTACCTCTTGTGTCTTTGTGGCCTGAGCTGTGTATATATGGATTGTTCAAGGTGTATGTATGGGCATACACCTGAGCTGACTTGTTGTGTTTAGCCGAGGATGGTCACGAGATGGAGTTTCTCTCTCGTCTGGGTTCCCTCCGGCTGGGTTGAGCGGACTGTTTTCTTTCAGTTGCTCCCTTGGGTTTTCGGTTTTTGGGGTGCCTACTGAGTATGTTTATACTCACCCCTGCACGGGCTTTGCCCACACATGTTTGTGTCTTGTGCAGACCACATGCCTTTTGACGGAGTCCCAGGAGGACCCGGAGTAGGCGGAGCTTAGTGAGCGAGTTGACCAGGGTGTTTACCGGAGCTGTGCCGAGGGAGCTTTCTGGCGGGTGTTTGTGGCAGCGTTCCCCTTCTTCAGAGCAGGTTGGACGCGCTTTGTAGTTTTCTTTTGGTGGGCCCTATTTTTCCCTTGTACTTTTCCTGTTTCTCTCTGGTTGTGGGATAGTGTATGCATGCATTTACTTTCCAGTTTCTATATCTCTGCACTATTGCATGGAGATATTTGTGGGTGCGTGTGTACAGGTACCTTTGGCTAATACCTCCCATGTGTGTGATTTCCTACTCGGCGCTGGTTGCCAGCCCCTGGCCTATTAGAGGCGGGCTTGGGGAGTCGCGGCTCGAGCCCCGTTGGGTCAGGTCGTGACATTTGGCAACATATGAAGGTGTTATGGCTGTTTTAGTGTGGAACATTTAATCTGTCCAGGTGACTCTTCGTCTTCCCCAACTCCAACATCCAATGACATTAAGACCATTAATACAGTGGACTCATAAGTGTCATCCTTAATTAATGATGTTCATAAATTCCAATTCTAGGTTCGTGGTGAATTTAAGCTCCATAGAACTGGTAACGTTGTAGATACAAGCTCAGCTTTAAAACATTCCAAATCTGCATACAGTTTACAAGGTTCAGATTGTGAACTGATTTTGGGCATCCAAATGATTGATTGAGCTTGGCCTTCAGAAGGATGTAATTTGTCCCATAATGTAAATAAACCTATAAAGTTGTTTTAGTGGGGAAAATAATATAGCCAAAATACAGAAGACAAATAAAACAGTTAAACACCAAAATAAATCCATTTTTTCATTTATGCTCAAAATACAACTAAAACATAAAAATGTGACAATTTCCCATAAACTAACACTATGGTGGGTATTAGAAAATTAATATATAGTATATAATATTTTAAAATTCAAACTTCATCTCTCCCCGACACGTAATCATTTCACTCCTGGGCAATCATTATATATTCAAATCAAAATTCTCACAAAAATCAAAAATGAGAAAACATCAATGATCTCTTGAAAAATGAAATTCCATCATGTCACCTCATTGAAAAAAAATTTCCCAATAATTTTCATTCCTCACATTTAAATTTGTTCAGCCTCATAAATCCATCCATGGCCCAATCAAAACCTACCTCTCCTTGAAATTTTGTCGCTCTTCCCTCAAGAGATATTAAATCTGTTGTTATGCTCATACTTGGAATGTGTATGTATCACCATAGGCTTGTGAAAATTCTCATCTCTCCACAGTGAAAAACATGAAAATTAATTCAATCGTGAAGACTTTTTCTAGGTGAATTCTGTGGCTTAGGGTTGGTGGGAACATGATTGAAAAATTAAGGTTAGAAAGAGGAGGTTAGACTCTTAAGCGCAATACATGAATAATCAAGTGAAAACATAGGATGAATCTCAATCAATCCCCTTAACTGTAACTCCCTGACCGTAGTTTCCTAGAGTCGATGCATTATTACGTATCATTGGCATGATCACAAAAGATCAAGTCTCAAAAGACCAATTAGTTTAGTATCCTTGGAATCACTAGATACATTCATAAATGTTACACAACATAATAAAGTGAAAAGGTACAATAATCTAGTCTCTATGGTCCACACTCATATCCCCTTCAAACTATCCCTACAAGTCAGTCATAAAATATTTCTTCACATCCTGGGAAAAATAAAACATAGAAAGGGGTGAGCTCAGATTCTCAGTAAGGATAACAATATAGCAGAAACTTTCATAAATAAGCATAAAATTTAAGGCAATGTATAACTAAAACAAAAGATTTTTAAACATGAACTTCCGCATAATATGGAAAAAATAAAATGAAATAATACCATTTACTTGTTCACATAGATAATCTACTAGTCGAATAATCATATGCAATATCAATAACCACTTTCATAATGATGGAATGCATAATGCCAGACTATCATAACCACTTAGCCAAGGACTCGTGCCAAGACTACAAATAAGATTTTTTCAAGGACTCATTCCAAGACATTGTTTTGTCTCAATAGACCTACTGATGCATCTAGGAGCTATAGCGAGCTCCACCCTTCACTTAATAAGTCTAATTCATTCCTCATATGAACAGGTTTAAACATAACATAAACATTCGTATTAAAACTAGCATAAGAAATGTAAATACTTTCTCCACAAACAATGAATGGTATAAAAATAAAACAACCATAGTCAAACATATCACAAAGACTTCAATACAATATGGATGTTTTTTATAATAATAAATCAACTTAAAATATTCTTAAAATCCATCATAGGATGTTGACATAGATGAAATAAAAACTATTTGAGAGAGATATCCACTTTTTTGAAATTATTTAAAAGTCACATAATAATAAAATAAAACATTTACTTTGAAAATATTCATATAAGAATTTAAGTGAAGCTTCAAATATTTTACAATTGTGGAAAATAGTTTCACCCGCCGTATAAGTTAAAAAAAGACATTCTTACCTTAATTTGTCGAAAAGGATAAAAAGGTCCTTATTTGGAAAATGACGTAAATATTCCTTTATAAACTTCTTATAAAAAGTCAGACAAGGGTATAAATGACATTAACCCATAGTCTGTAAAATAGTTAGAATGTTATGAAATACATTTTTAGAAAAGATGGATGTGGATGATAAAGAGGTCCCAGTAGATAATTACGTATAAACGAGATCGGATAATGAAGAGATGGTGAAATAAACACTTACATTGTACTTTTCCTTGATAGAGTGTAGGTTAACCTCATGTATAATAGTTAAATAATTTTTATTAAATTTTACATGAATCATATACATGAATCTTATATCATATATGATCTTTTAATATTTCTTTGTTAATAATATTTTAGTATTATCATTGTTTTGCATGTTAACTGATTCGTTTTCCTTTATATGCATCATTACGTAAGACGTGTTTGTTATGGATAGGTTTTATATTATTCAAATTTAGAATTATATCAAGTCCTTAAACATTACTTTTAATAATCAAATGATAATTAGTCTTGAATGGATATGATGGGGAAATGAATCTCATCGCGTTCGTGGAGACGGTAATCCGTTACATGCACACGAACGCTAATTCCAATTCATTTTTCATTTTAAAAGTAATCAAAACCAAATGATACATAGGTATATTATTGTTCTAGTATAATATAATATCTTATTTGTGTTACTTAAGTTAATTAAAACCATCCTTTATACGTTCCATGTATGGTATGAACGAGTCATATCACTTTGAGGGGGGTGGTAGTCTGCACTTCCTCAAATGAAATTATCGTATATATATAGAACATGAAACAAATAATGGTATTCTATAAAATGGAATTACAGAAGATTATATATAAAATAAATATCATAAATATCATATTTAATTATAGTTCCATCATAATGGCCACCATGAGAGGTGGTAGGAGATAATTGAACAATCATCGTTTCATGAGGCGTTTGGTTGCCATCCACAGAAACGTTATGTTCATCACCCATTAGATGGGGGTGTGAGTAAGTGTATTTAAAATAATTCTCATAAAAATATGCTAGTATATTTAGGATACTGGATATGTTACAAAATAAAACAATATGAAGAGTTTAGGGGTTGGAGAAGTAATATAAAATAAAAGAAGCTAAGAGAATTGGTTGCCTTTAATTTGGGTAACTCCATCTGGTTTGAACCAAAAAGGGCTCTTGAAGTGCCTTATGCCTAAGTTAAGGCTTCTAGGAGGAGGAGAGGGATGTATGGAGCTTAATTTTTAAAATTTTGGATGAGCCAAGAGGCTTGAGAGGTGTTAGGAATTGGTTAGAAGTGGTTCCCTTTTATAAGGGGGAGGAGCGGCACTTTTGAAAAAACGTGAAGTATTATTTTATAATAAAGTCATATTCAGTTAATAATGGATCCAAAGTGGATTATTGAAATTATATGGTGGGGATAGGTAGAAAAAAACTCAACCAATATGTTTTAGGCAAGTTTGGGTCACTATTTTACCATTATCGTTTAGATTAAAATCTTAGTCAAATAATTTGACATTTACCATGACTCTTTGTATTTTTATATTATATGGGTAATAAACGTACTATAAACTTCCAGGAGAACCCCAAGTGGTTCATTAATGACATATCTATCATCATATATGTCCATTGGCCAAACCGTATATTTTTATGAATTTTATATCAATTAATAATATAATATTTGTTTTAAAAACTCCTTTATGTCAATTTTGACACTATTTAATAATTGATTTTTTGTTAAAGTCTTAAAAACATTATTAATTCTAAAAAAATCATTTAATCAATCCTAAAATGTCATATTAACAAATTAAATTCTTGGAATTCAATAAAAGTCTCAAATTATATTTATTTGTGTACTTATATTATCAATTGTTTTAATATTTCACTAATAAGGTAATTACTACATCATCATTGTGTCATAAATATATTATACTATTTAATGTCTAAAAATTATAAATAAAATACCATTATGTAGGGAAACTTATTATCATTCTAATTAATATTTATAATCGAATTTATATTATTTATAATCCTATATTAAAAATGTTTTAGTTATTAAACATTGATTTTAACTCTTTTAACTCTTCATTGAATTAAATAATAATAAATGTCCTAATCAAATCCAAGAGGACCAAAGAGGTTCATATTTTTTTCCTAAGGTCGTTTTTGGTCAAATTATACTTATCTAATAAAATTAGGACAGTGTTATGGTAATCATAATATCATTTTTTCCCTTAATTACCCTATTTACTTTTTTACCGTGGTAAATAAAAGTAAAAAAGTTACTATTCGCCACAATTCATTTTTATCTTATTGTACCACATTTTACTCTTTGATATTAACCGTGTCTCTCAAATTTTTAAAATTCCACTCATAGAAGCAGTAAAATTAAGTTTTATGTGAATTGGAAAATTCTCCTAGGAGATTGGTAAAAGACGGTGAAAAGTTCAATAAAATTTTTATACATCTGATATTTTTATAAACTGACTCCAATGAATTACATTGAACATATATGGTTATTATGTATCTATTTTTACATAAAACTAATTTAAATGCAATAAATAATTATTCAAATAAAAAATCAGTTTTAAACTATAACTCACCCTAAGCTTATTTTGATATTTCGAATTCAATAATGACGTATGTTTTACCAAATTCAAAACATTGAAGTTGAATTTATTAATTTAAAATTAATTCACGCTATCAAAATGAAAAGGCATATTTTTTAGAAAAAATAAATACCAAAACATTTACATTTGTTTATGTCCAATTTCAATGTGAAATTACATACAATGACCATCATTGGATTAAATTTTAAAATTATAATCTATTTATACATCCAAACCATTAAAATTTATAATTTAACAATATAAATTAATTTTATTTAAAAAGTTGTTTTCAGTTAAAATATTGTATTTTCTACTATTCACCCAAATATTAATGTTAATAGAAAAACACCAAAACATTATTAAAACTAAATTTTTATGTCCTAATTCTAATGAAGAATTTTATTTTGTCAAATTGAATATATAAAAGTTTCAAATATTGGATTTAAAAAGGCCTCTCCAATAAAAGGCGTAAAATTGGATTTTTTTAAATACTTCTTTTATCTGAAAAAATTTATTTATTCTTAAATTATTTTTAAGAATCTCGTAATATGGATTCTAAAATTATAAGGATTATTTAAAGTTCAAAATTCAGTTAATAATATTCATAACCTCTTTTGAACAGCTTGTTTGGTAAGTCATGGTGCGCTAGAACTCGGTGTTGCGGGTAGTGCATGTTATTGAATTACATTGAAGAAATAACGTACTATGAAATCTTGGGGTGTTAAATTCTTCCCTCCTTTAATAAATTGTGTCCTTGCAATTTGAATTTATTTTTCAAAAATATAAGTTTGAAAATAGATTGGGAAAACCCACATTGAAAATTAGTTTAATAAAATTTTGTCTTAATAAGAGGAAAATGTAAATGAAAGGGTCACCACCAAATTGTGATCTCGATTAGGAGAACATTGGTAGAAATTAGAGACATATAATTGTAGGAAAAACATAAATATTTATAGGTAGTTATTGAGGCCATCAATCACTAACAAGTATAAAATTGAGGGCCTTAAATTCATCAATCTATGATGATTTAAAATACCATCCGTTCAATATAACATATGGTATTAGGATAACACATTTTTTGTTTTAAGATCCCTTCACAAAAGTATAAGAATTAATTTCTTCAATGAATAAGAGAAGAAGAAATATATATACATGACAATTAGAGTCCCATCCTTTAATTAATTTCTACCACAAACTCATCTCTCACTCTAAAATATAATAGAACATAAAAATAATATTCTATTTATCCTATTCATATAGGGTTCAAGAAAATGAATTTATAAATAATCTTCCAGAATTTTTTCCAAAAACACTAAATTATTCATTCTAAGAAATCACGTGGGCCAGTGGTTGGTGATACACCCTTGTTTCCCTTAGGTTACGGGTTCAAGTCATGCGACCTTGCCGGACGCAACGGGTTGCCGCCCGACCTCCAGGTTGTCCTTTCAGGGAAATCCAAAAATAATCTCAAACTATAATTATCCAAAATACTTCTGTCCAAACTCACAGTACAAATTTTATATGGAAGTTAAAAACAATAAAGATCCTTTTTTCCGCGTAATAACATGTGAACACCTTCATCATGTATTCTTTTAAAACACTGCAACATCCTGAATTACCATAAAACATTATTGATTACATCCATGATCCATTATTCCATATATAATTCTAGATACACTCCTTATATCCAAAAATATTGTAATCTTTAACAATGATGGAATATACAAATCATTAATCAAGTTCAAGGTAGTCACTAATATCCAATATAATTTATCCAAATCAATCATGAATTATTCCAAAATCACTACCTCTGTATCAGAACCATATTACGGTTTATCTTTCTCTCAAGCATATATTTTCCAAAAATTTAACCTGCTATTGAGTCATATTTCTTGGTTCCACACATTCTCATGTCCTTAATGAAATAGTACTGTAGTACAATCCTTATATACTCCATAATTATTATAACTAGTACATTGTTGATACAACACTCAAATGACATAAGTATCTAATAGAAACATAAGAACTATAATCATTCCTCCTCATCTGTGGTAGTATCATAACGCTATTATAATCCCATAACATCATTTGGGGCATACTCTGATGATTTGGAAATTGGTTCGCATAGAGTCCAAACTCCTTGCAGATGAAGTATTAAACATTTGAAACCTTTTTCTTACACTTGCAGTCACGTACATAGTGTACTTTTTCTCCACACTTAGAACAAACTCCCATTCCTTTTAGGAAAGTTCCAGATTTTTTCTTCCCATAGTTATCACATATGGTAAAATGCTTCTTTTCCCTCTTCCCTTTATCCATCATTCTCTCTTCCATCCTTTGCTTCTCTTGCTTCCCTTCAAAGCCATAGGACTCGGATAATTATTTACTTTTCTTATTAACAGATGATATTATTTCTTTATATTTTGAGAATACATAAGAGACTATTTCCCTTATAAATGTTAGATTAATACCGTGAAAGATATGATCCTTCTTACTCTATGGATCATATGTATTGATGGAGTTCACATTCTTTCTATTGGGCACCATTTCTATACAATAGCATAAAATAGGTGATTTTATGAATTGAAATGAATAATTACAAACTTGTAAAATACCTAACATAAATTGAATAGTTTATGGATATAATATATAATCATAATGATGTTTTCATTGAGTAAGTATATAATCATAAACCCTTCATAATTATTTTTAATGAAAATGAAAATTATCCTAAGCATTTCCCCCAGGAGTGTCGTAACCAAGAGTGCATCAAGTCCCATTGTCATGAACCAGTTCCCATTCGAGTCTAGATCAAAGTGGTGTTTTCAAGTTTTACCCCTAGGTACATCTGTACCAGAGCCACCTCTACCCGCTCGTATCAAGACATGGATTTATTGCTTGGAAAACTCACAAAATCTCTACAATACCAAAATTCTAGGAAGTTCTTCTATAATAATCCTCAATTTTTATCTTAGGGCTATGTGCTCTAATCAGAGTTTATATAAATCTAGCTTCCAAGGTTTTTACTAAACTTCCTCTGATACCAACTGTAACGCCCCGACCCTAGTTACCTAGAGTCGGTGCATTATAACATATCATTGGGATGATAAAAAAAGGTAAAGTATCAAAATACTAATTTGTTTAGTAGCCTTGAATCACTAGATACATTCATAAATGTTACATTACATCATAAAGTAAAAAACTACAATAATATAGTCTCCATAGACCACACTCATATCCCCTTCAGACTATCCCAGTAGGTCGGTCATAAAAAATTTCTTTACATCCTGGGAAAAATAAATCATAGAAATGGGTGAACTCAGATGCTCGGTAAGGATAACAATATAGTGGAAACATTAATAAATAATCATAAACATTTAAGGCAACGTATAACTAAAACAAAAGCCATTTAAACTTGAACTTCTGCATAATATGGAAAAAATAAAATGAAATAATTCAATTTACTTGTTCACATTGATATTCTACTGGTCGAATAATCACATACAATATCAATAACCATATTTATAATGATGGAATTCATAATGCCAGACTATCATAACCATGTATACAAGGCCTCGTGCCAAGACACTATTTTGTCTCATGAGACCTACCGATGCATCGATGAGATATAGCGGGCTTCACCCATCACTTACTAAGTCCAATGCATTCCTCATATGAACATGTTTAAACATAACATAAACATTCGTATTAAAACTAGCATACGAAATGTAAATACTTTCTCTGTAGATCATGAATGGTATAAAAATAACACATCCATAGTCAAACATATCACAAAATCTTCAATACAATATGGAAGTTTCGTATCATAATAAATCAACTTCATAAAAGCTTAAAATCCATCAAAGGATGTTGACATAGATGAAATCAAAACTATTTTAGAGAAATATATCTTTTTTTGAAATCATTTAAAAGTCACATAATTATAAAATTAAACATTTACATTGAAAATATTCTTATAATATTTTAAGTGAAGATTCTAAGATTTTACAACTATGTAAAATAGTCGCACCTTCCGTATATGTTTAAAAAAATACATTCTAACCTTAATTTGTTGAAAAGGTTAAAAAGGTCCTTGTTTGGAAAATGATGTAAATATTCCTCTATAAACTTCTTATAAAAATTCAAACAATGTTATAAATGACTTTAACCCATATTCTATAAAATAGTAAGAATTTTTTGAAATAAATTTTTAAGAAACATGGACATGGATGATAAAGAGGTCCCAATAGATAATTACGTATAAACAACCTCGGATAATGAAGAGATTGTGAAATAAAACCTTACCTTGTACTTTTTCTTGATTTAGTGTAGGTAAACATCTTGTATAATAGTTAAATCATTGTTATTCAATTACACAAGAATCAAATACAAAAATCTGATATCATATATGATCTTTTAATATTGCGTTGTTAATAATATTTTAGTATTATCGTCGTTTCGTGTGTTAACTGATTTGTTTTCCTTTATATGATTCGTTACGTAAGCTATGTTTGTTATGGATAGGTTGTATATTATTCATATCCAGAATGATATCGAGTCCTTAAACATTAATTTTAATTATCAAATGAGAATTAGTCTTTAATGGATATTATGGGAAAATGAATCTCATCGCGTTCGTGGAGACACTAATCAGTACGTACGCACGAATGCTACTTCCATTTCATTTTTAAATTTAAAAGGAATCAAAACCAAATGATACATAGGTATATTATTATTCCAGTATAATATAATATATTTTATTTGTCACTAAAGTTCATTAACACCATCCTTTATACATTCCATGTATGGTATGAACAAGTCATATCACTTTGAGGGGGCGGTAGTCCGCACTTCCTCAAATGGGATTATCGTATATATATACAACATGAAATGAATAATGGAATGATATAAAATGGAATTAAATAATATTATATATAAAATAAATATCATTAAGATCATATTTAATTATATTTCCATCATAACGTCCACCATGATATGTTGTAGGAGATAATTGAACAATCATCGTTTCGTGAGGTGTTTGGTTGCCATAAACAGAAACGTAATGTTTTTCACTCATTATATGGAGGTGTGTGTATGTTTTTTTAGAACACTTATCATAAAAATATCCTAGTATATATAGGATACTGATTTTGTTACAAAAGAAACAAATAAGAAGATTTTAGGGGTTGGATAAGCAAAATAAAAGAAAAGAAGCTTAGAGAAATTGTTACCTTTAATTTGGGTAACTCCCTTTGGTTTGAACCAAAAAGGGCTCATGAAGTGCCTTCTTCATAATTTAAGGATTCTAGGAGGAGTATAGGGATGTAGGGAGCTTAATATGGAAGAGTTTATATGAACCAAAAGGATTTAGAGGTATGAGTAATTGGTTAGACATGGTGTTCTTTTATAAGGGGGCGGAGGGGCTCTTTAGGAAAAGTATTATTTTCTAATAAAATAATATTCGGTTTATAATGGCTCCAAAGTATATTATTAAATGTATAGGGTGGGTATTGGTCGAAAAAAACACAAACAATAATTTTTAGAAAAATATGGGTTACTATTTTACCCTTATCTTTTAGATTTAACTCTTAGTCAAATAATTTGACATTTACCATGTCTCTTTGTATGTTTATATTATATGGTTAATAAACTAACTATAAACTGCCAATATAACCCCAAGTGGTTAATTAATGACATACCTATCATCATATAAGTCCTTTCTCCAAACCTTATATTTTTAGGAAATATTATATCAATTAATAATATAATAATGTTTTTATAAACTCCTTTATGTAAAATTTGACACTATTTAATAATTGATTTTTTGTTAGTGTTAATAACATTATTAATTCTAAAAATAATAATTTAATCAATCCTAAAATTTCATATTAACCAATAAAATTCGTGTAATTCATTAAAAGTCTCAAATTATATTTATTTGGGTATTTATAATATCAATTATTTTAATATTTCACTAATAAGGTAATTACTGCATCATCATTGTGTCATAAATACATTAAATTATTTAATGTCTAAAAATTATAAATAAAATACCATTATGTAGTAAATCTTTTTATCTTTCTAATGAATATTTATAATAGAATTTATATTATGTATAATCCTATATAAAACTTTTTTAGTTATTAAACATTGATTTTAACTCTTTTAACTCTTCTTTGAATTAAATAATAATAAATGTCCTAATCTAATCCAAGTGGACCAAAGAGGATCATATATTATTTATAAGTATTTTTTTTGTCGAATTACACTTAGCCAATTGAATTATGACATGTTTTAGGGTAATAATAATATCATTTTTACCCTTAATTACACTATTTACTTTTTACTATGGTAAATAAAAATAAAAAAGATACTATAAACCAAAAATTATTTTTATCCAATTGAACCACATTTTACTCCTTGATATTAATCAAGTCTCTATTATTTTCGAAATTCCACTAACGGAAGAGGTAAAATTATGTTTTATGTGAATTTGCAAATTCTCCTATGAGGTGGGTAAAAGACGGTGAAAAGTTCAACAAAATTTTTATATATCTAAAATTATTATAAATTGACTCCAATGAATAACCTTGAACTTATATAGGTATTATGTACCTATTTTTACATAAAATAAATTTAAATAAAATAAATAATTATTTAAATAAAAATTCGGTTTTAAACTATAACTTAGTGTTTTTCACTATTCACTAAAAATTAAAACATTTCAGAAAAATGCCAAACATTTACCCTAAGATAATTTTGATATTCCAAATTCAATAATGAAGTATATTTTACCAAATTCAAAACATTTAAGTTTCATTTATTAATTTAAAATTAATTCTCGCTATCAAAAACTAAAGGTGTATTTTTAAGAAATAATAAATTCCAAAAGTTTGACACTTGATTAAGTCAAATTTCAAAGTGAAATTACTTAAAATGACCATCATTGGATTAAATGGTAAATATATAATCTATTTAAACTTAAAAACAATTAAAATTTATAATTTAACATAATAAACTATTTTTATTTAAAAAGTTATTTTCAGTTAAAAAATAGTATTTTTCGCTATTCACCCAAATATGAAAGTCATCAGAAAAAAACCAAAAGATTATTGAAACTAAATTATTATGTCCCAATTCTATAGAAGAATTTTATTTTGACATATTTAATATATAAAAGTTTCAAATATTGGAATTAAAAAGGCTTTTCCATTAAAAGCCTGTAAATTGAATTTTTTGAAAAATACTTCTTTTATTTGAAAAAAATGTATTTGTTTTTACATTATGTCTAAGAAACTAATAATATGGATTCTAAAATTATAAGGATTATTTAAAATTCAAAATTCAGTTAATACTATTCATAACCTCTTTTGACTAGCTTGTTTGGTAAGTCATGTTTCACTAGAACTCGGTGTTACGTGTAGTGCAAGTTATTGAATTACTTTGAAGAAATAGTGTACTATGAAATGTTGGGGTGTTCAATTATTCTATCCTTCAATAAATTTATTTCTCGCAATTTGAAATTATTTTTCAAAAATATAAGGGTGAAAATAGATTGGTAAAACTGACATTGGAAATTAGGTTAATAAAATTTAGTCTTAATAAGAGAAAAAGGGAAATGAAAGGGTCACCACAAAATTATCATCTCAATTAGGAGAACATTGGTGGAAATTAGAGACATATAATTGGAGGGAAAATGTAAATATTTATAGGTAGTGATTGAGGTCATCAATCACAAACATGTGTAAAATTGAGGGCCTTAAATTCATCAATCTATGATGATTTAAAATACCATCCATTCAACAAAACATATGGTTTTAGGATAACACATTTTTTGTTTTAAGATCCCTTCACTAAAGTATAAAATTAATTTCTTCATAGAATAAGGGAAGATGAAAAATATATACTTGACAAGTAGTGTCCCATCCATTAACTAATTTCTACCACAAACTCATCTTTCACTCAAAAAGATAATAGAACTTAAAAATTATATTCTATTTATCCTATTTGTATAGTGTTCCAAAAAATGATTTTATATTTCATCTTCTAGAATTTTTATAAAAAAGACTACTTTATTCAATCCAGGACATCACATGGGCCCGTGGTAGGTGATACACCCTTGTCACCCTTCGGTTGCGGGTTCATGTCTTGTGGCCTTGCCGAACGTGATGGGTTGTTTCCCGACCTCCGAGTTGTCCTTTTATGGCAATCCAAAAATAATCTCAAACTAGAATTATCCAAAATACTTCTATCCAAAATCACAGTCCAAAATTTATAAGGAAGGTTAAAATAATAAAGATCTTTTTTACCACATAATAGCATGTGAACACCTTCATCGTGTATTCTTTTAAAACACTGTAACATTCTTAATTACCATAAAACCAAATTGATTACATTCATGATCCATTATTCCTTATATAATAATGGATATACACCTTCTATCAAATAATTTTGTAAACTCCAACAATGATGGAATATAAAAATCATTAATCAGTTCCAAGTTAGTCAAGAATATCCAATATAATTTATCCAAATCAATCAAGTATTATTCCAAAATCACTACCTTGGTATCAGAAACATATTAAGGTTTATGTTTCTCTCAACCATATATTTTCCAAAAATTTAACCTGATATTGAGTCACTTTTCTTTGTTCCAAAAAATCACAAGCCCTTAATGAAATAGTACTGCAGTACAATCCTTATATACTCCATAATTATTATAACCAGTACATTGTTAATACAACACTCAAATGACATAATTCTTAAATATCAACATAAGAACTCTAATCACTACTCCTCATCTGTGGTAGTATCATAACATAATTATTATCCAATAGTATCATTTGGGGAATACTCTGATGATTTGGACATTGGTTCATGTAGTGTCCCAACTCTTTACAGATGAAGCATTGTACATTTGAAACCTTTTTATTACCCTTGCAGTCACGTACATGGTGTCCTTTTTCTCCACACTTATAACAAACTCCCATTCCTTTCCGGAAAGTTCTAGGGTATTTCTTCCCATAGTTATCACATGTGGGAAAATTCTTCTTTTCCTTCTTCCCTTTATCCATCTTTATCTCTTCCATCTTTTCTTCTCTTGCTTCCCTTCAAAGCCATTGGACTCAGAGAGTTATTTACTTATCTTATTAACGCAGGATACTATTTATTCATATGTTGAGAATACATGGGAGACTATTTCCCTTCTAAATGTTGGCTTAATAACATGAATGATATGATCCTTCTTACTCTTTGGATCATAAGTATTGCTGGAGTTCACATTCCATCTACTGGACGCCATTTCTATACAATAGCATTAACTAGGCCAGCTTATGAATTGCAATGAATAATTCCAAACTTGTAAAATACCTAACATAAATTGAAGGGTTTATGGATATAATCCATAATCATAAAGATGTTTTCATTGAGGAATTATATACTCATAAACCCTTCCTAATTATTTTTAAAGAAAATGAGAATTATCCTAAGCATATCTCGCGGGATTGTCATAAGCAAGAGTGCAGTAAGGCCGATTGTCGTGAACCAGTTCCCATTCAAATCAAGCTCAAAGCTGTGTTTTTAGGTTTTACCCGTAGGTACATCTGTGCTAGAGCCGCCTCTACCTGCTCGTATCTAGATAGTGATTTATTGCTCAAAAAACTCACAGAATCTCTACAATACTGAAATTCTAGGAAGTTCTTCTATACTAATCCACAATGTTTATCCTAGGGATATGTGATCTAATCAGAGTTTATCTAAATATAACTTCCAAGGTTTGTACTAAACTTCCTACGATACCAATTGTAACGCCCCTACCCCAGTTACCCGGAGTCTGTGCATTATTATGTATCATAGGCATGATCAAAAAAGATTAAGTCTCGAAATACCGATTAGTTTAGTAGCCTTGGAATCACTAGATACATTCATAACTGTTACATTACATCATAAAGTGAAAAACTACAATAATATAGTCTCCATGGTCCACACTCATATCCCCTTCAGACTATCCCTACAGGCCTGTCATAAAATATTTCTTCACATCCTGGGAAAAATAAAACCTATAAAGGGGAGAGCTCAGATGCTCAATAAGGATAATAATATAGCAGAAACTTTTATAAATATGCATAAACATTTAAGGAAATGTTTAAATAAAAAAATCCTTTTAAACATGAACTTAAGCATAATATGGAAAAAATAAAATGAAATAATGTCATTTACTTGTTCACATGGATATTCTATTAGTCGAATAATCACATGAAATTTCAATAACCACTTTCATAATTATGGAATGCATAATGCCAGACTATCATAACCACATATAGAAGGCCTCATTCCAAGACTACAAATAAGATTTTTTTAAGGCCTCGTGCTAAGACACTAGTTTGTCTCATGAGACCTACCAATGCATCGAGGATCTATAGTGAGCTCCAAATGTCACTTACTAAGTCCAATGTATTCCTCATATGAACAGGTCTAAACATAACATAAACATTCGTATTAAATATAGAATACGAAAAGTAAATACTTTCTCCATAATCCATGAATGGTATAAAAATAAACACATCCATAGTCATACATATCAAAAATCCTTAAATACAATATGGAAGTTTTGTATCATAATAAATCAACTTCAAATAAGATTGAAATTCATGAAAGGATGTTGACATATATGAAATCAAAACTATTTGAGAAAAATATCTCTTTTTTTGAAATCATTTAAAAGGCACATAATTATAAAATAAAACATTTACTTTGAAAATATTCTTATAATCTTGTAAGGGATGCTTCGAAGATTTTACAATGGTGGAAAATATCCGCACCTGTTGTATAAGTTTAAAAAAGACATTTTTACCTTAATTTGTCGAAAACATTAAAAAGGTCCTTGTTAGGAAAATGACGTATATATTCCCCTATAAACATCTTATAAAAACTCAAACAAGGGAATAAATGACTTTAACCTATATTCTATAAAATATTAATAATGTTTTGAAATACATTTTCAAGAAACATGTATGTGGATGATAAAGAGGCCCCAGTAGATAATTATGTATAAAAAACCTCGTATAATGAAGAGATTGTGAAATAAACCATTATCTTGTACTTTTCCTTGATAGAGTGTAGGATAAAATCCTGTATAATAGTAAAATATTTTTTATAAAATTATAAAATAATTATATAAATAAATATGATATCATATATGATCTTTTAATATTACTTTGTTAATAATATTTTAGTATTATCGTCGTTTTGGGTGTTAACTGATTCGTTTTCCTTTATATGATTTGTTACGTAAGCCATGTTTGTTATGGATAGGTAGTATCTAATTCATATCCAGAATGATATCAAGTCCTTAAACATTAATTTTAATCATCAAATGATAATTAGTCTTGAATGGATATGATGGGGAAATGAATCTCATCGTGTTCTTGGTGATAGTAATCCATACGTACGCATGAACACTACTTCCATTTGATTTTTCATTTTAAAAGGAATAAAAACCCAATGATACATAGTTATATTATTATTCTTGTATAATATAATATCTTATATGTTTTACTTATGTTCATTAACACCATCTGTTATACGTTCCATGTAAGGTATGAATGAGTCATGTAACTTTGATGGGATGGTAGTCCGCACTTCCAAAAATGAAATTATCGTATATATATACAGCATGAAACGAATAATGGTATTATATAAAATGGAATTACAAGAAACTTATATATAAAATAAATATCATTAATATCATATTTAATTATAGTTCCATCATAATTGCCACCCTGAGAGGTGGTAGGAGATAATTGAACAATCATCATTCCATGAGGCGTTTGGTTGCCATCCACGGAAACATTATGTTCTTCTCCAATTAGATGGAGGTGTTTGTAAGTGTAGTTCGAATAATTCTCATAACAATATCCTAGTATAATTAGGATACTGTTTTTGTTAGAAAATAAAACAATAATAAGAGTTTAGGGGTTGGACAAGTAAAATTAATGAAAAGAAGCTAAGAGAAATTGTTACCTTTAATTTGGGTAACTCCGTTTTGGTTTGAACCAAAAAGGGCTCTTGAAGTGCCTTCTGCAAAAGTTAAGGATTTAGAAGGAGGAGAGGGATTTAGGGAGCTTGATTTTGAAGAGATTTTATGATCCAAAAGGCTTGAGAGGTGTGAGGAATTGGTTATCAGTGGTGTCCTCTTATAAGGGGGAGCAGGGGCTCTTTAAAAAAACCTAAAGTATTATTTTATAATAAAATCATATTCTCTTTCAAATGGATCCAAAGTGGATTATTCAATGTATATGGTGGGTATAGGTAGAAAGAAACTCAACCATTAAGTTTTAGACATGTTTGGGTCACTATTTTACCCTTATATTTTAGATTTATCTATTATTTAAATAGTTTGACATTTACTATGTCTCTTTGTATTTTTTTATTATATGGTTAATAAACTTACTATAAACTGCAAAGCGACCCCCAAGTAGTTCATTAATGACATACCTATTATCATATTCGTCCTTTTTCCGAACCTTATATTTTTAAAAATATTATATAAATTAATAATAAATTATTTTATTTAAAACTCCTTTATGTCAATTTTGACACTATTTAATAATTGATTTTTTTAATGACTTAATAACTTTATTAATTCGAACCAAATTCATTTAATAAATCCTATCATGTCATATTAACCAATAGATTTCGTGGAATTCATTAAAAGCATCAAATTATATTTATTTGTGTATTTATAATATCATTTATTATAATATTTCACTAATAATGTAATTACTACAACATTATTGTGTCATAAATAAATTAAATTATTTAATGTATAAAAATTATAAATAAAATACCACTATGTAGGAAATATTTTTATCTTTATAATGAATATTTATAATCGAATTTATCTTATGTATAATTATATATTAAAAAAAATTTAGTTATTAATCAATGATTTTAACTCTTTTAACTCTTCTTTGAATTAAATAATAATAAATTTCCTAATCTAATCCAAGTGGACCAAAGAGGTTCATATTTAATTACTAAGGTTTTTTCTGGTCGAATTATTCTTAGACAATAGAATTAGAACATGTGTTATGGTAATAATAATATCATTTTTACCCTTAATTACCCAATTTACTTTTTACCATGGTAAATAAATGTTAAAAGTTACTATTCACCATAAATTATTTTTATCATATTGAACCACATTTTACTCCTTGATATTAACTGTGTCTCTCGGATTTTCAAAACTCCACTCACAGAAGCTGTAAAATTATGTTTTATGTTAATTTTCAATGTCTCCTAGTTGGTGGGTAAAAGACAGTGAAAAGTTTAATAAAAATTTTATATATCTAAAATTTTTATAAAATGACTCCAATGAATTACATTGAACTTATATAAGTATTATGTATCTATGTTGAAATAAAATAAATTTAAATAAAATAAATTATTATTTAAAAAAATCTGTTTTAAACTATAACTCAGTGTTTTTTACTATTCATCAAAAACAATTCTGTTTTTAGAAAAATACCAAAAAATTACCCTAAGATAATTTTGATATTTCGAATTCAATAATGAATTCTATTTTACCAAATTCAAAATATAAAAGTTGAATTTATCAATTCAAAATTAATTCTTGCTATCAAAACCAAAAGGCGTATTTTTATGAAATAATATCTACCAAAAGTTTGACACTTGTTTATGTCCAATTTCAATGTGAAAATACTTAAAATGACCATAATTGGATTAAATGGTAAAAAATTAATCTATTTGTACTTCCAAACCATTAAAATGTATAATTTATCAATATAAATTATTTTGATCTAAAAAATTGATTTCAGTTAAAATAAAGTATTTTTCACAATTCGCCCAAATAAGAAAGTTATCAGAAAAACACCAAAAATTTATTGAAACTAAATTCTTATGTCCCAATTCTATATAAAAAGTTTATTTTTTAAAATTTAATATATAAAAGTTTCAAATATTGGATTTAAAAAGGCTTCACCATTAAAAGGCGATAAAATTTCATTTTTTGAAAAATTCTTCTTTTATCTAAAAAAATGTATTTGTTCTTACTTTATGTCTAAGAAACTAATAATATGGATTCTAAAATTATAAGGATTATATAAAGTTCAAAATTCAGTTAATACTATTCATAACTACTTTTGAACGGCTTGTTTGGTAAGTCATGGTGCACTAGAACTCGGTGTTGCGTGTAGTGCAAGTTATTGAATTACTTTGAAGAAATAACATAATATGAAATCTTATGGTATTACATTAATAGTGTTAAATGCAGCACCAAACACCCATGTTTATGACATGGGACATGAGGCGTGAAATAATTACAAATAATTATATAATTCATGTTCTCCCCTTTTTTATTTTTTTTCTTTTTTTGTAAAGCTCCAGAAAGGCACAGCTTTATTTATTTTTTTCATGGATAAGGACAATAAAATTTGATTCAATTAATGAATGAACATCATGAACTTGAATTTAGATAGGGGAATGAGTCATAAAAGGAAGTAAAATGATAAATTCAAGCTCATCTCCATTTTTTCTATTTTTTTATTTTTTTTTGAACGAGAACCAAATGAAACAAATAAAGAACTATGAAAGGATCACACATTACCAATTTTCTCTTTATCACCCACTACCCAAAATGTTGACACACACATAACATCCCCCATAAATGAAACAGATCCCAAATAACACACACAAATGTCCCTTCCCCCACACTCAAACATTAAATATCCATGCAAAAATACTAAGTGTGCGGGTAGGTAATGAAAAATCGGCTTGTAATGTGGATTAAACATATAAGGAAATTTATGGAATCTAAGGGCTAACGAAATATATATGTAAAGGTAGGTTTGAAGATTAAATGTGGCTATCCAAAAAAACACCTCAATCATATCAAAAATAGTCCATGAAATCTGAATCTTCAAAAGAGAAAAATCACATTTTCTGGTTCTCAAACAAAATCCAAGTTTCTCTCAATAAAGTGAGGGTATTAGAAAGAATATTTTAAAGTGGTTCAGAATACCTCAGAGGACTGGAAAATTATTTGAGTCAGTTTTTCATGAGCATGGATTTCAGAAATTGGTCAAACTCATAAAAATGATTGAAAATCAAATTCATGAAAACAATTTCTTCCATCAACAATCATTTAAAATCCATTTTAGCAAAAATCATTTTAATTTTCTCAAAATCAAATGATGTTTGAAAAATGATATAAATTTTCATTAAAGATCAAGGTAACTAAAATTATTAAAAATAAAAAGAAAAATAAATTACACAAAACAACTAAGCTGGTTGACACTCCCCCCACACCATGATTTCACTACCCCTCATTGGAGCTTAACACAAAATAAATATGAGGGCAGAAAAATATAAGGAAGGAAAGATACAACCTGATGTTATTTTTCTGTGGTAGTTTGAGTTAAGCTCTTAGCTACTAACAAGTGATCTAAAATATATTAAATAATGATTATGTGAGAAAAATAAATAAAAATAAAGAGAATGGGAAATAAAAGAGGATAATTATTGGTTTGACCCCCAAGCGGGTGTTAGGTTTTTACTACCCCTAGTCCAGCAGTTGGAGCAGTTTTACCCCAATCTGTGGGTGGATGATGTTTTTTTCTAATGAACCACCAAAATGAAATCTCTCCAATATTCATCAGCTCACGCATCATGTAGAAGCACCCAAAAAAGGCTTCTTCAGCTTCCCCTCCGTGACATTTATGTTTTGATGATATAGCAGAAGCGGGAACAAAATATCAAATAGACCTCCTAAAATATTATCTTCACAAAATGCCTCCACTAGTTGTTGAAAGGGGAACTACATCCATTCCTCAATTTTAGCCTTGGAATACTCATCAGCTGAAAAATTAGTCCATTCAAAAGAAACATGAACTAAATCTGCACATGTAGAAGCATGTAGACAATTATTATAAAAATTATCAGGAATGTAAGGATCAAAATTTGAGACATCTCCCTATGGATTCTCAGGTTCCATCTCTTTCTATGAGTCAAAAATAGTGGCATTAAAAGTGGGAACCAGCTATAGTTCTTCCATATGCTCTTCAAAAATGAATGGATCATGTTTCTATTCCTTTTTACCAAATGATTCATAAAATGTTTCTAAATTATAAATTTAAAAATAGTGGCTTCAAATGAAATTTCATTTTCCACAAATTCATCCCAATGGTTTTCAAAAGAGATTTCATTTATAAAAGACACATATGCTGGTGAATCACTAAAAATTTCTTCCTCAAAATGTGAAAAAGATGATTCAAAATCATTTTTCAACACATCTCCACAAGGTTCATCAACATCAAAAATCGGAGGAATGTTATTTTCCATTTCTTGAGTATCTTTTTGAGTTTTCGTTTCTTTCAATTCTTTTAACTCATTGGAACGAAATCACATTTTTCTGATTACTTCATGAATATTTTGTTGAATAACCAAATTATTTTGTTTCATTTCAAGAGTATATTGTTGAAATTTTAAAAAAAACATCAAGACCAGGCTCCTCATATTGTCGATAATCTGGCCAAACATTGGATTAGTCAATGTGAAAATAAATTTTTTTTGGGTTTTTTAAACACAAAATTAGTGGTTAAAAATCATAGAAACTTTAAAAAAAAACATAGTCAACCTCCCCAGAAATGGGTCCAATTGACGCTGGGGTTTTCTCATTACACTCCAGTCAATAATTTCCCCTTAAAATGTAGCACAGTGGTGACCCCAGGGTTTTCTCACGAAGAGGTTGTAGGCTAAATTATCAAACTGTCACTTTGTTAATTTGTTTTTGTTAATGTCAGAATTAGAAATGGGGATTTTAAAATATAAAAAAATGATAAATAATATAAAATAATAATTCAACTATAAATATATGTTAGTGATTCGAAATCAGAAGAAAACTAGACTGAAGAAAACAAACAAAAGAAGGCAGTGATGGACAATCATCGATCCTCAGATAATCCCTCTATCCTTGTTTAATTGAATTATCAAATTATAATTCTCAATAATCACTCAAATAATTCTAATTGAACACACATATTGACTAGACATGATATTGAGACCTAAAATATGGTTGTGTATCCGATTATGAAAGTGATTCGATTACCCAAAGACCTTCGAGCAATCAAAACTAATTAAACTTGTTGTGGTCAAAGAGGAGACCTATCCCAAAGAATTTTAGACAAAACAAAATTATTATACAATTATAAGTTGATAAATATTGTAGAAAACAATAGAAGAAAATCTATTCATTAAAGAAAAGAGACCTCCATCATTCATGAAAACAAATTCTAGAAAAATATAATTACAATACATTGAAGTACCAAACTCAAAAAGGAAGAATCTTTGGATCTCTATTGCCCACCACCTCTTGGAGTTTAGACCTTCATGTCTTGATTTTCATCAAATAAACTCATATTCTCTAGAATATCTCCTCCAGAAAAGCTCACTCCCTTGTTCCAACCCCATTGAAATGGCTATCCTTGTAAAAGAGAGAGGAGACACATATTTATAGGGGAAATGGATGAAGAAATATCTCTCAATTCTGTTCACCCAAAGTGAAAAACATTTAAGACCATTAAATTCCCGAATTGGTAATTATTCCCTTCATGAAAGTTGTTCCATATTGTCTTCCTCGTATCTCCACCAACTGTAAGCCTGATTGGTTCACATATGAAGGCGTTATGGCTATTTTAGTGTAGAACATTTAATCTGCCCAAGTGACTCTTTGTCTTCCACAACTACAACTTCAAATGACATTAAGACCATTAATCCAGTGGATTTGGATGTTTCATCCTTAATGAATGATTTTCATTAATTCCTATTCTATATCCTTGTTGAATTTCATCTCCAAATAACTGTAAACCTTCTAGATAGTAGCTCATCTTTACGAGGTCTGGATTGTGAGTTGATTTTGGGCATCTGAATGATTGATTGAGTTGGGCCTCCAAAAGGATGAAATTCAAAACATAATGAAAAGAAACCTATAATGAATGAATTTCACAATTTATGTTAGTGGGGAAAATAATATATCCGAATTAAAAAAGACAAATAAAATAGTTAAACACCAAAATAAATCCATTTTTTCTTTTGAGCTCAAAATAGAACTAAAACATAAAAATGTGACAATTTACCATAGAATAACACTGTGGTGGGTCTTAGAAAATTAATATAGAGTATATAATATGTGAAAATTCAAGCTTCATCACATAACATAATAATTCGTATTAAAACAAGAATTTTAAATCTCTATACTTTAACCATAAACCACGAATGGTATAATAATAGCACATCCACATTCAAACATATCATAACTGATTAAATACAATATAGAATATTTTATTTAAAATAAATCAACCTCAATAAAGAATAATATCTAATAATGGATGTTGATATTGTTGAAAATAATCTTTAAAATACATTGAGAAAAATATCTCTTTTTCATGAAATCATGTGAATGTATCACAATTTATAAAAGAGTTCATTTAAAAAAATGACTTAAAATTTTAAAACAATCATTTCCATATAATTAAAACCAAAAAATAATTTTGAAAACATGGAAATTAATTAAAACGATTTAGAAAAACAAATTTTTTAAACATTTAAAATGTGGATCTAGTTAAAAATCCTCTTTCATAAAACAAAAAAACATAACTTTGGTAAAAAAATTATGAAACGTGGACATGGATGATAAATATTTCCATTTAAATACTTATATATAAACAATTTTGGATAATAATTAGATTGAGTAATTAACAATTACCTTAAATTCGATAATCCATGTACGTGTTCGAAACTCATGTATAATGTTTTTAAACATATTATTAATTTATATCTGAATCTTAAAAATATTTATGATATCATATATTATTATTTTGTGACTTTATATTAACCATTTATTAACAATTCCATGTTACTAGAACATTTCATTAATATCACGTTGTTTATCACACGCGTTTTTCCTTATTATTAATGATTATATAACTTAGATCATGATTTTTTTACTTCTAGAATATATAATATGAATTATAATTCATATATATTCATAATATAAATATATATATAATATATATATATATATATACAAAATTTAATACACCATTCATGGAGACAGTAGGCCATACGTACCCATGAATGTTGTTTCAGTTTTCTAATCATATTGAATGGATGTAAGTGAGTGAAATATATGTACATAAACACACACACACAGAGAGAAACACACACAGATATATATATAAATATATATATAATTCTAGTATAATTATAATGTCATATATTTTATAATTATGAATAACATATTTTTTATAATCATTCTTGGTTGGTTAAAGTGGAGAATGGATCTCATCGCATCATGAAGACGGTAGGCCATACGTACGCATGAGCAGTGATATCCTTCATTTCATGATAAAATGATATAGAACTGGATGGTATATTAATTATAAAGAATAATAATCATTTCATATTAATTATTTATTTCTATTATAATCATCATTAAACCAATAAAAATAAATTAATGTGGAAGAAAAAATTACGTTACATCGTCAAGATGGTAAGTTGTACGCATGCGCGCATGGTGATATTATTATTTTTAGAATGGATAAAATGATGAATATAAATGTATAATGATTATATTAAAATCTAATTATATGTATGATACTGTATTTATTACTTTGGTATGAAAACAAAATAGAAATAATAAGTATAAGAATAAAATAACTTTGAAAGAATGGATAAAAGGATTACCACTTCTTTGGGTGATTCTTTTTTATTTGAACAAGTTATATCAATAGAATGGATCTCATCTAAAATTTAGGCCTCTATGATTATGTTAAGTAGGTTTAGATTAGATATGTGCATGTTTTGTCTAAACATAAATGCTTTAGTGGTGTGAGGTAATGATAATGTGAGGTGCCCTTTTATAAGAGAGGTGAGGGGCACTTTTGAAAAAATATTGAATTATCAATTTATTACAAAAATATTTTTGGTTTTTAATAGCTAAAAATTTATTAATTTCGACTATAATATTAGTAAGGGTGGATATACTCTCAAAAAATAGGTTTTAGGAAGGTTTATGTCAAAAAATTAACCATATCTTTTAGATTAAACCCTTTGTAAGATAATTCAACTCTTATGATGTCCTCTTTTATTATAATAGTACTTGGTTAATATTTTTTCTATTAAATTCCAATATAATCTATTGTTTTTCAGTTATGAATTTTTTATCACTATCCCTATTATTTGGACAATATTTATATTTTTATGATTTATATGTCATTTAATAAAATAGTATTTGTTTTAAAAATTAATTTATGTCAATTTTGACACTATTTTATAATTTATTTTTGTTAAAGACATAAAAACATTATTCCTTTGAAAAAATTGAATTAAATTATCCATAATATGTCAATTTCCCTTAGGAAATTGTGGGATCACATTAAAATTTTCAAATTACCTTTATTTTAACAATTATAAACTAATTTATTTGAATCATTCATTATTAAGGCAATCACTATACCACCATTATGTCACAAATATATTTATTTATTTAATGTATAAGAATTATACATAAAATAAAATGATGTAGGAACTATTTTTATCATTTTAATTACTATTTATAGACATATATATTAGTTATATAACAATATATGAAATTCTATTTAGTAAAATATATGTGTTTATGTTATAATTTTGTTTACATTAAATTAATTATTATATCATGTCATTATCACACCCAGGGGGTCCCATGGGGACCTAAAATCATCCTAAGGTCTCCCCTAGTAGAAACTATTTCACCCAATGGGATTAGGACATGTGTTAGGGTATTTTAATTTTATTTTTCACCCTTATATACCTAACATACCCTTTAACTATGGTAAATAAAAATAATTACTAAAGTTACTATTCATAATTTCAAAAAATAAAAGGTGCCTATTGATATAATTTGGAGCTTATAATTCCAAATATGGAATAAATGTTTTCAATTTCAAAACAAAGAGTGTGTAGAAATTAATTTCAAATTAATTTCTGCTGTCCAAGATAGAAAGTTGGTTTTTAAGAAGTAAAAATTATCAAAAGATTGACATGTGTTTATGTACAATTTAAATTAGAAATTTTATCCAATAAACTAAATTATATTAAATTATAATAATATAATTTAATTATAAATTAAAACCACTATAATTTATAATTAAACAGTATAAATTATTTCAATTAAAAACGTTTCATTCAATTAAAATTTTGTATTTTACACTATTCATCATAATATAAAAGTTATCAAAAAGTACCAAAAATTTATCCAACATAAATATTTATTTATCAATTATAAAGAATAATTTAATTTTATCAAATTGATTATATAAAAGTTTAAATATTTGATTTAAAAAAGGTTCACTAATAAAAGATAGTGAAACTGCATTTTTATTTAAAAAAACTTCTTTTATCTAAAAAATTAAATTTGTCTTTATATTTTGACTATGAAACACAAAATATAAATGTTAAAATTATATGGGATATATAATGTTAAAAATTTGGTTAATACTATTTATAATCATTTTTAAACATCTAGTTTGATAGGTCGTGGTGCACTTGAACTCGGTGTTTAGTACATCTCATGCTATGATGTATTTAAAAAGGAAGAATATCGTGGAAGCCTATAGTGTCACATCATCCCATCCTTCCAATATAAACTCATGAGTTAAGTCTAGGGGTTTGATATTTCAAAATATCATAGTTGAAATTCCACATCGAAAGATAGATTAATGTGGCCTCTATATTAAAATAAATAAATGGTAAGTATGAAGGTTACAGAAAATAACACAGAATAGTGTTCAATGTTGGAAAACATGGATATATGAGAGAAAACTAACCATAATTTTCTTATGCATAGTGATATATTTTATTATTAGATGAAATTTAACAATCTGAAAGCCATAAATCAGCGATGATCTAAGGGACCATTTGATTCAGTGAAAAAGAAAGTACCAGGAAAACAATTTTTGATTTCAAGAAACATTACCTAAAGTTGAAGAACATTAGAAGAAATAATTACTAGATTTTAGTACAACCTCACCATTTTTCTTTCATTGAACAATTTCCACTGTATCTCTTATTCAAGAAAATTATTTCTGAACTATTGGAAGATCATGCAATCCATAAATAGAATGATAGGTCATTCTATTTGTCTCAAATAAAGTTAGCATAGGTTATCACATATGAATAAGTCCACCTATAGTGAGATAATACATTAATCTAACAATATTCAACTAGATTTCAACCTCTACTATCCGTAAATGGAAAACATTACAATCATTCCCAAAATTAGAAATCTAAATATTTAGAAAGAGGTGAACAAAATCAGATTAGAATTTATATCCCATATCTCATAGTACATTTCATGGTTGTCACATTCCAAACATGTGAACACCTTCATTAAGTATTCTCTTAAGTCATGGTGACAACCTGAATTATCAGATATCCTTATTAAAAACATACATTATTCCTAGACCCAAAACATAGTGGAGTATTTCTTATGTCCCAAAAAGTTGTATACTTCATCCATGAAAGAATAACCCTCTTGTAGGTAAATCCAAAATCAGTTCTCTAGAAAATAATATCATACAATTTAATTATTCAAATCTAACATATCATTATCCAAACATTGTTATCTTAACAAAGGGAACATATTAAGTGTTATTTTTACCAAAACATGATATGTTCTGAAAATATAATATTACCCTAAAATCATTTTTCTTGTCCATTATAACTATTAAACATATTCTTTGAAATCCATAAAAAAATTGAATACTCCTTATATAATTCACTTATTCATAATTATTGGATCCAAATACATAAATATGTTAATCCTTCCAATTTAATGGCTCACATTGAATAGGCCCTTCCTTGGATTAGATGTAGATTCATATATCTGGTCATTGATTTGGATAATGCCCATGATTTCTACAGATTATATGTTTAACCCCATAAAAATTGGTAAATCTACACTCCTTTTCCCACAAAGATAACATCTCCCCCTCCATTTAAGGTATTCCTTAGGGTTCTTCTTCCATTCCTCTTGACATGTAAGAAAACGAATCATTCTTCTTCTATACTTATTAATATTTGAACATGTATAAACATTCATCTTCATCATATGCAATGTGTTAGGAAAGTCATCAATGATTATATTGTAAATTATATATCATGATAAATGATATATCATAATCACAATTTTTTATTCTCTCAAGTCATTATCTGATTTTGTTGCACAAAATCAACATATTTTCCATCAAACTCAACGATAATAAAATTCCTATTAATATCCTTCTTTAACTAATATTAGAAATCACAGGGTGAGAAATTGATCTAAGGAAGAAAACCACATAACCAAGGGAAGATACTTTCAATCTATAACATCTTAGGATTAATCAAAGGTTATACCTGATCATTACCAAAATTATAATGAGTTATTCTATACTTATCCTCAAAGTCAATAATAGGGTTAGGAACCCTAATAATTGTTTTACAAATATATTTCAAAGGCTGATTCTAAACATCCTCGGATACCAATTTTAATGCTCTGACCATAGAATCCTAGAGCGGGTGCATTATTTTTTACACAACTGCATGATTATAAAAAAAATCATGTCCCGAAGGACTGATCAGTTTAACAGTCTTGGAAAATAGATTACATACATGAACATTATATTACACTTTTTAACATAAAACACAACATAAATAATAATTTTAGAATTACATTATTCCCCTATCTTAACCCATTTTATCAAACATAATACACATCTTCGCATACATGGAATATAAGACATAAGAAATGTGTGAGCTTAGATGCTCAGTACAGGTAAATAATTCAGCAGAAGCTATAAACATTTAAGGCATGATCCATAATAAAAATAGGAGACTTTTAAACATAATCATGAACACAATAGGGGAAAAAACATTACCATATACACATGCACATGGACATTCTTTTAGTCGAATAATCACATGTAATTACTAGTTTCGTAATGAGGGAACACATAATGCTAAACATAATAACTACTACGTTAAGGACTTTTTCCAAGATAATTCACAAATATTCTATAAAGGACTTGGTCAAAGACACTAGAATGTCTCATGATACCCACCAATGCATTGAGGGGCTATAGAGGGCCTCGCACATCACTTACTAAGCCTAATGCATTCCTCTTATGAAAAGGGTGTAACATTACATAAACATTCATATTAAAACTAGAATAATAAATGTCAATACTTTAACCATAAACCATGAATGATATAAAAATATCACATCCACAGTCAAACATTTCATAACTCATTAAATATACTATGGAATATTGTATTTATAATAAATCAACCATAATCAAGAATAATATCAAATAATGGATGTTGACATAAGTGAAAATAATATGTAAAACTCTTTGACATAAATATACCATTTTCATGAAATCATTAAAAAGTCTCAAAATTTATTAAGTTATTTAAAAAATATTTTTTAATAAAAGTGTCACATACCACATTGAAACAATTTAAAGGATTTATCATTTTAAAACAATCTAGTTCATATAAATAATCCTAAAAATCATTTTAAAAAAAAGCACATTAATTAATAAGATTTAGAAAAACAAATCATTAAATCATTTAAAGTAATGATCCATTCAAAAATAACCTACCATGAAACCATAAAATATTTCATTTCAAAACATTTTTATGAAAAATGTACATGGATCATAAATATATCTTAGTAAATACTTACATATAAATAATCTTGGATAATAATGAGTTGGAGGAATTAACCCTTACCTTATATTTGATACTCTCCAAACATGTCTACAACTACTATATAATGTTTTTAAAAATATTATTGACTTATATGAGAATAATAATAATATTTATGATATCATATATGATTCTTCTATGACTTTATATTGAACATTTATTAACAATTCCATGTTAATGCAACATTTTGGGTAGTATCACTTTGTTTATCGAAAGTGTTTTGACTTGTTAATCTTGATCATAATAATTAGATCATGATTTTCATACTTCCATAAAATATAATATGATTTATATATCATATATATTCCTAAATTAAATATATCTAATTAATATATATATATAATGCAATATATCGTTCATTGATACGGTTGGTCGTAGGTACTCTTGAACATAGTTTCTGTTTTCTTATTGTATTGAATTGAAGTAAGTGAATGAAATATATGTATATATATATCATTCTAGTATAATTATTATTTCATATATTTTGTAATAATTAATAATATGTTTTAATAATCATTCATGGATGGTAAAAGTGGATAATTAATCTCATCGTATCGTGGAGATGGTAGATCGAACATACACATGAGTGATGATATCATTCATTTAATGATTAAATGATATGAAATTGGATGGTATATTAATTATAAAGAATAATAATCAAGTCATATTAATTAATTATTTCTATAATACTCATCATTGTACCCATCCAAATAAATTAATGTGGGATAACAGTGTACACCACGACGTTGAGACGATAAGTTGTACATACGCATGCATGGTGATATTATTTTTTGTAGGATGGATAAAATAATGAATATAATTTTCCAAAGAATATATTAACTTCTCATTATATGGATTATAATGTATTTTTTTATGGAAACAATATATAATGACTAAGTAGAATAAAAAAAGAACTTTGGAAGAAGGGATAAAATTATTACCTATTCTTCGGGTGTTTTCTATAGATTCAAACAAACATGCTCTTTTTGATTGCTATATTCCCAATTTTAGGCCTCTATGATGAAGTGAGGGAGGTTGGGAGGAGAAATGGGAAGTTTTTGTCCGAACCATAAGGCTTTAGAGGTGTAACATAAAGAGAATGGGAGGTCCCCTTTTGTAAGAGTCGTGAGGGGCACTTTAGGAAAAATAATGAAATATCAATTTTTAATAAAAATATATTCCATTTAAAATAGTTAAAAAATAGATTTATTTCGAGGATAATATGAGTATGGGACTAAATACTCCCAAAAAATTGGTTTTAGACATGTTTAGTTCATAAATGTAACTTTATCATTTATAATTAACCTTATGTAAAATAAGTTAACTCTTACCATGTCCTCTTGTATTTTAATACTACGTGGTTAATATTTTTACAATAAAATGAAAAAATAACGTAAGTGGATCATGTATGAAGTTTATATCATTGTCCTAGTTATTTGGATGAAATTTATATTTTTAGTATTTTAATTTCATTTAATAAAATATTTTTTTTGTTTTAAAAACTCATTTATATCAATTTTGACACTATTTAGTAATTGATTTTTGTTAAAGACAAAAAAAAACATTATTACATTTCACCAAAGAAATTAATGAATCTCTGATACATCAATGGAATCCATAAAATTCATTTATGGCATCTAAATGTCAAAATCACATTTATTTTAATATTTATAAATTCATTTATTTGAATCTTTCATTAATAAGTTAATCACTACATCACCATTCTGTCATAAATAAATTTATTTATTTAATGTCTAAAAATTATAAATAAAATACCACGATATTGGAAATATTTTTATCTTTCTAATTTCAATTTATAGACAAATAAATTTGTTATATAAACCTATATTAAAATTTATTTAGTAAAAAATTTAGGTTTATGTTGTAATTACTTTTTCTTTTAATTAATTTTTATAAAATGTAATTATCACACCCATGTTGTCCCATGGGGACCTAAAATCGTCCTAAGGATTCCCATGGTCAGAAATATATCATCCAATAGTATTATTACATGTGTTAGGGTAGTTTATTATTATTATAATATTATTTTTCAACCTTATTTACCTGATTGACCCTTTAACAATGGTAAATAAAAATAATTAATGAAGTTACTATTCATAATGTCAAAAAAAAGATACACATAGATACAATTTTGACCTTATGAATCTAAATATGGAGTCCATTTTTTCAAATTTAAAAAACATAGTTGACAGAAACTAATTTACAATTAATTCATTTTGTCAAAACTAGAAAGAGGGTTTTTAAGAAGTAAAAACTATCCAATGATTGACATGTTTATATGTCCAATTTGAAAGTGAAATTACATCTAATTACCTAATATATATTAAATAATAAAAACATAATATAATTATACTTTAGAAATACTCAAATTTATAATTTATTACTATAAATTATTTCGATTAAAAAAGTTTTTTTTAATTAAAATTTAGTATTTTCACTATTCATCATAATACAAAAGTTATTAGAAAAGTCCCAAAATTTTATTCGAACTAAAATATTATTTCCCTATTCTAAAGAAGAATCTAATTTCATCAAATTAAATAAAGAAATGTGTAGAATATTGGATTTAATAAAATTTCTCTTTAAAAGTTGTAAACATAGTATTTTTTTGAAAAATAATTCTTTTATCTAAAAAATGAATTTGTCTTTATATTATGTCTAAGATACAAAAAATATTAATGTTCAAATTATATGGGATATAAGAAATTCAAAAATGTGGTTAATACTATTCGTAACATCTTTTTCAACGATTAGTTTTATTGGTTGTAGTGCACTTGTACTCGGTTTTTAGTACATCACACGCTATTAAATTATTTAAAAAGGAATTATACCATGGAAGCTTGGGGTGTTACATTATCCAATCCTTAAATACTTTGAATCCTAAAAATTTAATCTCGGGTTTATAAACTTGGGGGTTGATATTTCAAAATATCTTAGCTGAAATCCCAAATAAAAAAATTATTAATAAGGCCTCTATTTTAAAATAAATAATGGTAAGTATGAAGGTTACAGCAAATAACACATACAAGGGTTCAATGTAGGAAAAAATTGATATGGAAGAGATAAAAACCTTCATGTTTTTATGGAGAGAGATAGAGAATATTATTATGAGAATGACAACTATCTTAAATCAATAAATTAGGGATCATCTAAAAGACCATTTGATTCATTGTAAAAGAAAATACTAGGAAATAAATTCTTGTTTTCAAGATCCTTTCCCTAATGGTGCTGAATATTAGAAGAAATACACAATTGATTTCAGTATAAACTCACCATTGGTCATGCCTTGAACAATTTCTACTTCATCTCATATTTAAGGAAATGATTTTGAATTTTTCATTTCTAATGTGATAGAAGAACATGTAATCCATAAATAGAATGATAGGTTATTCCATCTATCTCAACAAAAAATAGAACGAGTTATCACAAATTCATAAGTCCACCTATATGGTATAATACATTAATCGGACAAAAATCAACAAGAGTGAAACTTATACTATCCATAAATGGATAACATTATAATCCTTTGAAAACATGAAATCTAAAAAATTTGAAATATGTGAAAAAATTGGCTTATCATTTATATCCCATATCGCGTAGGTTAGTTCTTGGTTGATACATTCAAAACATGTGAACACCTTCATCATGTATTATCTAGAGTAACATTAAAAACTTGAATTATCAGATATCAATATTGAAAACATGTATATTTCCTTATTCAAAAACATTTTAGGTTATTCATTCAATCACAAAAAGTTTAATACTTCATTGATGATAACATAACACTCTGGTTAAAAAATTCAAAATCATCTCTCAAGAAACTAGAGTCTTCCAATTTACTTATTCAAATCCAAAATATCTCTACCAAACATTATTATCTTAACATAAGGAACATATTAAGGGTTATCTTTACCTTAATTGTATATCCTCCAAATATAATCTTACCCTTAAATAAAGTTCATTGTCCATTGTAACTATTGAACATATTCATTAAAATCCATAATGAAAAAAATAAACTGAATACTCTTAATATAACTTACTTATTCATAATTCTTGAATCCAAACACATAAATACTTGAATCCTTCATATTTAATTGTTGGCATGGAATAGGTCCTTCCTCGGATTAGAGGTAGATTCTTATGAATGGGCATTGAATATGATAATTCCAATGATTTCTATAGATGAGACATTAAAATCCCTAAGAATTGGTCACTCTATTACCATTTTCCCATAAAGATAACATCTTCCCCTCCATTTGAGGTATTCCTCAAGGTTCTTCTTCCCTTCCTATTGACATGTAGGAACCCGTGTCATCTTTCCAATATAATTCTTCAAATTTGAACATTTATAAGACTTTATCATCCTCTTATGAAATGTGTTAGTAAATTCATTAATTATGTCATTGTTAATCATATATTGTGTTAACGGATACAACATAAGAAAAATATATTCCTCTCTAGTCATTATCCAATTTTGTTGCTGAAAATCACTATATTTTCCTTCAAACTCAATGTTAATCCAATTACTTCTAGTTTCCTCCATTGACTAAGACTCAAAAGAACAAAGTGAGAAATAGATCACATTGAATCAATCCATATAATCAGGGGAAGGTACATTCAATCTATAACATCTTAGGTTTAATCCTAGGTTATACCTAATAATTACCAAAATTTTAGGGGGTTCATCTATAATAATACTTAAAGTAAATCGTATGGTTATGATCCCAAATATGTGTTTTCCAAATATATTTCCATGGTTTTTACTACAATTACTATAATACCAACTATAATACCCTGACCCTAGAAGACCAAAGCTGATTCATTATTTTAATACATTTTCATGATTACAATGAATCATGTCCCAAAGGACCGATTAGTTTATCAATCATGGAAAATAGATTACATACATGAACATTAAATTAAATTTTATGACATAAAACACAACATAGATAATCCTTTGAGAATTCCATTATTCTCCTACCTTAACCTGCATATAAAATGCAATACACTTCTAGGATTCCTTGGAAAATAAAACATAAGAAAGGGGTGAGCTCAGATTCTCAGCAAGGGTAAATAATTTAGAGGAAGAAATAAACATTTATGGAATGATGCATAATAAAAGAAATAGAATTTTAAAGATAAACTTGTACATAATATAGAAAAAATAAATCCAAAATTACCATATAAACATGAAAATTGGTATTCTACTAGTCAAATAATAACATGTAATTACTAACTTCATAACGTGAGAATGTATAATGCTGAACATAATAACTACTATGTCAAGGCCTTGTGCCAAGACCATTCACAAATATTCTATCAAGGACTTGTCCCAAAATACTAGTTTTTCTTTTGTAACCTACTGATGCATCGAGGGGGTATATAGGGCCTCGAGCATCACATACTATGTCCAATGCATTCCTCGTATGAAAAGAGTGAAACATAACCTAAACATTGATATTAAAACTAGAATACACAATTCCAATAATTTAACCATAAACCATAAATGTTATAAAAATAGCACATCCACAGTAAAACATATCATAAATCATTCAATACCATATGGAAGATTGAATTAATTTTAAATCAAAGTCAATCAAGAATAATATCTAATAGAGGATGTTGACATAATCTTAAATAATTTGTTAAACTCTTTGAGGAAAATATCCCTTTTCCTGAAATAATTAAAAAGTCTCAAAATTTATAAATGAATTCATATAAAAAATATTTTTTGAATCAATGTGTCTCATAGCAGATTGAAGAATTTTAAAAGAATTAACATTTTAGAACAATCTTGTCCATAAAAATAAATCTTTAAATTCATTTTGAAAACATGGAAATTAATTAAAAATATTTAAAAAATATATATTTAAAACATTTAAAATGATGACATAGGTAAAATTTAACTTATATAGAACCCTAAAATATCCATTTTAAAAACATTTTTTATGATACATGGACATTTACAACAAATATGTCCTAGTAAATTCTTACATATAAACAATCTCAGATAATAACAAGATTGAGGAATTAACCCTTACCAAGATTTGATACTCTTTTTACATGTCTAAAACTTCTGTATAATGTTTTTAAACCTATTATTAACTAATATAAGAATAATAATAATATTTATGATATAATATATTATTCTTTACGACATTATATTACCATTTATTAACAATTCAATGTTAATAAAATATTTCAGGTAATATCGCTTGATTTATCGTACGTGTTTTGACTTGTTATTCTTGATCATATTACATAGATCATAATTTACATATTTCAAAAATGTATAATAGGATTTATATATCATATATAATATATTTTTATTATAATTATATTATATATATATATATTGTAATACACGATTCTTGGAGATGGTAGGTCGTACGTATGCTTGAACGTTGTTTCTGTTTTCTTATCATATTGAATGGAAGTAGGTTAATGAAATATATGTACATAAATCTATATATTTATCCTTAAAGTAGACTTATAATTTTAAATATTTTATAATTATTAATAACATATTTTTTATAATAATTGATGGATGTTTAATGTGGAGAATGAATCCCATCATGTTGTGGAGACGGTAGGTCGTACGTATTCATGAGCGATGATACGATCCTCTAATGATTGAATGATATGGAATTGGATGGTATATTAATTCAAAATAATTTTAATAATTTCATATTCTTTATTTATTTCTATTACACTCATCATTATACTCCTCCAAATAAATTAATGTGGAATAAAAAATTACACCACAGTGGGGAGACGGTAAGTTTTACGTACGCACGCATGGTGATATTATTTTTCAAAGGATTGATAAAATTATGAATATAATTGTCCCATGGTTATATTAACATATAATTATATGTATGGTACAATATTTATTACTTTGGTGTGGAAAAAATATTGAATGAAAAATTACAAGAACAAAAGAACTTTTAAAGAAAGGATAAACCGATTACCTCATCTTCAGTTGTTTCCTTTTGATTTTAACAATCGGTAGCCTTAGGACGCATATCTACCCAAATTTGGGCCCGTACTATGAATTGAGGGAGGTTTTTAGGATAAATAGAGACGTTTTTTCTTAATTAAAAGGCGTTATAGTTGTGATTTAAAGAGAAAGGGAGGTTCCCTTTAATAAGATAGGTGAGAGGAAAATTAGGAAAAATATTGAAATATCAATTTATTGTAAAAATATTTTAAGATTATAATATCTCAGAATTTATTTATTAAAATTATAAGATTATTATGGGTCTAAATCCTCTCAACCAATAGGTTTTAAACAAGTTTAGTTTATAAAAGTAACCTTATTCTTTTGATTTAACCCTTTGTAAAATAAGTTAACTCTTACCCTATCCTCTTGTATTTTTATACTAAATGGTTAATATTTTTACTATAAAATTCCAAAAGAACATAAATTTGATAATTAATGACATCTTTATCAATATAAATTTTATTTTTCAAATCTATATATTTTTGGGATTTTTATGTCATTTAATAAAATTGTATTTGTTTTAAAAACTCATTTATATCAATTTTGACACTATTTAGAAATTTATTTTCATTAATGCCATAAAAACATGATTAATTCAAACCAAAGAAACTAAATATTCCCTAATATTTCAATTAATTCCATAAAATTATTTTATGGTATCAAAATGTTCAAATTGCATTTATTTTAATATTTATAAATTCATTTATTTGAATCTTTCATTAATAGGGTAATCCCTGCTTCACCATTGTGTCATAAATAAATTATTTTATTTAATGTCTAAAAATTATAAAAAAAATACCATGATGTAATAAATATTCTTATATTTATAATTAATATTTATATATATAGATATTAGTTATATAACATTATATTAAAATCAATTTAGTAAACGATATATTTTTATGGTCTAATTATATTTACGTTAAAGTAATTCTTATAACATGTCATTATCCCACCCATGTGGTCCCATGGGGAGATAATATCATCCTAAGGATGTTCATGGTCAGATACATCTCATAGAGTAGGATTTTCACAAGTTCAAGGGTATTTTAATATTATTATAATATTATTTTTCACCCTTACATACCTAATTTACCCTTTAATCATGGTAAGTAAAGATAATTACTAAAATTAATATTAATTATGTAAAAAAAATAAAAGGTAACTATTTAAACAATATGGACCATATTATTCCAAACATGGAATCCATTTTTTCAAATTCAGAACACATATTTGGAAAAAATTAATTTAAAATTAATTCATGTTGTCAAAACTAGAACACGAGTTTTTAAGAAGTAAAAACTATAAAAATATTGACATGTGATTATGTTTGATTTAAACGATAAATTATTTAAAATGACCTAAATTATATTAAATCATAAAAATATAATATATGTATACTTTAAAACCACCCAATTTATATTTTAACACTGCAAATTATTTTGATTAAAAATTTATGTTCAATTAAAATTTAGTATTTTTTTGTACTCATTATAATATGAAATAATCATAAAAGTACCAATAAAATCCAAATTAAATTTTTATTTCCCACTTCTAAATAAGAATTTAATTTCATCAAATTTATTTTATAAAAGTTTCAAATATTTTATTTAAAAATTGTTCCCCATTAAAAGCTGGAAAAAAGTCATTTTGGGAAAAATACTTCTTTTATCAAGAACATTGAATTTATCAATAAATTATGTCTAAGAAATAATAAATATGAATATTAAAATTATATAGGATATATAAAATTAAAAATGTAGTTAATATTATTCCTAACCTTTTTTATAATGGCTAGTTTGATTGGTCACGTTGCACTTGAACTCGATGATTGGTACATCGCATGCTATTGAATTATTTAAAAAGGAAGTGTATTGTGGAAGAATGGGGCGTTAAACATATAATGACTAACGGTTGATGTCACCCACCCCAATATTGTTAAATACATAGTTAATGTATACATATTAGTCCCATAAAATTCTAAGAGGAGTCTTAGTGACTAGGGTATGAATTAGATTCCATATCAGCCTACTCTATGTCTAGGCTTCTATGGGTGTTGAAGTACGTATTTCAAAATGAGGAATATCCAGCTAAGATAATGAGGAAGTGGGAGAATAATTTCCATATATCATCCTTAGAATTACATTTCATATGCTTCTTTCGATAAAGGACTGACTTACTTGAAAAATTATTCCACACTAATGGGATGATCATCATCGGGGTGGGAATGTTTCCTCAAAGAGTCGCCCATGTCCTCAATTAGCACCATATTTACTACAAACATAGTGATCAGTGAGGAAAATGGTTTCCTCACATGATAGACCGACCTATTCAGCATTCCTCCTAGGTAGGCCTCTATCCAAGCCGGTTAATTATCTTGTGGAAGAAAATAAGGTGTTCTAATAGGAAGTGGGCTAATCTTAGCATTAGTATCTTCACATTCCAATATCAACCAAAAATGGTGGATGATCCCAATATGTTGCTGAACCCGCATACCAGTCGAAAGAAGATGTGAAACCCTTTTAATGTAGCAAAACTGATGAAAAATTTGATATGGGGTTTATGGATCATATATGAACAGTTCAGCCATCATGATAGAAAGAACCCCACCCTGAAGGAAATTCAATTTGGCCTTTTTATAAGATATCTTTTTCCATTATCAGTGTTTGGAATAGTCGTTGCATTATAAGGCATTAATTCAAAGAGATTGGGTCTACTAAACACATCATAAGTATCATCATCTCTAATATACCTGGCCTTGACCCCGAAAATGTTCAGAAACCCTGGAAAAAATTAGGTACCATAGACATGATGGTATTATAGTATCTATAGAAGTTAAAGTACTCCCCTATCTATCCAAATAAAAGTTGTAAAGGACCACTAATCCTATAAGGGATATTTCCCGGGTAAATGTGGCCCTTGAGTTGGTAAATATGTGTAAGTGTATGTACTACTATATTAAGTGGTTTTCCCTATTCTAGTTGATCTTACATCACCAATATTCTAACCCAAATTCCAAAACATGCATCCCCATTTGGGAAGAGACATCCATTGAAGAAGAATGACATAAATCCTATCAAACAAAGGCTTGAGGATACTTCAAGCCTCACTTGATAATCCCATGTAATATGATTTATGACTCCTAAAATTGCCCAGTATGAGCTGGCACATTCACAATTCTACCAAGAAGGGTACTAGTGAGGGTGGATCACAATCTGTCTAGCTCCACTATAATAGAGGAAAATGTTTATCCAAGATAACCAAGTGCATAATAGGATCCTATTATTAACTATTCATTCATGGTGGTGAGTATATCCCTCACCAAAACTTGATTTTTCATGGGATCATCCGAGATATCTTTGGAAGGAAGGAACTCATTATACATCTCCCCAAGAGGGGATATCCCACCCACTCGATAGATATCTTATAGGTGGATTCTGACATTACCATGTGACTAATAAAATAAGTGTTTTTAGGGAACTAGTGATTAATAAAATCTCTAAGAAGATCATACTGGTGATATATGAAGAATTGGAAAACCTATACTACTTAGTAGAGATGGAAAATGTATAGGTGGTCAAAAAACTCTAAGAAAATCTTACCAACCTAGAATGGACATGACCATTCATCAGTAATGTTTCCACCATGTTCAAAATCCCATTTTAAGCTCTAGTCACTACCCAATTTATTCAAATAATAGACCAATATACTCAAATATATTTGATAAATGGTCTTGTTGAAAAATTTATAGTTGTCCAGACATAGAGGACTGTTTTCCGGTATATAAGAAAACCACTAAGACTGTGATACAACAAACTAACCATCCTCAAAAAGAAATTATTGATTGAAATTGAGGGAAGTTGACACCTAGTAAGATGGAATGTTGTATTCTAGAGAAGGTATGGAAACATCATCCAATAGGAAAAACCCATATAGGGAAATCCAGTGTGATAGAGGAGAATTTTAGATCTTGAATAGGAGAATCATTTTGAGGACCTCATTTCCAAAATATACATGGGAACAAGGATTGACATTATGATTCCTAGAAATAATATCCCATTGGATAACTACATATGAGGATTTCAAATGAGATCTAGAATTCGTATACACAAAATAAATAAGGATAAGTAATGAAAATGAACTTATAATCTTGTCAAAATAAAGGCATAATCCTGGTATGTGGGTGTTGAGGCGACGTGATGCGGGGCATCTCTATGAATGGCTCAGTGAACCCTCGAAATGCTATCCCTAATCTACATGAAATCAGAGATTTTAGGTCTATACTTTCTAAATTGATTGGCTCATGGTGTGCTTTGATCCATAATTAGAGTGATCCTTTGACTATATCTCTCCATAAATAAAGGAAGAAAAAACCCTTGTGGGTGATTGTCCAAACCATGTTCCAAATGTTAAATAAAAGGGATCTCATTCCTAGAGGCTCTGAAAGGGCTTAGATCTACAAAAATCATCATCATTGAATCCTCCTATGTTCAAAAAACTGGATGTTGGAGGATTCTTTGTACTGGATGATCCTGAGGCACTTCAATAGAAAACCCAAATGTGTAAGATTTCAATTTTGGGTCACGTTGCTAACTTAAAGGGTGATAATCCCTGGTTATATATGGATCATAAACCTTATATTACACATTTTTTTGGATTTTAAACTTGTAAACCCATCCCGCTATGTAAGGGTTATTTTCATATTTTTCATACCTCGCAAGACAATTTAGATCAGGTATGGAGGATAGGTAATATTCCACTCAACCCTGGCCTACTGCGTAACTCTGAATGGGATTCTTCGTTTAAGCTAAATATTTATAGAAACAATATGGTACCAATTTTGGTTATATTTCATAAATTCAACTAGATTTTCTAACACCCAAAGATCTTAAATTATATATCATCATGTATTGGAACTCCTCTGAAGATAGATAAAAAAACATTAAATGGAGAGTTAGGGATATTTACTATAGTGATGGTGGAAGTGAATCTGGAATCTAAATTATAGAAAAGAATTGTTTTTAATGAAAATGATTATTACAATTAAATGAAGATTGAATATGAGAGAAATCCTCTATTCTGTGTGTATTTCAAAATAATACGACACTAAATACTAAATTGTAGGGTGGTGCACAAACAGGCTTCCCAACCAAATGAAATTGAATATATGTTGACAAAAAAACAAAAGAAATAAAATGGTCTTGCCTTAGATAAACCTGAACCATCTATGAAGAAGAATGAAAAATGAATTATCAAATACAAGATCATCAATACCATAGTGTTTAAAGTAGGAAAAAATGTGATGATTTATTTGAAGAATGGGAAAATAAAACTGAAGAGTAGTGTATATATGGGGAAATTGAAGAAATTATCTTTGTGGTATAATAAATGTCCCAAAATGAGCCCGAATATATGAATTTAGAGTCAAACAAGAGCTCCCCTTTCCACACATAGAATTATATTGATCCTTACACTATTCCTCCTAAAGAGAAGGAATGAAAATATCATAGTCCAGTACACCCCACTGAATATTTGAGTAAACTGATTTCTGAAATCCAAAGGCTCACACCAAGTGAAGAATAGAACACACTAGTTGACAGTACTGTCCATGCTAAGGGAAAAAACCCACCCCATATATCTCTCAGCATTAATTATACAAACATCAATTTGACTGTTCATGAAACTAATAATAATAGGCAGTCTGATTGGGACTACAATTATTCTATCCCTAAGATCACAACGAGTGAGGAACTGAACACATTCATTGAAAATACTATCCAGGTTGAATATAACAATCCACCCGCTGCATCTCACAGTATTGAAAATACCAACATCAACATGATTGTTCAGGAACCCATTAGCAATATGCAGTTTCATTAGGACTGCAATTATACTTATCATGATATTTCCTACACTTTAAGTAACATAAATTAATTTATTGATAAAGGAAAGTAGTAGGTTTTATATAAATATGACACAAAGAGCACACACTACACTGTAGTTTAGGATGTTTCTATATTAAATAATAATCTATCTATCATAAAGGAGAATCCATTAACAGAATGAAACATTCCTCCAGTTTTTAATTCAAACAAGTAAATGAGTGACCTAATGTCCATGGAAGACAGGGCATATATTAATAAATTTATCCATGTTTCTCTTATAAGAGAAAAGATAATGAAAAGCATTCCGAACAAGCCTAAAACTCCTACAAGATCAGCGAGGAAAAATTTCTCTAGGAACAAGAAAAGAGGGGCTCTAACCCCTAGAATAGGTTCTAATTAATATTTTTGATTGGAATTTTCTCGATATTGAAAACCCTAACACCATTAATATCTTAAAATGTTTTATCAATACTCATCATCCTAATGTTTTTGTACTAGCTGAACCAAAAACAAGTTTTCCATCTCGTTATTTTCTTCTTTTACAGTTTGTTTTACAATCTTTTGAGAATGTAAAAAATACTCATCTATTGAAAGTATTTGTATATTTTCTTACTCTTATTTATAGAATTCTAATACTTTTAGTGTTTTTTGGTCAATTTTTTACCTGTGGCATTATCATTGAGCACTGACATAATTACTCTACTTTAATATTTTCTAAAAATAGATACCAAAATAGGATACCCCTTTTGAATGAAATATCCAATATTATAAATACCATTCATGATACTTGGTTTCTTGTAGGATACTTTAATGTCATCATTTTCCCATGTGTGAAAATGGGTCCTTCACACTCCACTATTTCAACAAGGGAATTTAAATCCTTTATAGTGGATAATAATCATAAATTTACATGGTATAGACAACATTATAACAAGTTGGTTTCTAGAAAATTAGATAGAGGCTTAACTAATTTTCTATGTCATGATAAATGGGACAGAATCTCTAGCATCACCCTTCCTAAAATTACCTCTGACCACCATCCTATCCTGGTCAAATTCTCTTTCAATATCATTCAAGCATGTTTTAACTTTATTATTTAACATTTCTTGGTATTCAAACAATGATTGTTCTAACTTAATAAAAATTTCATGGTCTTCCCTGAACAATTTAAATTATTATTTTTACAATTATGTTAAATTAAATATAAATCTAAATCATGTTATTAGGGATTGGTGTAGATCAAAATCTAATAAATAGACAATGACATCCTTCTTTTGGGAGAGGAACTTTACAAAATTCAGAATAGCACTACTAGTTCCAATTTATTTTCTAACCCTCAACATGAAATGAATATTTCTACAAAAACAATTTCTCTTATCAAATTCAAGGATAACATTATAAAGAAAATATTCAAAACAAAATGGGTCACTGATGGTGGCAGAAATACTTAATTTTATAACCCCCTTCAAAGAACCAGGAAAGTTTGCATGCCTCTTGCCCTCTTAAGGGATGGGGACAAACTCATCCATACTAAAAAAGTTATTTTTAATCATGTCATATCTTATTTTGAAAAAAATTATATGTGGATGACATTAATAAAGACTATTTTACTGATTTCATTATTGTTTTGGTGAATGGAGAGGACAACTACATTTTTAATAGAATCCCTCTAGATCATGAGGATAGATACATGATGTTTAGCTTAAATCACAACAATGCTCTAGAACATGATGATTGGAGTAATTTTTTTATCTGAAATTTTTCTATGTGATCCTTGGTGACGTTTTCAGATTGATCAGGACATTTTTTCTAAGGGGATGCTCTTTAATGGGATGAACTCCCAATTCCTCACCCTAATCCCTAATGTGGACAATTCTATCATGATTCGGATTTTCAGACCCATTTCCTATATCAATTCCCCTTATAAGATAATTACCATGCTTCTGGAACAAAGACACTCTTCCATCATCAACAAAACTATTTCTTGGAACCAATTTGGTTATGTTAAAGCAAGGTCCATCCAAGATTGTATTTGTCTCACCTCATAATATACCAACATTTTGAATAAAACCAAATGATGTGAGAATTTATCCATCAAACATGACATTTTTAAATCTTTTGATACCATTTTTTGGAGTTTTATTTTTAAATTTATAAGGATATTTGGATTTAATGACTCTTCCAACAATATAATTAAAACACTTTCTAATTTATCCTTAATCTCTATCCTTATTAATTTATCACCAAGGGGTTGCTTTAAATTCTCCAAATGGGTCGGATAGGGAGACCCCATCTTCTCTATTATTTTCTTGATTGTTGAGGACAACATAAGAATATTACTGACTCAACTAGTGGATCAAAACAAGCTTAAACTGATTCATTCTTCCAATAATTTGAATTCCCACATGCATCTCTTATATATTGATGACACCATCCTTTTTTTACAAGGGGAAATGATAAATATAAATGACCTCAAAAGTTCCTTCTCGCACTATAAATATGTTTCTAAAAAACCATCAGTTGGGTAAATTCCTACGTATTTTTTGGAAGTAGATTTACTTCCAATAGAAAAACCAATTTTATCAATGTTTTAACAATTGAGGAAGGGTACCTCCCCTTTACCTATCTTGGTGTTCCCATTTTTAGGGGCATTCCCAAATCATTTTACCTTTCTTCCATTTTTGACAGAATTCTCCACCAACGTTCCTTGTGGAATGGTAAATCCCTCTCTATCATTGGCATGATCTATCTAGTCAAGTCTACAATAGTTTCCAAAATGGTCTATTCCATGACAGTTTATAAATGAAATGATGGTCACTTAATGTGAATAAAATTTTCCATCCAAATCATTGTGTGGAGTGGGAGAACTCTTGAAAGGAAGCTAGTAATAGGTCCTTGGTCTACTAATTACGAGAATTTGGATAAAGGTGGACTCAACATCCATAATATCGAATTCTTCAATGATGCCTTATAAGACAGACTCACGTGGAATCTCAATCATAATAAAAAAATTCTCTATTTAATTTCTTCAAAAACAAGTTTCATGATAAATTATTGAAATGAATTATCAATTATATAAGCTCACTCATCTATACTTCTATTAGGAATTATTTTTTTACATCATTTCTTACTCTAGATGAATGGTGAGAAAAGAATCAACTTTTAACTTCTAGCTTACCAACTGGACTGATGCCCCACTAATTTATATGGTATCCCCTGCTCAATATCTTGAATTCTCAAATAATACCATTAATGATATTTTAAGCTCTCGAAACTCTAACTTACATGAAAATATTAAGAAGGTCATTGAAATTTATCTCTTTGTCACCACTAATGATTTTTTTATTGGGTAACCTGGTCATAATGGTGTGATTGACTCAAAAAAAATTACGATATAATTTTTAACAACTCTAACATGAATTTGAGTTAGATGAAAAGTTTTTATAAATTTTTGTTAAAAACATCGAGATTCACACTTTTTTGGATTATTTCGCACAAAAGGGTCCCCACAAACACTTTCCTTCAATATTTTGGGATTCAACTTTTCAATAAATGTCATTTTTTTCACCAACATCAAGAATACATCAATCACTTACTTAATTCATATGCTACAACCACTACCCCTTAGAATTATTTCCTTGATCTTTTTGAGTCAGATGGATAATTTATTACTCATTCAACTCTCAACTATAGCGTTGTGTGGATATGACTAACTCCCATCAAATCAAGAATATCTTCATAACAGTTATTGCTGAGCTACTCCATGTGATCTTGTATGATTGAAATTCTTATATTCATAACAATTACTCATTTAGTCTTACTGCAGATAAAATAAGAATCCTAATTTCCATTTGGGAAACTTCCTCGATACAAATTGATATTTCCAGAAACACTGATAGAGACCTTGGGATTCTCTAACGGCTTCGGGTGAAATGAATTTATCCCTAGCTTGGATTCAATTTTTATGTTTTATAGCATACTCTTCGTCTAAGATGAATCACAGTTAATGTTGATGGTGCTTCTAATGGAGACCTGGGACCCTCATGTTTCGGTGCTATCTACTAAAACCACTATGGGAAGACTCTAGGATGCTTCTATGAAAGTTGTAGTCTCACCTATTCTCTTTAAGTAGATATGATGACTATGGTTCATTCCATATAGATTGCAAGGAATCTTGGATTGAAAAATATCTGGATCAAAATATATTTGATGACCATTGTGGAAGCTATTTGGAATGGAGTAGTACACCTTGTTTGGATACATACTTCATGTTTGATGGATTGTCTGCATTCCCTCGTGGAAAATAACTATATTCTCACTCATAACTATCATGAAGTGAAAATGGTTGGATAAGGCCTCACTAATATTGTATTCAACCATGAAATTACCTGGATAAATGATCTCCCCTTTTAATTACTTTCTCTTTATGATACGGACTTCAAGAAATCCCATCTTTCATACTCATGTAATTTTTTTGTAATTTTACTTCAATAAAATTCATTTCTTGGTCTTTGACCAGGAGACCACCATTTTATAAAAAGGAAAACTTTTTGTATCCTCATGTGCATTTTATAAACCTTATGGGGGATACAAAATCATGTTATGGACTCAGGCATTTCATGGATCACAAATATTTCATGGACCTCATAAACCCACAGAGCATCACGTGACCACTCAAATAGTCATGAAACTCGCAATTAAGTGACCCTGATAAGGTAATGTGATCTGAATAAGAGTTGAGTGGTCATGCTGTCAAGCCAAAAGATCTGGTGAAACCCTCAAAGATAACCATGATTAAAAAATGTACAAAGCTCCACCAATTACTTAATTTATGTTCATGTTTTACTAGATAAAGCTCCTAGGTAAAGAAAGTCTTATAGAGTGGTTCTCCCAAAACTATCTTGCTAATGGGTCTCATGATCATTTCATGCCTAAGGGTCTTGATAATGGGTCATATAATAGACACATGGTTTAAGATGCCTCAGATTTGGGAAGTCGGTGGTTGATTCTCCCATCATTCCCCTATTTATAGGGTATTCCTTCAAATATGAAACATCAAATGGAAGACCATGTGTCATCCAAGAAAATGATTGGAGAGAGCTCCAAAGCCTCAGGTAGGAATTTATTTTTCTCATAACCAAGCCCTTATCCCCTCATAAGATTCTCTTGGGGGTTATTTTTTGATTCCTACCAGATTACCATAAAAAACCAAAATGTAAGGATTTCCAGAATATGAGTATAATTTTCTCGGCGAAGAAAAGGATGAATAAAGTTGAAAAAATCATGTAGATCATGTGAACCTCTAGAAGAAATGTGATCCCATGACCTTTAAAATGCCATGTAGATGGTCAAGAATAGAGTATATCTTGTATAAGTTTTCATAGAGCCACTTTGATGAATCCTACTACTCTCATGATGGTGTATATGGTTATTGTTAAGCTCTTGGTGGCATCCATATAAGCTCCCAAATCTCATGCAACTTTTTACCCAAAATGAACCTGATAAACCATCCAATAATCCTTATAAAATATTGGAGAAATATTAAAAACGCAGGACCATCTTGGGGTCATTAACTTCGTGTGACGCACCCCATGTGGTTCGCAAGATTTCGCAGATGTCTCAATAACATGTTTTCATTATCATGCAAGAGCTTGCAAGTATGTCACCCTCGTCACATGAAGGGCCTCCGACATTCCTAGGTGGTCTTAATCTACCTTAGCCTCCAAATATAAATATAAGGGTTGTTTCATTAAATGCATGTGCATCACCAAAGGAACCATTGTTGGTCATGTGATGAATCATAGATGGGTAGAGAAATTTTATTCAAAAAAACTCATAAAAAATCATGATATCCCAAGACATTGTAAAATGAACAAGTAAATAAAAAGGGAAATGGAATTATATTCTTTTAATTTGAATGTAACTCCTAAATATTCCATGGTATGCTTCTTTTTGAATAATGTAATAGCTTTCATTATACGTAAGTTCAAGACCCTAACACATCAAGACCAATCAAACTAGCCGTTATGAATAGTAATACCAAATTTTTTATATTTTATAAATCGTATCCTTAAAAATGATATTTATTTTTGGATTTGGAATATCAAGATTAGCTTAGTGTTAATGTTTGGTATTTTTCTAAAAACATTCAATTTTTTATGAATAGTGAAAATACTATATTTTTAATTAAAAACAACTTTTTGAATAGAAATAATTAATAGTGTAAAATTATACATTTGAATAGTTTTTAAGTATCATTAGATTATATTTTAATAATTTAATAAAATTTAAGTCATTGGATGTAATATCCTAATTAAACTGGACATAAACAAGTGTCAATCTTTTGATAGTTATTATTTCAGAAAAAAACGCTTTTTCTTTTGACAATGATAATTATTTTTAAATTAATTTCCTCCACTTCTATGTTTTAAATTTTAAAAAATGGATTCGGTATTTGGAATTAGGAGATCCAAATTTTATAAATAGTTAAAATTTATTTTTAGACCTTAGGAATATTTACATCAGAGAATATTTTATTTACCGTGGTTAAAAGGTAAATCTAGTAAATAAGGTTAACAAAATAATATTATAATAACATTAAATTGCCCAAGAATGTGTCTTAACCCTATTGGAAGATATATGTCCGACCATGGACATCCTTGGGTCGATTTTAGGACCCCATAAAGCCACTTTGGTGTGATAATGACATTTTATATTAAATAATCTAAAGTAAAGACAAAAATAACAAAATAAAATATCATTTAGGAAAAAAAAAATTATATGAGGCTATATAAATTATCTATTCGACTATAATTATTAATTATAACGCTAAAAGGATTTCCTACCTCATTATATTTTATTTATAATTTTAAGACACAAAATAAATATATTTATATATGACACAACAATGTTGCAATATTTTCCTTATTAATGAAACAATTAATTAAATGATATTTTAAATACTAAAATAAATATAATTTTAAAGTTTTGTTGCTATAAAAAATATGTAGGTGACTATAAAATGTTAGGGTTGATGAAATGTATTTAGTTTTAAGTAGTTATGTTGTTAAAACTTTAACAAAAAAAATTATTAAATAATGTCAAAATTGACATAAATGAGTTTTTAAAAACAAATACAGTATTATTGGTTGATATAATAATCTTAAAAATATTAGGTTAACCCAAAAGGCTTATATAATAACCCTTATATCATTAATGAACCAATTGGGATTCTATTATAAGTTTATTGTATGTTTAGTAACCATATAATATAAAAACACAAAGATGCATGGAAAATGTCAAACTATTTGACTAAGAGTTATATCTAAAAAATAAGGTTAATATAGTGACCCAAACATATATAAAGCCTATTGATTGAGTGTTATTCGACTAATCACCACATTATACTTCAAATAATTAATTTTATATCCATTATAAACCGAAAATAATTTTATTATAAAATAATATTTCAATCTTTTCCTAAGGTGCCCCTCACCCCTCTTATAAAAGGACACTTCCCCTTCACTCAAATTCACACCTTCAAAGCCATTGGGATCAGCCAAAACCTACCCATATATCCTATCCACTTTCCTCCCTTCATTCTAAAGGCCTTATGTTAGTCAGAAATCCAACCTAAGCATCCCTTTTGATCAAATCAAAATGAATAATCCGAAGAAGAGGTAAATATATCACCACATCTTTCATGTTTTTTTCTTATTCCACTTCTTCTTTCCTTGTTGTTTCTATTCTAAAATAACAAATCCAGTATCTTATATATAATGTTATGTTATTATAAAAATGGTACAACCATATTCATTATTCTATCCATCATATAAATGAAAATGTCACCATACGTGCGTACGTACGGATTACCGTCTCCATTTCGTGGTGCGGTTTGTTATTCAAATAATTCATCATTTAGATGGGTATAATAATGAGTGTAAATGATTTAAGTATTAAATATAACATGATAATGATTATTTATATATGATATTCTATCCAATTATATATTATTTGTTTATCAGAAAAATGATATTGTCGCTCATGCATACGTACGGATTACCGTCTCCAAAAACGCGATGCGATTCATTCCCCATCATATCCATTCAAGACTAATTTTCATTTGATGATTAAAAATAATTTTTAAAAACTTAATATCATTCTTAATATGAATAAGATATATCCTATCCATAATAAACAATACTTACATAACAAGTCATATAAAGGAAACAGAATCAGTTAACACCCGAAACGATGATACTACTGAAATATCCTTAAAAAAACAATATTAGAAGATCATATGTGATATAATATTAATGTATATGGTTATTTAATAATTTAATAATAGTTATTTTACCATTATAAAGGATTTAACCTACCCTTGACCAAGGAAAAGTACAAAGTAAGGGGTTTCTTATCTCGCTTTTAATTCTGTGTGATTTCCATTGTTCGCCGCTTATTTATTAGATGTGGTGTTGTATACTATAATTTGATATATATTAACATTATTATATTTATATTCATGGTATTGTGTTATTAATTTGTTGTTTATTGCCTTTTGGTCATACGACATGATTGATTACAATGAATTAATGGTTTTTCATCTCACTTTTTATTCCCGGGAGATTCATGCTATATTGGCCACTATTTCCTTTTGTGTGGCATATGTGCTGTCCATGATTGTATTATTTATGTAATGCAATTTAATTTATGGGTATTTAAATCTTCATTGTATGATACTTCTTTCATGGGTTTTATGTTTCATAAGTTACCAAATGAGTAAGGGAATTTCAAATTTCAATTTCCACTCAGTGGGCTTTACGCATACTTCATTGTTTATTTTACTCTAAGATTATGCCTGGAATCAGTATTTATTATTTTTGTTGTAATTTCCACTCTACATTTTGAGGATATAAATTTGATACAAATAATCACACAATTTATAATTTCTCAAGTCATTGATATAAACATGCTCTTATCTCAATTTCTATTCATTGAGTTAAACATCCAAATCGTTGATGTTGTTTTTACAAGAATATATTTGAATATCCTAGGATTGATTTACACTGAATGTCCAATCATATTGGGTGTATTTATATTTTATACACATAATTATGTCATTTATTTATCCTTTACCTAAGTATATTGTCTTCATAATGGATTTCATCTCAATTTACATTCCTTTGAGACTTCTTTTTTGTTATGAAAAAATTAACTTTTATTTGGTGTATATATTGTCCTTTGACATAGTATATAATGAAATTATTTATTATCATGATATTATACAGTTTTTATTACCTCAATTATTTGTATTCAAGCATCTCTCATTTGGTTAGGAACTATACCTAAAATATCATTTTAAATGTTTTAAAATTTTATTCTTCTAAATCATTCTCATTAATGTAAATGTTTCTAAATTTTTTTAAGGATTTATTTATATGGAAATCAATGTTTTCAAATTAAATTTCCTTTTAAAAGTTTCACAGTGTTATGGGACACTTTTATTCAAAAATATATATTTAAACGGCTTCTTGACAAATAGTTTGACATTAAAATTCTTTCAAGAAAAAGGGGGATATTTCCCTGAAATAGTTTTGATGATTATTTTCATCTTTGTTAATATCCTTCATTATTCTCTATTGAGATTAATCTGTTATAATACAATATTACATATTGTATTGAATATGTTATGTTTGACTGTGGATTTTCTATTTTTATACCATTCATGGTTTGTGGATAAATTATTGACATTTCGTATGCCAGTTTTAATACGAATGTTTATGTTATGCTTAAAAATTTTCATATAAGGAATGCATTGGACTTAGTAAGTGATAGGTGGAGCCCGTTATAGCTCCTCGAGGCATCGGTATGTCTCATGAGACAATTATACGTGGAATTGATCGAGCCCTTTCCCAATTTTTAATAAATGGGTTTGGTCGAGGCTATAATCATTTTTAGTCGTCTTGGTTAGGGCCTTGAAAATATGATTCAGAATGTCCGGAATTATGAATTCGATCATTATGAGATTAGATATTGATATTTCATGTGGTTATTCGACTAGTATAACACCCATAAATATGTTTTATTGTGGAATTATTTACTTAGCTCATATTCCTTCTATAAAGTGATCATGTTTATTATTCATTAAGGCATGTGTTTTCAATTATTACCCATGCTTAATATTTATGTTATCTTCAGCTGTATTGCATACCCTTACTTAGTGTTTGAGCTCACCCCTTTCTTATTTTGGTGTTGTAGATATTTTGTGAGTTTTACAAGAAATACATCCATGTATGGATACGAGCAGGTAGAGGCGGCTCTGGCACAGATGTACCTAGGGGTAAAACCCAAAAACACCACTTTGAGATAGGCTCAAATGGGAACTGGTACACAACAAAGGGCCTTGTTTCACTCTTGGTTACGAAACTCCCAGGGGATATGCATATAATAATTTACATTTTCATTACAAATCGATTTGAAGGATTTTAATATAAGATGAGAATAAATGACCTTGTTTAATCCTAAGGTGTTTCAAATTGAAAATATGGTTTCATGAGATTCTCTAAATGATTTTATGACTATTGTTACTCGCACAATGATTTAAGGTTTTATTCAATGGATGGATTCCACGGAATTCATAGTATCTTTGATCATGATGTACAAGGTGGGAATGGTGGTGGAAATGATCAAAAAAATGGAATACTGATAGGCGTAATAGATATCATGTTCATGCCAAATCATTTTTCATAAAATATGATCAATAACATATATATTAACCAACTCCCAGACTCAATAAAGAAGAGAAAGAAGATGAATGATAAGATCTCCAGCAGTGGAGATAATGGAAAAAAGATTCCTCAATTTCCATCATGCAGGAAATGTGGAAGGAGACACCCAGTAAAGTGTCTTAATGGAACAATGAAATTCTTTACGTGTGGGAAAGAAGTACATAAAGTAAAGAATTGCCGATTAAAAATTAAGTGAACTATGGAAGAAAATAAAAATGATCCCAAGAATTCATTTATAGTCATTTTCCATAAATGTAGGGGACCTGGACACTTTCTGAGTGAATACCCTATTCTCTAGGATATTTTTTGGTCAAAGAAGAAGCTATGTGGAAATGAAGGGTTGGAGAAATGTTTAAAAGTATTAGTCATCTATATTGATGGGATTACATTGGAATAAATTTCTCTTGTATTTGTAACCCTGCAGTTTGTCATGTGAAAATGAAATTTGAGGAAGAATTATCTTTTCTATTGTGGATATAGTTATAAATAACCATTTGGTTTTAGATGATAATTGAGTTTGACGAAAATACAAGTAATTATATTTTTTGGGATGAAAATTCAAGGTATGAGAAAACAATTGTGGTTAAATTATGTTATGGTTATTTTGAAGAATTTATCTCATTTTGGTAATGTTATAAAATATATTTTTTGAAAAGGGACAACATGTAGACTGTGTGACAACCCTTCGTGGCAGACAAAGCTATGAGAATCGAACCCACAACCTGAGTGCGATTAGGATTTATCTCCTACCACTGGACTACGTGAAGTCCCTGGTTAGTGTGACTAATTATTTTTAGTTAAATGATTTTATTGATCAATAATAAGTTGATTTGGGATATTATGTCTTATCAAATGAATACCCTTAGTATAGGAAAATGATTTGGTTATTAAGTGATAAATGTTATTTTGGAAGACATTCGCTCTATTGGGAACATTATATGCCTTGGGAAAATAGAATACTGTTGGATTCCATCTGAGGGGTAATGTTGGATTTTTATCTATTTTTTTCTTGAGGATTTATAGTGATTTGGGTTATTTATGAAAATGATTAACCTATATTAGAGAATATTTTATTAGGTTAATTACTTTTATATATGTGACTTTAAGAGTAGTCCATGTCATTTGGATATAAATTTTAACATGGAAGACTGCATAACCAAATTCTTCTATGTCTTGGGTTTCAATATTAGTTTGGATTATATTGAAGGATTTTAAGGACAATTTATTATTGAATGATATTTATTTATTTAACTTTCGGTATTTTGGTTAAATTTTAGAAATTATGATAAGTGTTCATTTATCTAAATGATTATCTTTTTGGGGGATCATCTGATATTTTACTAACCATTTTGGTTTTTATAAATATATAAAGACAAATTAAATATATAGGTTTTAGTTTTTGGATCATGTGATTCTCATGAAGTTGATTCCACCTCATCCAGTGTGACTGAGTCATCCTAAATACTCATTGTTTGAAAAAAATGAGTTAGTGGTAGAAATTTAATAATGAATGAAACTATACTTAAATATTATGTATATATCTTTATGTTCTTAGTCAATTTCAAAAATAAATTCTTCCTCTTTATGAAATGTTACTTAAAACAAAAAAAATGTTCTCCTTTTACTTTTAATATTGGGAAACTAATGATTGTTTGTCCCATCACAATTTTGTGTTTTTCTTATTGTTAAAATTCTCCTGAACATGTTTTCTATCCCTCTCCACTAGATCTTGACACTTAGTTTACCTTCCATATCCATGTTTTCCTTCATCGAATCCCAGTATGGGTTATATCAGGTGACTTTTGTACTTCTCTTTCTTTCTTTAAATTTGATAAGTTCTATTGACACTTTTTCTGATGTGGGACTTTCAATTATTTTCCCAAGACCAATTTTAAAAGTTTCAAGGATGCAATTTCCAAAAGGGGGGATGAATTTAACACCTCAAGCTTCCAGGGTACGCTTCCCTTTTAATGATGTAATAGCTTTCATTGTACGCAACTTCGCGATTCTAACACACTACGACCAATCAAACTAGCCGTTGTGAATATTAATACCCACTTTTTGAAATTTTATAAATTATATCTTTCAAATTGGACTTCATTTTTGGATTTATAATATCAAAATTAGCTTATGGTGAATGTTTTGTATTTTTCCGAAAACATTCAATTTTTGATGAATAGTGAAAATACTAAATTTCTAATTAAAAACAACTTTTTCAATAAAAATAATTTATTGTGTTAAATTATACATTTTAATGGTTTTTCATTATCATTAGATTATATTTTTATCATTTAATATAATTTAATTCATTGGATGTAATCTCGTGATTAAAATAGACAAAAACAATTGTCAATCTTTTGATAGTTATTATTTCATAAAAACACGCTTTTTATTTTGACAACGAGAATTAATTTTAAATTAATTTCTGCAACTTCTATATTTTTAATTTTGAAAAATGGATTCCATATTTTGAATCAGGATTTATAAATTGTTTAAATAAGTAACTTTTATTTTTAGACATTAGGAATATTTATTTCAGTAAATATTTTATTTAACGTGGTTAAAGGGGTAAATCCAGTAAATAAGGTTTAAACAATAATATTATAATAATATAAAATTACCCTTACACATTTTATAAATCTATTGGATAATACATCTACAACCATGGGATTCCTTGGGTCGATTTTGGGACCCCATAAAGCCACATGGGAGTGATAATGACATTTTATATGAAATAATCTAAAGTAAAGACAAAAATAAAATAAGAAAATATCTTTTAGTAAAACAAGTTTTATATGAGGATATATAAATGATCTATCAGAATATAATTTATCATTATAATGATAAAAATATTTCCTACCTCAGGATATGTTATTTATAATTTTTAGACATAAGATTAATATATTTACATATGACACAACAAGGATGTAGTATTTTCCTTATTAACGAAAAAATCAATTAAATGATATTATAAATACTAAAATAAATATAATTTGAAAGTTTTGATTCCATAAAAAAAATTATATGTTACTATGACATATTATGGTTGATTAAATGTATTTATTTCCAAATAATAATGTTTTTAGGACTTCAAAAAAATCAATTATTAAACAATGACAAAATTGACATAAATGAGTTTTTAAAAGAAATACAATATTATTGGTTGATATAATAATCATAAAAAATATATGGTTTATCCAAAAGACTTATATAATGATATTTTTATCATTAATTAACCAATTTCGATTCTATTTATTGTTTATACTAACATTAGTAACCATATAATATAAAAATACCAAGAGGTATGGTAAATGTTATACTATTTAACTAAGAGTTAAATATAAAAGATTATGTTAATATAGTAAACCAATCCTATCTAAAACCTTTTTAATGAGTGGTGTTCAACTCATACCCATATTATACATTAAATAATTCATTTTTGAGACATTATAAACCGAAAATAATTTTATTATAAAATAATATTTCAATCTTTTCTAAAGGTGCCTCTCACCCCTCTTATAAAAGGGCACTTCCCCTTCTCTCGAATTCACACCTTCAAAGCCATTTTTCTCGACCATCACCTAACCAAATTTCCTCTCAAATTTCCTAACTTCATCCTAGAGGCCTCAAAATAGTCATAAATACAACTTAAGGATCCCTTTTGACTAAATAAAAAGGAAGAACCTGAAGTAGAGGTAAATATCTCACAACATCTTTCAGGTTTTTTTTCTTCTTCCACTTATTCCTTCCTTGATGTTTCCATTATAAAATAAGATATCCAGTGTATTATATATAAATTTATGTTATTATAAAAATGGTACAACTATATTCATTATTATATCCATCCTATAAATGACAAAGTCACCATACGTGCGTACGTACAGATTACCATCTCCACGTCGTGGTGTGGTTTGTTATTCAAATACTTCATCATTTGGATGGGTATAATAATGATTATAAATGATTTAAATAATAAATATAACATGTTAATTATTTTTTATATATGATATACTATCCAATTATATATGATTTTAATATCAAAAAAATGATATTGTCGCTCGTGCATACGTACGGATTACCGTCTCCATGAACGTTATGAGATTCATTCCCCATCGTATCCATTCAAGACTAATTTTCGTTTTATGATTAAAAATAATGTTTAAATACTTAATATAATTCTGAATATGAATAATATGCATCCTATCAATAACAAACAATACATACGTAATAAATAATATAAAGGAAAACGAATCAGTTAACACCTGAAACGATGATACTACTGAAATATCATTAATAAAGAATTATAAGAAGATCATATATGATATCATATTAATGAATACGGTTTTTTTGTAATTTAATAATTATTATTTCACCATTATACATGATTTTAACCTACCCTTGATCAAGGAAAAGTACAAAGTATGGGGTTTCTTATCTCACTTTTAATTCGGTGAGATTTCCATTCATCGCCACTTATTTATTGGATATGGTGTATTATGTACTACCATTTGATTTGTATTAAAAGTATTCACTTTATATTCATGGAATTATGTTACTCATTTTGTGGTTATTAACTTTTGGTCATACGACTTGATTGATTAAAATGAAGTAATAGTTTTTCATCTCAATTTTTATTCCCATGAGATTCATGTATATTGGCCACTATTTACTTTTGTGTGGCATATGTACATTCCATGATTTTATTCTTGGTGTAATATATTTTAATTTATGGGTATTTAAATATTCATTGTATGATCCTTCTTTCATGTGTTTTATGTTTCATAAGTTACCAAATCGGTAAGGGAATTTCAAATTTCAATTTCCACTCAGTGGGCTTTACACATACTACATTGATTATTTTACTCCAAGATTATGTGTGGAGTAACTAATTATTATTTATGTATAAATATTAACTCACCTTTGTGTGGATATAATTTTATTACACATAATCACTCCATTGATAATTTCTCAAGTCATTGATATGAACTTGATCTTAACACAATTTCTATTCATTGAGTTAAACATCCATGTCAATAGTGTTGTTTTTACAAGAATATGTGTGAATGTACTCTGATTTATTTACACTAAATATCCAATCATATTGGGTTTTTTTATATTATTTACAGATAATAATTTCATTTATTTATCCTTTACCTAAGGATATAGTATTTATAAGGAATTTCATCTCAATTTACATTTCTTTGAGACTACTTCGTTGTTATGCACCAATTCACTTTTATAGGGTGTATATATAGTCCTTTTACATAGTATATAATGAAATCGTTCATTATCAAGATATTATAGAGTTTTTATTACCTCAATTATTTGTATTCAAGTATCTCTCATTTGGTTAGGAAATATATCTAAAATACCATTTTAAATGTTTTAAAAATTTATTCTTCTAAATCATTCTTATTAATGTACATGTTTTTAAAAATGGTTTCAAGGATTTATTGATATGGAAATTAATGTTTTAAAATTAAAATTGATTTTAAAAGTTTCAAAGTGGTATGGGACACCTTTATTAAAATATCTATTTTTGAATGGCTTCTTGACAAATAGTGTGACTTTGAAATGTTTTCAAGAACGAGGGGGATATTTCTCTCAAATTGTTTTGATGATTATTTTCATCTATGTCAATATCCTTAATTATTTTGGATTGAGGTTAATCTATTACAATAAAATCGTCCATATTGTATTTAATGAGTTATTTTTTACTGTGGATGTGCTATTTTTATACCATTCAAGGTTTGTTGATGAAGTATTGACATTTTGTATGCATGTTTTAATACAAATTATTATGTTATGTATCAAACTTTTCATATGAGGAATGCATTAGACTTAGTAAGTGGTGGGTGGAGCTCTCTATATCTCCTCGATGAATCGGTAGGTATCATGAGACAACTAGATGTGAAATTGGTCGAGCCCTTTCCCAATTTTTAATATATATTTTTGGAAGAGGTCTTAATAATTTTTAGATGTCTTGGCCGAGACCTTGACAAAATGTTTCATAATTTCTGGCCTTATGCATTTCATCATTATGATATTATATATTACTATTTCATGGGTTTATTCAACTAGTAGAACACCCATGAATATGTTTTATTATTGCATTATTTACTCAGCTCATATTCCTACCATAAAGTGCTAATAATTATTATTCATCAAGGAATGTGCTTTCAATTATTAATCATGCATAATATTTATGTTATATTCCACTATATTTCTTACCCTTACTAAGCATTTGAGCTCACATGTTTCTTATGTTTCATTTTTCCCATGATATGGAGGAGTTAGTTATGAGTGACTTGCAGTCATAATCTAGGAGGCCTGGTTGTTTCTAATTGAATAAATTGGTGTTGTTTTTCTTTTCAAGATGTAATTATCTATGTATATTATTTCCAAGACTACTAAACTGATTGGTCTTTTAGGAAATAATTCTTTGTAATCATACCAATGTATTAAAATAATGCACCGACACTGGGTAACTAGGGTCAGGGCATTACAAGGCAGATATTCTAATATATTTTTAATGGATTTATATAAACCAAGTGATCTGCATTGATCATGAGGTGTCCCCATTGACAAGTTGAAATGGCCTTAAAAAATCCCTTCATCATGGAAACCTAATATCTTAAGGGACCCTTGTAAATCCTTCATTGTCTCATATAACACCCCATATAATTCACCTCATATCACATGAAAACCATTCAAAAGGAATTCTAAGTATGTGAAGGACCATAGATATTTCTTCTTGACTATATAAAATTGTCATGGAATGTCCACATGGATAGAAAAAAACCCCATTGATGGGAAAAATCCACTAAATATGGAATTTTTAGGATATTCATGTAGTCTCTAAAAATCATTTGATTCCCCTAGAATGACATACAAATGAATCTGATAAAATGCATCACATCAGATCCGTCCACCAACTCTATCATGAACTGTGTCATATATGCCACCAAAGTGTTATATACTCAGGGTAGAATGGAATATAAATCCTTCAAACCATTATGAAAAAATTAATCCTTGGATCCTCACACCTATGCAAAAATGTATTAGATAAAATTTCACAGAGGGGTCAATCTCATGATCAGAATGGTTTTCCATTAGGTAAAATATGGGGAAAACCTAAGCGTTAATGCGGAATGCATATGAACTTTTCCTGACAACTCATAGATCACGTGAAGGGATTATAGTGGGTTAAGAGAAGGAAATCCCTCACATCTACCAAATCACATTAAACATAAAAACACTTACACTAGAACAAATATAATTCATGTCAAATAAAAGTTTTGAAAAAAGTCTAAAAAGATTGGGGACTTGTGAAAAGAACCTATAATATGATCGTCATCCACATCGCATAAAACACCCATGTTGTGTGAAAACAACAATAAATTTTTCCCAAATCCCATTATGGTCCTTTGGTTTACTATTTGTGTCATGTGAAGTTCCCCAGTAATGTTATACTATGTCATATGGAACCCTTGGGAATGCCACCTGTGTCTTGGGAAACCCTTTGGGCTTTCCATCTAGACATTGAAATGTCCTATAAAAATGTTCCCAAATCATACAATAGCACAAGTTCATGTCATATAAGTATTGTTGTGGCACTAGGACAGGTCAATTGTCTCTTTATATTTCCTCTAGACATGTGACGACATGGACCCAGATTCCATTTAACAGGTGCCCCGAGCCCGGTGGGCCACATGGCGGCAAGCGCATCTTCTTGAATGCCAGAGGCTGTCTACTAGCATCAAGGGGATAGGATGTGTCTATGGGAATACTATTACCTCATTATAAGAGTTTACCATAGTGGAAGTAATATAATGAAATAGTAAATAGCATAAGAAATATAAATAAACAACATAAGCAAACTGATGCAATAGATAAATGAGAACAAACATAATTGTGACAACTTAACAATGATGATGAAGTTTCATTCCACTAGAAAACTATAAAGAAAATTATATAAGAAAATATTCCTGACATGTTCCACAATTTAAAGGAAAAAAATACAACACCAATCATCCTGAGATCCAACTTGGTGCTCTGCAATCAAGCTCTATCCTATCAACACACAATCATGTGTTAAATGTTGTATGCTTCCCTTTGTCAACAACTATAGTCATATAATCTACTTCGGTTACCAAATAGTGCCCAATGTGGGTGTGATATAAATATTTGGGGCTACGACCAATGGTGTCTATAACATATGGCCCGTGAAACGGAATATAGAAGTGTGTAGGCATTCATATTTAAAAAAAGAAAGTAGTACAAGATAACTAAATACCCATGTACCAGCTTCAACCCTCTTCTAGTGTCTAAACATGTAACAATTTCATTTATTATGTAATTACCATTTAATTTTAATAGGTTACATCAGTCATATCCATCACAAACATCATCTAGTGATAGTAGAATTAGTGAGGGCTGGAAGATGTAATAAGGGAACCTGAAAATGATATCCAATGGGGGAGTTCCAGGGTAATAACCAAGGAAACATAAATCTCATTGAACGATAACTAAGTATAATCTGATTCTATCTAAGGGGGTAAAAGTTTAATACAAGAAGCATTATCCAAGGATTCCCACAATAAAGATCCTACTGAGTCCATGGAGGGCATCTAATGTAAAACAAGGATAGGCAATAACTAGGTCCAAATAGTGTATCCAAGGCACCAACATTCCATTGCTGGATCCAAGGAGTGTATTTGAGGTATCCTAGGATAATGAAAGGGGACCATATAGTAGTATACTATGAATTTGAGGAATACACAATAACTAATGTCTAGGTGGGTATCAACCTAAGAAAACTACCTCCATGAATTGAAATGAAGTTCCCGAGACCCAAGGTATTCACTTCTCATAATCCAAGCAGAGATCGAGTCAGCCTTTTCATATTCGATATTGTAATCATGAGATAATTCATTTAGTTCCAGTCTTGTCTTCCGTTAGTGCGGATAGGTCAAGTAAAGTTGAAACCATTTATTTACTGGTCAAAGGCTTGTCTTCCATTAGAGAGGATAGGCCATGTAGTGTTCCAACCACTTAATTAAGTCTTAGTTAACCATTATGTAATATTAAATTATTGAGGTTCACTCTAGTAACATCTATTAACATGGAAGGGGTTCTACAGACATGTAACATTCTTCAATCTCTTTTAATGAGGCCACATTATATACTTGTGTACTTTCCATTACACATATCACATTTAATAATCATTTGAAGAACCTACCTTAGGCAGTTCAAGTGGTGATCATACATGGTACATTCTATTATACAGTTTTCATTTAACAAAAACCATTTATGATAGGAAGTCTCACCTTTAAAAAATTTATGAATATGTACACCCAAACGGTGGCTCAAATTTGTCAAAACACTAAAAATAGAATTATTTAATAACCTTTGACATGAAGCGGATTGTGTTTTTGGTGTAACCACTAATAACTATGCACATATTTAGAAACATAATTACAATTAAATTCAAACAAGTTTAAGCATGGAATGTAAATTTAAGAGATGATACCTGAGGGGATCAGCAAGCCCCACATGAACATTTTCAAATCAACAATATTCGGGGATGTGTTATATGCCACCCACCTTATGATTATAAAATCCACTTCCTCGGGTATCGGCCCTTGATTTTCCTCGGATCTGATTAGATCTTAAAAAAAGGTGAAAATTCTCACATGGAGATACCTAGTTCAAGAGAGAAAGAGAACAATAACCACTAAAGAGGACTTGAGTACTTACCATTGCACATCCAATGTGGTGAACAGAAGCTCGATCGAATGTTCAATGAAGGAGATCTCATCATTCCATGCTTTTATATTCAAAAATCCCCAAATTGAGAGAGAAAAAGGTCAATCCTGCATAAACTCGGATTAGGGAGGAAGGAGTGACTTAATTAGATCTTGAAGGGGAAAATTGGAAAAATTACCCAAAGAAGTAGTCAGATCACGGTTTGTCTACAGCGTTTGTCAAAATGTGCGCAAATTGTGCGAGATGGTTCTGCAAAAAAATTCATTACCCTGCATGATTTTATCAAACCAAGAACCATCCATGCATTATTACTTAGGAAAATGGGTTCTCGCATGGTTAGACCACATGGCTGTGTGCCAACCGTGCGAAGTGGATCTGTCCGAAAAAACTACATCCACACAGTTTTCTCTAAATCGTGTGCTAGGAATTGTTTCTCTAAAAATATGGGTTCTGGGGTATGAAAAACCCCCAGACACCCTTATAACCTTTACTAACTCATTAGGAATACATATTAGGTCCAATGTAGTGATTTAGACCAAAACTTAAACAATCCACACCAGAGTGAGAAATTGAGTTCATACAGTCATCCCCCTTTAAAAAACACACCTCACAAGTTCTCCTTACCTAGGTAAACAAGCACTATCTAAAACCAAATATAGAAAATTATTATGTACATCATATTCTCTCTCCCAGGTCTCATCTTGTACTCAGTTGTTATAACGACCCATACTTTACATACATTGTTAATACTTCAAAATTGAAGTACACTTATTACAACATATGACAAAACCTCAAAGGACCGTATAGGTATAGTGTCTTTAGAAACTGGGAAACATAAACAACTGGTTCATAAATCTTCTACAGTGTCTCCCATTTATTTCATCATATCTAGGGTCCCTTTTAGCATATTCTACTTAATATCCATCTTCCTGACCTGGGGAAAAGAAAACATAAATGGGTGAGCTCAAATGCTCAGCAAGGGCAAATAAAGGAAATAAAAATCATATCATATCTTTTTGAAAATCAAAACCTGCAAAAGAGATCATAATATCTTAACATGGAATAAATTATAGAAGTGAAAATGAGATCCCCATAATCATAACATAAAACTTGAAACTTTGTGGCATGCACACATAATCATGGAAAATCATTTCTTGTTAGTCATGAATCATTGCCAAGACTATCTTAGTGGACAAAGTCCCTTTCTGAACGGAGTTCACTCCTCGTTTCAGTCCTGTATCACTGAACCGAAATAACCTTCTGTTCCAGCCATGTCTATCTCATGAGATATAAAGTCTTTACCCAATGCATTGGAGGGAGATATAGGTCCCACCCATCTTATAATGAATCCTTTCTTATGTGTGCCACATAATCATAAACCATACATCATAACGTAACCCATGTAATAAAAATGGGATTCTTAAACAACATGACATCATAAAACAATTCATATAAGATAAAGGAATTCATAAAAATATTTCCATCACAACATAATCAAATCCATGTAATAATAGGGATAGAAACAGAACCCTTTATTATCTTAGATGGAAAATAATTTTGATAAAACACTTGAACTTCATTCTTGAGGAAAATATCCTTTCTTTTTCAAAAACATTTTACATTTCTTAACATGTCATACAACTTTAAACTAAAAGAAGTTGATTAAAAATAAACTTGAAAACTTTTAAAGGAAGCTTCTTGGAAATAATGTTTTAAAAATCCATTCTTGTCGTATAAGTTAAAAAAAACATTCTTCGTACTTTTGTCGGAAAAGTCAAAAAGTACCTCGTACGGAAAAACGACAAAAGATTCCTTTCATATTCTTTACTAAAAACTCACCTAAGGGTAAAATTGGATTTAAACTATTGTAAGTGGATGGAAACAATATTACATATTGAGGGAACATGGATGTGGATGATAAAATACACCCCAGTAAATACTTACGAATAAACAATCTCGGATAAAAATGAGATTGTGATATTTCCCTTACCTTAGGTCCGATTTGCTTTGTTCGTGTCCGAAGCTCCTGTATAATGGTTTAAATAATGTTATTGACTTATTCCAGAATCATACATATTGATATGAGATCATATATGGTCATATTATTAGCATCTTGTTAGTAATATTTCATTGTTACTTGTTACTCGGGTCTTTATAACTTTTTGTTCTTATGTGTGTTTTGTCGAATAAATTCTTATTCTTATCTTTAAGTTATAGATAATTCATTTCCAGAATGGTATTAGTGTAGTATATACCATATTCATTCATTCAATTCTTTTATATAATCATTATGAAATGAAGATCATGTAGAACGAGTCGCATCACATCGTGGAGACGGTATTCCGTACGTACGCACGAGTGATGATATCGTTCCTATGATTGTGGAATTGTATTGGAGTATATATATATATTATTTCAGTATCAATATTACTTCATAATAATCATATATAGTTACTCATTACACCATTATACCCATCCTTGTAAGGTGATGGGGGAAAATAGATTACACCACGGCGTGGAGACGGTATTCCGTACGTACGCACACGCGGTGATTTCATTTTTTCGTAGGATGGATAGAAGGTGAATTAGGGTTGTTTCATATTTATAATAACATATCAGTATGTAAGTAATACTGATGTTATTACTTTATCATGAAACAACTAAAGAAGAATAATTTGAAGAATAAAGAAATTGAAAAGATCGGTAATGGATATTACCTCTTCTTTGGAACGCCTCTTTGAATCCTCCACTTAAGGAACTAATATTGGTCTTTGGAGAATACCATGACCTCTAGGATTATTCTAGGGAAGTGGAGAGGAGAAAATGGCAGGGGTTGGCCGAGCTTGAGTGCTCAAATTGGTGTGAGGAGGAGGGGGAGGAGGTGCCCTTTTATAAGGGAGGAGAGGGGCACCTTAGGAATATCTCAAAATATTATTTTATATTAAAGTCAAAATCGGTTTATAATGGTTCCAAAGGGTCTTATTTCGAAGATGAAGTGGTGATGGGTCGAAATCCTATCAACCAATAGGATTTAGACAAGTTTGGGGTATTATTGTAACCTTATCAATTAGATTTAACTCTAAGTTAATTAATTTAACTTTTACCGTGTCTTTTTGTTTTCTTTCACTATATGGTTAATACACTTACTATAACATGCCAAAAGAACCCCAAATTGTTTATTATTAATATATATATCCTTATCTAAGTCATGTGGCCGAACCTTAGATTTTTAGGAATAAAATAACAATTAATAATATAATATTTTATTTAAAAACTATTTTGTGTCAATTTTGACACTATTTGATATATGATTTTTGTGAAAGTCATATCAGAATTATATGTTCGAACAAAGTTGATTAAATCAACACTAATATATCATAGTAACCTAGAAAATTAATGGAATTCATAAAAAGTCTTAAATTACATTTATTTTGGTATTTATATTATAAATTATGTCAATATTTCATTAATAAGATAATTACTGCATCATCTTTGTGTCATAAATAAATTAAATTATTTGATGTCTAAAAATTACAAATAAAATACCATCATGTAGGAAATCCTTTTAGCTTTCTAATGAATATTTACAATCGAATTTATCTTATGTATAACCCCATATTAAAAATGATTTACTTATTAAACTTTAAATTTAACTATTTTAACCCTTCTTTAAATAAATTAATAATAAATGTCCTAATCTAATCCAAGTGGGCCTAAATGGTCATATTTTATTCCTAAGTTTGTTTTTGGTCGAATTACACTTGTCCAATAGAATTAGGACATGTGTTAGGGTAATATTAATATCATATTTACCCTTAGTTACCCTATTTACTATTAACTGCGGTAAAAAAGTAAAAAGTTACTATTCACCAAAAAATTATTTTCATCTCATTGAACAACATTTTAGTCCTTGATATTAACCGTGTCTCTCGGATTTTCGAAATTCCATTCACAGAAGCGGTAAAATTAAGTTTTATGCAAAATTCAGTTTTTTTAACCTACCACTTAGTGGTTTCACTATTCATCAAAAATTGAAAGTTTTCAGAAAAATACCAAAATTTCACCCTAGGCTAATTTCAATATTCTGAGTCCAAAAATGAAGTCCATTTTGAAAAATAAAATTTATAAAATTTCAAAAAGTGGTTATTACTATTCATAACGGCTAGTTTTAATAGCATATTGTTGTTTAGTGAAACTCGGTATTGCGTACGACGCAAGCTATCGAGGAAGGTCGCGATTGCGTGTAAAGCAAGCCAAGCAAGTGTTGTGTAGAAAAAGATTCCTTTGATGATTTATATAACATAAAAGTCTCGGGTGTTACATTCTACCCCCCTTAAAAAGAATTTCGCCCTCGAAATTCGTCACTTTGTAACAAACAAATGAGGATACTTCTCCCTCATCATATCCTCAAGCTCCCATGTAGCTTCTTCAAGTTGGTGGTTCCTCCATAAAACCTTCACTAAGCGAGTGGTCTTGTTTCGTAGGACTTTTTCGCTACGATCCAGAATCTCTATCGGTTGTTCTTCATAAGAAAGATCTTGCTCCAGCGGTACAACTTCTGAGCTGAGTACGTGTGAAGGATCTGGTATGTACTTTTTTTTCAGGAGAGATACATGGAACACATCGTGAACTTGAGAGAGATTCGGTGGAAGCGCCAATCGGTAAGCTACCTTCCCAACACGATCCAGTATTTCGAAAGGACCGATATATCTAGGGCTCAACTTCCCCTTCTTTCCAAATCTCATAACCCTCTTCCAGGGAGATATTCGTAAGAACACTTTATCGCCCACTTCAAACTCTAGGTCTTTTCTTCCGTTGTCGGCATAACTTTTCTGTCGACTCTGAGCTGCTCTTATGTGTTGTTAAATAGATCTGACCTTTTCTGCCATTTCATCAACGAGATCAGGTCCTAATAGCTTTCTTTCCCCAACTTCATCCCAGCAAGTTGGAGTCCTACATTTCTTTCCATAGAGAGCTTCATAAGGAGCCATCTGAATGCTGGAGTGAAAGCTATTATTATAAGAAAATTCCACCAAAGGTAGGTGTTGATCCCAACCTCCTTTGAAATCCATAGAGCAAGCTCTCAACATATCTTCTAGGGTTTGAATTGTTCTCTCAGACTGACCGTCTGTCTGGGGATGATAAGCAGTGCTGAAACTCAACTCTGTATCCAGAGTATGCTGAAGACTTCGCCAGAACTTCGAGGTAAATCTCGGATCTCGATCAGATATAATAGAAAGTGGTACTCCATGCAATCTTACCACTTCCTTTACATATATCCTGGCAAGCTGATCTAGAGAGAAACCCTCTCTAATAGCAATGAAGTGTGCAGACTTTGTAAGACGATCAACTATGACCCAGATAGCATTATTGCCTTTGGATGTTTTAGGAAGTTCTGTGACAAAGTCCATAGTGATGTTTTCCCATTTCCATTCGGGTATGGGTAATGGTTGTAACATCCCCTTAGACTTCTGTCTCTCAGCTTTAACTTGTTGACAAACCAAGCATCGAGAGACATATTCAGCAACATCTCTTTTCATGCCATCCCACCAGATGTACCCTTTCAGGTCCCTCTACATCTTCGTGCTTCCAGGATGAATAGAGAATGATGAACTATGAGCCTCATCCAGCAGCTCATTCTTTAATTCGGGGATGGGAGGAACGCAAACCCGATTCCTGAACTTTATTATCCCATCACAATCAAGGTTGAATTCAGGAACATTTCTCACCTTCTTTTGTAACTCGACATCTTCTTTCTGTGACTCTTTAATCTTCACATGTATAGATGGTTGAACATTCATTTGAGAAAGATAAGATTTTTCCCCTTCCATTATAATTCCAAGATCCATCCTTTGTAAATCCATAAATATTGGATCTTTCGTGATCCTCATCATGGATAAACTAGCATGGTCTTGTCAACTTAATGCATCTGCCACCTTGTTTGCTTTCCCAGGGTGGTAATGGATTGAGCAGTCATAATCCTTAATCATCTCCAACCATCTTCTTTGACGCATATTCAGCTCCTTTTGTGTGAAAATATACTTTAAACTTTTATGATCAGTATAAATATCACACCTTTCACCATAAAGGTAATGCCTCCAAATCTTTAATGCAAAGATTACCGCAGCCAACTCTAAATCATGTGTTGGGTAATTTTTCTCATGGATTTTCAACTGTCGTGAGGCATAAGCTATCACCATATCATTTTTCATAAGAACACACCCCAATCCCTTCTTGGATGCATCACTGTAGATCACAAACCTTTCTCCACTACAAGGCAGTGTGAGCACAGGTGCACTGGATAACCTTCTTTTCAACTCCTTGAAATTCTCTTCACATTCCTCTGTCCAGACAAACTTAACTCCTTTCCGAGTCAACTTGGTGATTGGATTAGATAATCATGAAAAATCTTTTACAAAACGTCGATAATATCCAGCCAAACCAAGAAAACTTCGGATCTCAGTTACTGTTGTTGGTCTTGACTATCTTTCGATAACCTCTGTTTTTGCTGGATCCACAGATATCCCCTCTTTTGAGATTATGTTACCCAAAAATGCAACTTTTTGAAGCCAAAATTCACACTTGGTAAATTTGGCATAAAGCTTCTCCTTTCTCAGGGTCTTCAATATAATTCTCAAGTGATCTTCATGCTCTTCCTTGCTCTTTGAATAGACAAGAATATCGTCTATAAAGACTACCACAAATTGATCAAGATAGTCTCTAAAGACTCTATTCATTAGATCCATGAAGATAGCAGGGGCATTAGTAAGACCAAATGGCATCACTATAAATTCATAGTGTCCATACCTTGTACGGAAAGCCGTCTTTGGTATATCCTCCCTTTTGACCCTTAATTGATGATACCCTGAACGAAGATCAATCTTGGAAAAGTATTGAGCTCCGCGTAGTTGGTCAAATAAGTCATCAATGCGTGGGAGAGGATATTTGTTCTTGATAGTGATCTTGTTAAGTTCTCGATAATCAATGCAGAGTCTCATTGATCCATCTTTCTTCTTTACAAATAGAACAGGTGCTCCCCAAGGTGACGCACTAGGGCGTATGAATCCCTTATCAAGATTCTCTTGGAGTTGCTTCTTCAATTCCTGCAACTCAATTGGGGCCATTCTATAAGGCGTCTTTGAAATAGGCAAAGCACCCGGTACGAGTTCTATTGAAAACTCAACTTCACGATTTGGTGGAAGACCCGGTAATTCCTCCAGAAAGACATCATCAAACTCCCGTACAATGGGAATATTCTTAATCGTGAGTTTCTCACCAACCATTTGAGATAAATAACCTTCATTTAGTGGAATCAAGACCCATAAGATGGAAGAAATTTCCACTGGAAGGTTATATTCATCCTTGAATCGATAGACGATCGTAGATTGATCTGGAATATGAAATGTGACTTCCCTTCTTTGGCAATCGATATGAGCTCCATGTAGAGAAAGCCAATCCATGCCAAGAATCACATCAAATTCCACTAAAGGAAGGATCACAAGATTTGCAGGAAGCACTTTCCCACAAACTTCGATCGGAGAAGAATTATAAACTTTTGATGCGATTGATGTGCCATTAGGTGTTGTCACAGCTAACTCAACATCTAATTGTTGAGGTAATACGGTGATACCCTTAGAAAAGTCTTCGGAAATAAAAGAGTGGGTGGATCCAGAATCAAATAAAACATTTGCTACTTTAGAGTGGATGGTAAGTGTACCTTTCACCACATCGTTATCGTACTCCACATCGCTGATAGAAATTGCATGTGACTTTCCTTTGTCTTTAGCCTTAAGAGTTTGTTGACGTCGACCATCATCATCAACCCTTGGATTTGGGCATTGATTGGCATAATGCCCCATCTCCTTGCACTTGAAACATTGAAGTGTAGTAGGTTCATTCTGTGTATCCCTTCCTTTGTTTGCGTCATTAGACATCTTCTTCCCATTATCACGGCATTCAAATTCCTGATGACCTTCTTTTCCACATTTAAAACATTTACTTGTCCCTTTAAGACAACTCCCTACATGTTTCTTTCCACACATTGAGCATAAGGAAAAGCTCATCTTCTTTTCTGTGTGCTCTTTAGATTTTTCTTTGAATTCCATCTTCCTCTTCTTATCAAACCCATGTGACTGATGGGTTACTCCAATCTCCATCTCGACTTTGAGAGCACATCGAACGATTTCTTCGTAGCTATTGAAGTCCCTTATGGCTAACGCCCTTCGAAGACTTGGTTTTAAGCCACTAAAGAATCGATCGATCTTACTCTCAGGTTGGATAATAATACCAGAAGCGTACCTTGCCAGTCTTGTAAAATTTGCTTCATAGGTACCAACAGATTCATCATCCCTTTGCTTAAGTTCAAGAAACTCTTTCCCCATCTTTGTTCGGAGAATACGAGGGAAGTACTTATTGAAAAATAAGTTCTTGAACTCGTCCCATTCCATAGACTCAATTTCATCCCTTTGCCTCGTATTCTTAACAAGATTCCACCATTGATCAGCATCTCCTTCCAAACGATACACTGCTAGGATGACTTTATCATGTTCAGAACATTGAAGAACTGAAAATATCTTTTCAGTAGTACTAATCCATTGTTCAGCAACTAATGGATCAGTAGACCCGCTGAAAGAAGTTGGACGCTGCCTCATGAAGGATTCAACAGAATGTTGCTCCCTCCTTTGCTCGTTTAGAGATCCTGCATGATTCATAGCTTGAGAAAGTTGTGTGAGCATGGCTACAAGATTTTGCATTCCAGCTCCCATATCGTTTGGTTGCTCAGGGGGAAAATCATTGCTTTGCCCATCGCATTTCGCATTAACACGGTTCTTTCGGGTTCCAGCCATTGACTAAAACCAAGAAGAATAGTGTGAGCAACACTAATTATAATAGGAAACCACATAATTCAAGAATAAAATTTTCATGCTTATGGTCTTATCCTAGGTTATTCAAGGCCATTTCTAAAACACTAAGATTGTGTACTATGCTTAGACTTATCCTTAGGGTTCTTACTAAGGCTTTCACATCCTAGTTTCCAAAGGTTGACTATACCTTTCCTCTGATACCAACTATAACGACCCATACTTTACATACATTGTTAATACTTAAAAATTGAAGTACACTTATTACAACATATGAAAAAACCACAAAGGACTGTATAGGTATAGTGTCTTTAGAAACTGGGAAACATAAACAACTGGTTCATAAATCTTCTACAGTGTCTCCCATTTATTTCATCATATCTAGGGTCCCTTTTAGCATATTCTACTTAATATCCATCTTCCTGACCTGGGGAAAAGAAAACATAAAAGGGTGAGCTCAAATGCTCAGCAAGGGAAAATAAAGGAAATAAAAATCATATCATATCTTTTTGAAAATCAAAACCTACAAAAGAGATCATAATATCTTAACATGGAATAAATTATAGAAGTGAAAATGAGATCCCCATAATCATAACATAAAACATGAAACTTTGTGGCATGCACACATAATCATGGAAAATCATTTCTTGTTAGTCAAGACTCATTTCCAAGACTATCTTAGTGGACAAAGTCCCTTTCTGAACCGAGTTCACTCCTCGTTTCAGTCCTGTATCACTGAACCGAAATAACCTTCTGTTCCAGCCATGTCTATCTCATGAGATATAAAGTCTTTACCCAATGCATTGGAGGGAGATATAGGTCCACCCATCTTATAATGAATCCTTTCTTATGTGTGCCACATAATCATAAACCATACATCATAACGTAACCCATGTAATAAAAATGGGATTCTTAAACAACATGACATCATAAAACAATTCATATAAGATAAAGGAATTCATAAAAATATTTCCATCACAACATAATCAAATCCATGTAATAATAGGGATAGACACAGAACCCTTTATTATCTTAGATGGAAAATAATTTTGATAAAACACTTGAACTTCATTCTTGAGGAAAATATCCTTTCTTTTTCAAAAACATTTTACATTTCTTAACATGTCATACAACTTTAAACTAAAAGAAGTTGATTAAAAATAAACTTGAAAACTTTTAAAGGAAGCTTCTTGGAAATAATGTTTTAAAAATCCATTCTTGTCGTATAAGTTAAAAAAAACATTCTTCGTACTTTTGTCGAAAAAGTCAAAAAGTACCTCGTACGGAAAAACGACAAAAGATTCCTTTCATATTCTTTACTAAAAACTCACCTAAGGGTAAAATTGGATTTAAACTATTGTAAGTGGATGGAAACAATATTACATATTGAGGGAACATGGATGTGGATGATAAAATACACCCCAGTAACTACTTACGAATAAACAATCTCGGATAAAAATGAGATTGTGATATTTCTCTTACCTTAGGTACGATTTGCTTTGTTCGTGTCTGAAGCTCCTGTATAATGGTTTAAATAATGTTATTGACTTATTCCAGAATCATACATATTGATATGAGATCATATATGGTCATATTATTAGCTTCTTGTTAGTAATATTTCATTGTTACTTGTTAGTCGGGTCTTTATAACTTTTTTTTTCTTATGCGTGTTTTGTCGAATAAATTCTTATTCTTATCTTTAGGTTATAGATAATTCATTTCCAGAATGGTATTATTGTAGTATATACCATATTCATTCATTCAATTCTTTTATATAATCATTATGAAATGAAGATCATGTAGAACGAGTCGCATCACATCGTGGAGACGGTATTCCGTACGTACGCACGAGTGATGATATCGTTCCTATGATCGTGGAATTGTATTGGAGTATATATATATATTATTTCAGTATCAATATTACTTCATAATAATCATATATAGTTACTCATTACACCATTATACCCATCCTTGTAAGGTGATGGTGGAAAATAGATTACACCACGGCGTGGAGACGGTATTCCGTACGTACGCACGCGCGGTGATTTCATTTTTCCGTAGGATGGATAGAAGGTGAATTAGGGTTGTTTCATATTTATAAAAACATATCAGTATGTAAGTAATACTGATGTTATTACTTTATCATGAAATAACTAAAGAAGAATAATTTGAAGAAGAAAGAAATTGAAAAGATCGGTAATGGATATTACCTCTTCTTTGGAACGCCTCTTTGAATCCTCCACTTAAGGAACTAAGATTGGTCTTTGGAGAAGACCAGGACCTCTAGGATTATTCTAGGGAAGTGGAGAGGAGAAATTGGCAGGGGTTGGCCGAGCTTGAGTGCTCAAATTGATGTGAGGAGGAGGGGGAGGAGGTGCCCTTTTATAAGGGAGGAGAGGGGCACCTTAGGAATATCTCAAAATATTATTTTATATTAAAGTCAAAATCGGTTTATAATGGTTCCAAAGGGTCTTATTTCGAAGCTGAAGTGGTTATGGGTCGAAATCCTATCAACCAATAGGATTTAGACAAGTTTGGGGTATTATTTTAACCTTATCAATTAGATTTAAGTCTAAGTTAATTAATTTAACTTTTACCGTGTCTTTTTGTTTTCTTTCACTATATGGTTAATACACTTACTATAACATGCCAAACGAACCCCAAATTGTTTATTATTAGTATATATATCCTTATCTAAGTCATTTGGCCGATCCTTAGATTTTTATTAATAAAATAACAATTAATAATATAATATTTGATTTAAAAACTATTTTGTGTCAATTTTGACACTATTTGATATAAGATTTTTGTGAAAGTCATATCAGAATTATATGTTCGAACCAAGTTGATTAAATCAACACTAATATATCATAGTATCCTAGAAAATTAGTGGAATTCATAAAAAGTCTTAAATTACATTTATATTGGTATTTATATTATCAATTATGTCAATATTTCATTAATAAGATAATTACTGTATCATCTTTGTGTCATAAATAAATTATATTATTTGATGTCTAAAAATTACAAATAAAATACCATAATGTAGGAAATCTTTTTAGCTTTCTAACGAATATTTACAATCGAATTTATCTTATGTATAACCCCATATTAAAAATGATTTACTTATTACACTTTAAATTTAACTATTTTAACCCTTCTTTAAATAAATTAATAATAAATGTCCTAATCTAATCCAAGTGGGCCTAAATGGTCATATTTTATTCCTAAGTTTGTTTTTGGTCGAATTACACTTGTCCAATAGAATTAGGACACGTGTTAGGGTAATATTAATATCATATTTACCCTTAGTTACCCTATTTACTATTAAACGCGGTAAAAAAAGTAAAAAGTTACTATTCACCAAAAAATTATTTTCATCTCATTGAACCACATTTTAGTCCTTGATATTAACCGTGTCTCTTGGATTTTCGAAATTCCATTCACAGAAGCGGTAAAATTAAGTTTTATGCAAAATTCAGTTTTTTTAACCTACCACTTAGTGGTTTCACTATTCATCAAAAATTGAAAGTTTTCAGAAAAATACCAAAATTTCACCCTAGGCTAACTTCGATATTCTGAGTCCAAAAATGAAGTCCATTTTGAAAAATAAAATTTATAAAATTTCAAAAAGTGGTTATTACTATTCATAACGGCTAGTTTTAATAGCATATTGTTGTTTAGTGAAACTCGTATTGCGTACGACGCAAGCTATCGAGGAAGGTCGCGATTGCGTGTAAAGCAAGCCAAGCAAGTGTTGTGTAGAAAAAGATTCCTTTGATGATTTATATAACATAAAAGTCTCGGGTGTTACAGTTGTGCTACAATAGCACCTTTACAATAGGGGCCTACTTTCCTCAGAGAACCTTCATGCTTCGGTCAATTATGCATAATTGATACTTCTCAAAGGTATAATTAGCATCTGACTCAACATCATTGAGATCAACGGTATGATATGGGTCAACATAATATTGTAAAAGTTGTGAGACATGAAAGAAGTTATGCGTGACATGATTCCTTTGAAGTAGTAACAATCGATAAGCTATCAACCCGACACACACTAGAATCTCAAACGGACCAATGTAACGATGTGAAAACAGTCCCGGCATTCATAACCTTGTATTCCCAATCCTGGGAAATACCTAAAGGAAAACATGATCCCAAACCTATAACTTAAGAGGTCATCTAAGAGGATCGGTATAAGATTTATATCTATACTAAGAAGTATTCATATGCTTTATAATCAACTGAACTAATTATGAACTCTCCTAAATGAAATGAGGACCTAGTAAGTATGTCTCACCTACCTCTAGTTAGCACAGTGGTGAAAGAAATGTTCTACCATATAAGGCCTCAAAAGGATCCATCAAAATCATCTCCTGAAACTATTATTAAAGGGAACACAATGAGAAGAATATTCTTCTCCCAAGAACTTTTAAATCAAGGAAACATGATCATAGCATATAATCTATAACTTGTATCATCTTTTCTGATTTTCAATCAGTCTAAGGGTGGAAATCCGTGCTCAAATAAACCTGATCCCCCAATGATTTCCACAATTCCTAGAAGAATTGTGATGTGAGATGAGCATCCCTATCTAAAACGATAGTATGTGGAACCCCATTTAGTCATATGATTCCACGGACATACAGTCATCCCAATTCATCTACTAAGAATGTCTCCTGAATAGGAATGAAGTGAGCTGATTTCGTTAGTTGGTCAATGACTACCCAGAAAGCATCGTTACCCCTCGGCAACCTAGGTAAGCCGACTGCGTAATCCATAGAAATATATTCCCATTTCTATTTTGGGTCTAGAAGTAGCCGTAACAAGCCTTCAGTTCTCTAGTGTTCCGCATTCACATGCGTACAGGTGAAACATCTATTAATAAATCCTTCAATCTTAAATTTCATTCTAGGAAACCAATAATGGTGTCACATATATCAATACATCATAGATATACCTTGATGAACATACCAATAATTATGGTGGGACACTTTCATCAACAACTCTCTCATATCTGCAGGAACCCAGATACGTCCATGTCGATGCAGGACTTTGTTTCTGTCCACAAACCGATCCAGATCTGGGTTATCTCCTAATATACTCTCACAAAGAACCAAACCATCTGGATTTGAAAACTTCCTAATCTTCACCTTTTGATGGAGGGAATATGTACCTGTTTAGGCTATAAGGTAAGACTTCTCATGACTGTCATGAAAATCAAGATGAACTTCAAAAAATAGGGCCATTAACTTCCATTCATCACTAGATTCTTGCATGACCTATGTTTGAGTTTTCCAACTCATTGCATCTGTCACCACATTTCCCATTCTAGGAATATAGGCAAGATCAAAATCAATGTATTGTATATATTCAACCCATCTCAATAGTCTAAGGTTCAATTCATGCTGAAAAAAGATATACATGAGTAATTTTTTATCTGTGTACACCACAAAGAGCTCACCCAGTAGATAATGTGACCAGCAACATAAGGCATGAACAACTACTACTAGATTGACGTCATGTGTCGGGTAATTTTTATTTTGAGGCCTAAACTTTTGAGATCCATACACAATGAATTTATCTTCATGCATTAAAACTTCTCATAGGTTAATTCAAAATTCATTTTGGAAGATGATATAACCATTGCGAGGTTCTGGATGAATCATAATTGGTCCTAAGATAATCCTCTGTTTCAGCTATTGAAAGGATTTATTACGTGTTTCTAACCAAAGGAATATAACACCCATATTTGTATGTCCAGTAATTAGTGAATCAAGATTTGAAATTTCCTATATGAAATGCTTGTAATAACCAACCAACCAAAAGAAACTCTTGATATCAAACACGTTATGGGCCTTCTCTTAAAAACATATAGCACTAACCTTTTTATGGTCAATGGATACTCCTGATTCTAAAATAATATGACACTAGAAGTTGAATTTTTTTATAATGAAGTCACATTTAGTAATCTTGTGATAAATTTTATGGTCTCTTGGTGTACTCAAAATGTTCTCATGATGTATGGAATGGTCATTACGAGTGAGAGAATAAACCTTGATGTCATCAAAAAAGACCACGAAAAAAGAGTTCAAATATGGGAGTAAAACCCTATTCATAAAATACATCAAGATTGTAGGAGAATCTGTAACACTATATGGCATAACAAGGTGCTCATATAGACCATGCCTACTGTGGAAAGTTGTAAGAGGTATGTCTGAGTGTCTGACTCACATATGACGTTAACCCAATCTCAGGTTGATCTTAGAGAACAGCTTTGCTCCCCAATGCTGGTCAAAGAGGTCATCTATTCTAGGAAGTGGATATCAGTTCTGGACTATAAGTTGGTTCAACCTTCTGTAGTCCACAAATATATAAAGAGTTCCATCTACCTTCATATAAAAAAGAATGGGTGAATCGCAAGAGGATGTACTAGGTCGTATAAAGCCTTTTTTCCTCTATGTCCCCTATCTTCCACTTGAGCTCTTAAGGATCATTATATAGCATCCTGTATAGAGGAAAGTACAATAGAGCTGCTCCCAGAATAAGATTTATTATATACTCTACCTCTCACTTAGGAAGTGGAATAGAAAAGTCATCAGGAAAGACTTCCCTAAAATGATCAACTACTGGAGGGAAATAAGCTTAATGAAAACCCTAATCCTCTATGAAATGATTTTCAAAATGATCGGTCACTTCACCTCGCCCATGATGCTTTGGTCCTACTCACTTAGCTTAGACATGCCAGTCACCTCTAAAAAGATAACTTCTATCTTATAGAGATTTTAAATAAACCCTACAGTGATAGCATTCTGTAGTGGAATGATAGTGGACTAACCAATCTAGCCTGAAAATAAAATCTAAGCCTGTAATCTCGAGAACAAAGATATTCCACAAGAAAGGATAACATCCTACCACAAGGGGAAATTTTTTAGACTATCATATTCCATTCATCCATATTCCAAATGGTGCATCGAGGGTGATTACACCATATTGATATTGTATATCCAGTTTGAGAAATTCCACAATCAATACAGAAATGAAAGAGTTTGAGGAGTCTATATCAAAAAAATTTGATACAATAGTAGAGGAAAATAAAATAGTTCCTCATACCATAGATTTTCCTATAAACTGATCCTCTAGTATCGGTTGTTAGGCTTGTAACTAACCTGATCCATGGCCCTATTAAACATATGGATTACCACAATCATGACTGCTCTACTGGTACTTCTGGTGATCAGGGATCAAAATACCATCGCCATGACCTCCTCCTCGGCTATACCTATTGGTTCTATTCAAAATCCTTGCATAACACGGAAAAAAATAACTCAATCCTAAAGGTAAATCTAGAACAAACACTTTTCCAATCAAAGATGGTGGAAATGTCCCACAAAAATGATGAAGATGACCCATACATCCACAAGATCGACACTCTATAGGGTCTCTATCACATTATGGCTTATTATGCCCTTGTTGCCACAATAATTACACACCAAAGAGCTATCACACTAAATACTATGGCTACCACACCACTAACAAAAAACCTCAAAGGAAAGTTTCCCGTCACTAGAAGAACTACTGGCCAGACACGACACTAATACTTTTAATCAATTACTTGTGCCATCCCTTAGGTTGCGCTCAGTGATAACGTCCTGATGAACTATTTTAGAAAAGGTAAAAAGGAAAAGTGTGTTCAACAATATTTGGATGGAGTACTGGAGCCCATCCTCAGAACGTATCGCATGAAAAATCTCATCACCAGCTAGAATTGGTGAAAAGTGCTATAAATTTGTGAAATGTGACGAATATTCCATAACTGACATAGTACCCTACACTATATGCACGAACTCTCTGGATCTATCAACTCTCTGTGCCTGAGGAAAGAGCATATCATAGAAGGCAGTCTGGAAATCGACACATAACATGCCATGATGACGACCAGCCAAGGTAACCACATCCCACCAACTCTTGGTCGAATCCTGAATCATGTACATAGAAATCTCGAATCTCCTCTTTGGATGCATTTCCAGATGATCCATGATAAACAAAATGGCCTCTAGCCAAGACTCAGCATCCTGAAAACATCCATCTTTTAAAAAAAAGTAGGGGGATGGTACTGCTAGAACTCAAGAGTCAGATCATACATCTTTGGTGCAACCCGTGGATCACCATGCATGGATTGCATCAGATGTAGGAATCTATCATGGACTTGGGAATTAGTGGTCGTATCAGGAACATAAGAAGGTTCCTCAGGTGGCACTCGTAAAAGTAAGACCAGAGGCTTGTGGCCCACCATGTCTGGAGCATGGTAGTCACCACCCTCCAGGAAAACAACATGAGGATGACGTGATGACATTGATCTACAAATGAAACGAACACATCTTAGAATAAGATTAGGATCATATTAAATCATCACTAGCGGGAACTGAACGTATGAAAAACTCACCATGCAAGGTATACTACCCAAAATACCTTCTTAAATGGCCATCCATAGGTATGTTCTCAAGTATATATTTCATGTCATTTTGCAGTTAAATTCAATGTTCACTCATTTCCCTTCCATAATCATGACAAGGTGGGATAAGGATTTGAAACCAATTTAATTTATATTTTAGGATTCAATTTATATAGGATATACATTTTTTGATGAATCAGTGCCCATACACATATCACCAGAAATGACCCTCATTTATTTATAGTATAATGGATCAACTTGGTAAATTAATCATCCCAACCCATGAGGGCCAATAAACCTCATGTATTGATACAGTAAATCACTCAATCATAGCCAAAGTACTACCAGTACAATAAGACTATCACAACATCACTCAAAAAATCACAGGCATATCAAGCAATGTAAAGCAGTGAGATGCACCTATATGGAATGGTAATATGAATGAAATGTGAATTCTAGGTGCCTATAATGATGCATGTAGCAATGATCCTTGACCTCATATCATTGGTCTACGGTTGAAATAAATGTACCATAGATTAATAATCAAAAACACCACACAACATGTGCATCACCCAATGGTGAAATAATATCAACTATAATTGAAAAAATATAATAATCATTTTGTTATGGGTAACTTGGGTTTTACTCATAACATGGATTAATGACTCCCTAGAATGTCATATGACCATGTACTAATCATTACTATTGTCTAATATATTATCTACAAAGTTTAAAGTAAGAAAATAAACCTCATTTGATACCAATTTGTGACGAATCATACTCGGATGTCACATAATGGGTGCCCCGAGCTTGGTGGGCCACATGGCCTCAATCGCATCATCTTGAACGCCATAGGTTTCCAACTAGTAGAGAGGGCCTAGGGTGTGTCCATGGTAATATTATTCCCTCATTAGCATACTTTATCCCAGTGGAAGGAATATAAAAGAATTTTAAATAGTGGAAGCAATATAAATAAACAGTGGAAGAAAACTAATGCAATAGATAAACGAGTAGAAAGAAAATTGTACCAACTGAACAATGATGATGCAATGTCATGTCACTAGAAATTAAGAAATCATGGATATAAGAAATTTTTCATAACATTTTACACACAGAAAATGAAAATAAAGACTACCCCAAGTATATCGAGATCCAACTCGGTCATTTGCTATCAATCTCCATCCTAACAGCACACAATCAAGTGTTGGAAGTTTTATGCTTCCCTTTGTTAACACCTACTATAATATAATATACTCTAGGTACCAAATAAAACCCATATAAGGCTTGAGATAAATCTCAATAGACCACCACCAATGGTGTCTATAACATTTGGCATGTGTAATGGAATATAGTAGTGTGAAGGCATGTATATATTAGTGAAGAAAGAAGAAAAAAATATCTAAATACCCATGTACCTACATCATCCCTTGGTTGGTGTCTGAACATGTAAACAGTTCAATGATTATATAATTACCATTTCTTGTTAATAGGTCACGCGAGTCATGGCCAACACTGACATAACTGTGTGATAGTATAAGTAGTGAGGTCTTAAGATGTTACAAGGAAACCTGAAAATGATATCCAATGTGGGAATTCTAGCGTAAGAACCAAGGTTACGTAAATCTCATAGAAACCTAACTTAGTAGTATCTATCTTTAGATATAGGGTTAAGATTGTAATCCAAAGATCTTAATCCATGGAATTCCCCAATAAGGAACCTCTGATTCCATGGAGTCCATCCATGACAAAATGGGGCTATGAAATGACTAGTTTCAAGGAGTGTATCCATGGAACATACTTTCTAATCCTGGATCCAATGAGCGAATTGAAGGTATCATGGAATAATTAAAGGGGACCCTATGGTAGTATACTGAGCATATAAGGAATAGAAAAGTTCCAGAAGTTAGGTGGGTATCAACCAAAGAAAAATGAATCCTTGAATCAGAATGGGGTTCCCAAGACCCAAGGTTTTATCCTCTCAGAATCCAAGGTGAGCTAAAGTCATTACATTCCGATTTTATATTGTAATCATGAGAAAATTCATTGGTTTAAATTATTTACTTCCATTAGTGTGGATAATTCAAGTAGATATGAAACCATTAATTTATTGGTATAAGGCTTATCATCCATTAGTGTTGATGGTCCATGTAGCATTGTAACCATTTAATTAAGTATTACTTAACTGTTAAGGAATATTAAATTACTGAGGTTCATTCCACTACCTTCCATTAACAATGAAGGGGTGCTATGGACATGTAACCTTTATTAAAACTCTATTAATATGTCCATGTAATATACTTAGTACACATTACATTCCTCATTTTACATTTAATAATCATTTGAAGCACATACCTTAGGCATGTCAAGTGGTGAGCATACATGGTACATGACATTATAAAATGCTCATTTAATAAAAAAAATTATTATAGGAAGGCTCGCCTTTAGGAAGGTCATGCAAGGGCACAATCGAAAAGTGACTCAAACATCTCAAAACACTGAAACCCCAATTATGGAATAACATTAGACATGAGGCGAATTTAGTTGGGGGTGTAACCACTAACAACTTATCACATATTTGGAATGAGAAAAACTATACGATTATAACATGTGTAAGCATGTAATGTAAGTTTACGAGATGGTCCCCTAGGGGATCGGCGGGCCTCACACGAACATTCCAAAATCAACTAAGTGTATGGATGAGTTATAGACCATACACCTTATGTTTGTACGATCCTCCCCCTCTAGTATCGACCCATTATTTTCCTTGGATCAGATTAGATATTTGAAAAGGTTAAAAAACTCACATGGTGATACCTAGGTCAAGGGATAAAAAGTAGAAGAATGACTAAATAGGATTTGAGTACATACCATTGTGCATCAAACGTGATGAATGGAAGCACAGTAGGATGTTAGGTGATGGAAATCTCTTGATAGAATTCTTTGAATATCAAAAATCCCCAAATTGAGATAGAAAAGGTTCAACCCAGCAAAAACACAGATTAGGGAGGAAGGGGTGACTTAATTATATCATTAATGAAAAAATATAAAATTACTAAGAGAAATTGTCTATGCATGGTTTTTCTGCACGGTTTGTCAAAATGTGTGGAAACCTTGCCAGACTGTTCAACCTAAAAAGTCATCCCCCCCTACACAGTTTGATGAAACCATGTTCTATCCATTGAAGGTTACGTAGGAAAAATGGTCACTCGCATAGATAGAACACACATATTTTCACCAACCATGTGAGGTGGCTTTATCCAAAGAAACACCATCGACATGGTTTTCTCTAAACAACGCGCCAGGTCTATTGTCTGCAAAAATATGTGTTCCGGTCTAAGAACAGGCCCCGAACACCCTAATAACCTTTACTAACTCATTATGCATCCATATTTGGTCCTATGTTAATATTTAGACCTAAAGTTAAAGGATCCATACCTGAGTGAGAAACTAGGTTCTTACAGGACGAGTCATATAGATCTTATGACACCCACCAGACATATCTATTGGATTTTGTGATGACACTCGAATAAGATTGTCAGGTCATATGAAACCCACTAGACATGTCATTCTAGATCATGAGATACCCTCTAATCGTGTCAGTCAAGGTCTTATGATGTCCTCCAATCATTTCATATGGTTTTTTGCAATGTCCTCTGGATAATTTTTCTGAGATCACGTGGTTCCCTCCATGAAAATTCATTCGGGTCTTGTGATGTCCTCCATACAAGTCATCCTTGATCATGGGATGGAATTAATATCTGTCATCTAAATAATGATATTTTCCATGTACAATCAAACTAGATCATATGATTGTCTATGGATATGTCTGCAATACAATAATACATGTCGAATCATCCTCGAACATTACAATGTAGAAAATCAAGGAATGGATGATAAACCATCAAGCAGGTCATTCTGAAAACTAGTCCAGATCAAGAAGGCATCCCAAGATAACCTTTTCCAATGCCTTCATAAAATGGAAGCCTTAGTGTCTAAGCCCCATCAGTATCATGATATAATTTCCTCCATATCAGTGAAACCATACTATGTAAGCCTCAATCACCTGAACTATGAGAACTATGATTCCTTCGGTAATCATGATACATAGGGTTCCTTCTTAAGGCCTGATCTCCAAATAGAATCTACTTCAGTGTATGTACCCTCATTTATTATAGATTTCAAATTTGGGACAAAAAAATTCTCATGGGCTGATCATTCTACCACAATCCATCTGTAGACTGAGAAATCAACAGAACTATGAGAAATATGATTCCTTCTATAACCATGATACATAAGAAACCATTCTAAGGTCACAGATCCATAATAAACATCCAATGGGATATCACAATACATAAATCATGAATCCATGTGCACTAAAATAGTCTACAATCATTACATTGTTTCTCACAAAATGTATAACTCAAATAGGATAATAGAGTCCCAATAGTCATAGCATTTGCATCATGAATCTCCACCAACTAGGGAAAACATAGTGTGTAATACCCAATGAGTGGCATGAAATGACTCCATCCATATAAGGCCATACACATAATGGTTAGTAGAAAGGTCATGATTCAACTAAGCTAACTCTGATTCCTACCATAATCATGATACATAGGATGTCTCCTTAAGACTCCAGCTCCAATACCCAATTCCTTAGTGCCCACACAAATTTACTTTTTTCAAGATGTTAGACTAAAACATTTTAATGAACAAAATGTGTTTTTATTCCTAGTATAAATATGGTACATAGGAATCCAAATTGTAGCTCAATCAACTCCTTAACATATTAACCACCTCCCAATAAGGTAAAATATTTTGAAGCAGCTGGATATATGGATTCAACATATAAGAAGCTAAATATTATGGGAAATGGATGAATAACCTTCGATACATACATATGAATTCACTAAAACATTCCCATTGATGTATAAAATAGATTCAACATGTTTTCATTTTTTAAGGGAAACAGATTCTGTATCAAGGTTGGAATGAGATTTAACCTATGGTTATTTTGTTTAGGTAATGGGTTAAATAATGGGATTAGGAGGAGATTCATGAACATATATTAAATCAAAAAAGAACCCTATTGTTTAAAATAATTCCCTACAGAATGTTTGATTAGCCTGACCACCCATTCTCTCAACCAATGGGAGTTCCTATGTTCCATTTGGTATGAAACTCCCACTAACGACCAATATTTGGAAAGAATGTATATACCATGCTATGGATGTGAAAATCATTTGGAGATTCTATTATGAAGAAAAGGTGACCCAATGTCAATTATTGTGCAATCCATTAAACCCCCACCACGAAAAACCCCAAGGATAAACAAAACTTATCCCATCTCTGATAGAATAAATGATGGAGAACCCAATGTCAAATAATTCAATACCACAATGTATTATTAATAATATAAAAAATATAGACTTCCTAGTTCAAATCATACCATAATTTTCCTTTCACGAGGGCTCCCCAAGAGTATTTTTTTGTTTGTTATGTGATGAGAAAATGTTTATTATTATCATTTTTTTGTTTGATATAAACATTTTTATAGAAAATATGAAATTTTAAATTATTATTTTAAATTATTATTTTTATACAATAAAAACATATAATATTTTTCTTTATATTCCTTCTTTTATATTCTCATACATATGTTATAAAGTATATGATATGAATAATAAATTTGATAAAAAATTATTTATTTTTTGGTGTAAAATTATAATAAGATAATAAAATTATAAACATAAAATTTATTTTATAGAAATAAATTTAGTAATAATATACTTTTCTAATGAAAAAAATTATAAAATTAAATATTTTTTTATCGCAATAATTTTGATAGCATGATATTTTACTAAAATAATAAAATTGAAATCAAAATACTTCACAAGTAATAGGAATATTGGTGACACCATAGTTTCTTTATATGATAATAAATTTGACAATAATGTGTTTGTTTTAGGAAAATAAAATATTTTATATAATAAGAAAATTTGTACTTAAACTATAAGCCTACTATAATAATTTTGATAACACATTTTTTATGAGACAAGATTTTTGGAAACTAAACATTTGGTAATTGAAAAAAATACCATTTTCTTTGAGAAAAAAATTTAAAATATGAAATTGAAATATTTATATATATTTATATAATGAAAATATTTTCCATAAATTGAAAAAAAGTGATTTTTTTACTATTAAATATGAATAACCTAAAAATTACTTGAATAATATATTTTTAATTGGTTAAACATGTGTCTGATAATATTGTTGAAGAAACCTAAAAAAATATATATAACATTTATTTATGAACTCTTTATTGTATATTTATTATTATAAAACTGATGTGTCAACCAATTGGATGATATAACATGTAATTTTTAATTATATACATTTGTAAAATATTGAAAAAATATATTTATATTGTATATATGTTTTATAAATAAATTTTCAAGTAAAATAAAAATGATACTCTAATAAAAAACATAACTTTATCAGCAAAAAAATATTTCCATTATCAATGTTTTTAGAGGTATTAATAAAATAAGCATTGTAAAAAGAATCATTAGTAAAAAAATTATGTTTTTATAAGTGTGAGAATCGAACATTGATTGAGTATTATTTATGGAATTTTTTTAAATAACTCAAAAAACATAAATAAAAAAACAAGAACACATAAATCAGTTGAAATAGGATCTTTTGAAGAATAGGGTTTTATGGAATTTTTAGAAAATAAATAATTTTTGGAGTTTATAAAGAATATGGAATAGAACAATTTCAATAACCATGATAATAATAGAAACTTTAAATTAACAATATATATATATATAAATATTTGTTAGATAAAAATTGATGAATGGAACATAAAAAAGATTAAGGTTTTTATACTTTCAGTGTAGATCTAAATATAATTGTACATATCCAGACTTCAATATGCATGTATAGATATCATTCTTAAGACCTAGATGTCTTTCATTGAATTAATACTATATATAACTTTTTTTAAAGGGATCATATAATGTTTGTAATCTAAATCCCAATTATAAATAGTTTTTAATCAATGAATATTTAAAATGAACAAATATGATCATACAAAATTCTTTGGAAAAAATGAATAATTGTGTTCAAGATGATCTGTATTAGATCACATGACCATAAATGTCACCATAAAGACGTCCATCAAGCAAATTCATTTGATAGAGATATCCAAATAGTGGAATCCTATAGTAAGACTTTTGTTTCATCAAATAATGTTGATCATAATGAGATCAACAAATAGATTTCTCATGGATGGTGTTCACTAAAGGTAGTGACTCAACACAAGGTATATTTGTATGGTTATTAGTTTTTGTTTTTTCTAACATATGGTTTAATGTTGTATTGGATATTGATAAGGTAAATAAAAAGTTTACTGGGAATATTATAGGTTGGTGTAATTAGTTAACCAAACAAAGACAACATTAAAGTGGTGTTTGTATAACTCTAATGTGTGTGTGATTCTTATGTGGAACAATAAAACTTTATGTCTTAATTATTTGAGGGATTGTAAATGGAAAATAATTGAGTGAGTTTTTGAGTCTCTCATATCTCATTGATTAATGATGTTCAAAATGTTCTCCAGTGGATTTAGGATATTTGAATGAATTTCATACATCCTATTTGTCTATTTTTTTCTTTTATATCTAGTGTTTTTGACTTTTTTTGTTGAATAGGTGGGATCTCAACCTATTTTCAATTAAAAAGATAATATGAAATTCTTAATCGAAAATATCTATCTAGTAGCATTGTGATGCTTTTTTTATTGTGCAGGATGAGGTCAGTAAATAAAATTTCGTCTGATGTACAAGGTTAATTCAAAGTCTACCCATTTGGATTAATGGGTAGAGTGATTTCAAAATTCCTCCCCTAATAGTTAGTATCTTAGAATTGTTTTATATTAATCATAACATTTAAGTTATTTAGCTAATTTTATTACAAGTTACATAATTTCATTTTGTTTTGCATTTATTGGATGAAATTAATACACATGATATAAAAGTTGTATTAATAATGTCAATGGAATAGAGTTTTCTATTTTATTTGGTTAAACTATATTATATTTTATTCCAAAAAGGACTCTATTCCAATTTATAGAAAATATGTAAAACAAAGATCAAAATTGAATTAGAGTAGTTAGTTAAGAAGGATTTATCCTTGATTAAGATGCCTCTTTATTGGAAAATTTCATTGAACATTATATAGAGAAAACATAATATATAGTTTATGAAATATATGGATTAAATTTATGAATATACATTATATCTTGGAAAAATCATGATGTAAATATTTTTTAACTTGATATTATCAGAAATAAGGCCTAAAGTTGATCATGAGAATGAATTCATTATGATCTAAGGGAAGCTAAAATCTGTGAATGTAACCTTCATATATGGGGTTTGGGATTTTTTTCTTCATTCTTCAGTTCTCTAGAGTTTTATTACTTGGTAAAAAAATTAGGAAACACCAGTTGGAATGAAGATATTACGTTTTATTACATTCAAAACAAAATCCTAAACAAGGCTTTTAGGTGAAAAGATGTTTATAATGTCTTTGGAATTTTTATCAATTCTTCCAAATGGGGATGTTCACCTAAACAATAATCATGTTATAGGAATAAATAATCATAGGATAAGTACTAGATAATAAGTCTATGGACATATTTACGTTATGGGTGTAGTGGAAGCATATGATGGGTCTTTCCAAACTTTTTTTTCTAGATTGATGACCATTCTCAAATCTACACGATGATAAATTCGGTGATTAATGGAATTGAATCAAAGAAATAAAACAACGGATAAAACTCTTGAACTAGAGAAAGGATCATCACATATTTTTTATAATTAATTAAATAATTTCCTTGTCTTAATTATATCTCCATTGATGGATTTAATAATAGATATGTGTTGTACCATAATTTCATTGTTGAAATTGGGAGAAAATATCCTCTAGCATTGATCCACACATGTTCAGAAAGACTCTAAATGTCGTTGTAGGAATATCAAAGTTTTATACCATCAGATCCTATTTCATGCATCGTCTGCCTATGATTGTGATGAGAATGTCTTCCAAATCATTCTCTTTCATCTCTTTATACATGAGATGTGTAAGTGGAGGAATATCGCTCTTCATTATTAGGTGATTTCTTGGAGAGCGGTCTCTCTATGTATTAAGTAGATTCTCCAAATTCATTGGACGCAATGAAAAAAAATGAATTGGCTTAAAAATTAAATAAAATAATTTGGTTTTATACTAATAATATACACTAAAAATAAATGCACAAGTTCCCTTTATTATTTATTTAATCCATGTGGTTCCCCATGTCAAATAACAATATTATTATTACTATTTCTCACCATGTTATTAACTTGAGAATTATAATTAAATATTATTAATTTAAATAATATTATTTATAAATTATTTATCATCAGACCATTTAACTTTTTTCACCATTCATCCATAATATTTATTTGGCATTGAATAGTGAAACTTTTTTATTAAATAAATTCCATTAAAATATTCCCAAATAAATTATAAATATTTCATTCACTAAATTGAAAATGAATATTTATTAAATATCTTACTCACATTTTATTCTCTCAAATAACTAGTAACTAAATATAAGAAATCATGAAAAATGAATAGTCATTAAACCCAGGGTTGGAATAATATTTATTCAAATTTTTAAATAATAAATAATAATATATTAGTTAACTAATAATATGGATACACATGGTGTGTAACCTTCTAGGCCTCTTTCTCAATAGCATTAGGAGAAGAAACCTAAAGTTTAGGGGTAGCATCTAAAAATATGCCAAATCACCCGTAGAGAATGATGTTAATGCCGTAATGACATAATACCCCATATATACAACTAATGTATAATATAATATATTTTTTACAATATATCTAATAATGTATTTTTCATGTTGGTTCCATCAACATATGTGATCGATGTCTCTTTCTTTGAGTTCCCTGAAATCGAAAATGATAATAGAATACATCAGCTATGGATTTACTTAGGATATATCATTTCAATAAAATGTACTGAGATTTAGACATATGTTAAAGAACATAAGGAATAAATAATTTATTTCATTATTTATTAATGAAATATTACTCATGATGCACCTAACGTATCATAACTCACTGTAAACATATGTCATCAAAGTTTTCATTAATACATTAAAGTACCCAAATAATTATAATCATTAATAACAATAATAAATTCCATGGATAAATACACAGATCTATATATATTAAAATCTAATTATATATATATGTGCGTGTGGATTTCTTACTAGACAGTCTTGTTCTCATAATATCATACATTGGATATTACCAAGGCCATAAAACAAGGGAAGGTGTATCAAATTCCTCTGAGTCTCCAATCCTGATAGTCTATATCATTTTTTGTCCCTTAAATGATATCATCAGAATATAGAACATATATTTTAAGAACAGTGCTAAAGAACTTTTGGGTTTCCATCATAGTAGGGAACAGTTATGACCTTTTATTATTATAGCTACTCTTAAGACATTATCATATAGAATGTCACATAGTAGAATAATAATAGAGTGATTAAAAGTTTATTAATATTCATATATATGAATACAAGTTATCATAATATACATAGAATTTGTTCTAGGGTACCGACTCGAATAGAATCCAAATTGCTCTAGAGCCAACTACTAAAAGCCTTTATTTTTCTAGCTCTCACATTATAATCAAGCTACTTCTGAGATAGTTCTTTATTAAAGGGGTCCATAAATCTCTCTTTTATAGGTAATATTCTTATAGTAACTTCACCCCACTGATAAAAATCTCTCTATAGGTGATACATATAATGTATATGATTTGTCTGTTAGTTTTACCTGGGCTCTCTTCTAAGATCCACTACTCTTAGATTGTCGTAATATAGTGGTAGTGGGTATTTACTTATAGGTACCACATCATTCTCAATGATAATGTTCCATACCCAAAAAGAATCCTTGGATGCATTAGAAGCTTCTATTTAAATAGACTCTCTTGAAGAATCTACAACAACTAGATGTTATAATGTCTTCCAGCTCACAACTTCTCTGTTGAGACAGAATGAATATCTAAACTATGACTTCAGATAATTCTGAAAACTAGCATCATTATACACCATGATGACCATCTCCTCATCTACTCCAGAATCCAAGAACATATCCATAGTTATTCTAAAGTAAATAATGATATCCTTAACCGAAGACCCATTCTATTCTCCTAGATCTTCATGATATCTTTATAGCATTATAAATTTATAGACACCATCAAGTCTAGTACATGACCTGGAATACATGATTGAACATATCACTAAAGTGTGTGGGTTCCTTCTCATTCTTCCTTTAACTTTTAGTGTTTTAGGACACATTTTCTTAAAATATATAAACCATGTGACACTGAAACTAGTCGCCTCTTGGATTTTTCATACTAAATCCCTTTACTATCTAGTAAATATATATACTCTTAATTAGTCCAATAAGCCTCTTGGAACTATCATGAATGATCTATATCCCTATAATAATGGTTGCTTCTCTTATGTCCTTCACAGATAAACACTTGTTTAACCATTCCTTAACAGACTATAAGACTAGTATTTCATTTCTAATTAGAAATATTTCATTAACATAAACTACTAAGATAATCACTGCATTTCCACTAAACCTCCTATAAATATATGGATAACAGTCATTCTTAATGAAACATATTCTTTTATAAATTCAAAAAATCTAATGTTCCTTGACCTGGATTATTTATTCAATCCATTAATAGATCTATTCCAATTTAAAATCCGTTTTCTCATCACCTAGAGTCATAAACCCTTCTTTATGTGTTATATAAATATTTTCCTTGGGGTTACCATTAAGGAATGCAGTTTTTAAATCCATCTAATAAATCTCATATTCATAGTAAGATGTTATATAATGTAAGATTATGATGGGCTTAAACATGGAAACTGGTGAAAATATTTCATCATAATCAGTTCCCTGAAATTGGTTAAACCCTTTTAGCCACTACCCATGATTTATAGGTATTTTCATTACCTTCCACATCCAGTTTTCTAATGAATACCCATTTTCACCCAACTGGGTTTACATCAATAGGCACATTGACCAGAACCCAAAAATGGTTATGATACATAAAAACTAGTTCATAATTCCTGGATTCTTTCTATCTGGAAGCTTTTGAGAACACTACTCCCTATTTTTAGTATAGAGGATCATCATTTTCAATAAATAATTATTCACCATACATGGTGACTTTAAAACCATATCTCTCATGTCCTCCTACCTCTATTTTTCTCCAACACAGTTCTCATGATTCATGAACTATTACTTCAATATGGAACTGTGTAATCAGTTCTTGTTCTAACTCTTCTTTATCTTGAGCATCAGCTTCATATAAGCCAATATTTCTCCCACTGTACTTTTTCAATATGTTATCCATATCAATAAAGACAACTTATCTAGAGAAATTCACATTATTTTATGAGGTTTTTTATAGTTAGAGTCACTTTTTCCCTTTGGATACCCTATAAAGATACAAATTGTTCCCCATGGTGACAATTTATTTCATGAGAAGGCCTTAAAAATGACTCACAACCCCATACAATTTTATGTGACAAAACGGGTTTCCTTCCACCATAAGTCAAAGAGAATTCCATTTTCCACTTTATTTGGTACTCAAGTAATTGTATATACATTATTTTTTAATTAAAATACCCCAAAAGATAACGGAAGATCAAAATGAATCATTATTGATCGTACCATGTCTAGAAAAGTACAGTTTCACATTTCAAAGACACTATTACACTGTGGTGTGTATGGTGGATTGAGTTTAGATAGGATCCTAATCTTATGTAGAAATTCGATAAAATATTAATTAGGATATTCACCACATATATATGATCGAATGTTCTTTATATTATTTCCATGTTTATTATCCACTTCATTCTTGTTTTCCTTAAATTTCTCGAAGGACTCAGACATATACCTCATCAATTATACATATCCATATATTCTCAAGTCACCAATAATAGTTATAAAGTAATAATACCCACCTCCAGATTCCACTAAAAATAGTCCACACACATTAATGTATAACAATCGTAGAAGATATGTGTCCCATTCAACCTATACACCGATGAGAGGTTTGTCCATTTTCCCTTGTAAAAATTATGATGTCTTTCAAGTGGTTTTATATCAGACCTGTCTAAATAACCATCTTGATAGGTCATTGTCAAACTCTTCTCGCTTACCTTTCCAATATATTGATTTCATAGATTGGTTTTATATGGGTCATGTGAATATGATTCATTATCAATTACCAAAATATGTTTTCGTTAATTTAATACATACAGACCTTTATTTAAATGTTCTATACCATAGAATATCTTTTCTTTAATAAAAAACAACTTTTATTTCAAAAATTTAAAATAATCCCATCTGCATCAGGGAATGATATCAACATTATGTTCTTTGTTTCCATCAAAACATAATAAAAATATTTTAAAACCAAAATCATTCCCACTTGAAATAAAATTTGTTACTCCCTAATGGATAGAGAATCCATCTTCACACTATTAGTGTCTCTCAAATACACCTCTCCACTATAAATCTTTGGCAATCTACTTGGTTCAAAAATTTAGATATATATGTGAGCAGTAAAAGCTGTTTCGAATTCCTAATGTATAGATATTGACTGATTAAACTTGTTAACAAATACACCATTTTCATCCCCTTTATTTTGGTTGTTGTTTTTATTTTTTTATCATGGATTGACTCATGTAAAGCATACTACCTCCTTTTCCTTGTCGTACCTATGGGTCTTCCTCTTTTTGGAAGGATGGTGCTCAAGAGCTTTAGACTAGTTATGATTATTTTTTCCCTTCTCCTTTTTCATCCTATTCTTATTTACCATAAGTTCCATGAGTTAATAATTCAATAAGTCCTTATCCACTTGGAGAATCATTGTAAGAAGCTATGAAGGACTCTTATCATTATTTATCATATTTTAATTAATAATAAAACTATAGAAGGTGTTGGGAAATTATTAAATTATAATATATATACACAACTTATCTAGGAATTTAATCCCTAATATGTATAAGAGTTCAATGTATCAAATAATATTGACTACATCAGGCCCATGTGGTACAGACCCTCCATGAATAGTAGTTAAAAAAGGTATTGGAGATCTCTTACCTCTATTGTCTCTGCATAACATGAAAGAGATCCCAAAGATGATACCTTATGCTATACACATCCATGTAATCATGTTTCTTCAAAGTCTCATTGGTCATAAATGATAGTATGAAACATTAAACATTTTTTGAAACGTTCAAAATTTATAATAAATTTTAAACTCTTCATCCTTAGACTTATTATCAGTTGTATCATGAATATTTTCTTCCATCACGTACAATTTTCTTTCATCTAAAATGATAACACATAATCTATTTTCCACTCTTAGAAATTATTTTTGGTGAGAAGGTTGTCCGAATCAAGTATAAATCAAAGTGATATGATTGAGTGGATTTTATTGTTGTTTTTATTAATAATATATGCATAATTTTAGAACATTATCTAAAAAAATTTAAAAAATAAATTAATATTATATTAATTAACCCCCAATACTTTTTCAAAACCTAATATCCCTCACCATTGGATTCAAAATATCCTATTTCTTGTAAATTTTAGTGGAAAGGATCTATATCGCCCTTATCATTACCCCACCTTTGGTGGCTCAAGAAACGTTAATAGTTTTAGGTAGGCATTCAAAATATTAGTTGCATTAACACACAGTTACTTAATCTATTAATTGGACTCTCCAATCCTGAAATCCTAAAAGTGTATTTCCACAACCCTTTCCTATTAGTTACATTATTCCATGCTTTGGCAGTTAACACTTTATGTTTACCAAGTTATGGTAACCTAAAACATAAAATTATAATTCCCTAGTAATTGAAATCACTTCCACTTTGGCAATTCATGCACTTTGAACTACAGTTAAATTTAAAATGAGGTGGTGTATGGATATATAGAATAAATGTATATATTTGAGGGTTTTTATCCTCTAATTCATAAATAAGCTATTATCATATTTATTACATGCTTGTTAGTATGAAGTGTATTTACTTAAGTGATTAACCATGTCTTATATAATATTTAAAAATAAGACAATTTATTTTAGTTCTATCTTACATGATCATTAATTTCAGAAATTCAAGTGATCATGACCATATATACATAATGAAATAACCATGGAACATGAAATAAATAAAATTATAAAGAGGTACGTTCATTAGATTTTAATAATGGTTTTTTATCAAGAGTTTTAAAAACTAGTTGGTCACCTAGAGGTAAAAAACCTTGATCCAATTAATGTTTTTTTACATATTTCAGTATACTGTCATATATCTCTCTTGGATTGGTTTCACCTCAAATCCAAACATGAACACATTCACTATCTTGAGAGTTCCATCCATTGAATATGATTTTACATACACACATGTGGGGGGGGGAAGGGGTTTACATAAAAGAAACCATGGGTAATAAGGACCATACATAATAACTGGATAGAAGGAATTTAGGCCAACAATTTAACTTAATAATATATTAAATGAAATAAATCACATACAAAGCTTTCGTCTAGGAACATGATCATACACAAGCAAGAAACGAATTCCATATTTAATAAAACTACAATTCAATTCTTATTCGTTATTATTTAAGATAATTCACACTCGAATGAATTAATTTGATTCTTTAATTAATCAATTCATTTATCTTAATTATCATTAAAATTTGTTTGAAATTCTCATCCATCATAATTTTAATCAAATTAAATAAATTTATTTAAAACTAACTATATAAATAAATGTAACTTGGAGGAAAAATGGTGAATATGTTTATGAATTTACCCAAGATATATTATACTCATATACAGTTTACTCTTGTAACAAATAACATGCCTGAATTATCATAAACATTCAAATATGTACTATCGAATTTATGATTAAAAATGCATGATTTTTCTGTAACATTTCTTCCTTCAATGCACGAAGACGAACATATTTTATATGACCCACACATGATAGGTAGATCAGAACACTATGCATAAATTAATCAAACATTAATATATATATATATATATATTAAAAACTCATCACCTTACACATCCTATCAACTTATTGACCACATGAAAGCACATATAAATAAGGTTTATACCATATAATGAATCAATTGTTATTCTATGTAATTTGGTATAGGTACATGGCGTGTACATGTGAGCTACACATAATGTACCTCTCTCACCATCTATCCAAGGAAAACTCTTAGCGACACAGCATGTAAACAATGTCTTGTTGTACATGGAATGTATAAACAAAAACACATTGTGTGTTCTCCGAGTTACACAGTCACTATGCAGGTTGCCCATGTATGAAAATACATGTCCTTTCTATGACTTAAACGAACTACACACCATTTATATAGGATACACAGTGTTTACTCCAACTAATTGTGTTCCAGGATGGCCGGATAAATATGTGGGGTAAGAAATTTAATGCATCTCATATAATTAATTAACATTGTTCGAATTAATTTTGAATTAATAAATGTTTATTAAAATATAAGTACATGGAGTGTAACTTTAATTACATGGTACACACTCCTATATTCTCTAAGTAGAATCCTAAGCACCTGAAGACGAGATCATAAATTTTATTATATTCATAGCATTAATCATTTTGGTTAGATTTATGAGAAATGAAGGTGGAAGAAGAAAAACTCACAATTATGATTAAAACATCGATTTAAAATGAATCGAAAACTAAATACAAAATGTGTAAATCATCAACATTATTTAAATGATTATAAATATTTATCTGACCACACTAATAGAACTTATAGGTTTTGTGTGCAGTGGAAGCATGTGACGGGTCTTCCCAAACATTTCTTTCCTATCTTGATTGATGATCAATTTGAGATATACAAAAAAATAAAGGCCATGATCAATATAATATAATTAATTAAAATATAAAATAGTTCTAAGGAAAATCCATATAGAGGATCATCACATATTATTTATAATTAATTTAATTAATTAAATAATTTACTTACGTTGATTATTTCTTCTTTTCTAGACGTGAAAATAGGTTTATGTTGTACATCATTTTTTTGTTAGAACTAAGAGTAGTTTCTCTCTATTATTGATGAAAATGTGTTCCCCAAATAATTGATTGCCTCTGTAGGAATCATTGGGTTCTAGGATGGAAGATCCTTTCACTTATTTTTTCTACCTTTGATCACAATGAGAATCACTTCCAAACCATTCTCCTTGATCTCTCTAAACTCACGTGCAGGAGGTACAAGAAGATTGCTCTCCATTACAAGGATAATTCTTAGAGAGGAAGACCTCTTGGGCTTGAGAGGATTCTCAAAATTCATTATATACCACCAAAAAATGAATTGGTTCACATAGAAAATAATATAATTCGGTTTATATACCCATATCATTAAAATAAAAATAATATAACATACCCCCAATATTATTTATTTAATACCTATGGAACCCCATGATAAATAATAGTAATTTTGTTTTTATTTCCTTATATGGGATTAACTTGATAATTAAAATTAAATATTATTTATTCAAATAATATTAAATATATATTGTTTTTACTAGACCATTAAACTAGGTCTTCTATTCTTATACAATATTTATTAGGCCTTCAATAATTTATTTTTAATTGTTATATAAAAATCACTGCATTGTTCACTAACAAATAAATAAATATTATACTCACTAAATAGAAAATGAATATTTATTAAATATTCTGCTCACATTATATTCCCTCTAGATATTAGTGATGTAATATATACGATCCTGAACAATTTATTAATAGCTAAGCCTTCTACTAGAATAATATTTATTCAACATATTAAATTATAAATTATATATATATTATTTAACTAAGAATCTCAATACACATAGTGTGTGGACCTCTTGGCCTCTTTTTCAATGGAATTTTGAGAAGTAGAAAACTGTCCAAGGTTATAATTTATCAACACATCAAGGTACCCCTAGAGAAATAATTTAATGATATCATAGCATAATACCACATATGGATGGTTATTGTATACTATAATCTATTTATCATGATATTTCTAATCAAGTAGGTTGAAGGCTGGTTCCATCAACCTATTTTTTCGATGTATCTATATTTAACTTCATAGAAATAAGACATTCCTATAGGAAACCATGGCCATGAATTTATTTATTCAATTCCATTTCTACCAAAGTGCCAAAGATATCAAATTCCATTAAGGAATATAATGAAAAATCTTTTCTTACATTAATCATTAATTCCTTATTTCTGATGTCACAACCAAAATTTACGACCTCAACAAGACATATTCCATCATTGTATTCATAAATACATAATAGTAAAAAACTCATAATACACATTAAAAATAATAATAAAGTATAAGGATCAATACACACATCCATCGATAATAACATCCAATGACATATAGAAATGTGTAATTCGTATTGGTATGTCTCTTTCTCATAATATCCTACACTGAATATTACCAAGGGAGTACACAAAGGGAAGGTTCCTCAATGTCCTATGAGTCTCCTCACTAGATAACATATATTATTTGTGTCCCAAAAATGATATCATCTAGCTAAAGAACATATTTTTATGAATAGTTTCATGGCACTTTCGGGTTCGCATCATAGTATGAAACTACTATGATTTTTATTCTGAGATATAATCTTGGGATGTTATCACATACTATGTTACATAGAAGAAAAATCATGATGTGATAAAAAAATTTATTAATATTTAATTTAATTAATTCAAGTTATCACAAAGTACATAGAAGTTGGTTCTAGGGAACCAACTCCAAAATAATTGAATGGTCCAGTATAACATGTTGGATTTTTTGGAAAAGGGACATATAAAGAAATCTTTCATGAATCCGACAGAGTATTCAACTTCATGATAAAAAAATATTCAATATAACAAATGATTATTTAATCTTGATACTAAGCATGATAATTCCATAAGATTATTGTTTTATTGACTCAGGTTTATCTTTTCATTCAGCTGGTGAGTGTGGGTTCATGTTTGATTATATACTATTAACATTGGGAAGAGTACATCTAGAAGATGTTGAATTTATTTATATAGTAAGGAAATTTGATGTCAAAATTTGAATTAAAAATAGAAGTTTCTTGAGACTAAAATATTTTGGTAACATTTTAAGCCTCTAGAAGAGTCTTATAGTTGTAAGAGAAATTGATAATGTAGTTTTTGGAATAACATTTTTTTAATTATGTTTTGACGGTCATTTCAAGATTCAGGTTGATGGATCATATAGTTAATATTGGAATCAGGTATCTAACTATACATAGTAATGATGGCATAATGGTTATAATGAATTCATCAGATGGTCTCATAATGTGGAACCATAAGTTTCATCACCTTAGTGAAAATTATATTAATGTTTAACTTGAAAAAATAATAGTCAATCTAAATCACATAGATCTCAGAATATGTGAGAGTTGACTATTAGGAAAATAGAATAATTTCCTTAAACGTGATTGGTAGAAATCCAAGGAATAAAATTTTAGAACTTATTCATTCTAATTATTTAATTCCAAATAATTTTTATTTCAATGTTAGGTCACATTATTTTGTGACCTTCATTGATGATGTTACTCGAAAGGTATTGGTTTAATTTATAAATAATAAATATAATGGTTTTTCGATTATATTAATTTGATATTTTTGGCTAATAATTTGTGTGAAAGAAATTTGAAAAGTATATAGATAGTCAATAATGAAAAATACACCAAAAAAAAATTTATAACTTTATTCAGATGAATGGAATCTACAACGATAATATTATTTTCTAATCTCAAGAACAAAATAGAGTAGATGAAAGGATGAATTACACCTTAATAGAGAAATAAAAAAGTATGAGGATTAAATTTATAATACCTATGGTAATTTAGTTATAGTAAATAAATATAGCTATGTATTCAGATAATAGAATTCTAGCTTCATCACTGTGATAGGAATATCTATATGAATTCATTTTTGGTAACATACAAGGGGTGAACTATCTCAAAATAATTAGAAGAATTTCAAATGTTCATATCGATTGGAAAGATAGAGATATCTTGGAGGAGAAATCCAAAGTGTGCTTTCATATCAGTTATGGTGATAATAACTTTCGATATCTTCTATGGGAAGATGAAAAGAAAAAATAAATCTAGAGAAGATATGTTTTTTTAATGAAGAACATCTCTAGAAGGATGAGAACATGACCAAGAAGGAAGTTGAGGATAAATCAACTATCAATGTTTAAGATAATAATAAATAGGTTACAAGGAAAACATTTAGTCCAAAATCTTTAGGGTAAAAATATGAATCTATTACTCTAATATTCAGGTCACTAGATAGATAATAACTAGATAAAACATTTCAAAATTGAGGGAAACTAGAAAATCACACCTTTAGAAATATTTCTACCCTATAAAGAATTTTTTGGATATATATTTACCTGAACAAAAAATATTATATGAACACTATAGAATAGATATGTTCAAATATATAAACCTAATATTTTGTTGATAATATTCACTCATATAAGTAAACCAGTTCTATGATTTAGAGTAAATATAAATTTCTTACTTTTAATAGATGCAGGGTAACCAAAAAAATATTGAAGAGGCAACTATACATAGAGTCTCTAAATACTGTGAGTCATCCATGTATGAGGAAATACATTCCAAAAATAAAAAAAAGGATATGTCCAAAATATTGGAATGAAAGATTAATATAGAAAAAATTGGTTTCAATCTAAAAGAGGTAGCTGATGTAGGTAATATGTGATAATATTGGTTAGTTCTGAATAGTTTTCGTGAAAATAAGGAGATTTATTTTTATAAAAATTTCGCATTAATGTTGAATCACACAAAACATTAGAAAATTCCAATCATTTTTTCATGTGTTCATATATATTTTTATTAGGTGGATGTAAAGAAAAAATTTATTTATAGAGATTTAAAGGAATAAATTTTCATGGTTTGACCCAAGGTTTTTAAGTTTCATCACAATGATTAACGGATTTTTAAGATGAAATCATATTATTACAGATTGAATAAATCTCAGAGATAGTGGTATAAAATTTTAGATGATTCTAAGATTCAATAATGATTCATTTGATGTGATTATTGTCACTATTATTATAAATGAATGGGATGATAGAACTTATCTCAGGATTTTGTTGTATGTGAATGATATGTTAATTTCTAGAACCGAGTTCCATTTGATTTAAGAATTGAAAAATAATTTTTCAGTAAGGTTTCAAATAAAGAAAATTATACATTATAAGAATAATTTTTTGATGAGAATACAGAGGGATACGAAATAAATATCCTTGGTTTTATCCTAGAAGGAGTACATATGCAAGTTGAAAAAATATATTTAAAATAACTAGTTGTAAACCAATCATAACCACCACATCATACACTTCAAAATTTACAAAGAAACTAAACCATTAATAGATAGAGATGCTCATAACATTGTAAAATATCTTTATGATTTAGTTGTAGGAAGTTTGATATATGCAATGGTTTTTACTCAAACAGATATCAATTTTTTTTGTAGAAGTTGTTATCCATTTTCTCTAAAACCCTAGAAAGAAAGATTGGGAATCTATTAAATGGGTCATTAATTAATTGAAGGGGTTATAGGATGTAGCATTTTGCTTCTACGATGATGGTCAATTAGAATTGTTTTGGATATAGATTTTAATGGAGACACATAATAACTAAAAATTACTTTAGGTATTCTATATTTTTTGTGGGATGAAAGTCAGCTGAATGTTTGGGTTGGGGCTAGTTATTACTTTACAATTAATGGAATAAAATCATGTTTATCCCTCTAAATAATGCAATTAATTGATATAGTTAATTTTCATGATTAAAGAACATAGAAACTTATCATACATATTAATTTTATTCTATGATAGTGAATATTCTATTCATTTTGATCATAGATTATTGTTTTCTACATGAATGAAAAATATTGAACTAAAGTATTACTTATGCAAATTCTTATGGAAGATAACATATTCCATCTATATAAATTTTCTAATAAAAAGAATCTAATAAATATGATTAAAAATGTGATATTTCATGAAATAATGATGAAACATTATACCTTATTGGGAATTAGATGATTAGACAAAGTGGAAGATATTATATGCACCAAACAGAGTATGATCTCACATGGATGGTTGAAAACGAATGAAATTCTGAAGTTATTTTCCAATAATAATATTTAGGGATTTTCTGAATTGTTCTCATTATTTCATCGATAGATTTTATCGGAAGAATGTTCATTAAACTGATACGATCAAACCAAGTTCATTAAAGACACTATAAGGATGTTTTTTAGTTGATCGGTATTAAAGAATATGGGTATAAATATCACAAGAGAGACTTATGTCAGATATACTCATTAATTAGTGAAACTAGAAATATGGATCCTATAGTAAGACTTCGGTGTTATCATACAATATTGATCAGCACGTGATGATCTGATGAAGTTCTTATTGATAGTGTTCACTGATGGTGGAATCTCAAAAAATAGGTTGTTTTAATGGTGACCAACTATTGATTGTTTCAATAGATTGTTCAATAGTGCATTTCCAATTTCCTCGAACCTTGGAAAATTGACCACAAATCTCAATGGTTTGTTTAATTGTTTGACCAAACAATGACATAAATAAATTGGTTGTGGGACAACTCTAATGTGTAGGTGAGTATTATATTAAATAGTGGAACTTCATAACTAATTTTTTTAATCTATTCATATAGAGTGGAAGTGAGAATATTCTTTTTATTCTCTTATATCTCTTTAATGAACTCTCTTCACATTGTTCTCTCATGGATATAAGAAATTTTTCCTAACCATGTAGATCTTGTTTGTTTGTTTGTTTTTGTGAAGTATGTTTGAAATGTTTGTGAGGTGATTAGGTGGGATCTCATCCTAGTTTCAATTCATAATATTTTTGGAGGTGGAAATTAGAAAAAACGTTTCCTGGTAATATTGGGATTATTTTCTTGTTATGTAGGATTAGGTGATTGGGTGAGGTTACATATTGTGTATGTTGTACCTTACAAGTCTAAATGTTGTTCTAAATGAAGGGAGTGCATACAGAGTTCATTTCCTAATAATATCCAATAACATATATTTTATAGGCCAATTTGTAAATATTATTCATTTTACAAAATAATTAGGCCCTGGTTTTTAATTATAAAATAAATAAATTTTCATTTAAATTAGATTTTGTAAATACGATTTCTTATAAAATCGATTTAAATAAAAATTAAAATTTTAAGACCCTATTTTTTAAAATAAAACATTGAAAGAGTATTTTTATTATTAAAAATGAATATTACATTATCAATGTTTGAAAATAATGATTTTATTAAAAAATGGAGAATTTTTAACCTATCAAGACAAAACAAGAATAATTTTTCTTCATATTTTATTTAAAAGAAACCATTTGTATTTATTTTATTAAATATTTATTTTCTATAAATATTTATAAAATAGTTCAAAAAACTAATAGATTTTTACTTTTGATTTTGTATAATAAGAATGATGATTATAGATGATATGGGATACCCATTAACCTGGTACCCAACACTACAAAATTCAATTAACTTAGATTAAATAAATTATTAGTCAAGTATTTATAAGGATAATGTATTAAAATAAAAACCCAATTATTATGGGATTAATGTAATAGTCAAAAGATATAATAAACTCATGAAAAATTAAATTAATATTATTTATTTATTAATAATTTATTTTAAGTATAATAGTATAATTTTCATATTTATTTATTAATTTTGGAAATTAATTTCGATTATAATTGTCAACAAATTTAAAATATTTATTGAATTAAATTTATTATTATCATTTAACAGAATAATATTCAAGTATTAAAAACAATAAAATCATTAATGACTGTAAAACAAACATAGAATGTGTTTTTTTTATATTTTTGACCAAAATAAATATGTTTTAAGAGTCAACAAAATTTAACTCTTTTTTAAATAATTTTAAACAGTCTTTTATATTTATTAATGGTATTTAAATTTTGGGTTTTCATGGCCATTAAAAATATTTTTAATGTTCTTGTCCTAGAAGTGTATTATATCTTCCTTATTTTATGATAATTCTATTATGAAATGAAAAGGCATGTTTTATTGAATAAAATATAAAATAATAATTCAACAAATTCTTGTTATTAAAATATATTAAAATTTATATAAAAATATTTGATGGATTTTTTTAATGAAAAAATCAATTAATATAAATGGCTCAGTATTTTATCTTTTATTTTATATGAAAATTATAATAAAAAATATAGAAAAAATTCTATTTTTAAAAAACAAATATGAAAACATAAAAAACATGTAATTTTTTCCGTTTTATTATTATTTTTTTATTTCTGCTAGTGAATTCATTTTTTTCTTATATAATAATTTAGTCTTTTATGTCATATTACTGTTTTCTTTTTATTTCATTTTGTTTTTTATAAAACAAATTATTTTTTACACCAATTTTTGTTAAATTTATATTTAATTGTTAAGAAAATTGTTCCCTATTTTTTAAATTATTTCTAATAGATTTCAAAAATTAAAATGTTCAGGAGTATTATTTGTGGAAACGATTTGTGGGTAATGAATTTTATAGGTTTTAAAAGGGATAACAACAAAGTATAAATAATCATTCAAAACTAATTTACAATATTGTTATTATTTTATATTAGACTAAATAAAATAATTAATAAATACATAGCTTCTCTCAGTAGATCTGATACGGCCACGATCATTTACATGTCCTTAATAGTCATTGCTGAGAAGTAAGAAAGAAAATGATTTATAATAAAGGATATATGGGCTGTGAGAATCTACCAGTTCTTAGGAAGAATTTCCCTCATGCAATTGTTTTCTAGAAACATTTCCTAAAAGAATAAGAAAAAGGTTCGAATAAAGACCCTGGAAATTAAGAGTTTTGTAATACCATAAAATGGAATTTGGATACAAATCTCAAATACATTGTGTAATGATTTGACCTATTTATTTAGTAATAAAAGTTTTCTCCTTAGAATTAAAAATATTGGTCATCATTAGTGATTCATTTTATAAATGTTAAAATGTTACAACCCATTTCCCCATATAGTTAAACTCACACGATGATCATTTAATGGTTAAACAATCATTTTGGATGCTTAAAATCCAAAAATATTCAACACATGATGAAAAAACATATTATAATAGCTTGGATTAGGAGAAGAAATTTGGTTCACCTATTATCCAATAATTTATGAATTGTAATTCAGAATGCCATATTATAGTGACACTTATTACATAGTGATTTACAGTAGCACATTCCATGACATGTTTTAAACCACTATGCTAGGGTTTAATCTATAGTAAAAATTTTTAAAAATTTATAGATGTTGTTTATGAATACTATATTTGAGAACTATTTATGATTATTCATTATAGTCATTATATGTGATGATATAGTTAAATTATTCTATATATTTTGTAGTATTATCATAGAAATAATTATCAACACTCCTCTGAAGTAATTACAATATATATTCTATCATGTTGATATTTTAGTGACTCTCAAGTAAGACATTGGGGCCTCTTGTTATGAAATCCTGAAATTTCAATATGTATTTCACTTAAATAAATATTATATTAATATCATGTTCTAATTGAAACACCAAATTAAAATGAAACCAATATATATTAAAATAAAATTTTACCATTATAATATTTCTATTAAATTAACATGTATAAATGTAAGTAACAATATTAAAATGTTTGTGAGGATAATGCAAGGAAATGGATTTAGTTGGTGGAATTCCCTCTTATAAAGATCATTTTTATGATTATGGAAATGATTTAGATTAACTACGGTTTCATTTAGACCAATATCTAGTCAAAATTGATAAAATATTGTATCAAATAAATCATATTCCATGGTCATGGAAATTTCCATGAGATATTTTCTAGTAGAGTCACCACACTCGACTCCCATCGGAGCTTAACATAAGTTTAGAACTTGTGTATTGATTTTTTGGGGATATTTAACTATAAATTAAGATGATATAATCTAGTAATTTTTAATTAAATATGTTATTTTTCACATTAAATTTATATATTTTACATATGGACATTTAGAAGAGAAAACGAGAAAGTATATTTTTCTATTTAAATAGTTTTTTATTATATTTCATATTTAGAAGATAAATTTGTAAATTTTATAATTTCAATTATATTAAATTGAAATAAATTTTTAATTTAAAGCATAAATATTATCATAGGGTTGAATTTTTTTTATTTTTCTAAAACATTATAATTTTATATGAATATAAAAAAATAATATTTTCCCAAAACTATGATTTGTATGAAATTTCCATAAAATAATAATGAAATAGATATTTATAAAACTCTTTTATTAATAAAAGATATATTTATTGAATAAAACATTTATTCTTTATAAAATATTATACGGATTATAGAAAATATGACCTTAGAAATTTAGAGCAGTTGTATTACTTCCCCTAATGAACATTATTTTTAGTATTCTTCATTTAATTAAACAATGCTTTAGTATAATTAATTTTTTTTTATTTCTTTTAAATCAATATAACATATATTTTTTATAGAAATCCAATTTATTTCGTGGGAATAAAAAAACACAGTTAATTTTATCTTACACATAACATTTGAGCTTAAAAATAAACTTTCCAAAAAAAATGTTTTTATGACATATGTGTGTATTTTAAAATTAATGAATCACGCTATTATAAATTTTATTTAATAAATTGATTTTAAAAATTTAAATCATAAGGTTTAAATTAAATAAAAATTAAATTTTAATTTTGGTCATTAAAATTAATTGCTCTAATAAAAGATTAAAATGGTATAAAAATAGATTTACTAAGATTAAATTACTAAAAACATGTCAAAAGGTTTCCAAATAAATTTTTTAGGTTTTTCTTAACCAAAAATCCCATAACATCCTATTTATTCCCATTTTTATCTTTTTATTCATGAATAGTAATATTATATTATTTAAAATGTTAAGGTTGCTTCCAAAATTTCCCTCATCTTCACTTATAAAAGGATATCACTTCCACCACTTCATGTTACACATTTATCTTTGAATTTATTATTTATAATTTGATATTGTTTCCTCTTAAAACACTCCCCAACTTAATCAAGACTCTTTACACCTTTTTTATCTTAATATCTCTATTTTCTAAGGATATTTCTGGGAGAAAACTCAAGCTCTTTAAATAATAATTACCTACTTTTTAATATATTCATATTAAAATTTTTCTTTAAAATATTTAATAAGAACCTTAATTTAATTAATTTTTTATAATTAATTTATGAATATTTTATAATATAAATTCTAAAAAAACTTTTTTATTATTTTCCACCCTCATAGAAAAATAATAAATCATTGGTTGTATATTGTGAAGACTATAGCCTCCATGAATAGACATCTCGTGTTTTTAATAATGCCTATAATGGTTAGTTTTAATTATGGAATTAATACATAAATGCTATCTATGTAATATAATTATGATTCTAAAAATTCAATTCATAGTCTCTCGTTATGCCATCTCAAACACTGAGAAACGATAACATTAATCATATGTTGTGCGGACTACCAACTCCATGAAGTAACATAGTTTTTCATTTTGATTTAAAATATTTTTCTAAAATAATTAAAATAGGATTAAAAAATTTAAAACATAAAAATAATAACATTTTACGTTTATTATAATTATATTATTTAAAATAACCAATTTATTAATGATACTCATCTAACTAATTTTTGTATGTTCTTATTTGTGTCAGATTAACAACATACTAGAAAAATGAAATAAAGTTATATCCTGGATGAACATGATAACTTAACTACAAATATTTTTAAAAATTATTAATAACATAATGATTTTTTGTGGTTCTTGAAAGCGTATATTATATATTTTCCCTACTATTTCAAATAAACATAATGGAAAACTATATAATCAATAATATATAATTATAGGTGGAAAATTTTAAATGGAATAATTGATAATAATTTTTTTATGAATGTATAAAATAAAATATATTTGATTATTTTGATTGTTTGGAGAATGTGCATAATGAATAAGAAATAAAGTAAGGGCTTATTATATTAAATTTTAACCCATTGAGGGGTATTTCTAATTAGAAACAATTTTTTCATTGGAATTGTTTTTTAATTACCAATTAATATTTTTAATAATTATTATATCGTTTTCCATGATTTTTAATATTTTATTCCATGTTATTTAAGTAATGTTGTGTTGAATCAAATATTTCTAAGTCATTATCTTTTGAAATTTCTTATGATTGACTTTAGAAATTCATAAAATATTACCATCCACATATTTTCTCTATATAGCTTATGTAATTTTATTTTTTATCAAATATATTATCCATCACCCCCTTTAGCTTTCTTATCCAATCACCATGAATTGGCATAAATTTTCAACCAATTTCTTTTTCTTAGTAAACAATTTATATTTCCATCCTTTGATATAAGTTTGTTCACCTATATTCCATGAATATTTTTATTGGGGGAATCATTTACATTACTATATTCAATTTATCTATATGTTGTAAATACTATATAATTTATCATGAGTAAAGGGGATTTAACTAGAATGTTTTTAAATATATTTGGATGACCATTTATTTTCCATGGGTTTATCATGATGGTTGTTTCCTTACATGAATCCATTTGAAATGGATATGAAACCCATTTTCATCCATGGTTTCTTTATGATGTGTTAAATGAATCACATTTCTTCTACATGGTAATATTATGATATGATTAATGATTGATCTCTTATAGAACATTTAAGAATGGATGAGTAGTGGGTAAGTTCCTATATCACCCTCCAATGAATTTGTTTAATGATTATATATCATGAGATAATGTATTTGTGATTATGTTTGACTTACATATCGTTGTGGACACTGATGGTGTGGAATATTAAATTAATTTTCCTTATACCAATATTTTTTTCTATATTCATACTAGGTTACACATTCCTATCTTATAATATTACTGTGAGGGCCATGAAATTAATATCCCTCATATTATCTATTTGTGTAATATTTTTATAATTAGTTTTAATATTATGTTATTCTATCACATATGATATATATTAAAATAACATCCACACACTTTTGATTCATGTGTTATGTTATAGCATTCTAAACATGATTTTATATCACTACACCAAAATATTTATTTTGAGGTAATTTTTTAGCAGTAGGTTAGTGAAGCAATAAAAAAATCCCAAAATTCATGCAGGTTTTTCAAAAACAACAACTAAAAATAATTTCTTTAATCAAAACAATATCCCCCCCCCACCCTCATCCTTCTCCCCAAACCCCCTCCTCCTCCCTCGACCCTGAAGCCTAGAAATCCCCCCACCGGCGTCGCCCAATCCCGATTCATCTAAGCTATTGGCGACGACTCTAGGGACCAAGCCCTCCAAGACATCATCAGTGGCTCTCGAGCATGAGACCTCTAATCCATCCCCACATAAACATGAGACCTCAAATCTGTCATCAACATCGCCCATGATAGATCCCTCCAATCCCCCACCAGCTGAGCACTTTCTAGTCAAGCCCCAACCTGATCCCTCAGATCTAGATCCCCCGGAGCCCTTGCCTACACTATGATCAAACCCTCCCAATTGAGTTAGATATAAATTTCGTTTGATGAATAAAAAAATATTATTTATAATATACAATTATATAGATATATTATTTTTTTATATGGTCGCTTATGATAAAATTTGGATAATGTTTTTTAGGATGGGAATTTTATAAGAAACCATGCATTAGTGATATGAATGACATAATATATAAGCATTATAATAATGTAACATGATTAATTTATATATACCATTTCTAAAAAACATGGCCTTTTTATTTTTTCAACATCAACATAGGTATCTACGAACTTATCATGGGATTTCTCAATGACCATACTAGTTCCCCTTTAATTTTAAAATGGATGGTAAATCACCTATATGAACACTACAACAAATGATAACAATTCAACTAATTTAATTTTGTATAGAGTGTAATAATATTTTTTATTTGGCACCATTTCAATATTGAAAATTAAATTAAATTGATTTCACCCCAATTATAGAGTTATATACTCATTTTTATGATGTTTTACAATTACTAATGAATGTATGCATCCTTGTAAATGTAAATCATTCATCCATATACTGAAGGAAACGAACAAAATTCTGAAAAAACATGATTATAATAGAATATAAATGAACAATAATAAAACATATATACAAAAAACATTGTTCTGAAATTTTTATTTAATAAAATTAATTTGATTATTTATGGGTTAAGATGCATGTACTATGCCTCATCAGGATTCAAGGTAAAGTATTTTCTTTTTTTGGCCTTATTTTTTTATATATTGTTTATCTATGGTCAATATTATCTTATATTTAATATAATCCAGAAATTATGACAATAACATAATTTTTTCCATTTTCATATAAGGTGTTACTTCTCTCATTTCACCTTGTAAATATACAATGTTGATACCCCATATTGTTTGTAGGTGGTCATTCAAATTTTTCTAGTTCTTGGTGATATATTCTTTTTCTCTATTTCATATGCATACCATATTTATAATACAATTCATTTATATTATTTTGGACTAATTACCCTTAAATTTTAAGTGTTACTAATGTATTTATGATTTCTTTCCTACACATCCATTAATTAAAACCATATTAGGTATATAAAGGAAAAATTTACATTTTTCCTACCATATCCCCCAAGAGAATTCTATAAAAAATTTATTTATTTTTGTTATTTCATTGTGGTGAAGTTTTATTATTAAAATATTCATTTAAAATCCCTTAATCCCATGTTAAAAATAACTATTGAATGAGTCTCATTTTTTCTTTTAATAAAAAATTCAAAAATAAAAAAATGAAATCTCTTTTTGAAGTATCGATTTTGTTTCCTATAGGTTCTTATCAAGATTTATTTTTAATGAATTTTTTATGTTATTTTATATAACCATGGTATCTTATCAAATATAATTATTTTGCGAAAAAGTTTATATTTTATTGACTACAGAAATTACTGAATGAAAAATAAACCCTTTTTTAAATATGTTGTAAATACTATATGATTCATTTTAATGATTGATTTTTATTTAAATAATGTTTTACTTTATTTCATTTGATTATCATTTTATCTCCATGGGTCATCATTTTGGTTTTTTTGAGGGATTTATGACTATTTTTGTATTTAAATGAAACAAATATATATTGTGTATTATGAATAATGGAGTGGCCTTAAGACTATTTATCCCCCACTAAATAAGTTAATAATTTATTTATCCAAAGTGATCTTTACGTGGGTTATGTATGAATCATCCATAATTTATTGCATGAAAATGAGGGTTTCCTACTACCATCTTTCAAGTGTCCCCTTCTATCTTCTAGGATCCCCATGTGCATCCCCCATTGGCCTCACTTCTATGGTGATAGAATAATTACATGGGTCACATAAAATCCATGATTTTGAACGTTCACAATGGATAAATAAATTTACAACCCAATTTATAGAATGATCTAAAACCCAAATATTTAATAGGTTATATATTTTTCATGAAAAATCTGTTAGATAAATTGTATGGAAGTTTCTAAAAACATTGAGAGACTAGTAGAGGCACTCAAACTCAAGAGTGGGAGTGGTAGAATCACCTTGAGTGGAGGATTATGGTTTGAAAAACCTCGATTCTAGCATTCATTAGATTGGGTCTTACCTTAATTTTCATACCTAACATTTGAATAGGGTAATTTATTTTTGTTCTTGATGCATTGAAGTTGGTGACAATAAAGTGGAATATCCTAGTCAAGTGAAAAGAGGAAGTAACTATAGTTGATACTGTAGAACTCGACAAACATCTACCAGCCTTTCTGAAACCAAACCTGGTGACCATGAATCCTGGTTTCAATATAATGGAGGATCCCTCTCAAATTTGTGGCCAATAGGTTTTATCTCAGGAAGGCTGGTGGAAGTTTGTTATGTTCTATATTATCAACTATAACTACTTCATCATATCCAAATATCAAGGCTATTCCATGTTTATTGACACCATGTTTGATGTGGTGTCAACAGAAATATCCTATCCTCTTTGAAAAGGTAGGGAATAAAATATTAGTTATACCCCATCCAAAAAAACAATAACACAGGGTTGTAAAACTCTAATCCTACACTTAATATGAATCTACCTATCCCACACTTACTCTTAGGTTTGTGCACCTCTACTTTTCTCTCCATGTTTGCATCAATTTCCAAACTAATTTTCAATTAGATTTTTTAAGAAATGATGAAACCTAGTCAAAATTTTGGATTCATATCATTCGAGAAATTAGGAATGAATTGCTTTATGTGTCGTGAATGTTCATAAAAAAGTCTTGGTTGGTTGAATGTTGTAGAATACAATGATCTAAAAGTGGGTACGTGTGTATATTTTATAATTTCATTAGTAGTCCCCCTAAATGTTTTTTCTAACTGACCATCTTTAGATGTCTCTAAACATGTGTTTTTTTATTTTCATTTTTCATCATAAATCATTTTTCCTTCCAACCATAAGCATATATATAATGAAAATTGTCCTTATAAAACAATTCAACATCAAGAGAATTACTTTTTTTGATGATAATACCTTGAAAATAAATTAATTGTTTGTATATGCATGATCCAAAATAATATATTTAATATATTATTTATTTTCCAAGTATTTGGGTTTTATATAATGATAAAACACATTTGTATCTATATACAAATATTATTAATATTAATAAGGAATTTATTGTCCATTTTTTCAATATTTTTAAAGTTAACATATTTTGAATTTTTCAATTACACTATATTTTTTAATGCATGTATTTAAGATTATATATCCACTAATAATGTTATAAATGTTTTCCTAAATAAATTATTTTGCATTATTCTGAATATACTGCCCAAAAAGGTACCCAAAGTTTCTATTAGGTATCTCCCTATTTCTGGTTCTCCTTAGTTGTGGCCCATATTCCCTCATAATTGAGGTTTGATAAGGGAGATGAAGTGGCATGAGGAAGTTGAGAATATCTTTAGAGTGTTTGGAACTCCCAAAGTTTTTAGATTTTGTGCTATTCTCGGTCTATTTGGGGGGTCCATCTTTAGAATAATTTGAGTTTTTTTTCCTCTAAGGATTCAAGTTGGGATTATGTGGGGTGTTTTTAATTCCATTTTTTATCTAATGGTTTATACATAATGTGGTTAGGACAATGAAATGGAAATATCTAATGAGTTTCCAGCAAGGTCAGTGGATGTTGAAGGGTTATGTTGCACACATCAAAGTGATGGTTTCCTTTTCTCAAGAGGTGTCATCATGAGATCAGTTGAATTATTCTATTTTGATTGGAGTTATTAATCCATAGCTTAAAGAGTGAGTCTAATTCTGCAAGGATATTTATTTTGAGAAGTTGGTTGAGGATGAATTTTTTGCAGAGTTATTTCGAAATAAGTATACAACACATTGGTTACATGTGTTCTTCAATTTAAGATTCATTAGTGTTGGGTGGTTTTGTTTAATGATGATTTTGGCATACATCTTGATGTTTGAAAATGGTTTTTCAGTTTTATGATGAAATGTGTGGTTTGTGTGGTGTTTTCATGTAATTTAATATAGTAGATAAAATAAGAATGTATATATGAAATGGTTTCTGCATGTTTTTCTTCTAGGGTAGTTTTTGGATGCGTAATATTGAGTAGTATTTTTTTTTAAATCGTCATTTTGTGGTAGTTCAAACCGCTACTAAATATATTCTATTTTATTATTAGTGGTATTTAAAATCATTAGTAATTGTGACTCACTATTAATCAAGTGGCGGTTTTCTTCATTTTAGTAATGGTTTTAACTATTGCTAAATCCTCTTTATTTTTTTCCCAGAAAACAACCACAAAAAACTATTACTAGATATACATTCTAATACACTTAACAAAAACCACCAATAAATTGAAGTAACTACCACGTATTGGATTCCAACACAATATTTTTCAATGGTTTTTTTTGAATCTATCATATAACAATTTGGTAGCGGTTTAAACCACTGCTAATCAGCGATTTGCTTCTAGTGTATGATCTGCTTTTTTGTTATTAATTTCATAAGTATCTTTATTATACCCATATGATAATATTATTCTCAATTATGATCATTTATTGTTATCACATATGTTTACCATTATTGATCATTTTAAATTTCCCTTTATTAAGTATCCATTTCCCCAGTTTCTGAAGAAATGAAATATGTAATAATTTCCTACAAGATTATTATATGTGGAGAATTTATGGGAGATGTTGAAGACTCATAATTGATTAAGTAGTTTCATATATAATAGAATAAATCCCATTTTTATTCAATAAACAAGGTTTTTATTAATCAAATATTTTCCCTAAATCTTTAAATCTCGAAAATAAAAAAGTTATTGGAATATCAATATAACATTATTTGTGATGGATCTTTCACATAAGTATGTCTATCAAAGCTATTGTGTAATGTATTATGTTTTTAGAACCGAATCGTGGAGTGCGGGTATAGGGAGCCTTTTTTCGGTATCAAAGAAGTGTTTCAATAACATTAGAAGTTGATATGTTGTCAGTTAAATATAAATTAAGAGTTATAAAAGACATTAAGGATTGATAGGTTATGGTTGATCATATTTTCATTGGTATGGATTAATGTCTAGGTGGGTTATACTGAATATTTTATGTTTATCAGGGGTTAGGATGAGAGGACATTTGAGTAAACCCTAGGAATAATTTTAATTATATGAAAACATCAGGATGTTGTGATAAATTATATATTGTATTGTTCTACTAGCATCAGAATCCCAATTTGCATACTAAAAGTGGATATAGATCTTGCGACATATACACCTAGGGGTAATAACCTAAAAAGTGATGGTTGGGTATGAACTAATTTTTTACATAGTGCACAATATTGAAGAATTACTATAGAGTAGGTTTTGACACTCTTTGGTGATATTGTCACACCCCGCCCCATGAAATTATTTTATTTTATTATTTACTTGACTTTGAATAATTTCTTCTGGGTTTGGGTTGGGACCCGATTTTAATTTATTAGTTTTTATTGAAAAATGTGCATTTTGGATTTGACATCCTCTGACGCACGTGTTCTTCACTATTTTTAAACTATGCGGATTCACCCAAGAAACTACGTGGATGGCTCATTTTCCCTCTCTAGTATACCCCCTTTTCATTATTTCTCATTTTTCCTTTCAATTAGTTTGATAGTTTTAATTGTTCAAGGTTTATTTGATTTGTTTAGGGTTTTGAAACCCACATGGAGAAATCTCATTAATTTTTTGTTGTCCTGAAATGAATTATACGTAGGTTCTCCCCATGTAGTTTCCCTTTTAATTTAAGAACTCGAATTTCATGTTGTACACACTTTATATACATGGTAAATATTTTTGTGCAACCTTCTTATAAGTTTCTTGGTATGAAAATGATTCTTGAAGTCATTTTTTATATGTTCTTACTATGAAATTAATTTTAAATTGTATTTCTGTGTATAATTGGGTGGGTGTTGGTATAGAACCTTGTTGTGCCTCATGTTTATGTCTTAAAAATTGTTCAAACATTTACAAAATTATTTGGGTAGTCCGAATATAGAAAGTGAGTGTTCTTAGGGTGCATATTATTTTAAAAATGGTTTTTAACATGTGGTATGTTCCTTTGATTTGTGAACACTACGAATTTTACACAAATGGTCTGTATTGTTAGAACATTGTTTAATAATTTAAATAAATCTTTGGAATGAAAATTTTGAGTTCATACTTTTTTGAGTGTTGAATTGAAACAATTTTATTAAACATTGCATGCCTCATACACAGGTAGTCACTCGATTGGATTTTAGGACTTAAATTCAATATAAAATAAAATTTTTGGGTTTTTAAATTTACTAGTATGATGTGAAAAAAATTGGATTCTTTTTATGGTTTCCCATGGGGTTTGGTTTTTAAAAATATTGTATGTTGTGTTTTTTCATGTTTTAGTATTTTTATAACAATGGTCATGTCATGAGAGTATAAACGGACTATTTTTATAGAGTTTATCTATGTTTTGATGTGATAAATGGGAGTTTACCCCTCTTTTGGAAACATGGAATTTTTACCTTAGATAGTAGTGGGTATTCTGAATAGTGTTAAAAGGACAATTAGGTAGCTTGTGAAAATAATAAAAACGTTTTATTATGAAAACCTCCTTAGATTAACTCTCATGAAATTTTATGCTTAATATGTAGGATATCCTCATTGTGGAGTCCTCGTGACCCATTATTAGAGGTCCTCATCCTGGAATCCATGCGTCCTATTCACTATATGAAATCTGAGTCAATTCTCAGGATGGCTTAGGGTGATGCATGTTGATATTTAATTGATTAATATATGTATATATATATATATGTTTGTTTGTACTTTTGATTGGATGATCCGTTGGAATAGGTCATCTCACCCCAATCATACATGAGAAATGGGATCCTTTCATACTGAGAGGGTATTCTATGAATTATTGATGCCCCAGTAGTTGACATACTGACCAATGGCCCATAGTAGGTGGATAAAGGATTCGGTTTATTACTATGGGATTTTCCCTGGGTATGTCCTGAGTTATGGTGGCCGAGTTTATTGAGTGTTTTGATTTCATCATTTTTTGGAATGCTACTGATGATGGGTTATCATGTAATAGTTTTTTCTAGATTATTCATGATCTCCAGGGTTCACCTTTGTCTATTTTCATTTGTCACCTGTTGTGATGTTAAATCACATTGATTATTATTTTAGTTTCCTCCTATTGCATGATTATTGTGGTACCTTCTTATGAAGTGTTTTTAAAGGAAAGTGGTGTGTTTATTTCAATATGGATTTTGGAAAAAAAATCAAGAAAATTGTTTTATCATATTTTATACAGATTAAAATATATACAAAATTCTACCCATAAAAATGATAATACCTCACTTACAGAAGGATCATGGTTTTGTAAATAAAAAGGGGCAATGGGATGTACTTTTTTAAGTAAAATATATTGAAAATTTTTCTTTTATAAATTGTAGTTTGAACTTGAAATTGGTGTTTCTTTAATTTTTGAGGGTAGTGAATTGGGGATTTGAATATCAGGTTTTCCTACTAAGTCTTAATACTCATGCCTATAGTTCTTTTTTTATTTTCAGTTCTAGTACAGGTTCCAACATGGGTGTGCTCTACATGGTTGGATATTTATTGTTGAGTTGGACAGTGACCCATGAGGTCACACAGAGATAGTAGTTGTCTCATTTAGTTAGTATAGTTGGGTATTTTAGATGTATTTTGATTTTCCCATTTAAATGATATTCAGTTCATTCTTATTTATATTTTTTAGAGGCATGTGATTTCTTTTTGATGTTATGTTTTTGTTTTGTTAATTGGGAAAATAATTCCCCTTTTTCAATCCAATGATTCCTTTCTGCTTGTCACATGCTCCAGAGGATCATGAATGCAGCTTGGGCTGTGCCGTGGATTGTCTCAGGTGACTAGTTCCAGGTCAAACCGGGTTGGTTCATGATAGATATGATTTTTTAATAACATTATATTTATGAAAAATTATAAATTATTTATTTCCAATTTACTCTAAGGGATTAATATAAGAAGTATTAGAGAAAAAAACTTAATGTTGTCTAGGTTTTACCAAGAATATTTGAGGATGAACATATTATGACGCAGTATCATAGGTTTAAATAAAGGCGTCATTAAATAATACATCATAGGGTTGTGTATTCATATTAATATACTATGATTATGTTTAATATTATTGGTTCCATTTTAGATTTATTATTTGTCTAAGAAATATATATATCATGAAACTACTATGTCATAAAATTGAATAAGGTATCATAATAAAATGGTAGGGAATTTTAGTATATGACTATTATGATAGAAAGGGTGAGTTTCTTAGACATTCCTATGGTATTGAGGATGATATCTTAATAGTAATTAAATATTGATACTATTATCTATTTTCAATAACGGGTAATATCAATCTATGATATTCTGGTATATTATAAAATTTATGAGGATTATATGAAACATATAAGGATTATTATTCATTAGTTTTTATTTTATGGTTTGGAAACATATATTAAATCATATGAATATCCTTTAAAAGTGATTTTGTAAAAAGGTTATATTTTTTTATAACTATTGAATATTAGATTATTGAGTTATAGAATAAATTTTATTTTTAATCTATTTCTCATGTTTACCTAAAAACGGATAATTTATTTTAATAAAATTTATTTAGATAGTATTTGTATCCATAAAATTGATTATTTATTTATTCAAAAAGTGATGCATGATATTTTTTGTGATGTTTAACTCATTTTTTGGATTATTATATATATTAAGAAGTTTCTGGCCTTATAAAATAGTGGTTTAGAAAATTTAGGATTTAAGACACAGTTAATTTTGGGATGAATATATAATACCATTTTCATTTAATGTCTTTGAGATTAAAATGGTTTTGGGAAAGCTATTTCTATGTAGAATATACGATTAGGGTGCATAAATGGTAATAGTATTGTGTGGTTGATTAATATTGATTGATGAAATATAAGTAACATGATATATCCTAATAGAGTAAGGTAGATTTCAAATTAAAAGTTATATTAAGAATGAAGGATATGCTAAGAATTATCTCACATACATTAAATTATTACGAATAATTAAAATTTGGAGGTTGGAATTTATTTATATAGTGGAGAATGTAATGACCCAATATTTTAGTATGTATTTTCATTAAATCAATTTTAAATTAATATATAGTTATAAAACAAACTAAATTAAAAATAAACAATTATATTTCAAAATAAAATATGACCCTAAAACCATTTTCATTAAATTAGAGAGATAAAAGGATGTAGTCATATTAAGAAATATATAAATAAAAATGAAATAAATTACATAAGGTAGGGGAAATCTCCTATATAAATCACTTTTTTTTATAAGATTAAAAATAAATTTGCTTCACTATAGGTTTCCTTATACCATGATCAATCCAAACTAAAAAAAATACGGTATAAGAGAAATTGTATGTGAGAAAAAATCAAGCTTGCCGAAGTTTCCATGAGATCTATGCTCATTGAATTGCCACACTCGACTGCCACCAGTGATCCCCATATGCTTATATATTACATGGTAATATTGAGGGGATATGTAACTAGAAATGAATATGATATAATCATATAATTATTAATGTAACAAGTTATTTTTCATATGTATTTTAAAAAATTTTCATTTTAACATTTAAAATGAAAAAAATGTTTATTTTCCTATAAAAAATATTTATTTATACATCATATTTAAAAAATATTTTTTTAATTATTATAAATTTAATTAGATAAAAGGAAAAAAATTAGAATTTATTATTTAAATATTATACGATGCTTAAATTCTGGTATTTTTCAAAAACATGTGATTTTTAGATAAATAGTTATAAAAAAAATTACAAAAAATAAAATTTTTATCAAATTATCATAATATATTATTGACTTATATATTGATTAATTTTTATTAATAAAATGTTTATTTAATTAACAATAAGATAAGAATATTATAATAATTTGATGAGATTAGAAGAAATATTCATAGCATTTTTGTAACTCCTCGACCCTAGTTACCCAGAGTCGGTGCATTATCACATAACATTGGCATGATCACCAGAGATCAAGTCTCGAAATATCGATTATTTTAGTGACCTTGTAAGTGCTAGATACATACATAAGTTTTACATTACATCATGAAATTAAAAAAACAAAATATATCGTGTCCCCTTTGAACACACTCATAACCATTAGCCTATTCATATATGTTAATCGTAATATACATCTTCACATCCTGGAAAAAATAAAAAAAAGAAAGGGTTGAGCTCAAATTCTCAGTAAGTATAACAATATAATGGAACTATCATAAATAATTATTAAAATTTAAGGTAATGTAGAAGCTAAAAGAAAAGCCTTTTAAAATTTAAATTTACCATAATATGGAAATGATAAATCAAATAAATCCATTTAATTATTCATATTGATATTCTAGTAATGAATAACCATATTTAATATCAATTTCCAATTTCATAATGATGACATTAATAAATCCGGACATCATAACCTCATAGTCATGGCCTTATGCCAAGACTAAAAATATGATTTTGTCAAGGCCTTCTACCAACACACTAGTTTGTATCATGAGACCTACCGATACATCAAATAGCATTATAAGGCTCCACCAATCACTTAATAAGTCCAATTCATTCCTCATATTAAATATTGAAATATAATACAAACATTCCTATTAAAACTAGCATAAAAATGTCAATATTTTAACTACAATCCATGAATGGTATAAAAATAGAACATCCACAGTCAAACATTACTCATTAAATACAATATGGAAGATTGTATCAACCTCAATCAAGAATAATGAAGGATATTGACATATATAAAATAATCACTATAACTATTTGAGAGAAATATCCCCTTTTTCTTGAAAACATATAAAAGCATCACTATTTATTAAGAATCTGTTAAAAATGGATTTTTAATCAAAGTGTCCCATACCACTAATAACCTTTTAAAATTTATTTTAGATTTAAAATATTAATGTACATATAAATAAATAACTTACACCCTTTGTAAAAACACAGACATTAATGAGAAAGATTTAGAAGAATAAACCTTAAAAGCATTTAAATGATATATTAGTTACAGTTCCTAAATAAATGTGAGCTGCTTGAATAAAAATAATTTAAATAATAAAAACATTATAATATCATGAGAATAAAGGGATTCATGATATATTCTATCAAAGTACAGTATGTGCACTATATAAATGTGAATTGGTGCATAACAACAAAGAGGTCTCAGTGGAATGTAAAATGAGATAAAATCCCTTATAAAGATCATATCATTAGGTTAACGTTAAATCAATGACAAAAATATGTGTGAAAAATATAAATAGACTCAATATTATTGGATATTCAGTATAAATAAATCAGAGGACATTCACACATATTCTTGTAAAAACACCACTTATAAGATTGATGTTTAACTCAATGAATGAATATTGAATTAAGATTCCTCTAATAAATTTCATATTGATGACTTGAGAATTTATCAATGGAATGATTATGTGTATCAAAATTATATCCAGGCAAAGTGGAGTGTAAACTACTACATAAATAAATAAATAGTGATTTCACACATTATCTTGGAGTAAAATAATCATTGAAGTTTCTGTAAAACTCAATGTATGGAAATCCAAAGTAGAAATTCCCTTACCTATTTGGTAGCTTATGAAACATACACCCCATGAATGAAGGATCATAAAATGAAGATGTAAATTCCCAAACCTCAATTATATTACACAAATAATACAATCATGGGTAGTACATACACCACAAAAAATAAAATAGTGGCAATATAGCTTGAATCTCACGGGAATAACAAGTGAGATGAAAACCCCTTACCTTGTAATTTTCAATAGTAGAGGGTAGGTTAAAGTCTTATATAATGGTGCAATAATTCTTCTTATGTTATTAAAACTACATACATAAATATTATATCATATATGATATTCTAATATTGTTGTGTTAATGATATTTTAGTAGTATCATTGTTTGGGGGGTTAACTAATTCATTTTCCTCTATATGTTTGGTTATGTAATTCATGTTTATTATGGATAGGCTGTATTTGATTCATATCCATAATGATATTAAGTACATAAACATTATTTTTAATCCTCAAATGAAATTTATTCCTGAATGGTTATGACGGGGAACAAAATCTCATCGCGTCGTGGAGACGGTAAGCTGTACGTACACACGAGTGACAATATCATTCTTTTAGTGGTGAAATAGTATATAATTGGATGGTATATTATATATAAATAATCATTAAAATGTTATATTTATTATTTAAATAATTTATACTCATTATTATACCCATCCAAATAATGAAGTGTTGAATAACTAACAACACCACGATGTGGAGATGGTAAGTCGTATATACGCATGTATGGTGACTTTTTCATTCATAAGATGAACAGAATAATTAATATTGTTGTACCATATTTATAATAACATAGAAATATGTATAAGTTACTGTAGTTATCTTTTTTGAAACAAAAATAAAAGGGGAAGTGTAATAATAAAAGAACATTGTAATAGGTGATTAAATTATTACCCCTCTTCGAGGGCATCTATTTGATTTCATCAAAAGAGGTCATTATGTTGTCTATATGATCAAATTAATGCATATACGATGAATTGAGGGTAGTTGGGAGGATATTTGGGTAGATTTTGTCTTATCTAAAAGGCTTTGTAGGTGTGAACTTAGGAGAAGGGGAAGTGCCCTTTTATAAGAGAGTTGAGGATCAAATTAGGAAAAACTATAAATATTTTTTTTACAATCATATTCAGTTTATAATGGGTCCAAAAATAATTATTTAGAGGATAAGGTTGGGATGGGTCCAAAACCACTCCAACAATAGGTTTTAGACAGGTTTAGGTCACTATATAAACCTTATATTTTTTATGTAACTCTTAGTTAAATCGTTTAACCTTTACCATGTATTCTTGTATTATTATAATAAATGGTTAATAAACATACTATAAATGGCAGGAAAACCCCAAGTGTTTCATTGTTGATATATATAACCTTATATAATTATTTTTGTCGAAACATATATTTTTTGGAATATTATATCAACTAATAATATATTATTTATTTTAAAAACTTATTTATGTCAATTTTGACACTATTTAGTATTTGGTTTTTGTGAATGTCATAAAAAAATTATCACATCAAATAAAATTTATTTAATCAACCCTAACATGTCATATAAACCTTAAAAATTCGTGTAATACATAAAAAGTATTAATTTATAATTATATTAACATTTATAATATCAATTATTTTAATATTTCAATAATAAGGTAATTACTTCATTATCATTGTGTCATAAATAAATTTAATTATTTAATGTCTAAAAATAATAAATAAAATACCATTATATAAGATATCTTTTTTAATTATAATTAATATTTATATTCTTATTTGCCTTATATATTACCCTATATTAAAAATGGTTTTGTTATAAAACGTTGAATTTAACAATTTTAACTCTTCTTTAAATAAAATAATAATAAATGCCCAAATCTAATCCAAGTGGATCAAAAGAATCATATTTTATTACTAAGGTTTATTTTGGTTGAAATACACCTATCCAATAGAATTATTACATGTGTTAGGGAAAGTATAATATCATTGTTACCTTTAATTACCATATTTAATTTTAATCGTGGTAAATAAAATTAAAACATAACTATTCACCAAAAATTATTTTCATCCAACTGAACTACATATTACTTAATGATTTCATCCATTTCTATTAGTTCTTTGAAATTCAATTCACAGAAGCGGTAAAGTTACATTTTTTTCAAATTTTCAAATGTGTCTAGAAGGTGGGTAAAAGACGTTAAAAACTTCAATAAAATTTTATACATCTAATTTTACTATAAAATGAATTTAATGAATTAAAATGAAATTATATTGGTATAATATATCTATTTTTACCTAAAATAAATTTAAATAAAATAAATAATTATTTGAGTAAAAAGTAGGTTTTAAACAATTAAGTAATGTTTTTTACTATTCATCTAAAATAGAAAGTATTAATAAAAATACCAACAATTCACCCCAACATAATTTAGATATTCCAAATTTAAAAGTGATGCCTAATTTACTAAATTCAGAACATAAAAGTTGTACTAATTAATTTAAATAAAATATTCTCATTGTCAAAACCTGAAATTGGGTTTTTGAGGAGTAAAAACTATCAAATGATTGATACATGTTTATGTCCAATTTAAATGTCAATTTTTTCCCAATGACCAAAATTGGATTAACTGATAAAAATATTATTTAATTATAATTCAAAAACATTCAAATTTACAATTTAACACTATAAATAATTTTGATTAAAAAATTTGTTTTCAATAAAAAATTAGTATTTTTCATTATTATTCAAAATATGAAAGTTATTAGAAAATAACCTAATATTTATCCAAACTAAATTTTTATGTCCCGCTTCTAAATAAAAAGTTTATTTGGTTAAATTAAATATATAAATGTGTCAAATTTTGGATTTAAAAAGGTTTCTCCATTTAAAAGTGGTAAAATTGCATTTTTTTAAAATAAATTTTTATCTAAAAAAATGAATTTTTTATTATATTATGTCTAAGAAACACATAATATAGTTGTCAAAATTTTATGTAGTATATAAAATTCAAAATTCTGTTAATACTATTCATGCCATTTTTTGAATGGCAAGTTTGGTAAGTAGTGGTGTGCTCGAACTCGTTGTTGCGTGTAGAGAATGATTTTGAACTGCATTAAATAAAATAACTTATTATGAAATCTAGAGGTGTTACATTATTTACCCCCTTTTGGATATTGAGTCCTCTTAATTTTAAAATTGGTCTTGTTAACTTCCTTGAATGTCACACATCATAAAAACAGTCAATAAAACTATCACTTTAAAATAAATAAATAGAAGTACAAAAGTCACCTGAGATAACCAATACTATGATTCCATGTATAAAAACTTCAATATGGAAGATAAAATAAGTTTCATGTTCGGATGTAGATTTATAGAAAATATGATCAGGAAAAAAGTTAACAATAATAAAACCACAAACTTGTGATGGGTTGAATGGTCATTCGTTTCCCAGTAGGAAAAGTAAAGGAATAAAAAAATTTGTTTTAAGATCCATTTCATAAAGTTGAGGAATTTATATATGACATTGACTAAAAAAATAAAGAGATATACATACTTTTTATGTATAGTTTCATCCTTTAATATATTTCTACCACTAACTCATCTTTTTTCCAAATAATGAGTATTCCAGATGACTTTGTCACACCTAAAGTGCTAGAATCAACTTCTAGAGAATCACATAATCCACAAAGGATGAAATGTATTTTTCCCTTATATTTTGAGATTAACCAAAACCAAATGGTTAGTACAGGATCTGATGGTCCACGAAATGGATAATCCCTTATAGAAAAAATACTAATAATTATTTTCAAAATTAGATAAATAATACTCATTTTTTCAATAAAGTCCATTCAAAAAACAATTTTCCTTAAAATCCTTCAATATAATCCAAACTAAGATTGAAGCCCAAAACTCGTAAGAATATAATTACATAGTCTTTATAAATCATCTTAATATTTGTATCCAAATAACATCAACTAATCTTAAAGTATTGTACAGAAGTGTAATTAACCATATCACATGTTCTTTATGATATGTTAATAATTTCCATTAATAACAGAAATATCTATAAATGACATAAATTCTTCTAAAACTAAAAAATACACCATTAATCTTTAATTAAAATCCAATAGTATTCTATATTCCTTGGGTATATAGTGTTCCCAATAGAGAAAATGTATTCTAAAATAAAATTTACCACTTCATCACCAAATCACATTCTTATATTAAGGATCTTCATTTGATAAATCATAATATCCAAAATCAATTTATTTTTTATTAGTAAAATCACTTAATTAAAAATAATTAGTAACACTAACTAGGGACTTCAGATAGTCCAGTGGTAGGTGATAAATCTCAGTATTACTTTGTTTGTGGGTTCGAATCGCTCAGCTTTGTCTGATGCGATGGGTTGTCACACGGTCTTCATGTTGTACATTTTCAAAAACTATATTTTATCACATTCCCAAAATTAGATAAATTCCTCAAAACGTCAATAACATAATTTAACAAAAAAATTTATCTCATACCTTTTATTTTCATCCTAAAAATTAATAACATGTTATTGCCTCGTATTAAAGTGTCATATAAACCCAAATGGTTCTTTAAAACTATATCCACAAAAGAAAAGATAATTCTTTCTCAAATATCATTTTCACATAACAACTGTAGTGTTACACATACAGGATAAAAGTCTTCCATGTAATCCCATCAACAAAGAGAATTAATTCTTTTAAACATTTCTCCATGGATTTATATCCACATATGTTCTTCATTGACCTAGTGGTTACCCTATAGAATAATTCATTGCCACTGGTAATGCCCAGGTCCCCTAAATTTTCTGAAAATGACTGTAAATGGATTCTTAGGATCATTTTTATTTTCTACCATAGTAATCTTCATTTTTTTCAATTTTTTTTATTTTTTGTCCTTCATTCCAACACATAAATCGTTTCTTTGTTCCATTGAGACAATTTCCTGGGTGACTTCATCCACATTTCTTGCATGATAGAAATTGAGCTTTGTTTTCTCCATGGTCTCCACCACTGGACCTCTTATTAATCCTTGCCTTTCTATTATTTTTTGAGTTTGGGATTTTGATAATTTATATATTTTTGATCATATTTCTGGAAACCTACTTTTATAATAACAATATATATTTTACACCTATCGACATTACATTTAGTTTTTCATCTCCACCATCATGCCCACCTAGTACATCAGGTTCATTGTTACAATGTATTTCTTGGAATCCAACCATTAACTAAAACCAGAAGGCATATTGTGACTAAAAATAGTCACAAAATCATTTAGATAATATCATGACACCTTATTTTCAATATAAAACACCTTAGGATTCACCAAGGTTATTTATTCTCATATTATATTAAAATCATTCAAATTGGTTTTTAATGAAAATGTGAATTATCCTAAGAATATCCCCCCGGGTGTGTCGTAACCAAGAGTGAAACAAGGCCAATTGTCGTGCACTAGTTACCATTCGAGTATTTCCCAACGTAGTGCATACAGGTTTTACCCTTAGGAACATTTGTTCCAGAGCTTCCTCTACTTTCTTGTAACTAGACATGGATGAATTGCTTGGAAACCCTCATTATATTCATATTACCAAATTTTTTGGATATTCTTATATACTAATCCTCAAAGTCTATCTTAGGGTAGTTTTTTATAATTATATTTTCTCTAAATATAGCTTCCATGATTTTTATGAAACTTCCTTTGGTAACAACTATAACGCCTCGACCCTAGTTACCCAAATTAGGTGCATTATTACATAACATTGGCATGATCACAAGAGATCATGTCTCGAAAGACTAATTAGTTTAGTAGCCTCAAAAGTTCTACATACATAAATAAGTTTTACCTTACATCATGAAATGAATAAAAAATTGTGTCCAATTTGAACACACTCATATACCTTAGCTTATTCTTGGAGGTTAATCGTAATATCCTTATTTGAATCCAAGAAAAAATAAAACATTGAAAAGGGTGAGCTCAGATGCTCATTAAGGATAAAAATATAGCAAAAAATATCATAAATAAGCATAAACATTTAAGGAAATTTATAAGACTAAAACACAAGGATTTTAAACATAAACTATAGATTATTATGGATAAAATAAATCAAATATTATCACTTACTTATTCACATGGATATTCTACTAGTTGAATAATCACATGTAATATCAATAGCCAATTTCATAATGATAGAATGCATAATTCTCAGACATCATAACCATAAAGTCAAGGCCCTGTGCAATGACTTCAAATACAATTTTCTCATGGACTTATGCCAAGACACTACATTGTCTTATGAGACGAACTGATACATCGAGGATCTATAGCAGGCCCCCCCATCACTTACTAATTCCACTTCATTCCTCATATAAAAAGGTTAAAAAATAATCTAAATTATAAAAACTATCATATGAAATTTCAATATTTTAACCACAAACCATGAATTGTATAAAAATATCACATCTACAATCCAATATATCTCGTTCAATACAATATGGAAGTATTTATCAACCATAATCAAGAATAATGAAATATATTGACATAGATGAAAATATTTAGTAAAACTATTTGAGAGAAATATCCCCTTTTTCTTGAAAACTTATAAAAGTATCACTATTTATCAAGAAACTATTAAAAATAGATTTTTGAATCAATGTGTCCCATACCACTTTGAAATTTTTAAAAGGAATTTTAATTTTAAAACCTTCATGTCCATGTAAATAAATCCTTAACACCATTTTTAAAACATGGACAATAATGAGAATGATTTAGAAGAATTAATCATTAAAACATTTAAAATGATATTTAGTTAGAGTTCCTAACCAAATGAGAGATTCTTCAATAAAAATAATTAAGATAAAAAAATTTATAATATCATGGGAATAAATGGATTCATGATATACAATATCAAAGTACAGTATACACACCATATAAAATTGAAATGGTGCATGACAACAAATAGGTCTCAATGGAATGTAAATTGAGATGTAATCCCTTATAAATACTGTATCCTTTGGTTAAAGATAAATCAATGGCATAAATATGTGTGAAAAATATAAATACACTCAATAATATTGGATATTAATTATAAATAAGTCATATTATATTCAAAAAATTTCTTCTAAAAACAACACCAATGACTTGGATGTTTAACAAAATGAACGAAAATTGAATTAAGATTACACTTATCATGTTAATATATATGACTTCAGTATTTATCAACAGAGAAATTATGTGTATAAAAATTATATACACACAAAGGGGAGTGTAAATTACTAAATAAATAAATAAATATTGATTTCACAAACAATCATTGAGTAAAATAATCAATGAAGTTTGGGTAAAACCCAATGAGTGGAAATCAGAATTAAATATTCCCTTACCGATTTGGTAAAATACGAAAAAGAACCCCATGGAATAAGGATCATAAAATGAATATGTAAATACCCATAAATTAAATTATATTACACAAAGAATACAATCATGTGCAGTACATACACCACACAGAACGAAATAGTGGCATATATCATGAATCTCACTCGAATAAGAAGTGTGATAAAACCCCTCTCCAAGTACTTTTCATTAGTAGAGGGTAGGTCAGCCTCCTATATAATGGTGAAATAATTTTTATTAAATTATACAAGAATCATATAAATAAATATTATATCATATATGATCTTCTAATATCTCTTTGTAAATGATATTTCAGTAGTATCATTGTTTTGTGTGTTAAGAGATTCGTTTTCCTTTATATATTTTGTTACATAAGTCATGTTTATTATGTATAGGATGTATTTGATCTTAAAAAAATGATATTAAGTTCATAATCATTATTTTTAATCATCAAATGAAAATGATTCTTTAATGGTTATGATGGGGAACAAATACTCATCGCGTCGTGGAGACGGTAAGCCTTACGTAGGCACGAGCGACAACATCATTCTATTGGTGGTGAAATCGTATGTAATTGGATGGTATATTATATATACGGAATCATTGAAATGTTATATTTACTATTTACGTAAGTTTTACTCATTATTATACCCATCCAAATAATTAAGTGTTTAATAACAAACTACACAGCAACGCGGAGACGGTAAGTTTTATGTATCCACGAATGGTGAATTTTTCATTCATAGGATGGATAGAATAATGAATATGGTTGTAACATATTTATAATAACATCACATTATGTATAAGTTATTGAAATTATTATTTTGGTATGGAAACAACAATAAAAGAGGAAGTGGAAGAAGAAAATAATGTTGAAAGAGGGGATGAAATTATTACCACTTCTTCGGGTTCTTCCTTTTGATTTGATCAAAAGGGGTCCTTAATTTTTCTTTCTAATCAAAGTAAGGTCTCTAGGATGAAGTTAAGGTAGTTGGTATGATATTTGAGTATAGGTTGTCCGAGCCAAATGGATTTGTAGGTGTGAAATTAAAATAAGGTGAAGTATACTTTTATAAGAGAGGTAAGGGTTACTTTAGGATAATCATGAAATATTATTTTATTACACCATCATATTAAGTTTATAGTGGATCCAAAATGGTTTATTTCGAGTCTATGGTGGTTTCGGTTCTACAATATCTCATCCAATAGGTTTTATACAGGTTTAGGTCACTATATTAACCTTATATTTTAGATTTAACTCTTAGTTAAATAGTTTAACTTTTACCATGCATTCTTGTATTACTATAATGAATGGTTAATAAACTTACAATAAAAAAACAAAATAACCCCATGTGGTTCATTATTGATATATATAACCTTATATATGTCCTTTGGAAAACCATAAATTACTAGGAATATTATATCAATTAATAATATAGTATATGTTTTAAAAAATCATTTTTGTCAACTCTGACACTATTTAGTACTTTGGTTTCAGTGAAATTCATAACAACATTATCACATAGAAAAAATTTTATTTAATCAACCATAATATTTCATATTAACCAAAATGTTTATGGAATTCATTAAAAGTCTAAATTTTCAATTATATTAATATTTAAAATATCAATTATTTTAATCTTTCCATAATAAGGTAATTATTGTATTAACATTGTGTCATAAATAAATTTAATTATTTAATGTCTAAAATATATAAATAAAATAGAATTATGTTGGAAATATTTTTATATTTCTAATTAATATGTATAGTCTAATTTTACTTATGAATAACCCTATATTAAAAATGGTTTAGTTATTAAACATGGAATTTAACACTTTTAACTCTTCTTTAAATAAAATAATTATAAATGTCCTAATCTAATCCATGAGGATAAAAAACAAATATGTTATTCCTATCGATGCTTTTGGTGGAAATACACTTATCCAATGAAATAATGACATTTTTAGGGTAATTATAATATCATTTTTAACTTTAATTACCCTATTTACTTTTAACATTGGTAAATAATATTGAAAAGTTACTATTCACCAAAAAAATATTTTCCTCTTTTTGAACCACATATTAAATATTTTTTTCAACCATGTATCTCAGATTTTTGAAATTCAATTCACAAATGTGGAAAAATTATGTTTTATGCAAATTTGTAACTGTTCTTAGAAGGTGGGTAAAAGACATTAAAAAGTTCAATAAAATTTTATACATCTAATTTAATTATAAAATGACTCCAATTAATTACATTGATAATATATTTGTATTATGTATCTTTTTTGACATGAAATAAATTTAAATAAAATAAATATTTATTTAAATAAATAAAAGGTTTTAAACAATGACAAAGTGTTTTCACTTTTCATCCAAAATTGAATGTTTTCAGAAAAATACCAAAAATTCACTCAAAGATAATTTTGATATTCCAAATTCAAAAATAATATCTATTTTACCAAATTCAAAACATATAAGTTTTATTAATTTATTTTAAAAAATATTCCCGTTGTCAAAAACCAGAAAATGGGTTTTTGAAGAGTTTCAACTATCAAAAGATTGAAATGTGTTTATGTCCAATTTAAATTTAAAATTACTTCCAATGAAAAAAATTGTATTAAATGATAAAAATATAATCAAATTATACTTCAAAATAATTCAAATGTAAAATTTATCACTCTAAATAATTTTTATTAAAAAAGATGTTTTCAATTAAAATTTAGTTTTTTTTCACTATTCATCAAAATATGAAAGTTATTAGAAAAGCACCGCAAATTTATTCAAACTAATTTTTTAATACCTCTCCTAAATAAGATGTCTATTTTTTCAAATTTAATATATAAAGTGTAAAATATTATATTTAAAATGGGTTCTTCATTAAAAGGTGGTAAAAATTATTTTTCTGAAAAATAATTCTTTTATCTGAAAAATTGAATTTGTTCTTATATTATGTCTAAGAAACACATAACATGTATGTTAAAATTATATAGAGTATATAAAATTCAAAATTTAGTTTATACTATTCATAACCCTTCATTTAATGGCAATTTTGGTAAGTCGAGGTGTGCTCAAACTCGGTGTTGTGTGTAGCGCAAGCTATTTAATTACTTTAAAGAAAGTAAATTTCTATGAAACCATTGGGTGTTTCATTTTTAGAGATTATGTAATTTTTTCCCCAAAAAATTTATTTTTGGTATCCTAATTTAATTAGAAATTATTTTGGTATTAGATTAATTTTATAGACACATAAAATATATTTGATTTATATTAAATAAATCTATTACCTGAAAATAAAAAACATTGATAAATTTATCCTACACATAAATGTTTTTTTAAGCACACTTTTCCTGAAAAATATTTTTATGTGTAATATGAGTTTATTATAAAGTTATTATTTCACACTATTAAAAATTTAATTTGATAATGTTATTTAAAATTTTATTCCATAATGATATACATTGTTAAATATTTCAATATCAATTTTTTTGTTAAAATTAATTAGTAAGGTTGAAATTTAATTACCCTAGTAAATGTTTAATAGTAAAAAATAGGTTTAATAAGAACAAATGACTCAATATATGTTAAAAAATGTTTCCAAATGGGTGGTTGAGGTGTTTCTCAAAAAAATCACATACCCTATTCATTTTTCCCTTTTTAGCCTTTTATTATTCAATAGTAACATTACATCCATAAAAATGTAAAGTGTTATTCAAAAGTTACACTCATCTTTAGTTATAAAAGGTAATCCATTCTAATATTTCATATTACACATTTATGTTCTAATTTATCCCTAAAAATATAACATTTATCTTACTAGAACCATCTCCAACTTAATTAAGCATCAAGTCGCCATTAATTTGTGCAGGGCCTCCATTTCCAAATATATTTCTAAGAGAAAAATAAATTTATCAATTAAAGTATTACCTCCCACATAATCATTTCTTTTTAATATTCCAATTACAAAAATTTTATAACCACATTAATATAAACAAATAGATATAATTAATATACTAGTATGACATTATAATAATGTAATAATACTTATTTTTTATTTCCCACCAACATAAAAAATTAAAAGAATATCAATTGCTCATTGTGCAGGCCACCGCCTCCATGAAGTGATGTCTTCCATTTTTTATAATTGCCTCTCATGATTGGTTTTATTGATAATAATAATGAATAAGTATAGAAAATATTTTTTAAATTCAATTCATTATCTAACTATATCCTCTATCAAGGATCAAAAAAATGATAACATTAACCATGCGTTGTGAATACTACCTCCTCCTCAATGTAATATTTTTTATTTTTCATGTTGATTTATAATAATAATTAATAAAATTAATCAATTTAAAATACTATAAACATATAAATAATATCATTATGTTCATTATATATAGATATTATGTCAAAACTAACAATTTTTTAGCCATACTCAAATAATCAATTATGGTATGTTCATGTTTGGGTTAGTCTAACCACCTACTTGGAAAACGGCATAAAATAGTATCATGAATGTATATATGAACTTAAATACAAATATTATTATAATATAATAAGAAAATTATGATTTTATTATGATTTTGGGAAGTATTTATTATATATTTTATTTATTATTAAAATATCATATTTGATCACTCATATTATTGAAATAAGATGACACATATTCAATAATATCATAAACATAAGAAAAAACTATTTAATAAATTTAATCTCATAATAAATTTCACATATTAAATGATATATAGAATAATAATATTCCAAATAAGGAATCTAATTGATTTAATTTGATTATTTATGAAGATAAGTGCATGTGCATAACAAGTTAGAAACAACGTAATGGTTTCTTATCTCAAATATTCACCACTTAAGACATATTTTTAATTATACACAATATTTTATTTGTAATGGCATATCTACTTCCCCTCTAATATTTTTATCATGATTCAATAATTTTCATGATATTAAATGTTCTATTCCATTATATTTCTCTAAGGGGGTTTTGAATATAAGGTTTATTTTTACATGGAGTATTTACTACCCAATTTAATTCAAGTATAAAATATATTCCATTTTATGATCTACCTCTCAATATCATTTTATTCCTATATTACCCGTACGGTGAGTGTTTTGTCACCAATATAATTTTAAAATAATGATTTATTTTGAAAGATAATCCATATAGGTAATTTGAATAATTTTATTTCTAAAAAACCTATCGTTTTCACTATTCATTTGTGGCCTTTTTCTTTTATTCTCTATATTTAATTTTCACCTTTGGATTGTTATTTACCCATTGTAAGGAAACTAATCTTACCATTTATTTTCAGTCAGTAACCTTCCTTTTTCAATATCCATATTCATTGGATGCTTTTATGAATTTCCCTATATAATCATTAATAACATATTGACACAATTTTTTTATTAATCGACCATCATTATATGTTTTAAAGATATTTTTAACATTTCAGTTATGCATGTTTTAAATAAATGTATAATAACTATATGTTTTAAAATTTCTTATATAAAAACATATTTCTTAAAATGTTCTAATTTTATATGAAATTAGTAGTGTAAATTTTCATTATTTAAAAAAGAAATGTTTTTCACCTGGTTTAATAAAATATTTCATGTAAAAATATTTCCAAACATCATGGATATTTATTATTTTAAAATCGATTTTTCTAAAACTCCATTAAAATTTTATTTATCAATTTCATTATCTTTTAAGATATCTTATCCTTGATTTAGAAGATTCTTCAAATTTTATAATCCATTATCTATATCTAGATGATTTTTTTATCTTCATTTTTATCAATGATATGATCCACCACGACCACTATCTTACATAACCAACCACAGTGAATAGGAAAAACATTTCCTCAAATTTCTTTTATTGTTGAATACTATATATTTCATTCCTTTGAGTAATGTTTGTTCTCTTACATTACATAATTTTTTTATTCAGGATTCTATTGACATTAATGTATAAAATTTATGTATATGGTGATAATACCATATGGTTTATTAGGATTGAAATTTATTTCATAATAATGTTATTGAATTTCATTTAATAACCATTTATATTACTTGGGTTTATCTTTTTGATTATTTTGTTATGTGAGCCCATTTGAAATGGATATGAACCCCATTTTCTTTCATGGGTTCATTATGATGTTTTTAATGAAATAAATTTGATATCCATTAGTTCTTTATAATATTATTATTGACATATTTTTATAGAAAACATAAGTATGGATGAATAATGATTTGGTACTATATATCCTACAAAGGTATTGGTTAAATGTGTATATCTCATGAGATAATGTATTCATGTGTATATTTTCTTTTCTCATAAGCATAGAAACTAATGTTGTGGCTCCTGAATGTAATTCTCCTTATAATAATGTTTGTATTGTATCTGAATGACGTTTTACATTCTTATATTATGCCGTCATTTTGTGGTTCATTAAAGTAATATTTTTATACCAGTATTTTTCATAGTTTTATTCTTAGTAATATAATTATGTTATTCTCTCATGGATATTTTTTTGTTGAATCATGTTTTTAAACTCTTTTGATTAATGTATTTTGCTATTCCATGTCTTAGAACATATTTTATGATCTATGTTTTCTATGTATGATTTTATTAGGTGTTTTGATTATACCCATATACTCACCTTATTGTTTGTTGTGATCATTAATCATTATCGCTTATGCTTTCCCTTATCGATCATTGGATCACATCATTTCATATGTTTCCATTTCCTCATGTTATAAGTAAAAGTAATGTGTAATGTGTGTTTAGAAGCATATTCTATGTAGTGAATTTATGGGTTAAGTTGAATGATATGTAAGGATTAATTATACTCAGATATAATGGAATAAATTTAATTTTTATATAAATAACATGTGTTTTATTAGATAAATATTTTTCATAACACTCTAAAACACTAAACCTAAAAATCTCCATAGAATATAAATGTTACATTATATGTGAGTGATATAGAAATTAAGGAGTTGTATAAAATAAAATGTGTTAATTATGTTGTTTTTACCACTACATCTAGTATTTTAGGATTAGGGAACCTCACTAGATCACTTCCCCTTGATATGTAAACTCTAGGTTCCTTCCAAATCAATATCTTGTTTTTAGGTTTTCCCTTCAAGAATAATAAATTTAAATTACCCCTTTAATGTATATGTCTTGATGAAATCCCTAAAAAAATTATTTTATTTGAGTTACTACAGTATGATAGGGTATTCAAATCACCACCTGATAGATATTCTTAAGGGTCACAACTATAATGTTATGGGACTTCCTAACCTTGAAGAAATTCACACTGGCTTTTTTATAAAAGGAAGTGTACTAAAATTTGAAAAAAACTATAAGTATATTATTAAAAACTATATACGTTTCCTTTTTATATATTTTTTCTATTTATTTTTCATAAAATATATTCCTAGTTTATTTGATTTTTTTTTAAATTTTATAAATGTGTTCCATAAAATAAATAAATATTTTGTTTAGATTTATTTTTTGTTTTATATTCTATAACATCTTTTTTAGAAAACTTATTATGAATACCCAATTTGATAAAAAAAATATTTTCATTCTAATAATAAATTATTATATGTGAATAAAATTGTTTACATATCATTTATTTTATGTAAATAATTTTAGTAAGAATATAATCATTTTATGAAAAAATAGAACAATAATTTATTTCCAGATAATTTTGGTACAAAGAAATTCATCTTAAACAATGAATTTGAAAAAAAACATGGGTGAAAATAAGAATGGAATCATCATAATTTTTATATATAAATTTTTTTTGAAAACAAGTTATTTATTTTGTAAGAATAAATTAGTTTATGTGACATGAAAATTGATAATCGTATATTAATGTTTGATTAAATCACCTTAATATTATCTTTATTAATAATTTTATTTCTAAAATATATGGATTTCCCAGAGTTGTGGTTTGGACTCCCTCTCTCACTCCCCCTATTTTACCCTCACCAATTATCGGTTTTGTAGATATTATTCTTATTATATCAAATATGTAGTATAATATATTTTTTTTGGAAACATGATCCCATAATAATAATGGATATTGTACATGATTTTATGGAGGAAACATGTAAGAAAAATTCTGATATGAAAGAATTAACTTATTTTCTAGATTTGGTGCACTGAAACCAACTAATTTTGTAATTTTTATTTCTAGAACATTTTTATGGTAATCATACAATGATTATTATTCTATGTAAAATTAATGAGATAATTCCCATGGAGTATTTATTACAACAAATATTTTTATTAGTTCCCTATATAATGATAATATTTTGATACCAAGATAATATTATTAAATAATATATCATATGATATAGATACATCTATCAAATGTATAAAACATTTTGTCATAATATCTACTTCAGGGGGAATATAATCATTAATTATTCTTTTCAAGATATTAAAAATTGATTACTTATAATATCTAAGGTCATTTGGGAAAACCCAAAAATATAAATTCTACATGTTTTCTGTGTCATTGGATATTCTAATAATTGAGTATTTTTATTATTAATTTGACTTTATATCTTTATTAATGCATATCTTAAATCATGTATTTTGATGCATGGATGAAAACCATGATGACATATACTCATATTTAGGATGTATGTGTTGGATATATAATATGTGATATGGTATTAATTTAATATTCATGAAAGTATTTTTACCTTTAGAGTTAATGTAAGAAGTTATTTATATCCCTTTGATTGAGATAAAAGTTTTTAATAAAAAACCAAAGTAATGATAGTTTATACACTAATTAATTTTAGAAAATTTAAGTAATATTGAAAAAGAATATATGGGAGGATAACATATTTAATCATCCTATTCGATGAGATATTAACTGAAAAAGGGAAAATATTACTCAAGAGTGATAAAACGTGTTTTTAATTATTATGAATAATCGTTTATTTATGGGGATATTATTGTATTGATAGATATTAATCTTGGACTATGGTTTGTACCTACTACCATTTAGAACAATGAATATAGAGATCGCACACTAATTTTTCCAATAATCTCATTAAATTCTGATTAATTTGTGTTTAAAAATAAATTTATTTATTACTAGTGGATTAATATATATTCATGTTTTGTTGATCATAAAAATTCAATCATATATATTCTAGTTTATAATATGTGATTTAAATTTAATATATAAGTTATTTATTCATATATTAATCAATATATTATTTATTTATTTTAAGTTAAGTCAATATTTTCAAAGGAATATTTCACTCAAGTTATGTGAATATATTTGTATAAATATTTTTCCCCAATTTATGTGATTTTAATATTCATTTTATTTTATCAGTTTAATATTTTAACAATTAAGGATTGATGATTTTATATAATGATTTAAATTGAGTTAATAATCCGAAAAATATATACTAATATCATTTAAAAAATTAATTATTGAAGAAATTATAGTATATCACTATTTATGTTTTAAAATAATAATAATTATTCTTTTAGTTTACAGACATGTTTAATGTATTTTAATATCACTTTTAAAAATATTTATCTATTTTAGAAATTATATTTAAATATTACTTATCACCTTGAAATAAAAATAGTTATTTTGTTATCATTTAATAGATATGTTACATGGGTTTTTTATTTCATGTCTACAAAAATTATTATTACTTATGTGAAATTTGACATGAAATATTTCTTAAGATTAAATTAGAAGTATAAAATTTATTATAATTCTTTAAAAGTTGACTTAATTTATAAAACTAATAGGTTTCATGGAGAGGACCTGAGATTCTCTTATTAATTCACTTCTCATGTTCTGGAGATATAATTAGAAGGATTCCACCCTCCTTTCAAGTTATAGAGAGAAAAATTAAGATATCCCCCATTATGAACATGGTGAATGACCTATAGCTTAAGATTACCTGACACTAGTAATAAAGATAACTAGAGTATCACCCATAGTTTTATAGAGAACATGTGGATGGTGATAAAAGGATACTCAATTGGATTATTGAATGAAACGAAAATGTAATAGAGTAGTGAAAACAATGAATTAATCAATAAGAAATATTTTTTAATGTAATTCTATTTAAATTAATAATGAATTATATATGTATATTTTATTTTGATAAATTATACATATCATTTTTATTATTATTTGGATTTTAAATATTTAATATTATGTAAATAAAAAATTGTGATTTCCACTGACACTTCGAATACACCCTATAATGTTCATGTGGTTTCAAATTTCTCATATTTTATTCTAACATTATTTGAACGTATTTAACCTTTTTTATGAATTTTTTTCTGTTATTTAGGTTTAATTTTATATTTTGAGTCCAATGGTAGAGATGGTGAATTAATCTGACTTCACAAGGCCAATAACAATCCATGAATTCATAAAGAATGGTCAAAGGATCCATCTGGAGGTTCCAAGGTCATTGGATGGATGATATAACAAAATTACTTGTTTCACTATAGTAAAAATTATTTTAAAAGTTTCCCTCCATGAATGGTAAACATAAGGTATTATATGACGTTTCATATGCATCAATACCTTATGGAATTAGCACGCATTGTATTCACCACCTATGAGTAATGTGGACTGTGAAGGTTGGTCAAATGATGTGTACATTTCATTCATTTCAATATATATACACTACAAATAATAATTATGTGTTCTATGGTTTAACACATCATGTATTCTATGGGGTTTAACTATATTGATTTATAAACCAACATTGTAAAAACATTTCATGTGGGAGTTTGGTGTCATGTGGGGCATGAAAAATGAGTCTATCCATGTACTTCATGTAAAACATGACATTCCATGGGTTATAACATGCCTTGTGATCATTAAAAATCTATGTATTGGATTTAATATTACACATTCTATACATATAGTGTAACTTATGAATTATTCATTGTGTACTTAATTGTTTTAAATTTAATTAAAATAATTTAAACATATTTAATGTGGTTCTCTATTACATCACAATAACCACTAATAATATAGAAAATTAGATAAATAATTAATTTATCTTAAAAGGTAGCAATTTAATTGAATACTGGAAATTATGATATGTGACTTTTTATCCCATGTTGTGAGTGCTCAGGAGAATTCACTGACCATTGAATGTGTTGAATTTATTAATTTAATTTAATTATGTATTACATGGTATATTATGATATAATTTTTATTTAATTAAATATGATGATCTATGAATCATTCCTTTAACTGGTATTATGTATAGTTTTACAATTCAATGGTTTATTTAGTGTAGCCCTAAACCATGGTACCCCTACCATGCATGTGGCTATACATTTGAAAATGATTAAGATCCTAGTTAGAGGATATTGTTTATGATATATTCTGAGATGGATCCAAACTAGGAAATATGAACATGAATGGTATATTTTGTAACTCAATCAAATTTAATATTTAAGTATTTTTACCCAAGTTTCAATGTATGTTTATTAACACATGATAAACTAACACATATATGAAGCTCATGGTCATTTCATGTATTCATTTTATTTATTAGTTTATGGTCATCTATTTATTTTTTTGATTCATGATTTATTTATTTTAATAATTAAATATGACAACATATTATATATAAATTAACAAACATGTTTATATAAAATTTAATTATTTTTATATGCTCTAGTATATTTGATATAGTTTATTGATAATATAATTTCTCACATTAATTAATAAGTATATAAAGGATAAAATAGGATATATTATACAATTATATTTAAAAAATGCATAAATTATTTTATCAGATATGTTTTATGCATTATGTATGTTTCATATAAATTTTTAACAATAATATAGTGGATAAAATAAGAAAAAGTTATACACAATCTAAAATATTTCTCAACATAAAATATTAACTCATTAAGAAACTTCTATTACATGAATTAGAATAAAACCGTAGTTCAAAAAATTATTCTAGATCTCGTTATGGTACTATTTATTATAATAAATTTATAATAATAGTTTTTGAGTCGGATTAACAAAATTATCATCATGAGAATTTATCCTCTTATGTTTGTCATCGTTCTGAATATAGTGTTGATGAAATACAAGTATCAAGTATCAATATTATAGATTCCACCAAATAGATCAAGTAACTATGAGTTAATATAGTTTTAAATATTAAATCCATCCTAAATAACATTGATTAATTTTATAATGCCGTAATTTGGGTGATGATAAGGGAAATATGGATTTTTTCCACTACATACCCTAGTGACTATATATTCCAAATTTCAATGTGAGGAAAATTAGGATTTGAAAAAAAAGTGGAAAACATAATTAAATCATTAATTATATCATTATGTTAATAAATATAATGTAATACGCATTTATTTAATTTATTACAAAAAAAATTAGGTGAAATTAAATTACTTTAATGTATTAAAATAAATTTTAGATAAGGATAATTTATTTACTGGGGAAAACTTCCTGGAGCGATACAAATATTTATGTATTATGAAAATATAACAGAGGATGTAACATATATTAAAATCCCAAATAACTAGTTAGCCTCCTCATGATGCCAGTGTGGATGAGAAAGAAAAATTTTAAAGATATTTGAATGATTTAATAAATATATAATTTATTTTTCTATCATGAATATAAAGTGAGTTATATAAGTGATATTTTTAATAATATTTATACTAGATATTACCTTATCTTCATGATATTTACAAGGACATAGCTATAAAATAGAGAGATGAAATCTACAAAGAACTCATCATAAGAAAAATAGAAGAACAAATCCCTACCAAATCATATATATTCATTATAATAGTGTATATTTGAGGGGTTTCTATGGATTAAACAATATGTGTTTGAGGAATAATAAGTAATTAGAAACATAAAATTATTAATTTAACTATGAATTAAACTAAAACCATATATATATATATATATATATATATATATATATTTAAGAACACTATCTACATTTCTCTGATGAATGTTCCCACTACTATCGTCAATCATTGTTCATGATGATGATACCCAAAAGATAAAATACATACTCCAACATATATAGTGTATCCACTGGTTGAACTAAATTACCCAAAAGAATTTGACAGGAGCCTTCTATCTCCGATGATATTATAGTATCTTGATTGGAATAGGGAGAAGGTGGTAGAGAGAATCAAGATGGATAAAGTCAGTATCGGCCAGAAAACATTTAAGAGTATTACACCCTAAAATGAATGCCTCAACCTTCCTTATATAGAAATCAAGACAACGCCCGTAATTGTACGAAATTTACATTAATGTCTCATAATATTCTAGTAAAATATTATAGTTATGAATCATTTATAAACTATAGTCAAATCAACTCTTATTCATTTAATCATATGAAATGTCTAAATTTATGATATCTTTATGGAGAATATTTATTCAAATATTAATGAAAATTATTCAATTAAATTTTATGATTCATTCACTTAAATGTTATATGATAACAACCTATCATTATTATTATATTACAACTATAAAGTGGTATGATATCTGGTATTTTATCTATTAATAAATCATCAAGGCACACAATATTCTATTGAATAGCATGAATATCCTATAATATGATAACCTTATGTTATCTTATATGATTTGTAATAATTGAATTTTATGAACATTGTCTTTAAGTAATATCTCCATGAACCTCCCACTTGAAATGAAGCTTCGTATACTTTTTTTTCATTTCAATTAATATTTTATCATATATAGTAACTTTTGAACTTGTATCCAAAAGCCATTTTGATATCATTAAAAACAATTTTGTAATGTTATCATAAAATTAACCATTTATCACTTCACATGTTACACCCTGTGAATATCAATTCCAAAAAACCTTTTGTTAAAACACAAAAACTAATTATATAATATCTCTGAGTGTGATAATCTAAATCCTTCTTCAGTGAAACCTAAATTGTGTCCCCATGGGCCTCTGTATTGTTGAAATAAAATTTAAATTCCAAAATTAATAAATGTATAAAATGGTTATAATTTAGAAAAACATTAATTATACTAAATATATAATGGTATTTGACATGATTTACAATAAACACATGTATATCTATATATATTCTTGTAATCTGTATCATTTAAAAGAATGCAATTTCACAGGATCACTTTTTCAAATACATAGACTAACCATGCAACATAATGTATTATAATGTCATATAGTTACTCATATTTTCTCGATTCTATTTTTCATGACTAGCCTAGTTGATGAATATATCACATTCCATTAACCCATATAGATGAGAACATCATATTCCACTTATATTAAAGATAATTAAATCACATGTCTTATATAGGTATTTTTTATACTACTGTGTTCTATGTCAATATAGTTTTTAGATTTAATACTCAATATAATAGTGGATCAATCCAATATAGTTTAATATTCAATAGATTACATGATCAATAACAATCACACCACCCATAATTAAAAAATCCTTAACTACTACATAAGAAATTTAACAAAATTTAATGGAAATTATGATTAGTATCTCACTATCCTTAGGCATTGGGAAATAAAATTTAGAAACTTCCTCCCTTGTTATACCAAATACATGGTGTTTGAAAATCCATGTGGTATACTTCATGTTCCTTCCAGCACACAAAAACCATTTTGTACCTAATGATCATATTTTATATCTCGATACTAGAATAATACTTACATTATCATTAACATTATATTAAAATATATAATACTCTAGTATTAACACCAGTTAATTATAACTCACAGTCATACTTTGATAGGTCAATTACATTTCATCTCATGATAATATTCATCCAACATGAAATAATGAAATATTGGAGAATAAATTATGTATAAAATAATATTTTTTATATTCTAAAACTCATTTAAAATTAAAAAATTCCATACAAAATCCTACATCTCATCATATCACTTATGATAGACTACCATACCTACCACATGTTCTATCTAACATTGGGGTTTTGTAAAAATCAATTCATCTCTGTGATATTATTTCCATATTTCTATGAGACCTTATGATAACACCCACCAATAAACTAATTTATTTATTAATATTTAGAAATAAATTATTTTTTAATAATGTCAGTACATAGGAATTATATTCCAATTGTTCAAATCCTTGATAATGTATTCAAAACACTTTCATAACATCAAATATTACATTGTTAGAAACTTATTTTGTGTAATTAATAATATTTATTATTTCATCATAATAATAATTATTACAACAGTTGTCATCCTAAAAATACTATTTATGTATTTTGGTGACAAATGTAACTACTTAAATTAATCTTATATTGACATACCTTAAATAATTTTTGAATAAAAAGTGACATTCACATTTTATTTTGACCTGAATAGTCTTTTATATGTTTACATTAAAATTATTAAACTAAAAAGTATAATCTCATTGTCTTCTAACAAAATATTATATTTATAGTGTATCATTATTAGAAAATAATCACTTTTTATAGGAAATAACATTTTTCCATTTAATGGGGATATTTAAAAAAACTATTGTATCCATATCTTATATGGTATTCTATTTGTTTAGAGTAGTAGTATTACAACAAAATGTTTTAATATTGGATTTATTATCAACTAAAATTCCCTTAAAAGTCATTTGAATTATTTTTAAATGTTTAAAGATGTTTTGGGTTGAGTTTATATGGTTTTAGATATTCTTTGATGATTATGATAGTTATAGGAACATGTCACAACATGAGCATATGTATCATTACATGATTAAAGTTTTACGAAAATGAAAAAGTCTTGATCTGTAAGGGTATCTATATTGTAAAGACCCGTAATATTCAAGGAAATTTTTTTCTTATTTTTCTTTGAAATTTTACAAGAGCGAATTTTCTGACGACACCTGATTCCGAGGCCCGGTGTGCCCAGAATCATTTTCCAAAGTTTGGCTCTGGTACATTCAGTGAACGAATGAGAGGGTTTTTCTAACATTTATACCGGTGCTCGGAATCGAATTTTGAGGGAACCAATGGAATCGCAGCGCTGGTAATTTCTTAGAAACACCTTTTTTGGAGTTCTGTTTGCTCGGGTGTGGATTTTAAATTTTCGGGTTAAGTAAATGAATAAAATAAATTGGTCGCACCATTTATTTTATTTTAAGTTGTTTAACCTAAGTTAAAGGGGGTTAAAGTGGGACCCAAAATATCCTACACCACTAGGTAGGATATTTGTGTGGTGGGGCCCACACAAGCCCCACCATTTTCAACCCCCCTCCTTAAATTAAGAAACGCACCCGCACCCCATTTTTAATGATTTCAACCCTTGTGTTTAATCTGTTCAATAAACGCCTCATTAATATGGGCGGTTAAACTTTGCAATTAATTCTTTCAATTGATTTTTTCTTTTTTAATTTCAAACGTTGGATTGTGCGTTAATAAAATAAGACAACTCTTATTTTATTAGGCTAGTTTTGTTGAGAGGTGATTGGGAGAAAGAAGGGGGGCTTGAAGATCTTCATTTCTTCGTCGAAGAATGCGAAGAACGCACCGATATCTGACAAAGAATGCTGAATCCTTGGAGATCGACTACCGGACGTCATGTACCACGACGCCAATGACCCTTCTTCCGTGATGCTTCTTCCACAACGCTTCTTCCATTACGTTCCATCTCCACGACGTGACGATCCCCCTTCCGCGACGACTTCTTCCGCGACGTGATTTTCCGCGATGAACCCTCGCTCGGCAACGCTTGAGGTAGGGGTTTTGGTTCAATAAAATCTGTGTGATTTATATCGATGGCATGTGTTTAAAATCTGTCGGAAGCCTTTTTAAACCGCTAACGCGGTGGGTGCGGACCAATGAACAAGTCCAAACCAACAGTCTCTTCGTTCTTGGTGTGCGGATTGGCGGACAACGATGAAGCAGGTTGCACGGGCATTGTTAGGTCATTGTCGTGAAGAACCGGTCCCGGGAGGGCCGTTGGCGAAGACGGCAGGCAAAACCGACAACCGGAGCTCATCCGGTGGTCCACGGAAAACACCACCGGCACGCCACCGGGAATGGCCGTCGCGGCTGAAGTCGCACCAGCAGACTGCTGGTCCCGCGACCGTCCGAGACTAAGGGAGGCGGGACGCGGCGCTCGGCCGCATCTGTTGGCAAGGGGCGGCCCCCACGCGGGGTCGCGGTGTCACCCAAGGGGGGTGGTGCCCCCATCCGCGCGGCCGCTCTGCCAGCGCTGAGCCGACCCGCTCGGCCAGCGCCGAGCCAACCCGCTCGGCCAGCGCCGGGCCGCCCCGGGCTGGACCGGCCACACCGGGCCGCGCTGCGCCCATCCGGTTCGGGCCGACCTAGGGCGGGTTGGGCCGGGTCGGACCGGACCCAGACCCCCCATTTTCGGACTGTTTCGGTCTGTTTACCATAACATGGGCTACGAACCTCTGATGGACGCAGCGTCAGTTGCATACTGATCCTTCGATTGAGTGGGTCGTTTCGGTATATTACACGGATGGTTTCGGAGTAGTTTTGGTTCGTCCGGGTTGGCTCGTACACGAAACCAACCGGGCCCTCGGAGCGGAATGTCTTATAACTTGAGCTCCAGACGCCCGATTGATGTGTCGTCGACTTTGTTGGAACATCTTAGTGTGACATGCCTTTTGGCTTACTCCGCTCGAGGTTTGGACGTAGTTGGAGTACGGTCAGGTAGGTTTTGACTTAAAAACCATCCGGGCCCCTGGGACCAAAAATCCAATAACTCTCAGAACGGGCGTCCGATTGACGCGCCGTATGTGACGTTGAGTTCCTATTGACGATACAAAACTTTTGGATACATCAACATTGCACTACGTGTCAGTTGATGTATCAGCCCCTCGGCTCGTGGAGCGGACCCTCCCGAATAGGCTTGCTGTGTGCAGGAACCCTAGAGCTGGCTGCGACTGCGACGACGATAACGACAGTGCAGAAATCCTCCGTGGATTCGACGGTGACGACTACAGCACTCAGTGATCCTACGTGGATCAGTGCTACTGATCCTGTGTGGGTCAGATCCTATGTGGGTCAGCGCTCAGCGGTCCAGTGTGGGCCAGCGCCTACAGATCCTGTGTGTTTCTGATCCAGTGTGGGTCATTGCGGGAGATAGTTACCTATCTATCCTGTGTAGGTTAGATCCTTTGTGGGTCATTGCGGGGGTTAGTACCTTTCAATCCTTTGTGGGTATGATGGCTTAGATGAATCAGTGGCTACATCTGATCACCTCTGTCGTCTTACGATAAGTATACCTATGTAAGCCGAATCTTGTTTTGCTTTCCTATGTGGATGGTGTTGTGCTATCCTGTGTGGATTACGTTTTTCTTTTCTGTGTGGACTGGGTTGTACTTGAGATTGGATGATGATGCCGAACGAGAATTGGTGACTTAGGTATATGTATGGGAATATACCTAAGTAGTTTCAGATGTTACTTCGTGATTGTATCTTTCCTTTGTGGATTATCCTTTGTGGATTTTGGGAGACCTTCGGGTGTCTTAGGGTCCCTACTGAGTAGCTTATACTCACCCCTGCATGGGATATGTCCGCACTATGTTGTGTTGGTTGCAGACGACGAACAGCACTGAGCGTGATTGAGGCTTGCAGAGCAGGACGGTACCTAGAGGTGGACCATTGGGCGGGACGTACTCGGAGCGGACGGCTGGACCCGAGGAGCTGTGGAGGCTATCTCTACCCACCCTTCAGGTGGGACTTCCAGTGGACAGATCGACGTTGCGGCTTTACTTTCAGTTGTTGTTTTCCCTTTCCAGTTGTACTTTACTTTTAGTTTGGGTTTTTATTCTAGCCCACTTACTTTTCTGCACTTACTGTTGTACCCAGTTTTTACATAGTGTTTACTTCTTCTTGCTTGCTCTATGGTTCTTTTTTACTTTACAAAGGCAATGCCTTCCCTTTTTACCAGGAATTACACCTTGGTGTTTGTTGCCAACCCTAAGCCTATGGAAGGCGGGCTTGGGGTAGTCACGGCACGGGCCCTGCGGACGGGTCGTGACAAATTGGTATCAGATGAGTTCGGTTCTACCGCAGAACTCAGGAATCTGATCTTTTTCTATGTGAAGCAATAGTGTTAATAGTATTGAGTGTGGTTATTAGTCCATGGAGTCCAGTGTTGGTGCAGCGGCCGACGTATCCGAACACCAGGACCATGACTTCTGATTTCTGACTTAATGCACGAAAACATTGATTGCATGTGTGTTTCAAGTTTTCTTTTTGATTACTTTGTGTCAGCTTACCAATTATATTGTTTGACCATGGTGCACATATTTATTTTCCGGATGGCCCCATGATGGCAGCCAGCTAGGGTTCTGAGTGTTGTGCAGGACGACAGCCTACCGAGCGACGAGGCCTTGGTACAGGGAACTTTGATAGTAGAGGCATCAGCGGTACCTCTACCTGCCAAGCCATCGATACTTCCAGCCCCAGCCACTGAAAATGCATGTAGCCTTAGTGTACTTCACGAGTTTCATCATCAGCGGCCGCCCAGTTTCCACGGGGATACGGACCCTCAATCAGCCGAGGATTGGCTGGAGGCAGTTGTACGAGTTTTCAGGTTAGTGAGGACACCTGCAGACCTCATGGTGATCTTCACAGCGAGCCTCCCACACGCGGCAGTAGGTAGATGGTGGAGCTTGATGCTCCAGGTGCATGATGAGGCATCACTCCTCTGGATGGACTTTGAGAGCCTCTTCCACTCAGAGTTCGTCCCAGCCACCCTCTGTGTGGTGCGTATCCAGGAGCTTCTACAGCTGCGGCAGGGCAGCTTGACGGTCGCCCAGTACTCAGTGAGATTTACCGATCTCTCGCGCTATTCGACGGACATGGTATGGGACCCATTCTTCTGGTCCTGGACCATTGAGCAGGGATTGAGGCATGAGATCAGGGCATCGCTGATCTCCCTCACCATTCCGACATAGGCAGGGGTACTGGAGTGAGCCCTTCTGATCGAGATCTTCCTTGCTGAGCCTACATCAGCAGCGAGACCTACCGTAGGGCGGCACGTAGCAGAGTATTATGCAGTAGGCAATCAACGGATGACTCATGGGTCCAGGAAGACCATAACCTTAGGCAGACGACCTCAGGATACTGGCTCAGAGGTGCGGGGAACTCAGCACGGATCCAGTCTTTCAAGAGGCAGACAGTGCTACGCATGCGGTGGGTAGGGCCACATGGCTCGTGACTGCCCGACCCACCATACTGAGGTGTAGTAGATGGTTGAGGTACCACCCAGGCAGAGGTAGAGGGTCGACCGTAGTGGTCCGCATCGAGCAGGCAGACAAGGCAGAGGAGCTGGCCGAGCAGCAGGTGGGGGGAGGCGCTTTGAGGCTCTACCACCACCACCACCAGGAGGCCCACCCTGACCACAGGGAGCTAGCGGGCAGAGACAAGCAAAGCTCCAGGGAGTGGAGGCCTACTACCATGGTGCACCCGAGATGATTCTAGGTACTATCTGTGCCTATTCCACCCTTTTTGCAGTTCTTATAGACACAGGAGCGAGTCCTTCTTTCATAGCCACTACCCTTGTTCAGAGATCGGAGATTCTGACAGAGCCGTTGGCTCTATCCTTACGGCTAGAGACTCCTACAGGAGCATACTTGATGATTACGCACTGGTGCTGGCAGTGTGAGCTTACTCTAGGAGGCGAGAGCATCAGCTGGGATCTTCTTGTAGCGACGTCGAGGCCTTACGACGTAATCTTGGGCATGGATTGGTTATCTATAGTTCATGCTCATATTGACTGTATTAGGCGCAAGGTGTGGTGTGTACACACCGATGGGAGCAGGTTCACCTTCACCGGCGAGAAGGGAGCCTTCGCAGCACAGGATGGACTCTCGTAGAGGAGAGGACAGCCCATCACTCATCAATTGGCTAGCCTCATCCAAGGAGCAGTTGACGTGCAGAGTCCTGGTTTTCCTGTAGTGGGGGATCAGTATGCGGAAGTTTTCCCCGGCGATGTTCCAGGACTACCTCCTCACAGAGAGGTAGACTTTTATATTGATATGTACCCCGGGACAGCCCTGATATCCACTCCAGCATATCGGATGACCCCAGCTAAGCTTCGAGAGCTACAGATATAGTTGGAGGGCTTGCAGGGCAAGGGATTCATCCGACCCAGTGTTTCACCGTGGGCATCCCCGATATTGTTCGCCAAGAAGGCGGACGAGAGCTTGCCACTTTTTTTCGACTATCGTCGCCTGAACTAGGTGACAGTGAGGAACAAGTTTCCGCTACCAAGGATTAATGACCTCTTCGATCAATTCAAGGGAGCACGGCGGTTCTCGAAGATAGACCTTAGATCAAGCTATCATCAGCTCAGAGTTCTGGATGAGGACGTGCAGAGGACAGCCTTTAGATGTCGGTATGGCCACTACGAGTTCTTGGTTATGCCATTCAGTGTAACCAATGCTCCAGTAGTGTTCATGAGACTCATGAACAGGATCTTTCAGCCATACCTCGACCGATTTTTCATGGTCTTCATAGACGACATTTTGATATACTCGACGACTGAGGAGGAGCATGCCTACCACTTGTGGGTTGTACTAGACACACTCTGAGAGAACTAGCTTTATGGAAAGCTCTTGAAGTGTTAGTTCTGGTTACATGAGGTCCACTTCTTGTGGCACGTCATCTCTGAGGCGGGAGTTGCGGTAGATCCTGCGATGATCGAGGCAGTGCTAGCTTGGGAGCCACTCAGGAGCGTAACGGAGGTGTGGAGTTTCTTGGGTCTAGCTGGGTACTACCAGAGGTTTGTGTGAGACTTCTCCAGAGTTGCGGAACCACTCTCAGCTTTGACGAAGAAGGGGAATCCCTTTGCGTGGTCAGACAGATGTCAGCAGAGCTTCCAGGAGCTAAGACAGAGATTGACCACCGCACCTATCTTGAGGCCTTCGGAGGAGGGAGTTGGGTACGTAGTTTACTGCGATGCATCAGGGACTGGACTCGAATTTGTCCTAATACAAGAGTGGGCAGTGATCGCCTACGGATCATGTCAGATGAGGCAGCATGAGTAGAACTACGTTACCCATGACCTGGAGTTAGCAACAGTGGTCTTTTCTCTGAAGATGTGGCGACACTATTTGATGTGTGAGCGCTTTACAGTCTATTATGACCATCAGAGTCTCAGGTACATCTTCTCACAGAAGGACCTGAACATGAGATAGCGGCGATGGCTCGAGTTCCTCCAGGACTATGACTTTGAGATAGTCTATACTCCAGGAAAGGAGAATGTAGTAGATGATGCCCTCAGCAGGAGGACGGGCATTCAGCTACTTGTGGAGGCGATAGAGCAGCTAGCCGCTTTGCAGATATCATTCATGGATAGAGATGGAGCAGCCTTTCTTCAGTCACTCACAGTCACTCCTCCACTACTATAGTGGGTCAAAGAGGCACTGCGTGCGGACGCTGACTGTGAGACGCGGCGTGTGCAGATATCCGCAGGACAGGAACCTGATGGATTCTCCATGGGAAGAGAGCACGATGTCCTTTTCAGAGGACATACCTTGGTACCAGTTACTTTACGGGAGGAGGTGCTGAGAGAGTTTCACACTTCCCCTTTGGCGGCACATCTTGGAGTGGCGAATATGTACCAGGATCTCAGACGATAGCACTGGTGGCCAGGTATGAAGAGGGTTGTGGCAGAGTTCGTTTCTCGATGCCTCACCAGCCAGCAGGTGAAGGTAGACCACTAGGTACTAGCAGGCTTTGTACAACCCTTGGAGGTCCCAGAGTGGAAGTGGGACAGGATATCTATGGACTTCGTGACTGGACTTCCACGCACATCCAAAGGTCACGACTCTATATGGGTGATTGTCGACCGACTCACCAAGTCGGATCACTTCTTACCCATCATAGAGCAGGTCTCAGTGGAGAGCTTGGGACGCCTCTATCTTCAGGAGATTTTACAGCTTAACGGTGTGTCATCATCTATCGTATCCGATCGAGATGTTCTCTTTACTTCCTGGCTTTGGAAGGGGTTGCAGGAGGCATTCAGGACGCAGCTATGTCTGACTTCTGCCGTTCACCCTTAGACATATGGTCAGACGGAGGGGACCATTCAGACTCTCGAGGACATGCTCCGCACATGTGTCCTCGACTTTGGTCATAGTTGGGAGGACCACTTACCCTTGGTGGAGTTCACGTACAACAACAGATACCACTCCACCATCAGGATGGAACCATACGAGGCGTTGTACGGCCGACCTTGCATATCACCGCTGTACTGGACAGACCCTGGGGAGTCAGCACTTCTGGGACCGCAGATGGTCTAGGCCACGACAGAGAAGGTCCAGGTCATCTAGGAGCCGATGGGGACAACTCATAGCCGGCATAAGTCTTATGCTGACAGGAGGCGGAGGCCACTGGAGTTCGAGGATGGCGACCATGTCTTCTTGTGGGTCTCACCTCGACGTGGATTATGGAGATTTGGCCGAGGTGGAAAGTTGTCTCCATGCTTCATCGGACCATTCCAGGTCCTCAGCAGGATAGGTGAGGTGGCTTATCGCCTGGCTCTACCACCTCAGTTGCACCGGGTGCACAACGTCTTCCACGTATCCCAGTTGAGGAGATACATGCACGACCCGACGCATATCATTGACCATGGGGAGCTGGACCATAATGATGGGGCGACTTTTTCATAGGTCTCAGTGGAGATAGAGGATCGATAGAAGTGGGTCCTATGTGGACGGTCAATTCCTCTAGAGCGCATCAGATGGCAGCACGGGAACCTCCATGAGAGAACTTGGGAGAGGGAGGCTCAGATGCGTGCTCAGTACCCACATTTGTTTCCCTAGTTTATGATGTATCTTTATAGGGACTTAAAATCCTGAGGTGGGAGTGATGTAATGACCAATAAAATTCAAGGATTTTTTTACTTAATTTTATTTGAAATTTTACAAGAGCGAAGCTTTTGACGGCACCTGATTCTGAGGCCCGGTGTGCCAGGAATCATTTTCTAAAGTTTGGCTCGGGTACGATTAGTGAACGAACGAGAGGGTTTTTTTTAACATTTAAACCGGTGCTCAGAATCGAATTCTGAGGGCACCAATGGAATCGCAGCGTCGGTAATTTCTTAGAAACACCTTTTCCGGAGTTGCGTTTTCTCGGGTGTGGTTTTTAAATTTTCGGGGTAAGTAAATGAATAAAATATATTGGTCGCACCATTTATTTTATTTTATGTTGTTTAGCCTATGTTAAAGGGGGTTAAAGTGGGACCCACAATATCCTACACCACTAGGTAGGATATTTGTGGGGTGGGTCCCACACAAGCCCCACCTTTTTAAACCCCCTCCTTAAATTAAGAAACGCACCTACATCCCCTTTTAATGAAGTCAACCCTTACGTTTAATCTGGTCAATAAACTCCTCATTAATTTGGGAGGTTAAATTGTTACAATTTATTCTTTCAATTGATTGTTTCTTTTTGAATTTCAAATGTTGGCTTGTGCGTTAATAAAATAAGACAACTCTTATTTTATTTGGATAGTTGTGTTGAGAGGGGATTGGGAGAAAGAAGGTAGGCTTGAAGATCTTCATCTTCTTTGTCGAAGAACATGAAGAACGCGAAGAACGCGAATAACGCACCGATCTCTGACGAAGAATGTTGAATCCTCGGAGATCGACTATGCGACGTCGTGTACCACGACGCCAACAACCCTTCTTCCACGACGATTTTTCCGAGATGCTTCTTCTGTGAAGTTCCTTCTCCACGATGCGACGATCCCACTTCCGCGATGCCTTCTTCCGAGACGTGATTTTCCGCGACGAACCCTCGCTCAGCGACTCTTGAGGTATGGGTTTTGGTTCAATAAAATCTGTGTGATTTATATCGACGGAATGTTTTTAAAATTTGTTAGAAGCCTTTTTAAACTGCTAACGCGGTGGGTGTGGACCAACAATCAAGTCCTAACCCACCATCTCTTCATTATTGGTGTGTGGATCAGCGAGCAACGATGAAGCAGGACACACGGGCGTTGTGAGGTCTTCGCGGTGAAGAATCGTTCCCGGGAGGGCCGTTGGTGAAGAAGACCGGCAAAACCGACCACCGGAGCTCATCCGGTGGTGCGCGGAAAGCACCATCTACACACCACTGGGAAGGGCTGTCGGGGATGAAGCCGCAGCGGCAAGCCGCTAGTCCCGCAACCGCACGAGACCGAGGGATGCGGGACACGACGCTCGGCCGCGTCTGTTGGCAAGTGGCATCCCCCACGCGGGGCCACTGTGTCATCCAAGGGGGGAGGCTCCCCCTTCCGTGCGGTCGCTCAGCCAGCGCCGAGCCGCCCCGCTCGGCCAGCACCGGGCCGCCCCGAGTCGGACTAGCCGCACTGGGCCGAGACGCACCCAGCCGGGTCGGACCGGATCCAGACCCCCCATTTTCGGACTGTTTTGGTATGTTGCCCATAACATGGGCTACTGACCTCCGATCGATGCACCGTCAGCTGCGTAGCGATCCTTGTATCTAGACGGTTGTTGTGGTATATTACACTCAAGGTTCTGGAGTACTATGGGTTCGGCCGGGATGGCTCATACACGAAACCAACCGGGCCCTCCGAGCGGAAACGCTTATAACTTGAGCTCCGGATGTCTGATTTACGTGCCGTCGACTATGTTGGATTCCTCTTAGTGAGACGGAAATTTTGGCTTACTCTGTTCGAGGATTGGATGCAGTTGGAGTACGGTCGGGTTTGTTTTGACTTAAAAACCAACCGGGCCCCTGGGATGAAAAAGCCAATAACTCTCAGACCTGGAGTCTGATTGACGCGCCGTCTGTGACGTTGAGTTCCTGTTGACGATATAGAAGTTTTGGATACATCAACTTCGGACTATGTGTCAGTTGATGTATTAGCCCCTCGGCTTGTGGAGCGGACCCTCCCGAACGAGCTTGCTGTGTGCGGGACCCCAAGAGCTGGCTGCGATGGCGACGACGATGATGACGGTGCAGAAATCCTTCGTGGATTCGACGTTGATGACTACAGAACTCATCGATCCTACGTGGATCAGTGCTACCGATCTTGTGTGGGTCAGATCTTGTGTGGGTCAGCGCTCAGTGGTCCTGTGTGGGCCAGTGCCTACAGATCATGTGTAGGTCTGATCCTGTGTGGGTCATTGCGGGGGTTAGTTACCTATCGATCCTGTGTGGGTTAGATCCTTTGTGGGTCATTTCGGGGGTCAGTACGTATCGATACTTTGTGGGTCCGATGGCTTAGATGATTCAGTGGCTACATCTGATCACCTCTATTGTCTTACGAGAAGTATACCTGTGTGAGCTGAAACTTGTTTTTCTTACCTATATGTATTGTGTTGTTTTTTCATGTGTGGATTACGTTTTTCTTTCCTGTGTGGACTGGATTGTACTTGAGCTCGGATATTGGAGCCGAACGAGAATTGGTGACTTATATATATGTATGGTAATATAACTAAGTAGTGTCGGATGTAACTTCATGATTGTATCTTTCCATTGAGGATTATCCTTTGTGGATTCTGGGAGACCTTCATGGGTCTCGGGGTCCCTACCGAGTAGCTTATACTCACCCCTGCATGGGCTTTGCCCGCACTATGTTGTGTTGGTTGTAGACGATAGACAGCGCTGATCGTGGTTGAGGCTTGCGGAGCAGGACGGTACCTAGAGGTGGACCACTGGGTGGGATGTACTCGGAGCGGACGGTTGGACCTGAGGAGCTGTGGAGGCTATCTGTACCCACCCTTCAGTTTGGACTTCCAGTGGAAGGCTCGACGTTGCGGCTTTACTTTCAGTTGTTGTTTTCCCTTTCCAGTTGTACTTTACTTTCAGTTTGGGTTTGTATTCTGGCCCACATACTTTTCCATACTTACTATTGTACCCAGTTTTTACTTAGTGTTTACTTTTACTTGTTTTCTCTATGGTGCTTGTTTACTTTACAAAGGCAACGCCTTCCCTTTTTACCGAGAATTACGCCTTGGTGCTAGTCGCCAGCCCCTGGCCTATATAATTCGGGCATGGGTAGTCATGGCACAGGCCCTAAGGACGGGTCGGGACATATATGGTACATAAGGTTTCATTAACTTCCAAGTATTTTGAACTCTCTATCTCATCGTGAAATATTATTTATTCTATGAAGAGGCGTTGGGGAATTTTGATAGTACTAACAATTTGGAACTTAATACATTGTGTAATAGGTGCAAGCTTTGATAGGATTAGAGACTGAGAATGTATTTAATTTGATAAAACTAACCAAATTTCCATGTCATTATTATAGGAACCAAACTCTATGTTTAGATCATAAAGAAACTATTATGTACATGAAGGTTAATCTTTATACTATTTTATAAAAAAATCATGTCCATATCGAGAAAGTATTTATTTATGCCATGATTAAATGAGAAATTGAATAAAAAATATTGAGGTGACCAATATTCCATGACATGATGAATGGTTCCATGATGGTATTTTTTGAAATGTGTAGAATTCATATATATTTTTGGGATTGTAACAATCAATATTTTTGGTGGTTTTGGACCTTCTTTAACTACCTATTTGAATAATTGTGGTAGATATTATTGTAGAAACAATTAAATGGATGAATTTAATGTAGATGGTGTTGGAATGTGATTGAAATATAAATTTTAGGTTTGAATCTCAAATTTATATGGATATATTGAAACCTAAAATATAAAAAAACTACATATGGAATATAGGATATAAATAAGAATAAAAGGAGAATGAACCAAATGTGGAATTAATTAAATACCTCTTATTGTGAAGTAATATTTGGTTGGATTTAATTAATTTGAGTATTTGTGTTTTATTGAAGAGATTTTTTGAAAATTGATAAATACTAGGAAGATAATATCAAATAATTTTGTATAACACTAATATTTTTTGGAGTTATATCTACAATTTTTATAAATATATATTTATCTAGCAGGCCAGACTTATCTTCTATACAACCCTCTTGAAAATTATTAATTAGAATAGAAGATTATATTATAGACCTTGTGTGAGTGGTGATATTATACTAAATATTATAGTCACAAACAAGTGAAGTAGCGATTATTTGGATCATCAATACATATTTGATATCTAATCTGTGGATATAGACCAGTGTGGGTGAATCAAGTAATATATTTTTATTTTTGATTCCTTATTTTTATGCATTACTTTTTACTTGTGTGTGATAATTTGATAGATCCAAGTATAGTTTTAAAATTTGAGGAATACATTGAGTTAAACATGAGTGGAAATGAAATTGAGATTCACATTAATTCACCCCCCCCCCCTCTTATGGTGTATAGTGGGACCTTAGTTTACAAAATGTGGTATTACAGCAACATTTTAATACTTGGTGAATCTACTAAAGTAATATGAAAACATGGAGAGTGATGTAAATTCAAAGTGATTACCCTTATTTTGTGGTAGAAATTACTACTTATGAAAGAATATAATGAGATCACATCTATGATATCTTAGTCTTGATGTTTTATTTGTAGAAATTCATGGAATTTAAGTTAACCATTCTATTGAAACATCAATAACATAATCAGAAAAGAAATAGTTGAATTATGATGTAAAAAAAAATTATTATATTTTAAAGAGTTTTTTGTAATTATATATACATGAATTATATGAGTTTCACAACAACCAAAGCAATCTCGGATAATATTTCAATTTTTTAAAATGTATAAAAATTTGAACGATTCAAATATATAGGTTCATAAAAATATATTTTATGATTTAAATATCATTTCACATGAAAATGTTAATAATTTATTCAACTAACTTACTAAATTGATAAGAGCTATTTTTTACTAGGTAACGATAAGATATATGCTAACATAGTCAAAAATCGAAAACTAATATTTCCACTAATCAATAATCAAAATGTATCACCACATGAAGAATTAAATATTATGGAATTTCATCTCAAATATTTATATAGAAAAATAATTGAACATTAGATAAAAATTAATTTGATAAGTTATATATAAAATTCATCTAATGAAATGGAATTTGAATAATTATATAATAAATTTATTTATATGAATAAAATATTTGAAATTATTTCTTATTCTTGTGGTAATAAATAATATTCAGTAAAGGAATATTATAGGGTAAGCTAAATTTAGTATATTTTAATTATAGAATGGTTTTGAAAATAATTTCTAGGTGTCCAAATTTATTTGATAAATATGATGGTGATTTTGAATTTTCATAAAAATAAAAAAATTAGTACTCCCCTAGAATGAAATTTAAAATACAAAATAAATTTGGAAATATGTTTTAGAGAGAAATGATTGTAATAAAATAGAAAGATTATGGTTAGTAAGATCCTTTAGAATAAGTTTAAACTAAATTCATGTTGACCAAAAATGTTTTTATAATACTATGAAGACCTTTAGCATTAATATTTAAATATTACATATTAATTAGAGAATATTCAATACATATCAATAGTATTTACACCAAAACCATAAAGGAATAGTGCCTTTGTAAACATGGATACATATAAAAAATAGGTACACAAAATATTTCCATAATTTTCCATTAAGTTATTCAAAAATAGCACACTTATTGAACATATAATATTTAAAACCTTTTTTTTATCTTGGGGAAGTGAAACATAAAAAAGGGTGATCTCAGATTCTTAATAATGGTTAACATATGAGATATAAATAAATGATCGTAAGTGAGCATTAGATAATAATAAGTACATGAAAATATGATCATGAATTTCATCTAGTTAACTTTTTTATTCTCTTATAATTTTATTAAATTTATTATCTCTAAGGAGTATCTCAACTCCATCAACATTAAACAATGTTTTGTTGGTCTATAAATAACCCACCCATAAGTTTTTATAATTTTACGACATGTACATGCTTTATAATTAACCCACCCATCATATAATCATAATCCTATTATATGTAAGTCACAAGATCATGAAAACATTTGTCATTAAATTAATGATTAACCCATATAAATATAATAGAGTTCATAAACAATTCATAATTATAAAAAGAAATCATTTATAGATATTTTAAATATAATCACATTGAATCATTTCCCTAATAATCTGTAAGAAGCATGAAATAATTTTTTATAGATGTTAAATACCTTTAGAAGATCACTGGAACATTTATTAGGGAAAATAAAGATTTAATTTTGAAATCACTTATTTAAAAGATAATAAATTCAAAAATATTTTGGAAGAAATTTTCTTTGGAAAAAACCAAGTAAAATTATAAAGTAATATTTAAGGAAAAATATTATTCATTTTGGTAGGGAAATCTATTTTTGGGGTGTACATTAAACCAAAAATTCTTTTGACACATTTAATAAAAAGTAAAAAGTACCATGTTTGGAAAAATATATGAAGATTAGTTTTAGAAATTTTTAAATTAATTCATATATAGTTAAAATTTTAATTAAATAATCCTTTTATAATTTTAAATATAGTATTGAAAAAATTTTAATGATAATTTAGACATTAAAGAGAAAATCCCCAATAGAAGAAAAAAAAGGTCAGTTTTCCTTAAAAATATCCATTTGCTATATTTTGTACTTAAAGAGTGGAAAATTAAAGTCAAGCATGTAATATTTAGTAATAATAATATTATTATAAAATAAATAATATCTATGATTGATAGATCTTATAATTGACTCATCAGAATATAAGCATAAACACTCCCTATAAAAAATGATATTGTAACATAAAACCCTTACCGTTGTGGTAATTTTTGAATCATAAATCCATAAAAGAAATAAAATAAAATGAATCATTAAATACCACAAATATAAGGATATTTATTATATAATATATCAATGGGGAAATGGATACACCTTATAAAATATGATAGGTGTATAACATTGTATATTTCTCAGTGGAACAAAATTGAGGCGAACCCTTATGTTTTTAGTAATTGTTTATTAAAAATTAATATAAATAATTTAAAATAATATGTTTATATAAACCCATTTAATTAAATATGGATTATCCCAAAATAAATTATTTTTAAGAACATACACTATAAAAATAATAAATATTTATTATTATTAAAACATGTCTCAATAAAGAGAAATTGAGATGAAACCCTTAAAAAATTCGTATATTTTAAATCAACGAAAATATAAAGAAATAACATTATATGAATCTTAAAACTGGTTATATTTCATTAATATTTGAAAATAATTGTATTATATAAAAATCACTCTACATAATATAAATTATACTATGTTATATCAAACATGTCTCATGAATTTGAAAATGCGATAAAGAAACTCTTACATTACTTCTAACATGATTTGTAAGTGATATAACCTCATATATAATAATTATATATTTTTTAAAACTCTATAAAATAATCATATTCATACTTATAATATCATATATTATCCCCTAATATGATTTCAACACCCTTTTATTAATAATTTTCTATTAAAGTCATTTTTTTTTGTGTTAATTGTTTCATTTTTCTCATATGTTTTAGTTATATAGATTTAGACCTTACACTATTATCATGGATCCTCCATCACTATAATATTAATAATAACAATATATATTCCTTATAAAAATATTTATAGTCATTCTTATTAATTTTGGGATGAATGTTTAATTACATCATTTCATGGAGATGGAAATTTATAAGTACACATGAGAGATGTTTCCAATTTTCAAATAATGGAATAGAAGAATGTTAAATGATAATTCAATATTCTAGAATAATTATTATCACATAAATATCATATATTATCATTTAATATATCCTTATTACCATCCAAGTAATGTTTAAATGATAAAAAAATCACATCTCTTTATGGAAGTGGAACACATACACCTGAGTAACGTTAGCGTCTACCAATATATTGAATGTAGATAATATGGATGAGATATTATAATTATAAAATAATAATTATGTTATATATGTCCTATGAGAACAATAAATTCCACATTATAACCACCCATTATAATATGTTATGGTTAAATTAATCATATCCCTATGTGGAGGAAACATTCCACACATACACACGAGCGATACTTTTTTCCAATTTGATGAAGAGGGGATTGAAAATAGTTGTTTCATTATAATAATAATATATTTATACATTTATGATACTTGATTCATTATATTTTTATGGCGACAATATTTTTAGATAAAGTATAAGAAAAAAATGAAATATATTGGTTACGATTTATACATCTTCGTTGAGAGACCCCCTTTGGGTTACACCTTAAAAACATAAAATATTGGTCTTAATTAAAGACATTATCTTCCCATACCCTTTGGATTACCCATGAAAAAATGGGTTCCATATTCTCCCTTCATTACAACATCAAAATATATTTCACAAATATTCAATATATAAAAAGGAAATAAATATTTTTGATGTTCATATCTGAATATATATGATTTGGTCTCAAATTTGGTGTTGAATAAAAAACATTAATGTGAAAGGGTAGAGCATTGGGTATAGAAATGAACTTTAAAAATAGTGTTTTAAGGTACTTATTAAAGACTTTTTAAGAAATAATGAACATGAAATTTTCATTGAAAACCTGAGTTAAAACACAATGGTTAATGCCAATAAATTTCTTTATTTAATGAAATAACGGTTGAGAAGTAGTACATTAAAATAATATTACAAAAAAATAACTAAGGAATAGAAAATTTCCCCTTAATCAGGTTTTATTTAAGTGAATTCATTTGAAAAAATGAACATAAGGCATATATATCCCCATAAAAGGAAGGTAGAATATTCTAGGTATATATATATGATGTATGTATATATATATATGGAATTTTGAATAATTAAATAACATTAATGATAGTTAATGTGTGTTTAGAGAGATTAAGGTCATATCCCAAATAAAATAGGGTGGTTTGCTGGGATCCTTTGCATTATGTTGAAGACTCATTCTGCACTTACTCTTTAAAATTTTAAAAATCAAATTAGAGTCATTAGTTACATAATTCATAACCTTTTCCATCTATATTTGATTTACATTAATGTTGGACCCATTGTGAACTTTTTTCTTCATAGTCACCAATCATGCAAATATATAAAATCTATTAATTTATATATTATGTTAGAACTCAAATTAAATTTTTGATGAATTTTTATAAGTGAATAAATTATTTCACATAGTATAATACATTTCCATAAGTCAACAAATCATGGAAATTTATGTTTCAATATGTTTACAAGTGTATATCTCCATTTATTTATCAATTTTACATATTCTGGTAGTGTTCTATTTAAGATAGACACTTTATAAGTTTTTTAGAGTCCTTGGAAATGATAGTTTAAATGACTCACATGTGGCTGACTCACCGATAAAATAACTCACCGATCAAGGAAGAAACGGATCAAATAAGGAACTGATGTATAACTCACTGATAGAACAAATGACACACTGATGGACATGTCACTGATGATCAGTGACACACAGATGAATGATTCACTGATGGAAAACATACCGATGAATGAGTCCCCAATGGGCAACACACCGATAGTTCAAAATGAGTCACCAATGATGACTCATCGATGCCCAGAAAAACCGAAAGAACAAATGAATCACTGATTCTCAGAGTCACTGATGTTGATGAAGAGGACTCAAGATTCAAAGAGTCACTGATGCTGATAGACCGATTATAAAAGACAAATGCCAATGATTCAGTGATACTTATGACACACCAATAGTCATATAATCTTTATTCTACATATCGATTCAAATTTGTTTTCAACTATCATATTTAGAAAAATTAATGTTTCTAAAATTATTTAATGTTCTCTATAGGAAATTTGGTAGACATTATGGGGTACATGCACATGGGGATATCTTTGTATCTAATGGACCTCAATGTATAAAAGAATTAAAATCTGGATCATTCAAGATACACTGAAAAATATCTAGAAAAGAATAACTGCATTCTTCTACAACTCTAGAGCTTACTGCCAAATCCAAATAACTCAAAGGAAGCATAAATAGGGAGGTCAACGAGATTAGAAAAACCTACATAGTTACACTGAACATCTTTATAACAAAGAATCTAAACATTTCACACTCCTTGATACCATACTATAGAGATTGTGATAATCTATTTCGAATCCCACTTCGAGAATAAGACTCAAACTTCATTTCCACTACATCAAACGTGTTCAAAGCTGCACTGGATAACACATAGAGACTTATAAATATTTCTCTCCATCATTGTCTTTGTTGTGTTTATTTATTTACCATTTTTAGCAGTGTGTGTATCTGTTTCAAAAATATAAACTGACTCTTGAGCATAATATGAGGATACTTGATATCCTCAATCTATCTCTCATTATTACTCTTTGTATCCATTGTCGAATAGTTGAATATGTCATTTGTGACATATTTTTTTGTTTTTCTAATGAATAAATATGGTAGAGGTCAAGTGTGACCTAGACAGTCTTTTGTGGTGTTGTGAACCCTGATCCAGGGTATGGATCAAACTATTTGTTTATTTAAACTATTTGGTGGTAGGTTATCACCAAGTGGAGGGTACTAAGTCTCTTCTAGAGACTGGACCTCTTATTTATATCTGATGTTCTTTTACCTTTTATTTTTTACTTACTTTTTATCACATATTTCATAAAACTAAATTGAACATTGATAGATATTTTCTCAAGTTTTAAAAATTGTTTTGAACTAGTATATTAGTTTCAAAAGTTATATTAATATTTAGAGTTATATAACTGAGAATTGATCAATATTTTGAGAAATTAATTGAACATTCAGGACTCTAATAAATTAAATACAAACTGACATGCATTATATTTCAATTGGGGTAATTTTTCAAAGAACAAATTTTTAACAAATATTATTTTAGATACTAAATTCCCCCCCCCCCTCTTGGGTAATCTAATCTGACAAACATTTGGTATTATAGTAATTTAGAAAATTTTCATATTTCAAATCTTTTTCAACTCTTTTTCAACTTTGATTTTAGTTGTATTTCAAAGGTCTTGATTTTTTTTATTTCTAAAATTTTATCTCTTTGAAATATTTTCCCAATTATTATTATGGACACTATATTTGGAGGAGATTCTACAAATACACCACCTTTCTTAAATGGAACAAACTATTCTTAGTAGAAGCTTAAAATGAAATTACATTTAAAAGCATGGGTTTTGAAATTTGGATAGCTATTGAAAGTAGATATGCATTTTCTGAAACTACTAGAAACACTTGGGAAGAACCTACCAAGACATCCTATAACAATAACTATAAATTAATTAAATTTATATACTATTCACTATGAGATGAAAATTTTAATCACATTTGTTTTTGTGAAACTGCCCATGAAATTTGGGATACATTGTTTATTCCTCATGATGGAACATCTAATGTGAGGGAGATGATATTGAATACTTATACTATTAAATATGATAACATCATAATGAAGAATAATAAATATGTTTTTTGTTATTTATCTCTGGATCATTGAAATTTTAAATACCACTATTTCTTTTAGAAGAGTTTTCACAACAAATAAACAAATCATGAGTATTTTGCGATTCTTATAAGAGAGATGGCGATGGACACATGTATACATAAGATAATCATAAGACATTGATAAGATTCTAGTGAATAAAAAATTTGAAAATTATGGATGAATAAATTGGAAGTCATTGTAAATCAAGAGGAGGAAGAACCAAAAAAAAGAAAATATGTATCCTTCATGACTACCTCTTCTAAAAACGAGGAAAAATAGAAAGTTCTTGCTATTTTTGAGAGCACAAGTAATGAAGAATCAGTTTCTGACAGTGAAAACGATATGGCTCATCTGGCCAGAATAGTTTGAAATTTTTTTAGAAAGAAAAAGTTCTTTAGGAAACCAAAATTTAAAGGAAAATATGACTACAATTTTAATTGGAAGGAGGATTGGAAATGAAATGGCATATCTGATGAGATAATATGTTATGAATGTAATTAAAAGGGACGTGTAATGTTTGACTATGAAAATTTGAAATACAAGAATAAGTATGAGTAGAAGGGTAGAAAATATATGAAAGAAATGAAGTCCCCTATTAGTTCCTCTGAGGACAACTCCATTGAATGTACTTCTTCTCCTGATGAGAAAGATGATACAAAAAATATGAGTTTTATGACAAACACATCTGAGGTAACCTTATAATATTCTTTTCAAAATTCTTGTTATTAAAAAATAAAAGTGAGTGTGGAAATATGTCAAGTGATGAATTATTTGAAAATAGTAAAATTATTTAAGATACATCAAATGATATAAAAGATAAATATAAGTATTGAACAAAAAACATGGTCTTACTGTAACTATTAAATTTGAACTTACTATCGAGAGAGAGCAGAATTCTCAGCTTCTAAAGGACAATAATGATCTAAAGTTATCCAATGAGAAATTAAAAATGTTCTTGAAAAGTTTACTAATGAAAAAGACACTCTTACTTAGTTACATAGTATATAGATAACTCCTATGTACACTTCTTGAATAGGATATAAAGTAGGAAAAAGGAATTTATCAAAAAAACATTTTGTGATTGAATCTTTAAAAAATTGTTCTTTACCCAAAAATCATGATTTTACTACAAGTTCTAGTTCTACAAAATCTTTGACTCTGTCATGTTTTTCTAGACCTAACTGAGTTTATTTTTCAAAAACATTACAATCTACAAATTGGAATCCCATTGAACTGGTATGGGTTCTTAAATATTTTCTTACTGATTGTTCTAGACCTAGACAAATATGGGTACCAAAATCATTTCCTGGATGAATTGTTTTGTTGGTAATCTATCAAAAGAGTTCCTATAGAAATATATGGGACTTGGACAGTGGGTGTTCAAGACACATGATAGAATACTACTCAAGATTCAAGGGTTTCCTTATGATTGATGGAGGGAATGTAACAGTTGGTGACAATGGTAATGGAAAAATCATTGGTCGAGGCCATATTGGTAACCCTAACTCTATTTCAATTTCAAAAGTAAATTATGTTGATAGACTAAAGGATAACCTGAATAGCATATCTCCACTGTGTGATGATGGATTTAATTTTAAATTCAAAAATGATTCATTCTATGTTTTTGATTCCAAGCATAACCTTGTATTTACTGCTCTTGGTAATGATAATGTATATGCTATAAATTTAGACACACTGACCTCATAGAATGTTTCATACCTAAGTGACTTTCACAAAGATTCTAGGATCTGGCACAAAAGACTATGACATTGTAATATATATTCCCTTAAGAAGATTACGAGAAAAGGTTTAGTTAAAGACATTCCCAAACTAGAGTTTCTAGAAAATAATGAGTGTAATCCTTGTCAAACAATAAATGAACATAAAATCTCTTTCAAACAAAAGAAATAAGTTACTAATTATAAAACTCTCAAGTTGGTTCACAAGGACATACTGGGAACATCTGGAATTTCATGTATCAATGGGAAGCACTATGTTTATGTTCTTGTAGATAAATTTTCTAGGTATACATGGACCTTTTTCTTAGCTCACAAAAGTGTAGATTGCATGCATTTTACCAAGTATTCTAGGACTGTAGAGAATATTAGTGGACATAAAATTAAATCTCTAATAAGTGACCAGGACTGTGAGTTTTGAAATACAAATATAGAATCCATGTTCTCAAAAAGGGCTATAGTCATAACTTCCCTACACCTATGACACCTCAACAGAATGGTGTTTTATAAAGAATAAATAGAAACTTATAAGAGATATCCTGAACTATTCTCAATGAATATAACCTACCAATTTATTTTTGTGATGAAACCATTAATACAACATGATATATAATAAACAGAGTCTTAATCCGACTCATTATTATAAGAACTCTTTATGAGTAGTGGAATAATAGGAAACCGAAGGTAAATTATTTTAGAGTTTTTGGATGTGAAGTTTATATTCTTAACACTAAATACAATTTAGATAAAATTCCTTCAAAAGTGATGAAGTAATATTCATTGGATATATAACATTAAGAAAATGTTATAGAACCTTTAATAAGAAAACCTAATGTGTGGAAGAATCTGTACATGTCAAGTTTGATAAAACAAATCCACATAAATATAAAACCAAACTAGAACATCCTAAAGAGGATATGTCTAACATGAGAATTAATAGAAAACACTAAAATAATCCAGTAAAATAAACAGTTAAAACATCCAGTTCTTTAAATTCTCTAGAGTCTAGACATAATGAACCCGAACAATGTGATGAACCTGAAATACATATCCCTACTTTTACCCTAACAACTAGGACACTTAAAAACCATCCCTTAGATACGGTTGTTCGAGATTTATATAGAGGAACAAAATCATGGTCTTATTTGAGAAATAATTTTGAACATAAAGAATTATTATCACAAGTTGATCCTAAAAATAGCATTGATGCGATCAATGATGTGTTATGGTTGATGGTTATGCAAGAAGTGATTTACCAGTTTCAGAAGAATAATGTAGGGAAGGTTATTGATAGACTGAAAGATAACTTGATGATTGAAACTAAATGGTTATTTAGGAATATAGTGGATGAAGCAGGAAATACAGTTAGAAACAAATATAGATTAGTTTTACAAGGCTATAATCAAGAAAAAGGAATTGATTATGAAGAGACTTTTGCAGCAGTAGCTAGGAGTGAAGCCATTATAATCCTACTTGCCTATGCAGCACACATGGATTTCAAAAATTATCAAATGGATTTCAAAATTTCATTATTTATTGGTTATATAATAAAGAAGGATTTGTTGGGAAACCCCAATGTTTTACAAATCCACATTTTCAAAATCTTGTTTTCAAATTATCAAAATCTTTATATGTTTTGAATCACGCTCAAAGAGCTTGGTATGAAATACTATGTAAAATTTTTATTTCTACAGACTTTCAAAAATGAGTTGTAGATACTAAATTATATTTAAATAGAATTTCAAAATAAGTATCAATATCTCAAATATATGTAGATGATATTATTTTTTGATATTCTTGAAACTCTTTATGTAATGATTTTTTAAAAATTAATGCTATGTGAATTTGAAATGAGTTTAATGGGTGGAATTAAATATTTTATTGGATTTCAAATATTTCCAAACAAATAAGTTATTATTATAACTCATAGAAAATATACCAAAGATATTTTTAAAATATAAGGCTTTGATAACATTAAGAGTAGGGAAACCCCCATGAGTTCTACATGTAAGTTAGATCATGTTAAAAATGGGAAATCTGTTGATCAAAATTATTAGAGAAGACAGATTTCGAGTATGGTGTAATTAACTTCTAGTTGGCTAGATATCATGTTTAGTGTATGTATGTGTGTAATTTTTCAAGAAAACAAAAGAGAGTATCACTTAATTTCTATTAAAATAATTTTCAAATACCTAAAATATAAAACTAATTTAGGATTGTTCAACCATAGAGTACAACCTTTTAATATGTTTTGTTATTTGGATGCTGACTTTGGTGGATATAATTTAGATAGAAAGACTACCTCTGGAATATGTCACTTTTTGGGAAAATATCTAATATCAAGGTGTAGTAAAAAGAAAAATTTTGTTGGATTACCAACTGATGAAGCAAGGTATATTACTTTTGGTAGTTGTTGTGAACAAATTCTGTGGATGAAACACAATCCATTAGACTATGGATTTCAATTCAGACATATCCCTATAAACTGTGAAAATAAAAGAGCTATTAGAAACTATAAAAATCATAATTTTCATTCTAGAACAAAACACATTGATATAATACATCACTTTTGGAGTGATCACTATCAAAAATATGATATAACTCTGGAGTTTATTTGGATTGAGCATCAACTTCCTAACACATTCACCAAACCCTTAAACTCTGAAAGAATAAACTACAACATACATGAACTTGAAATTATAAATCTCTAAAGTCTATTTGATCTTATCAACTTGGAAATATATTTTTATTTATAATATTGGTATCTTACAAAACAATCATATGAAACCGATCTGTCAAACTTTTCAGGTGAAACCAATATATCCAACCGATTTGGTGAAACCGATTAAGTGAAACCAATCTATGAAACCCATCAGGGGAGACTGATCTGTCAAGATGATCAGGTGAAACTTGTTGGGACCAGGTTGAATGGAGATGAAAGTTTGAAGAGTTAGCTTTTGCAGAGTGTTGTATTTTGTTGTCAAAGGCGATAAATCAATTCACTGTGTAGAGGGATCATAAATCAGACGATGCTTTGCTGGTATGTATTTCACACATATCATGAGTTAAGAGAACTTTTGATGCAAGCCTTATGAAGGAAAGGGGGAGAAATGATGATGCCAGTTATATAATGTTTTGATTGGAATGGATGATGCTGCTGGAAGATAGGAAAGATTCAGTTCCCATTGCAACTCTGACGATGCTTAAGCTGATCTATCAAAGGATAAATATCACGATAGTGGGATTCGTGATAAGAGCAGAAGAATGGATATGGGAAGCAGTAAAGAGATAAAATGGCAAAGCAATAGACAATCTGGGGATGGCAGAAAAGCACAGTTTAAGGTGGCGCCGTTTTCCAGTGTTTGCCAAATTTTAGGGCCAGAAAATCGGGAGATGAAGAAATGTGCTTGGCAATGTATGTCGCGCTGAAGATGGTTTATACATGAAAAAGAGTTATTCAAGGTCAGAACTATGAAACATGACAAAGGAATGGAGTGCGCGGAAATTTTGGCACGTTTCGCGCAAAAATAAAGTGGTGCGCGCAATATCTGCGGGATGCGCGAAATAGTAGCGGGTTGCGCGAAAAATCTGCGGGTTACGCGAAAGATTGGCATGGTGCGCGAAATTGGGGAATGAAGTTTTCGCGCAAATGATGATTCGAGATCAGAAGATCAAAAATTGGCATAGGCATAAAATGCGCGAAATATTGGAGCAGTGCGCGAAATCTGATGTCGCAGGAAAGGTTGGGTTTGCGCGCAATATAGAACGCGGTGCGGAATTTTGCGCGCAATTGGTGCTTCATGCTTAGAAGGATGAAAAATGGCAAAGGCATGAGGTGCGCGAAAACTTGAAGCATGGCACGAAATATGAAGTTGCATAAAAGAGTTTTTACGCGCATGGAGGAGGTTTTACGCGCGGATTAGTGTTTTTCACGCAGGTTCAAAAATGCCTATAAATATGAGGCTAATCCCTGTTAGATGGTAATGCTCGACACTTAGAAGAAATCCCGAGCTCTGGTGCGCGTAAATTAAACGCTAAGCGAGTTGCGCGAAAAGAGGAAAAGTTGCGCGTAAAAGGAAAGTTGCGCGAAAACGTTTTTCGCGCCAAAAGGGGATTTTACGCACAGGTCATTTGAATTGCGCGCAAGGCACCCTAAAGGCTGCGCGAAATATTTGGGGTCTTCGCACGTATTCAGTTGTGCACGAGAGAGTTCTTACCGGCTTCTGGGTAAGAAAGTGAAGATTTGTACTTCGGAGAATACATCTGTTTAATTGTAAAGAAGCACTGAAACATTGTGTTATCCTATTTGTGCTAAGAGGGAGCACATGCACTATTGGATTGTTTTCAGAGTGCTGCACGAGTGTAAGGGTATATCCTACTCGTTGTATTCCACATCAAAGGATTGTTTTCTAGTGGATTGTGTGGTACTGGATTATTTCCGTACCATACCAAGGACGTAGCTACTCTTGTTGAGTAGTGAACCTTGTAAATCTTGTGTTCCTGTGGATGTGTGTGTTCAGCAGGGAAGAAACTCTTTAACAGGAGGCGAAGGTTGTTTCAAAAAGGGGAGACTTAAAAAGAAAAAGATATCACTGATTCACCCCCTCCCCCTCTCAGTGATACTTGGATCCTGATTGGGAACTTCAATTGGTATCAGAGGGCAGGTTGCCTTCGTTTACTCTTTGCTGAATTGTTTGAAGAGAAGTTGTGATGGAAAATCTAAATTGCGTGAACAGTAAGGGCATTCCAATCTTCGATGGAAAGAACTATCACATCTGGAAGGACAGAATGATGTCGTATCTTATGTCTCTTGGATATGAAGTTCTTGAAACTACAACAGATGGATTTCCTAATATTGATGACAAGGTCCCTCTTACTCCTGTCGATAAGAAGAATCTTGAGAATGATGGAAGAGCTAAAAATGCATTACTCTCATCACTTTCTGAGAGTGAGTTTTTAAGAGTGAAAGGTGTCACTACTGCTAAAGGCATCTGGGATAAGCTAATGAATATCTATGAAGGAAATACAAAAGTGAAGAAGGAAAAACTACAAATCTGGAGGCTGAAGTATGAAGACTTGAAAATGGGAGAATCTGAATCCGTTGGGGAATTCTTTACCAGAGTTAATGACATTGTCAGTACAATCAGATGTCTTGGTGAAAAGTTAGAAGATGATACAGTTGTTGAAAAGATCCTGAGAATTCTGCCTGACAAATTTGATGCTAAAGTTTCTTCACTAGAAGACAGAGATCCGGAAACATTATCTCTTGATGATTTGCACAGTACTCTCATCACTTATGAGATGAGAAGAGAGAAGACCATGAAGAGCAAAGCAAAAACTGATAGAGAAATGTCTTTCAGGGCAGAAAAGAAAGAGAAGTCGAAGAAAATTCTTATTAATGAAGAAGCTGGTGAATCCAACTCTGAAAATGAGGTATGTAAAAATTTTGATGAAATTCTATCCTTGTTTTCTAAAAATGTTAAAAGAGGCACAGGGAAATACAAAGGGAAACTCCCTTTGAAATGTTTTGAATGTGGAGCAGTTGGCCACTTTGCGGCTAATTGCCCTCAAAAGGGGAAAGATGCCGACAGTGATGAAGAAGACAAAGGACCAAGAAGGTCATGGAAGAAACAGGATCGAAAAGATAAATATTCTGGTAGAAGTCAGAATAAAAAGTTCTTTAAATCAAAAAGAAGAAGCTTTTTGTCAAATGATAAGGAAGATGATGATAGCGAGACTGAATCAGAAAAATCTGCTACTGAAAAAACTAGAGAGAGTACCTTTTTTGCAACAGTGAATAATGATGATTATGAGAGTAGTAGTACTGAAGAAGAAGAGACTCAACTTGAACAGTATCTGAAAGAAGAGCTGAAGGAATGTTTGAGGAAGATCAGAAAACTGGAGAAAAAAACAACAAGTTAGTAAAAGAAACTTCCACAGTAAACAATCAAGAAGGTTTTACAGATGATAAAATCATGATGAAAAAAGAGATTGATGATCTGAAAAATTCTCTTAAGAATACAAAGCATCGTAGTGATCATCTTGAAGTGAAGTTGAAGGCAAAAGAAGAAGAGTTGGAACTTGTCCAACAAAAACTGCATAAAGCTAAAGAAATGAATATCCGTTCCAAAAATTCTATCTCAGAAGTAGGGGAATGTTCCAGTAAGAATGAACCAAAAAGGGATCTACAAAACTTACCTTCAAAGGTTGAAATGAAAGACAAAACTGGTTCTGATAAGAACAAGGCTGGAAAGACAAAGTATGTGGTCAAAATCAGCAATGCAGAAAAATCAGAAGTGCATAAAAATCTTGAGTCAAGAAAAGCTTCTAATACTTCTGGTACTGCTGAATCTGAGCTGAAGAAGAGAGTTACAAATGAAAATATGATGGTTTTTGAGAAGCGTGTTCACAACTCCATTCAGTCTAAAAGTTTCAGAGGTAAATATTCTTTATATGGATACTGCTGGTATTGTGGTGGATTCGGACACATGGAAAGTATGTGTTGGTTTAACCAACAACATTACAACTATTCCAAAAGTTTTGAAGGACAAGGATTGAGGGGGAGCCAACGCTTTCAAAATAGAAGATCTCCAAATAAGTTTCAGAAGAAATCTGAGAAGACTGGTGTGAAAGTTGGGAACAGATTCCAACCACTGGAAACTTATTGTGAAAGATGTGATCAACCTGGACATCTTGCTAAGGGCTGCCTTAGTGTGTTACCAGAGCAACAAAAGTTTGTTAATAATCCTCAGAAGACAGAGTTTTTAAAATACAAAAGGGACAAATATGATAAGTCTGAAAAGAAAGAATGCATGGTTCTCTGGCCAGAACACATTGATTTGGCTAGAAAATTGGAAGAAGCAAAACAGAAAGTGGAGGAAAAGGAAGAACAAAAAACACTTGTTCTTGAAACAGCTTTGAAGGCTACCAAAGGAGAACGTCCATGGATTCTTGATAGTGGATGTTCATCTCATATGACAGGAGACTTAAAGCTGCTGAAGAATGTGAAAGACTTTAAAGAAGGAACTGTGACATTTGGAAATGATGAATCTCTAAGGATCAAAGGTGTTGGATCAGCCATCATTGGAAAAGAAAAGATGAAATCCAGAAAAACACTATATGTTGATGGATTGAAACACAACCTGCTCAGTGTGTCACAACTCTGTGATGAGGGCAACAAAGTGATCTTCAGAAAAGATGGATTTGTTGTAAAAAGTGAAAATGATGGAAACATAGTTACAAGGGGCCAGCGTACAAGAGGGAATTTGTTCCAAGTTGGGGATGGACAGAACTCTTGTTACATGAGTGTGGTGGATGAAAATAAATTATGGCATAAAAGGCTGGGTCATATGTGTCAGAGAAATATGTGCAAGTTGTCAAAGCGAGAAAGTGTTCGGGATATGCCTAATTTATCAAGAGAAAGAGATTGGTGCTGCACTATTTGTGAGAAAGGGAAGATTGCCAATTCTATGCACAAGAGAGTTGAAATTCGCTCAAAAAGACCCTTAGAACTCATACACTCAGATATATGTGGGCCAATGAGAAAGCAATCTTCAAATGGAGATAAGTACTTCATTACTTTCATTGATGACTTTACTCGCATTACTTGTGTTATGTACATGAGACATAAGTCAGATGCTCTAACAATGTTTAAGAGTTTCAGAAGGAAAGCAGAGAAAGAATGTGAGTATTCAGTGAAGAAGTTGAGAACTGATAATGGTGGTGAGTATAAGAATGAATAGTTTGAAAGTTATCTTGAGAAACATGGAATTCGGCATGAGTTTAGTTCACCATACACACCTCAACAAAATGGGGTGGCTGAAAGAAAGAATCGAAGTCTGGTGGAAATGGGGAGAACTATGTTACTTGAACATAGTCTCTCTCATTATTATTGGAGGCAAGCCATGAGCACTGCTGTGTATATTCAGAACCGGTGTTTCTATAGGCCAAACTCAGATATGACTCTATATGAAAAGTTCTATGGAAAAACTCCAAGTCTGAAACACTTGAGAGTCTTTGGGAGTCCATGTATTATAAAGAAGAAAGGTGGAAATCTGGGAAAGTTCGAGCAAAGAGGAGATGACGGAATTTTTCTTGGCTATGCTCCAGAAGGAAGAGGATATAGATGCCTCAACAATGAAACAGGAAGAATTATTGATTCTTCAGATGTAAAAGTTGTTGAAAGTGCTGAGAAAGAAAAGAAGTCATATGTTGATGTGGAAGTCGAGCGGGATAGAGAAGATTTTGTTAACAATTCTGATAATGATTCAGAATTTGTTCATCCTACTCAAGAAGAGGAATCTGACTCAGAAATATCAAGGGATGAGGATGAAGTTCAAACAACTCATCCTAGGTTGAGGAAACAAGTGGAGGCTCAGAACATTATTGAAGATAAAAATCAGAGGGTTCAAACAAGAAGAACAACAAATGATATATCACATACTTCTCTTTATTCGAAAGTTGAACCGAATGATGTAAATGAAGCATTTGAGCATCCAGAATGGGTTCATGCTATGAATGAAGAGCTTGATCAGATAGAGAAGAACAATACTTGGGAACTTGTGCCCAAGTCGGACAACAAGAACATTATTGGTACAAAGTGGGTTTTTCGAAACAAGCTGAATGAAGAAGGTAATGTAATAAGAAACAAGGAAAGATTGGTCTGCAAAGGGTATTCACAAATTGAAGGCATTGACTTTGATGAAACCTTTGCTCCAGTAGCTCGATTAGAAACAATCAGAATATTTCTTGCCATTGCTGCACAACGAGGTTACAAAATCCTTCAAATGGATGTAAAATCTGCATTTTTGAATGGTGATCTTGACGAGGAAGTTTACATTGATCAACCTTCTGGATTTGTTATTGGGAAAGATGAAAGCTATGTGTGCAGGTTGAAGAAGGCTCTGTATGGGCTAAAACAGGCTCCGAGAGCAAGGTATTCTAAATTAGATACTTGCTTGAAGAAGATGAACTTTAAGAAAGGGAGAGTTGACAGCAATCTCTACATCAAGAAATGTCAGGAGTTTTCACTGATCGTTATTGTTTCTGTTGATGATATTATATTTGCTGGAAATAATGAAAGATCATGTGAAAAATTTGCTGAAGAGATGAAGAAGTTATTTGAGATGTCCATGCTAGGTGAAATGAAGTACTTTCTTGGGTTAAAAATTTCACAGAAGAAGAATCATGTTTTTCTATCTCAAGAAAAATATGCTAAGGAACTTCTGAAGAAGTTTGGCATGGAAAATTCGAAACCAGTTTCCACACCGATTTCAATGGGAACCAAGTTGTCTAAAGATGGAGAAGGAAAGGAAGATGATCAGAAAGAGTTTCGAAAACTGATTGGAAGTCTGCTATATTTGACGGCCTCAAGACCCGACATCGTCTATGCTGTTACTTTATGTGCGAGATTTCAGAGTGCTCCTAAAGAATCACATTTGATTGCTGGAAAAAGAATTCTTAGATATATCAAAGGCACAACAAACTTTGGAATCCGGTATGACGGCTCTGAAAATATTGATCTATTTGGGTATTCTGATGCTGATTGGGCAGGAAATGTTGATGATCGAAGATCCACATCTGGTGGAGTATTCTTTCTAGGAAAAAGCTGTGTTAGTTGTCATACCAAGAAACAGAATTCAGTAACTCTTAGCACAGCTGAGGCTGAGTATGTTGCTGCTACTCAAGCTGCAACTCAACTAAGGTGGATGAAGACTCAGCTGGAAGATCTACTTGTTGAAGTAAAGCTACCATTGCTCTTGGGTTGTGATAATCAGAGTGCAATCAATCTTACAAGAAATCCAGTACAACATTCTCGTTCAAAACACATTGATATAAAGTACCACTTCATCAAAGAGCAGGTTGAAAAGAATGAACTGAGGCTGGAGTATGTTCCTACATCTGAACAAATTGCTGATATATTTACAAAACCGTTACCGAAGGAACCATTTGCAAAGTTTAGGTTGAACATGGGTGTACAACCTCCTTCTCCTCAAGGTTAAGGTACATGTTTTTGTCCCCTCTCTCATCTTATCTTTGGATAGTGTTGTCAAGGGGGAGAATTGTTTCATAAATCTATCCATAAGGAAGAATGTATTAAGGGAGAGTTGTGGGTAAGCTGTGAATTCAGCATGTATGTGAGTGAACTATTCTAACTATTTGTTGGAGTGGTTGTAGGAAACAAAGTTGTTTTACAGGAAAGTTGAAGAAGTGAAGAATGCTATTGCAAGATGTTCTGAAGTGAAGAATGCTATTGCAAGATGTTCTGAAGAAGGATGAGGAGGTATGTTCATGAGATTTCACAATCACTGCTTTTGGACAGCATGGTTTTGGCTGTCAATAAATCTTGTTTCCTACAATGAGTTAGCTCATGTAGGCTTAGAATTGTTGATAAGTAATCCATTGCAAAAGGTTTCAAAATTCAGTGATTTATGAATCTTTGTTGACAACAAAATCCAAAGGGGGAGATTGTTGGGACCAGGTTGAATGAAGATGAAAGTTTGAAGAGTTAGCTTTTGCAGAGTGTTGTATTTTGTTGTCAAAGGCGATAAATCAATTCACTATGTAGAAGGATCATAAATCAGACGATGCTTTGCAGGTATGTATTTCACACATATCATGAGTTAAGAGAACTTGTGATGCAAGCCTTATGAAGGAAAGGGGGAGAAATGATGATGCCAGTTATATAATGTTTTGATTGGAAGGGATGATGCTGCTGGAAGATAGGAAAGATTCAGTTCCCATTGCAACTCTGACGATGCTTAAGCTGATCTATCAAAGGATAAATATCACGATAGTGGGATTCGTGATAAGAGCAGAAGAATGGATATGGGAAGCAGTAAAGAGATAAAATGGCAAAGCAATAGACAATCTGGGGATGGCAGAAAAGCACAGTTTAAGGTGGCGCCGTTTTCCAGTGTTTGCCAAATTTTAGGGCCAGAAAATCGGGAGATGAAGAAATGTGCTTGGCAATGTATGTCGCGCTGAAGATGGTTTATACATGAAAAAGAGTTATTCAAGGTCAGAACTATGAAACATGACAAAGGAATGGAGTGCACGGAAATTTAGGCACGTTTCGCGCAAAAATAAAGTGGTGCGCGCAATATCTGCGGGATGCGCGAAATAGTAGCGGGTTGTGCGAAAAATCTGCGGGTTGCGCGAAAGATTGGCATGGTGCGCGAAATTGGGGAATGAAGTTTTCGCGCAAATGATGATTCGAGATCAGAAGATCAAAAATTGGCAAAGGCATAAAATGCGCGAAATATTGGAGCAGTGCGCGAAATCTGATGTCGTAGGAAAGGTTGGGTTTGCGCGCAATATAGAACGCGGTGCGGAATTTTGCGCGCAATTGGTACTTCATGCTTAGAAGGATGAAAAATGGAAAAGGCATGAGGTGCGCGAAAACTTGAAGCATGGCGCGAAATATGAAGTTGCATAAAAGATTTTTTACGCGCATGGAGGAGGTTTTACGCGCGGATTAGTGTTTTTCGCGCAGGTTCAAAAATGCCTATAAATATGAGGCTAATCCCTGTTAGATGGTAATGCTCGACACTTAGAAGAAATCCCGAGCTCTGGTGCGCGTAAATTATACGCTAAGCGAGTTGCGCGAAAAGAGGAAAAGTTGCGCGTAAAAGGAAAGTTGCGCGAAAACGTTTTTCGCGCCAAAAGGGGATTTTACGCGCAGGTCATTTGAATTGCGCGCAAGGAACCCTAAAGGCTGCGCGAAATATTTGGGGTCTTCGCACGTATTCAGTTGTGCACGAGAGAGTTCTTACCGGCTTCTGGGTAAGAAAGTGAAGATTTGTACTTCGGAGAATACATCTGTTTAATTGTAAAGAAGCACTGAAACATTGTGTTATCCTATTTGTGCTAAGAGGGAGCACACGCACTATTGGACTGTTTTCAGAGTTCTGCACGAGTGTAAGGGTATATCCTACTCGTTGTATTCCACATCAAAGGATTGTTTTCTAGTGGATTGTGTGGTACTGGATTATTTCCGTACCATACCAAGGACGTAGCTACTCTTGTTGAGTAGTGAACCTTGTAAATCTTGTGTTCCTGTGGATGTGTGTGTTCAGCAGGGAAGAAACTCTTTAATAGGAGGCGAAGGTTGTTTCAAAAAGGGGAAACTTAAAAAGAAAAAGATATCACTGATTCACCCCCTCCCCCTCTCAGTGATACTTGGATCCTGATTGGGAACTTCAAAACTGATATGTCTAATCGGTCTGTGGAACCGATCAGTGGAACTATTCACATGAAACCTATCATGTGAAACCGATTATGTGAAATCGATCTCCTCAAGATGATCACATACAGAAGATTGTGTGATTCCAATTGTGTGAAACTGATTCCTATAAGGACCAATTTGTAAATCGTCCGGTTTTGTGTGAAACAACATTGTTTTTTTCTCCTTACCATTATTCAATTTTTTGTTTTTATGAATTAAAATCTATAAATGATAAAATAAATTCAATCCACACTTTGACCTTTCACCTCCCTCATTACCTTTGAACCCTCTACCTCTCGACACTCAACCTCTCTACCCATGACCATTTGACTCCCTTTGAACTTGAACCTTCAAATGGGTGAGAAAGAAGTGCAATAAGGAAGGACCCAGCGAGTGACAATAAGCTAAGAATCTAAAGGGTGAATCTAGTGGTACTATAGGATCTGGGAATCTATGATTGGGAAGTCATGTTTTTACCACTGATAAAGAAGTATCTATAGAATGTATTTTTTCAAGCAAGTCCCTCTTGTCGAGAGTGCTAGAATCTCAAGGTTGGATCAGTTGGTTTTTAAATAATGAATGGTCATATTATTCCCTACTGGTACAAAAATTCAACCTCATCATTAATATATGTCTGGAAGGAGCTAAGGAAGATAGAATGAAGTCAGTGGTGAAGGAAAAGATATTTCATTTTCTTCAAAAGATTGGGATGAATGTTTCGAAATTCTACATGAGGGTATTTATGATGATTACCAAGGTAATATCCCCCCAACATCAGACTTATTTTCATATGAGGGTGCTTTAAATGAATTTACTAGGAATGAAGAATCGGGGAGAGATACTACCTGTGAGTTGGATGGAGAAGTAGGATTACTTTTCAAATATATTCAACATAAAATCTTTCCAAGGGAGGGAGACTTTGTAGCTGTAAAGTTTCCGGATGTCTTCTTAATATATCTGTTGAAAAATGGGGTGGATGTGAACATATTTAGGTACCTAAAGGCACAAATTTATGACATGATAAAACCATAAAAATGGAAACTTGTTTGTACTTCCCTAGAATGATTTGGGCAATGCTGAAGAAGTTGGGCTTTGTAGATTATGGAGATGAAGTAGTCACTACTTGTAGTGGCTTCTGCCTACACCAAGAAATATGAAATAGGATAAAGTTCTATGGAACCCATGGAATAAATTTTGGGTAAGATATAAGGAAAAATTATATGAGGATTACAATCCTATTTACCATCCTACCCGACCAAATTATCAAGATGTTCTAGGCCTTAATCAAGGTGAATAAGCTATTTATTCTAAGGAAGAATAGATTATGGTTGAGCTACCATGGGAAGAAGGGTCTCCTATAGATGATAGGAGTGACTTGATATTTTAGAGAGCCTAAAGGATATATCTTAGGGACCTGTCCATCCACATTTAAAGTTACCCTCTCAAGATCCTTTATTAGGTGACAAATAATAGGAAGGGAAATATGTATCTAGAGTGGAAGGCAATGAAAGTAAGTCCGATGATGAAGATGAGGAGGAGGAGGAGGAGGAGTAAATGGTGATAATTTAAGTGACTTATTAAAAGAATGAAAAAAAAGATGTAGACAGGTCTTGTGAGGAATCTATGCATGGTGCTGACGATGGGGCTGATAGAAATGAGTATGTTGATCCTGCTAAATAGGATGTTGTTTCTCATGCTGCTGAAGATCCAATAGATGAGGAGAAACTAGACCTTCTTAATGATGATCAAGGAATCATTTAGGATATTAAAATATTTTGGTTAGAGGTAAGAAGAATAGGATTATGATCAGGTTGCACCTATGTCTCAGGTTGAGGATGTCCCTTGAGTAGCTATAGTGGTAAGAGTGTAAGAAGAACCTCAAGAACAGTTGGTACCAGTGCCTAGAAATGCTATTTAGTCTAGAGGAAAGTAATAATAACATGGTGATGAAGCTAAGTTTGTACCTAAGCCTCAGGGAATAAGTGTTTGAATTAATATAGTTGAGGTAAGAGACTAGACCTATACACATGAGTGGGATAGATATTCGGGTTACATTCATGTTTGGTTTGGACTATGACTCTGATGAGGAGATGGAAGATCCTCCTCGTGTTACACAAGAACAATATTAATTAGAATTGAATTCACCTGCTTCACCAATTTTACCTTCTATAGATGATTTAGTTATACAACCAGTGCCTAGTGACTATGTCACCATGGCTAATTTAGAAAAATTCAAAGCTGTTATCGGTGAGTCGGCGAGAGCCTCTATTGGATCCAGAACTGAAGCATCCACTTCCATGATAATTTCAAAAGATGATGCTCTAATAATTTCAAGGAGAGTTATTTATGATATTCATCCTAATATCATTAATACAACCAAGTTAATCATTAGAAACAATATTATACTGAGAGAGGTAGTGAAGAGGATGAGTAATGATTTGAACACACTGACAACTGATTTCAATACCTCTTTTAGTGGTGTGATGGAGGTTATTAGGAACATTTTTACACATCTACTAAATGTATATTTGAATAAATTAAAGGGGGAACTTATAAAGATGACCACTGGTCTATCTAGTTCTAAATGTACTAGGGCTGCTACTGCTGATAAATAGTCTCTTAGGACTATGATGAGGGAAGAACTGAAGTGTCTTCAATGTGATTTTGAAAAAGAAATTATTTCCATGGTGCACAGAAATAATAATATCATTTATAATATTGTATGAAAATGACCCAATAAATCCTCTACAACATAGAAAGATATTTGAGAGATGATGGAAAAGTATTTTTCCAATGTTTATAGAAAGCACGATTTGATCTATAACTTCAAATATCGAGTCGAAAATCTCAAGATTCCTCTAGTGATAGAAGTCATCAATAGGAAGTTGAGTTAGTTTAAGAATTTTACTCCACTATTGGATAAATTCATGGAGAGAAAAGATGATTTTGATAATGCTATGCAATATGGGGTGAAATAATTATTGAGTTCAACAAGGTTTTGAAGCCATATATGCATGTACAAGATGAGGTAATTGTGGTCTCAGTTGTTTCATCCATTGGACCGAGCTCTATGCCTCCTTCCTAGATGACAGTGTCTCATGCCTTATCTCAGACCAGGCCAGTGATTAAAGAGAAACCATAGAGTCATATTCAAATATAGAGAAGACTCATCCTTGCAAAAAATATTCCTACAGGTGTTTCCTTTACCAGTGTTGCAATTTATCCAGTCCTTCCTAAAACCACCACACCACCTTTTTCACCAACTCTTGGTCCCTCAGACAAAGTAAAAGAACCTCAAATTCTAAATCCATAGTTGTGGATTGTTTAATTTATAGGGATTTGTACATTAATTTTGATGACTGTAATTTTTGAACCTTGAGGTATATACTTTATCCTTTCATGTGTTTCTAATTTTCTTTGTTATGTTTCTCTTTATTCTTTTTATTTTTCCTTTTTTATAATCCCAAAAGGGTTAGAATGATCTAGATGGCATAAATTTTTAATATCATGGGGCGATCAAAATAGAATAAATTATTAATCTAAGGGGGATAAACTCTATCATTGTATACTTGGAATGTACTCAACATAATATATATATATATATCACCTATGATACAAACATCTCTAAAACAAAGAAATATAATGATCATTATATTATAAAAAGTCCCTTTCTATAAATATATTTCCACTGTTAAAAATTCAAGGGAGCTTAGAAGGAAAGCCTTAGTCATTTTGGGAATTCACATTCCCTATTGGTATGCTAAGTCAAGTAATTATTATTTCTTATCACTTTGTATAATTCATTAATTCCATAATTTGTGATTATCAAAAAGGGGGAGATTGTAGGACCCTTTGTGAACTATTTGTTTTTAAAATCATAAATTGTGCGAATTTATAAAAGATATTAATTCAAATATTAAGATATAACTCATATTAATCATTTCAATTAATATTTATAACTGAATAAATTATGTAATATAGTATGATACTATTCAATAAGTCAATAAATCATGGATTTTTATGTTCAAATATGATTAAAAGTGTATATATTCACTTATTAATCAATTTCAAATATTCTAGTAGTGTTCTATGTAAGACAGACACATTATAAGTTTTTAAGAGTCCCTGGTACCGATTGTTTAAATTACTCACCGATAGATGACTCACCGATCAAAGAACTCACCGATCAAGGAAGTCACTGATCTTAGAAGACACTAATGCAAGACTCACTAATAGAAAAAATGACACACTGATGGAAAAGTCACCAATGATCAATCACGTCGATAGTTAAATCGACTCACCATTGAACAACTTACTAGTGAGAAACACACTGATGAAGGAGTCACTGATGGGCAACGTACGGATGGGCGAGTCACAGATGAGCAACACACTGATTGTTCAAAATGAGTCACTGATGATTAATCACCAATTCCCAGACAGAATGATAGAACAAATGACTCACCAATGCAAAAAAGTCACTAATACTGATGAAGATGACTCGCTGATACAAAGAGTCATTTATGTTGACTGACAGATGATGATTTAATGATTCAAATGAGTCACTGATAATTTTAACTCACTGATAGGCATAAAAACTATTTTTAATTTATAAATTCAAAATTATATCTAATTTTCATATTTAGAGAAATTAATGTTTCTGAAATTAGTTAATGTTGTCTATAGGAAATTTAGAAGATAGTATGATGTGCATGCATGTGGGGATATCTTTTTATCTGCTGGACCTTGAAGTATAAAATAATTACAATCTGGATCATTCGAGAAACGTTGATAAGTATCTAGAAAAGAAGAACTGAAATCTCCTATAACTGTTGAGATTATCGCCAAATCCCAATAACTAAAAGGAAGAATAAACATGGATATCAACAAGACCAGTTATACCTAATCAGCTACACTGAACAACTTTTGAACAAAGAACCTGAAATTTTTAGACTTATAGAAGCCAGAATACAGAGACTATGATAATCTATTTTGAATCCAGATTCTAGAAGAGGGCTCGAACTTCATTTCCACTACATAAAATGGGTCCAGAGATTCACAAAATAACACACCAAGACTTACAAATTTTTCTGTACATATTTATCTATTTTGTGTTTATTTTTTTTTATCATTTTGAGTAGTGTGTGTATATATTTCTAAAAAAACACTAACTATGGTGAATAAGTGGAGGATTCATGATATCCTAAAACTCTCTCTCATTAAAATTCTTTTTATCCCGTGTAGAACTGTGGAAGTTGTCATGTGTGATCTTTTTATTTAAGAATAACCGTTTTAGAGGTCATGCATGACTTGGAAAAACATGTGTGTTGTTGTGAACCCTGATCCTGGGTGTGGATCAAACTGTTTGTTAATTTAAACTGAATGGTGGAAGGTGATCATAAAGTGGAGAGGATTAATTATCTTCTTGAGACTAAACCTCTTTTTTATATTCACTATTATTTTACATTTTTGTTTTTACTTAATTTTTATCAAATATTTCATAAAACAAAATAGAACATTGATTGTTAGTTTAGCAAGTGATTATAATTTTTTTGGATGAGTAGATTAGTTTTGAAATTTATATTAATCATTGGATTTGTATAGTTGAGAACTAATAAATACTTTGATGAAATAGTTAAACATTCAAGACTCTTTTAAATTCACTACAAACTGACATTCATTATCTTTTAAAAGGTAGAATTTTTCAAATAACCAATTTTTAACAGAAATTTATATAAATACACAATTAACCCCCCCACCCCCATTGAGTAATCTACTCTGACCAAAAATTAATTATATTGTCTTCATTTACAACCACTTCAATGTGATATAATGTTTAGTTTTTTTTTGTCCCACGGGTGTTCATTTCATGGTTCCATGGTTGGATAACTCTGGAATGAAGTTCTTATCAATTGAAACTACAACTATAAAAGTGAAATGAAATTGAATTCACATCCCTTTAACAATTAAAATTTTCCTCACTATCCATATGTGTTCCATTAAAGGGATGTATCATTTAGTGAAGATATTCATGTTATATGGTTAGTTTTTTAATGTGGTTTTACTGACCATCATGAACTAGATTGGTTTTATTTAATTAAATAATTTTTAACACATTCAAAAACGTAAAATAAGATATATTATACTTATTATCATATTATTTAACCATAATTATATTTTTTTGACCAAGAAAGAAAGTGGTGGAGAAAATTGTAGTTTGTTTTTCATAAATGTGGTTAACTAACTATATTAGGAACCAAATATATTATAATATATACCACCCTCTATAGTCTCATTTTCAAAAGAAGAATTAGAATATCTTTGAATAGAATGACCTGTAACATTGATTTTTCAGAACTGAGATGACCTCACACCCCATAAACCACACCAAATCACCATCATAATAGAAAATACATTTCCAAGCTCAATGAAATGTAACAAGACAATCAACAAAAACAAAACAATATTTGTAACATGGTTTAGAACATAATCATAGTATAAATAAGAAGACATAAATTATGAATTAGGTACATTATTTAACAACATAAATTATGGAAAACAACAAATTTACTAGAAAATCCATTAACATGATTGGAATAGTCCTTAAAACATAAAACTGCATGGGATAACATGGGGACATACCTAAGAAAGGGTTGAGAAATAAACACCAATAAGGGAATAAACATGGAATAAGAAATTATTGTTAAATAGTAGGCATATAAATGTGGAATAAAATGAATATGAATAATAAGTCATGATATAGCATGATGATCATAACATGTTAAATGTGGAAATAACTTAAAACACTAAATCATAAAAATAGGTAAAGGCTAAAACCGCCAAGAAAACATTTTAGAAAAATTCCCATAAAGGAATCAGGTTCACTCCTTATCCAAACATGATGAATCAGGATACTAAAAATTTCCCAAATCATTGGAGTGATATCTGGGCACACCCATCATATTAATTTCATTTTCATTCTTAAGTGTCCCACGTAGATCATAAAACATGGATTCATTCACAATCAAAATTTATTTCATGATAAAAAGATCTATAATTCATATATTTAAGTCCCATGTAAATGATTTATAAGTCTATAAATGTAAATACCATTGATATAAAATGGGTATGTAATTCTCTAAACAATTCATTTGTCATGGAAAAATCATAGTGAAATTTTGGTAGCATAGTGGCATCGCAAAAAAATAATAAAATGGTTTTATGGCAGATAAAGTGGTATATAATCTTTTGGGAATAAATTTTATAGTTAATGTGATATGGAATTACATATACCAACATTATGAATTTTAAATTGATAGGGTAATATAATAAATAAACATGAATGAAGAGAAGAATAGAAAGAACCACTACCTTGAGAGTTTGACACCAAATGAATGGAAGGGGATTCTTAAGAGCATGGGGTTCCCATAGAAGGATTTAAGAGAGGTTCGGGAAGAGTTATGGAATTATAAAAGTATTTTGAGTGAATAGAAATTTTAGCATGGGTGGTATTATATAGTAAAATAGTGATGAATTATTTAATATTTCACAAACATAGGGTTTAGAATCTATATAATAAAATAACAAAAACTACAAAAAGATCCCCAGTTTTTTCCCATGGTTTCATAAATAAGGGAATTTTTCATTATTGTATTAGGAAAATTGAAAAACATATTAAAATAATTCCCAAGCTTACATGGAGGTGAAGAAAACTCTTAAAGAAATGAATTCAAAATAATAAAATATATTATATGTTTTAGAGGACTCATAAAGGATTTATAAAAATAATCAAATAATCATAAAATCACATTATTTTATGGGTAATACAATATTGTTCCAATAATACCCATTATAGTATTTATTACAAAATTTTTTGTTCATTATGATCCCATAATACATAGTATATCTTTATAAGGTATTAAATCTTTACCAGAAAATTTGATTATTGTAGATAATTATGAAAAATTTATTGTTGGATAATTTTAAAGATATTATTCCGGAAATAATATTCATTTTATCAAAATAATTTTCTAAATATTTTTATTCCCATTTTTAAAATAATAATCGACATTTATTGAGAAATGTTGGGTTTTTTTGAAATAAGAGTTTTTAAACCCTTATAAAAATTCCATTTGACATCATAAAAATTAAATGATCATTTATATTTAATAAAAATTAATTTAATATTAGGTTTATTTATTATATTTTATTTCAAATATACATTAATTCATCATAATAAGTCAATTAATTGAATTTTAATATTAACCAAAAATATTATTCATGTTTTTAGTATAAAAATAACAATTCTTACTATATGAATAAAATGTATATATTATTATATAGAACATAAATTATATAATAAAATCTTAAGATTTTTGATACATATACCTTTAATGCACAAGTAAACATCTTGAGATTATGGTGTGTGATGGTGAGACTTTCATGGGGTGGTTCGACAGACAAAGTTTGGTTCGTCGTCTCAATGAGCTTAAACATATCCCATAAACGGTTTCTATCATACTTAATTTATTGGATATCATCATCGGATTGGTTAATGTCAAATCCAAATATTATATATCCCTAATAATATCCAATAAATGGGATTTTTAGGGCATGATCCTACTTGTTGAGCCCATTACTTCCTTTTTCTATGTCAATTGGATTTTCTAAATCCCAAAAATTAAACTAATAATAAGATCTTTTTTCAATGACTATATTATCAATGGTAGTGATAACTAATTATATTTTTAATCCTACATGATAAAAACAAATAGGTTTATGTTTTTTCTATAACCATATTAAATTATAATTCATTTAGTTAAATTACAAGGGGATTTTTATTTATAACAATTCAGGTCATTACAGTTATCACCTAGCCATTGGAGCAGAAGATACAAAAATGATTAAGTAAATTATGAAAATATTATTTACACATGTTTATATAATTATTTTTTTTAAATTATTATAATTTAATGTAAGAAATAATTGAAAATAAATAAATCGCTTTTATAATAAAACTATTTTTCAATTTATAAACAAAGTTTTATATCAATAAATTAAACAAACCAATTTTGATTGATGTCTCAAATGAAATTTGTTTATATTTTATTTTAAATAAATATTTAAAATACTCATGTACTATATTTTATAGGTATAAGATAAGAATAAATCTAGTTTTATGAACCAAATGGTGTATTCTTCTAATAGTTAATTTTACCACCTTTTAATGGATAACCCATTTTAAATATTATTATTGAAACCTTAATAAATATTATTTGAAAAAATATACATTATTTTTCTAATAGTAGTAAACATATCATATGTCGGTGAATTTTTGTATTTTTCTCTAACGGTTCCTTTTTTGATGAATTGTAAATAATACTGAATTTTAGTTAAAAACATCTTATTTTTCTAATTTATTTATAAGTTTAAATTATTTTTTAGTTGATTTTACAGTTAAATTAGATAAATTTTCTATCAATTAATCCAATTTAGTTTTTTGGAATAAATTTCACTTTGAAATTTGATATAAAATCATACCAATCTTTTGAACATTTTTACATTAAAAACCAACTTTGTCATCCTATCTACGGGATTAAATTTGAATTAATTTTTGACACTTATGTGAATGGAATTTCTAAAAATGTATTGAATATTTTTAATAATCATAATATATAATTTCAAATAATTAAAACTTATACTTTTAAATAAAATTTTAATGAAATTAGTTAAATTTAATTATAATGATTAAATGGAAAATTAGCATAACAAATGACTAAACCATACATTCAAGGACCATAATGACCTGGAAACTTGTCCAAAATCCATTTTACAGACATATTTTGACCCTATATTCCCTTTTTTATAATTTTGAACCCTTTAGAATCCACCTTTCCTGGTAAAAATGTGGTTTGAATTTCCTTCTCAAAAATTAACACGACTGCCAATCTAACTCCACTGTAAAAAGGGACACACCCCTCCCACATATTAACACCTATTAAGAGCATTGGATTGAAAAATAATATTGTTAAATAATCTCAAAAAATATATCACTTAATCCTAGAATCCTACCTTTTGGATAAAATCCATCCAAGGAAGCCATATGGTGAGAACCCCTAAGACTTTCCCAAAGAAGAGGTATCATCCTTCCTCGATATATTTTGTTTTATTTTATTTCTCAACACCCTAGAATCATTATATTCGATTATTATGTAATAAAAATGTTATCCTATATATACTTATATGTTTTAATTGTATGGTTTATACCTAAAATTACACATGCATTCATCTAATGGGAAGTAAAGTTACCATTCTTATGTATGGTGAACTATCGTCTCACGAAACGATCAGGTTTGTTTTTCCTTTACCACCTACCATGGTTGGAAGTTAGGATTGAAAATATATTTATATATTATATATATTATATTTATGATAAATTTAGGTTTATATAATTATTATATCACACATACCTTCATTATTTCTATTTTATGTAAATATGATAATTTCAATTTGGGGAGTGTGGACAACTGTCTCCTCAAAGCGATGTGATTCGTTCACACTATACATAGATTGTATTCAGGTTGGGTTTAGTTAAATTATATGATATATATTACATAATTATTCTACTATAGTGATATTAGATATATATATACATATATTTCATTTACATTCATTCTTTCAACATGGCAATAAAATAGAAACAGTGTTCACACATATATATGACCTACCATCTCTATGAACGGTGTATTCAATTACATATTTCTATGTTATATATATTTTTATATTTATAATTTATATATGTGATATTTATATCATTATGTAAAATATATAAATAACTAAATCATCATCTATGTAATAGTATAATCAATAACATGACAAAACTTATATTAATAATAAAGCAGATATTACCAGTAACGTAACATTAACATGGATTTATTAATAAATGAGAAATATCAAATTAATAAAAATCATGTATGGTATTAGATATAATAATATGGTTCTTGGGTAGATTTATTATATAATAATATTTATTATTCATGTGTTTTGAACATGTATGAAGAAAATCAGGAGTGAAGGTAAGGTAATTTCATCACAACATTTATTTCTGTGAGATACATGCCATATTCACCACTCTCTTACATTTTGTTTTGTATATAATACAGTATGAAATTTTATATCACTAATTAATATTAATTATTTATAATATATGTTTTATATGATTTTATTCTTTCTTATGAATCATGATTCAAAAATTACTCCAGTAGTAATGGTTTTCTTTTCCCACTTTCATTTTCTATGAGACACAAGACATTTTCTCCACCAATTTATTATATTTTCTATGTATAAATCCCATGGATGTAATATAAGATTATTATAATTAAATTTATGGGTATTTACATATCCCTTTTATGATATTTATTTCATGGGTTTTATGTTTCAAAATCTACCAAATCAGAAAAGTAATTTTTTAATAATTTTCATTCTTTAAGACACATGAAAAGTCATGAACCTATATTTATCTATGAGGTGTATATAATTCTTTTTAAATGATAGATCATGAATCTTATTATTTTCATTGTATGTTATTATTCATTTAATTTTATTATTTCTATTGTATTATAATTCAGTGTTTCCAAAGTGAAAATTGTTTATTTCTATAATCTCATTGTTTATTGAGATTTTTTATACTTTTTCTTCCATTGATGAAATATTATGATCCATATCTCAAAAAAATTCATGAATTTTATTACCCTATTTTTATTCTTTTTATGTCCAACTAATGGTACCATTTCTCTAACCTTTTATACTTAGGATAATTTAAAAAATGTTTATAATAAAATATGACATTATTTCTCCTTTTGGTCGGAAATATATGTTCTTTAAAAATGTTTTTTTTAAAATTTGTTCATTTTTATTTATTTCAATCGTATGATGTTTAAATTAAAAATTTTCCCATGTATTACTTTTTAAAAATATTTTTAAATGGAATAATCTTATCATTTTTCAATTATGAAACATTTTGATTCTTTTATTTTGAAAAAGGAATGTTCGGCATGTCATAACTTATCCATCGTCATGACCATAATTTCATTGATTACTAATTTCTAATATTACTAGGGTATTTTTTTATAGAATTTTTTTAACCTAATTTTTTCTAAATTTATTGATTTAAAAAAAATCAAATAAATAGGGGTTTCAATAAATTATTTTATTTATAAAAAGTGTTTTAAATGATTTTGAAATCTCCCTTTATATATTTTAAAAATGTTATTTTCAATGAATAATATTTCAATGATATCAAAGCGTATTTTATAATTTTTTAAATAATTTAGATAAAAAATGGTTTTCAAAAAAAATTAAAGATTATTTTATAAGTTTTCAAGGAATAAGGATTTCAAAAAAATTTCAATCATTTTTATATGTTTTTAAGGAAAAGGGTTTTGAAAATTTTTCAAGATTATATTATAGGTTTGAAAGAAAAAATATTTTCAATATTATTTATAATTTTTCATGTTTATTTTAATGGAAAATGGTCTTCAAAATGTTCTATGTTTTAAAAAAAATTCAAAGAGTAAAAGATATTTTCCTCCAGAAATGTTTTAAAAGTATATTTAAAAACTATTTTACATATAAGATGACATCCATTGGTGTTACGCATTACACTGTGGATAAATAGTCCAAATTTTCCATTCATATTATTTATATGAATGGTTTATGTTTTGATGGTAGGATTTTTATTAAACCCATTTCTCTATCACTGGTTATATGCTTATAAAACCAAATTATTTTCATGTGTAATTATTTTATGAAATGATTATCAAACCTGTATTTTTTCCTAGGCTAAGATTTCATTAAATTTTTATGACACCTATTTCATTTCATAGGTTATGGTACCACAATTTATGATCTTGTTTTACAAATGTGTTTTATTTCCTTTTGATATGGGTGGGACCTATATCATCATCCAATTCATTGGGTAATGATTTATATCTCATGAGATAATGATAAGAATCATGTCAATGGGCTTGATCCACTATGAATTTTGGGGAAACCAGATCCACTATGGGAAGATAGGGAAACTTGATCCACTATTGGAAGATGGGGAAACATAATCCATAATGGGAAGATGGGGAAACCTGGTCCCTTATAATGAAAGGTCTATGACTGAGGAATGTTGTGAGTCCCGCCCAACAGTTATAGTCCCCATGAAGTGCCCTAGATTGTTTTTGGAAATTATCCATGAATTATAGAGAAATATATTAAATTTTTATATGATTTAAAACAAATTATGACACAAACCAATAATATAGACACATAGTTCATGTTATTAATTATATTACCATTCATGTCTTATAAACTGCCATATTTATTCTATGTCTCATGTTTCTGATCATTTGTATGCAGGGTATGATCATTAAATGCCATGATCACATTCTCATACCCTTATATTGAAGTTATTCTTACATATTACCTTTATTTAACCATATTGAGCATTTGAGATCGCCCTATTTGTATGTTTCATTTCCCCACATTTTTAAGAAATGTTTTAAGTAAAATTCGTAAAAGGGAAGATATTTTTTGGAAACATTGAATATCATTCACCATGTTAGAATATTTTTTTACAATTTTCCAAATACACTGAACTATTAAGGTCCTCAAGCATATTATTTTTTAATGTGATGAATATTCATCAAAAACTATATAATATCCATGTATGTTAAGCCTGTATATTTATAGTTGGTATCAATGGAAAGGTTTATTAAACCTTTGTAAACTATGATGAGAAAACATTAGTGATATCCCTAGGTATATTTTTATGTATATGTCTAGGGTTATATCTAAGGATAAATGTAATGACGAGTTCATGATTAGGAAAATTTACTGGAATTTTTTTCAAGGATAGAGTGAGTGATTTCATAGAAATAAATCACTATCTGGACACTAAAAGTGTATGTGGCTCTAGTAATGATGTGCATATGGGTATCCTGAAAACATTGTATTGAGCTAGACTTGATCAGGAATTGGTACATGGGAAAGGATCATGTTGTACACTTGGTTTAACAATCCCATGGGATATTCTTTGGGAATTCAAAAACTCTTTATAAACCATCATAAAGGATTTAAATATTGTATGAAAATGAATAAGATAATATAAAACTAATGATTCATACATTAATGAGGTAGGATTTATGATTTAGACATCTTATAATTTATTTTTTCTTGATAATGTAGTTTTCTGGTTTGATAAGTGATGCTCAAACTTTGAATTATGGTTTTAGCCAATTGTGGGAACCCTAAGGCACTGGATTAATGTTGAATGTGATGAAAGATTTTTTTATGAGTAGTCAAATGGGGTGATCAGTAGAGTAAAGGATGTTGTGATCATGACTAATCAGTTTTCATGGAACTTGATAAACAACATGTACCTTAACCAACTCTCAGACTCACTAAGGAATAAAAGGAAGGATTTCATTTAGAGAATGGGTAATAGAGACCATTTAGGAAATAATTTTAAATTTCCTTTGTGTCATTAATATAGAAAAAAGTACCTTGGTTAATGTCTTAGAGGAACAATAATTTTTTTTACTGTATAAAATAAGGAAACAAAGAAAAGTGATTGCATAGGAAAAATGAAGAGTTCGGTTAACACAATGGAAGGAAATATTATACTCCTCAATAAATCATAAAAATTTAAATGATTTAAGTGTGGAATTAATGCTTTTTATACAAATATATGTCCTAATATTAATTCTTCTAAGGAGAATAATAAATTAGGTATGAGTAATGGTTACATATCAGAAGATGATAAGACTACATATTAAATGTGATAGTAAGGAGGTATTAAGTGATAGAGTGAGGTATTCTTCTTATGTCTTAAGGATGATGTTGAATAATTCTTGTTTTTTGGTATTTGGATTCATGAACTATGTTACATGAATGGTAAAATATATAAGGATTGTTTAGATTATATTTTCTCTCTATGGATTTACAAGAATACATTGAATGGTTTTGATGTACTGAAGATTGATTTAATGGTAAGGCGATGTCCATGGAAAACCATGATTAAGGAAAATATAAGACTTTATATTCTCCTTATGATAAGATAATTTTGTACATAAATATATATTGGATATAAATAAGTGTATTATATCATACCAATTACCTTGGAACTAATTAAGGACTTGTTGACGTGAGGTTTATGCTATCTGAAGTCCCAAAGGATCGAATAACAATTGAGTTGGGGGTTGAATTAGTTGTTCAAATTTTATAAGTTGCAAAACTTTTAGAAACAAAACCCTTGAAACTTGTAATGATATATATTCCAATAATGTTTTAGAAAATACTCATGCATGAAAAACTAAGAAATAATGTAAAGAACACATGATTTATAAGGTTAGACCTCAGTACGAGAACCTACATCCGTTCCGAAGACACTACCATGGGTATATGGAAATACACTATAATGAAGATGTGAACGAAACTTGTGCCAAGTCCAATTAGACACCTTCAACATACCGATAGGAAACATTATACTGAATTTTATTAGTATACAAGGTTTTCTTATAAAAATTTGATCCAAACAAAACTATAATGACTTTGTTGAAATGGAAACACAATTTCCTAGTTTGAATCCTCAATTTGATTTGGTTGGATCTGGGTTTCTCAATTCAGTGAGTCTGGATATAATTATCATAATACAATGAGTTTGGATCTGATTCTATCAATACAATGATTCTAGATCTGATTCTCTTACTATGATGAACTCAATTTGATGAACCCATTATTAATCTGCAAAACACAAACTCAACATAAATGCTCAATAAAAACTTCTTCAGTCTAATTTACTCAATCTGATTGACTGAATATAGTCTTTTCAAAATTATCTCTCTCAATATGGTAAACAAATATTCAGTTTCTGATCCTCCTCACTATATCTCTTTCTAGAAATGACTTTCACTTGATTTATTTAGCACTCCTTCTTTTATGGTTGTGTGAAAATTCATGAAAAAAATAATTATTTGGGAAAGTATTTATAGGTGCATTGGAAAATCAAAATCATGAAAATTGAAGATATTCCCAACTTCCTCATATTTCAAAAACAATAAAAATATATCACTTTTAAACTTCAATTTTAACTTCTTAAATAATGCTTATATTTCTCTAATATTTATGAAAAAATTGAATTTAAAGTTTTACCTTTTCAAATATTCATTAAAAAATCTGAAATCTTACTTTTGAGTCTTCTTCATAATCACCTCATTACGATTCTATTTTTTTCTCCTCCCCTTATGAATCTGTTTCCTTCTCAACTCATTAAGAATCTATTTCATTACCAATTATTACAAATTTGGTTTCCTTATTAGTTATTATTAATTTTGTATCCTTCTCAGTGATTACATATTATGGTTCATTTTTACCCCTTACGATATTCCTTTCTTTTCCCTAGTTATCATGATTTTCTTTCCATCTTAGAGTCAGTCAGATGGAATCCTCATTATGATGTAATTCCAATTATGAAGGAATTATCATTATGATCACAATCCCAATATGATTATATTCCATAATTATGGAATGTGTTCAACAAAAAATCCACATAGAAATTTGAACTTCTTTAAAATTAATTAGTATCACACATTCTGATTTTTGGAACATATCATCTATGCCTTGATTTCTTGAATCTGATGAAGTCTTTTTCTGGATCATAGGAACCAATTAAATCATTACAATTCCTCCATTTCTTTAAATTCATTTATCGTGATAGTTTTTTTGATTTGGAGAACTCTATGATCATTAGAGCATAGTATGACTTAGTTTAGAAATTATGAAAAACATTCTAAATCCTAACTTCAAAATATTCATTAAAAAATCAGCAATAATACACCTTCTTCACTCAAAAACTTCTTTCTTTTTATGATTACAGAAAATGTAAATTTCCCTCAATCAACAGTTTATTACTCAAATTGTTTTGGATTCGATGATCTGAATGTGATGAAGATGAATACGATACTCTAAGTCTAATGAATCATCATTACGATGGATATGGGTCTGATTATTGAATTATAAAAACAATATTTTACAAAAGGGGTATTTGTCAACAAAAAAACTTTTTAAAAAATAATTATCACAACATTTATTCAATATACCCTTTCTTTACAACCATTATTACAAACTTTTCCAATATTCGGAATTTTTTCACAACTCTACTTTTGTAAACCACTCCTGTATTTTTACTTTTATCAAAACATATCCTTTCTCAAAAAAGAGTGTCTTAACCCACACACTACTAGATAACTTAATGTTTTTGAATGAATTACAACCCTCAATGAAAATAAAATTTTGTTTCCATGTACAGATTTCTAAACCTCGCTTTTTTTCCTTTACATTTTTTTTATCCCCTATTTTATGATAACAACAACTTTATATTCATTTAAGAAATATAAGTAAAAAAATCTAACAAAGAACAATGCTATTAAATTCTATCCACTTTTTTCAACACAATCCAAATCACGGTCGAGGTTCTTCTTTATGAGGATTACGAATTTAAGGGAGGTGGTTTAACGTGATGTTTCAAACTCAATTCGACAACCCGTTCTTCCCTCATTTCTTTTGTAAGGATATCAGAAATTTGATACTTCGTTGAAAATTATTCTAGAAAAACCTCTTCAGTATCAAAATTCTCTTTTATAAAGTGAAACATTATATCAATGTTTTTTTATCTTGAATTTTGGAAATGATTTTTTGAATGATCATTTTCACTTTTATAATCACAATGTATCTTTAATGGTTTCAGAAAATTTACATTCAAATATTGCATTTGAACTTTCATCCATTAGATTTGAGTACAATTCGGAGTAGTTGCAACATATTCAGATTTATATGTGCTCAAATTTACTGAACTATGTTTTATACTATGCCAACTCACACAAAATTCACTCCAGAATAATTTTCCTCCGATGCTTGATTTTCTATAATTAAAATCATCAACCCAATCGACATTAGTATAACGATGAAACATCATTTCACTATTTCTGTTGAAAAATAACCCACTTGAATTAGTTTCTTTGACATATCTCATTATCCATTTTAATTCCAACATATGTGATTATTTTTTATTATATTGATACATGGAACAAAAAATCACAACATAAAAAATGTCAGGTCTCAAGGCTTAAAGGTGAGTAAGACTTCTTATCATCTTATTAATGTATTTCTAATTCACACTTATTCCAAATTCATCTTCTCTCATCTTTTTCACCAATAGAATTGGATTTCAAACTTCCTTGGATTCTTCCATCCCAAACATCTTTAACAATTACCTGACATACTTTTCATGAGATAAGAAAATATATTTTTCTTTTTTTGAACCTGTAATCCAAGGATGGAGTTTAATTCTCCTAACGTATACATTTCAAAATTATTCTTTATATACGTTGAAAATGTTTTACAATAAACTTTTTTATCCCAAATTACAATTAAAGATTTTATGTCAACTTCATTCACATATATGTTTCTATGATATTTTCCTTAATAAACAATCTACATTCTGAAAAAAAAATTGATTTTTATAATACCAATAATTTGTAGATTTTTTCATCCCCTAAAAATAATTATCCAATTTACATACTATTTTTCATCCTTATCAAGTAGGAATCCACAAGTTTGTTCAATGTCAACTTCTTCCACGATATAACTATTTAGTAATGTTGACTTTACATCCATCTAATAAAATTTCTATTTACGATGACCATCCACTGCATGAAACATTTGTATAGTTTCAATCCTTGTAATAGGGGAAATGGTTTCATCAAAATCCATACCTTCAACCTGTACATTTCCTTTACAAATAGGACTTTATTTATTTCTTGAAAATTTTCCATGATCGTTAAATTTGTTTATATAAACCCTATTTGCATGATAACCTTATTATTTTTGGTCATGGAACAAGTTATCATGTTTCCTTCTTCTCAATCTGATCCAACTATTCAATTATAGCATCCACCAATTATTTGTGTTGAATTGCCTCTGAATCTTATTCTAGTTCAACATTTTAGATAAGTGAAGTCTGATTTTCTTATCTCAAAATCGTTGTGGTAAGATCGGGGCCTTATAATTCTTAATAATTTTTCGGATTAAACTTGTATTTGTAATGTAGAAAATTTCAATGTTTATTTGTCAACTGAAATTTCCTCATCACCGGATTCTTCTAAATCCTAGTTAGGGTGTTTTGAATTACATTCACAATTATTATAATTCTACAGTTTAACCCCCTCTGTATTCTCAATAAAATTTATTATAGAAAATTGATTTTAAACTACCTTCACACCATATGAATTTACCAAAATTTTTAAACATTCTTTCCAACATTTGTAACTTATTCCATTTGATGAGTAACCCATAAAAGATCATTCCCCAAATTTCTCATCAAACATTTACAAATTTGGATATTTGATTTTGAGAAAACATGGACATCCAAAAACTATAAAGTATTTCAGTGAATGGATTTTTATAAAAATTTTAACTAGGATTCGTATTAGTTTCCAGTCACAAAAGGAATCTGTTTTGAACATGTATAGCAATACTAACAGCTTCCATCCAATAGAATTTTGAATGTTTTTATTCTGCTAACACACCCCCTCCCATCTCAACCAAGACATCTATTATTTATTTTTGCTCCTCCATTTTTTATTGGTTATAAAGAGATCTATACATATGTAACGCCCCGACCCTAGTTACCTAGAGTCGGTGAATTATTAAATAACATTGGAGTGATCACAAAAGATCAAGTCTCAAAAGGCCGATCAGTTTAGTAGCCCTGGAATCACTAGATACATTCATAAAGTTTATGTTACATCATAAAGTGAAAAACTACAACAACATCTTGTCTCTATAGACAACAATCATATCCCCTCATACTATCCCTATAGGTCATTCATAAAATACTTCTTCAAATCCTTGGAAAAATAAAACATAGAAATGGGTGAGCTTAGAAGCCGAGTAAGTTTAACAATAAAGCAGAAACTTTAATAACTAAGAATAAACATTTAAGGCAATGTATAACACAAAAATTCCTTTTAAACATAAGCTTCGTCATAATATGGCAGAAATAAAATGAAATAATGTCATTTACTTATTCAAATAGATATTCGACTAATCTAATAATCACATGCAATATCAACAACCACTTTCATAATGATGGAATGCATAATACTAGACTATCATAACCACATAGTCTAGGCCTTGTGCCAAGACTACAAATATGTTATTACAAAGGCCTTGTGCCAAGACACTAGTTTGCCTCATGAGACCTACCGATGAATCGAGGAGCTATAGAAGGCTCCACCCTTCACTTATTACGTCCACTGAATTCCTCATATGAACAGTTTTAAACATAACATAAACATTCGTATTAAAACTAGAATACGAAATGTCAATAATTTCTCCATAAACCATGAATTGTATAAAAATAACACATCCACGGTCAAAAATATCACAAATCATTCAATACAATATGGAATTTTTTTATCATAATAAATCAACTTCAAATAAGCTTAAAATCCATCAAAGGATGTTGACATTGATGAAATCAAAACTATTTTAGATAAATATCTCTTTTTTAAAATCATTTAAAAATCACCTAATTATGAAAGAAAACATTTACTTTGAAAATATTCTTATATTCTTGTAAGGGAATCATCAATGATTTAATAATGGTAGAAAATAGATGCACCCTCCATATAAGTTAAAAAAATACATTCTTACCTTAATTTTGTTGAAAAGGTTAAAAATGACCTTGTTTGGAAAACGACAGATATATTACTCAATAAACATCTCTTAAAAAGTAAAACAAGGGTATAAATGACTTTAAACAACAGTCTGTAAAATATTAATACTGATTCGAAATTTTTTTTTAAGAAACTTGGATATGTATGATAAAGAGGTCCCAGTAGATAATTCTGTATAAACAACCTCGAATGATGAAGAGATTGTGAAACAACCCCTTACCTTGTACTTTTCCTTAGTCGAGGGAAGGTTAACCTCCAGTATAATGGTGAAAGAATTGTCATTAAATTATACAAGAATCATATACATTAATATGATATCATATATAATCTTTTAAAAATTATTTGTTAATAATATCTTAGTATTATCGTCATTTCGGTTGTTCACTTACTCGTTTTCTTTTATATGTTTTGTTACATAAGACATGTTTGTTATGGATAGGTTGTATCATATTCATATCCAGAATGATATCAAGTCCTTAGACATTATTTTTGGTCATCAAATTAGAATTATACTTGAATGAATACGATGGGGAATGAATCTCATCGTGTTTGTAAAGACGGTAGTTCGTAAATACGCATGAGCAACAATATCATTCTTTTGATAATACAATGATATATAATTGGATGGTATATCATATATATAGAATCGTTATAAAGTTATATTTATTATTTACTTTAATTACACATCATTATCATACCCATACAAATAATAATGTTTTTAATAACAATTACACCACGACGTGGAGACAGTAAGCCGTACGTACTCACATATAGTGACATGTCATTAAAAGGATGGATAGAATAATGAATATGGTTGTACCATGTTTATAATAACATCAATGTATATAGAAGATACTGGAGTTATTATTTTAGAATGTAAATAAAAAGTAAAGAAGAAGTCGAAGAAGAAAGGAATTTGAAAGAGGGTGGTGAAAACATTACCTCTTCTTCAGGTTCTTCCTTTTGATTTGATCAAAAGGGCTCCTTAGGATGGATTTCTAATCAAACTAAGGCCTCTAGGTTGAAGTGAGGGAAGTTGACAGAATATTTTATGGATTTCTAATCAAACTAATGCCTCTAGGTTGAATTTAGGGAAGTTGACAGAATATTTTGGTAGGGTTTGGCTGAGGCAAAAGGCTTTGAAGGTATGAATTTGAGAGAAGGGGGAGTTCCCTTTTATAAGAGGGGTGAGGGGTACCTTTGGAAAAACTAGAAATATTATTTTATAATATATTCATATTCGGTTTCTAATGCCTCCATAGTGGATTATTAAAATTTTATGGTGGTTATGGGTTGAAATCCTTTCAACCAATAGATTTTAGACATGTTTGGGTCACTATATTAAACTTATCATTTATATTTAATTCTTAGTTAAATAGTTTGACATTTAACATGCCTCTTTGTATTTTTATATTATATGGTTAAAAAATTTACAATATACATCTAAGAAAACCCCAAGTGGTTAATTAATGATAAAACTATCATTATATAAGTCTCTTGGCTGAACCATATATTTTTAGTAATTTAATATCAATTAATAATATAATATTTTTTTAAAAACGCTTTTTATCAATTTTGATACTATATGGTATTTTGTTTTTTCTAAATTCATAACAGCATTATTACTTCAAAAAAATCATCTAAACAACCCTAATATGTTATATTAACCTTGAAAATTTGTGGAATTCCTAAAAAGTCTCATATTACATTTATTTTGATATTTATAATATCAATTATTTTAATATTTAATTAATTAGGTAATTAGTGCATCACCATTGTGTCATAAATAAATTAAATTATTTAATGTTTAAAAATTATAAATAAAAGATCATTATGTAGGAAATCTTGTAATCTTTCTAATGAATATTTATAATGGAATTTATCTTATGTATAACCTTATATTAAAAATGTTTTAGTTATTTTACTTTGATTTTATCTCTTTAAACTCTTCTTTGAATTAAATAATAATAAATGTCCAAATCTAATTAAAGTGGACCAAATAGGTTCATATTTTATTCCTAAGGTTTTTTTGGTCGAATTATAATTATACAATAGAATTAGGACATGTGTTAGGGTAATAATAATATCATTTTTACCCTTAATTACCCTATTTACATTTAACTGTGGTAAATAAAATTAAAAAGTTACTATTCAGAAAAAATAATTTTTATCTTATTGAACCACAATTTACTCTTTGATATTAACCGTGTCTCTCAGATTTTTTAAATTCCACTCACAGAAGAGGTAAAATTAATTTTTATGTGAATTTGCAAATTCTCCTAGGAATTGGGTAAAAGACGGTGAAAAGTTAAATAAAATTTTTATATTTCTAAAATTATTATAAAATGACTCTAATGAATTAAATTGAACTTATATAGGTATTATGTATCTATTTTGACCTTAAATAAATTTAAATAAAATAAAAAATTATTTAAATACAAATTTGGTTTTATACTATAACTCAGTGTTTTTCACTTTTCATCAAAAATTAATGTTTTCAGAAAAATACCAAAAATTCACCCTAAGCTATTTTTGATATTCCGAATCCAAAAATTAAGTCCATTTTGAAAGATAAAATTTATAAAATTTTAAAAATTGGGTACTACTATTCATAACGGCTAGTTTGATTGGTTGTGGTGTGTGTTAGAACTCGAAGTTGTGTACAACACACGCTACTGTATTTTTCAAAATGAAACGTACCATGGAAACATGGCATGTTACATTCTCCCCTTCTTCAAATAATTTCATCCTATGAATTTTTAGAATACTACCGTATGAAAAGACTCAGGTGGTTCTTCATCATATGTTCCTTGGGTTCCCACGTTGCCTCTTCCATCTTATGGTTTCTACATAGAACTTTTACCAGACGACTCGTCTGGTATCTCAACACTTGTTCTCTAGTATCAAGAATCCCGATGGGATGTTCACAATAAGAGAGATCAGGTTCCAGTTCTACTTCCTCATAGGTGAGTACACGTGTTGGGTCAGGCATGTATTTTCTCAACAGTGATACGTTGAACACATCTTGAAATTTGGAGATATTTTGAGGCATTTCCAAATGGTAAGCTATAGCACTAATTCGTTCTAGAATTTCGAATGGTCCGATGTACCTGGGTCTCAATTTACCTTTATTACCGAAATGTATAACACCATTCCATGGAGATACCTTCAAGAAAACATGATCTCTTTCCTGAAATTCCAAATCCTTCCACCTTACTTTGAGCTGCTTTGATGTTGTTTTTGATTACCTTCACCTTTTCTATCGTTTCCTCCACCATTTTTGGGCCAAAGAGTTTTCTTTTACAAACATGATCCCAACAGGTTGGTGTGCGACATCTCTTTCTGTATAACGCTTCATATGGTGCCATCCGAATATTTGAATGGAATCCTTTGTTATAGGAAAATTCTAATAGATGTAAATATTGATCCCACTTACCTTGAAAGTCAAGTGAGCATGATCTAAACATGTCTTATAGGGTTTTAATAGTCTGTTCTGATTGTCCATTAGTTTGGGGGTGGTAGGCAGTGCTCAAATGTAGTTCAGTATACAGGGATTTCTTAAGACTTTTCCAGAATCTTGAAGTAAAACGGAGATCACAATCAGAAACAATGGATAGGGGTACTCCATGAAGCCTCACAGCTTCATTAATATATAGTCTTTCTAGACGTTCAAGTGGTAAATCTTCCCTTATAGCAAGAAAATGTGTTGACTTGGTAAGATGATAAACAATGACCCGTATCGCATCGTTAATTTTAGGAGTCTTTGGTAGCCCCATGAGAAAGTCCATCGTAATATTATCCCATTTCCACTCAGGTATGGGAAGAGGTTGCATGACTCCTCTAGGCTGTTTCCTTACAGATTTCACATGTTGAAAAAACAAACATCTTGACACAAAATCAGAAATCTCCCTCTTTGTGTTATCTGACAAAAAATATTTCCTTCAAATCTATATACATTTTCATTCTCCCATGGTGTATAGAGAAATTTGACCTATGAGCATCATCCAACAATTCTCTTTTTTGATCAGGTATATTGGGAACACAAAGTCTCTTCCCAAATTTCAAAATTCCATCTTCATACACAAATTCACTCAATCTACCATCATTTACAGCATTAATCATCTTTTGAAACTCATCATCATCGGTCTTAGAGCTCTTTATCATTTCTAGTAAAGATGGTTTGGCAACCATTTGAAAAATCATTATTGTATCACCTTCCGTGGTTATTACTATTTCCATATTTACTAAATCCATGTATATAGGATCCTTTTAAACTCTCATCTTGTTCAAAACTCCATGATCCTTTCTTCTCAAAGAATCTGCCACCTAATTTTCCGTCCCCGGGTGGAAGTGTATCGTGCAATCATAATCCTTGAGTAGTTCAAGCCATCGCCTTTGCCTCATGTTGAGTTATTTCTATGAGAAAATATACTTCAAACTATTGTGATCAGTATAAATCTCACACTTTTCACCATAGAGATAGTGTCTCCAAATCGTCAAAGAAAATATTATAGCTGCTAATTCAAGATCATGATTAGGATAGTTGTTCTCATGAATTTTTAGCTACCGTGATGCATAGGTGATAACCCTATAATTCTACATAAGGACACAACCAATTCCTTTCTTCAATGCATCACTACAAATAATAAAACCATCATTCCCCAATGGTAGAGTCAGTATAGAGGCATTGACTAATATTCTCTTCAGTTCTTCAAAACATTCTTCACACTCTTTTGTCCAAAAAAATTTAACCCCTTTATGTGTGAGCTTCCTTAATGGGTTAGCCAAATATGCAAAATTCTGGATAAAATGCCGATAATAACCTACTAAACCAATACTACTGTGTAACTTGGTTATACTCTTCAGTTATGGACATTCATGGATTTCCTTGGTCTTAGAACGATAAATTGATATTCCATCCTTAGAGACAATATAGCCAAGAAAAGAAATATCCTGAAGCTAGAATTCACACTTGCTAAACTTCCTATATAATTCATGTCTTCTTAGAGTCTTCAGGATAATGCACAAGTGATTTTATTGATCCTCATAGCTTTTGGATTATACCAAGATATCCTCAATAAATACCACCACAAAATCATCTAGATATTTCTTGAAAATATCATTCATTAGATCCATGAATACATAGGGCACATTAGTCATCCCAAAAGGCATTACTGTAAACTCGTAATGCCCGTACCTAGTTCAAAATGTTGTCTTCAGAATTTCTTCCTTCTTCAAATACAACTGATGGTATCCAGATCGAAGGTCAATCTTGGGAAAGTACTGAGATCCATGCAATTAGTCAAATAAATCATCAATGCGAGGTAGGGGATACTTGTTCTTTATTGTTGTATCATTAATCTCCATGTAGTCGATACATAACCTCCTCACTATATATCTTTCTATAAATGACTTTCAATTGATTTATTTAGCACTCCTTCTTGTATGCTTGTGTGAAAATTCATGAACAAAATAATTATTTGGGAAAGTATTTATGGGTGCATTAGAAAATCAAAAGCTTGAAAATTGAAAATATTCCCAACTTCCTCATATTTCAAAAACTATAAAAATATATCACATTTCAACATCAATTTTAACTTCTTAAATAATCCTTATATTTCTATAATATTTATGAAAATAAATTTAATTTAAAGTTTTACCTATTCAAATATGAATTAAAAATTTTGAAATCTTACTTTTGAGTCTTCTTCATAATCACCTCATTACAATTCTATTTTTTTTCTCCTCCCCTTATGAATCTGTTTCCTTCTCAACTCATTAAGAATCTATTTCATTATCAATTATTACAAATTTGGTTTCCTTATTAGTTATTATTAATTTTGTATCTTCCTCATTGATTACATATTATGGTTCATTTTTACTCCATTACGATATTCCTTTCTTTTCCCTAGTTATCATGATTGGCTTTCCTTTTAGAGTCAGTTAGATGGAATCCTCATTATGATGGAATTCCAATTATGAAGGAATTATCATTATGATCACAATCCCAATATGATTATATTCCATAATTATGGAATGTGTTCAACAAAAAATCCACATAGAAATTTGAACTTCTTTAAAATTATTTAGTATCACACATTATGATTTTTGGAACATATCATCTATGCCTTGATTTCTTGAATCTGATGAAGAGTTTTTATGGATCATAGGAACTAATTAAATCATTACAATTCCTCCATTTCTTTAAATTCATTTATCATGATAGTTTTTTTGATTTGGAGAACTCTAAGATCATTAGAGCATAGTATGAATTAGTTTAGAAATTATGAAACTCCACACTTCAAAATATTCTTTAAAAAAATCAGAAATAATACACCTTCTTCACCCAGAAACTTCATTCTTTTTATGATTACAGAAAATGTAAATTTCCCTCAATCAGCTGTTTATAACTCAAATTGTTTTGGATTCGATGATCTGAATGTGATGAAGATAAATACGATACTCTAAGTCTAATGAATCATCATTACGATGGATATGGGTCTGATTATGGAATTATAAAAACAATCTTTTACAAAAGGGGTATTTTTCAACAAAAAAACTTTTTTAAAAATAATTATCACAACGTTTATTCAATATACCCTTTTTTACAACCATTATTACAAACTTTTCCAACATTCGGAATTTTTTCACAACTCTACTTTTGTAAACCAATCCTGTATTTTTACTTTTATCAAAACATATCCTTTCTCAAAAAAGGGTGTCTTAACCGCCACACTACTAGATAACTTAATGCTTTTGAAGGAATTAAAACCCTCAATGAAAATAAAATTTTTTTTCCATGTACAGATAACTAAACCTCTCTTTTTTTCCTTTATATTTCTTTTTTTATCCCTTATTTTATTATAACAACAACTTAATATTCATTTAAGAAAGATAATTAAAAAAATCTAACAAAGTACAATTCTATTAAATTCTATCCACTTTTTTCAACACAATCCAAATCACGATCGAGGTTCTTCTTTATAAGGATTACGAATTTATGGGAGGTGGTTTAACGTGATGTTTCAAACTCAATTCAAAAACATGTTATTTCCACATTTCATTTGTAAAGATATCATAAATTTGATACTTTGTTGAAAATTATTCTAGAAAAACCTCTTCATTATCAAAATTCTCTTTTATAAAGTGAAACATTATATCAATGATTTTTTATCTTGAATGTTGGAAATGATTTTTTAAAAGATCATTTTCACTTTTATCATCACAATGTATCTTTAATGGTTTCAGAAAATTTACATTCAAATATTGCATTTGAACCTTCATCCATTAGATTTGAGTACAAGTTGGAGTAGTTGCAATATATTCAGATTTATATGTGCTCAAATTTACTGAACTATGTTTTATACTATGCCAACTCACACAAAATTCACCCCGGAATAATTTTCCTCCTATGCTTGATTTTCTATAATTAAAATCTTCAACCCAATCGACATCAGTATAACAATGAAACATAATTTCACTATTTCTTTTGAAAAATAACCCACTTGAATTAGTTCCTTTGACATATCTCATTATCCTTTTTAATTCCAACATATGTGATTATTTTTTATTATATTGATACATGGCACAAAAAATCACAACATAAATAATGTCAAGTCTCAAGGCTTAAAGGTGAGTAAGACTTCCTATCATCTTATTAATGTATTTCTAATTCGTACTTATTCCAAATTCATCTTATCTCATCTTTTTCACCAATAGAATTGGATTTCAAACTTCCTTGGATTCTTCCATCCAAAACATCTTTAACAATTACCTGACATACTTTTCATGAGATAAGAAAATATATTTTTCTTTTTTTGAACCTATAATCCAAGGATAGAGTTTAATTCTCCTAACGTAGACATTTCAAAATTTTTCTTTATATACGTTGAAAATGTTTTACAATAGAAATTTTTATCCCAAATTACAATTATAGATTTTATGTCAACTTCTTTCACATATATGTTTCTATGAACTTTTCCTTGAGAAACAATCTACATTCTGAAAAAAAAAATTGATTTTTATAATACCAAGAATTTGTAGATTTTTTCATCCCATAAAAATAATTATCCAATTTACATACTATTTTTCATCCTTATCAAGTAGAAATTCACAAGGTTGTTCAATGTCAACTTCTTCCATGATCTAACTATTTATTAATGTTGACTTTACATCCATCTAATAAAATTTCTAATTACGATGACCATCCACTGCATGAAACATTTGTATAGTTTCAATCCTTGTAATAGGAGAAATGGTTTCATCAAAATCCATACCTTCAACCTATACATTTCCTTTACAAATAGGTCTTTCTTTATTTCTTGAAAATTTTCCATGATCGTTAAATTTGTTTTTATAAACCCTATTTGCACGATAACCTTATTATTTTTGGTCACGGAACAAGTTATCATGTTTCCTTCTTCTCAATCTGATCCAACTATTCAATTATAGAATCCACCCATTATTTGTGTTGAATTGCCTCTGAATCTTATTCTAGTTCAACATTTTAGATAAGTGAAGTCTGATTTTCTTATCTCAACATCGTTTTGGTAAAATCATGGCCTTATAATTCTTAATAATTTTTCAGATTAAACATGTTTTTTTAATGAAGAAAATTTCAATGTTTATTTCTCAACAAAAATTTCCTCACCACCGGATTCTTCTAAATCCTAGTTAGGGTGTTTTCAATTACTTTCACAATTATTAGAATTCTACAGTTTAACCCCCTCTGTATTCTCAATAAAAATTATTACTGAAATTTATTTTCAACTACCTTCACACCATATGAATTTACCAAAAATTTTAAACATTCTTTCCAACATTTGTAACTTATTCCATTTGATGAGTAACCCATAAAATATCATTCCCCATCTTTCTCATCAAACATTTACAAATTTGGATATTTGATTTTGAGAAAACAAGGACATCCAAAAACTATAAAGTATTTCAGTGAATGGCTTTTTATAAAAAATTTAACTAGGATTCGTATTAGTCTCCAGTCACAAAAGGAATCTGTTTTGAACATGTATAGAAATACTAACAGCTTCCCTCTAATAGAATTTTGAACGTTTTTATTCTGCTAACACACCCCCTCCCATCTCACCAAAACATCTATTATTTATTTTTGCTCCTCCATTTTTTATTGGTTATAAAGAGATGTATACATATGTAACGCCCCGACCCTAGTTACCTAGAGTCGGTGAATTATTAAATAACATTGGATTGATCACAAAAGATCAAGTCTCAAAAGGCCGATTAGTTTAGTAGCCCTGGAATCACTAGATACATTCATAAAGTTTATGTTACATCATAAAGTGAAAAACTACAACAACATCTTGTCTCTATAGACAACACTCATATCCCCTCATACAATCCCTACAGGTCATTCATAAAATACTTCTTCACATCCTTGGAAAAATAAAACATAGAAAGGGGTGATCTTAGAAGCCGAGTAAGTTTAACAATAAAGCAGAAACTTTAATAAATAAGAATAAACATTTAAGGCAATGTATAACAAAAAAATTCCTTTTAAACTTGAACTTCGTCATAATATGGCAGAAATAAAATGAAATAATGTCATTTACTTATTCACATGAATATTCTACTAATCCAATAATCACATGCAATATCAATAACCACTTTCATAATGATGTAATGCATAATGCCAGACTATCATAACCACATAGTCAAGGCCTTGTGCCAAGACTAGAAATAATTTATTGCAAATTCCTTGTGCCAAGACACTAGTTTTTCTCATGAGACCTACCGATGCATCGAGGAGCTATAGTAGGCTCCACCTGACACTTATTACGTCCAATGAATTCCTCATATGAACAGTTTTAAACATAACATAAACATTTGTCTTAAAACTAGCATATGAAATGTCAATAATTTCTCCATAAACCATAAATTGTATAAAAATAACACATCCACATTCAAAAATATCACAAATCATTCAATACAATATGGAATTTTTTTATCATAATAAATCAACTTCAAATAAGCTTAAAATCCGTCAAAGGATGTTGACATAGGTGAAATCAAAACTATTTTAGATAAATATCTCTTTTTGAAAATCATTTAAAATCACCTAATTATAAAAGAAGACATTTACTTTGAAAATATTCTTATATTCTTGTAAGGGAATCATCAATGATTTTATAATGGCAGAAAATAGCTGCACCCTCCATATAAGTTAAAAAAATACATTCTTACATTAATTTTGTCGAAAAGGTTAAAAATGACCTTGTTTGGAAAACGACAGATATATTACTCAATAAACATCTCTTATAAAGTAAAACAATGGTATAAATAACTTTAAACCATAGTCTGTAAAATATTAATAGTGATTTGAAATACATTTTTAAGAAACTTGGATATATATGATAAAGAGGTCCCAGTAGATAATTGTGTATAAACAACCTCGGATAATGAAGAGATTGTGAAACAACCCCTTACCTTGTACTTTTCCTTAGTCGAGGGAAGGTTAACCTCAAGTATAATGGTGAAAGAATTGTCATAAAATTATACATGAATCATATACATTAATATGATATCATATATATTCTTTTAAAAATTATTTGTTAATAATATCTTAGTATTATCGTCGTTTCGAGTGTTCACTTACTCATTTTCTTTTATATTTTTTGTTACATAAGACATGTTTGTTATGGATAGGTTGTATCATATTAATATCCAGAATGATATCAAGTCCTTAGACATTATTTTTAGTCATAAAATTAGAATTATACTTGAATGAATACGATGGGGAATGAATCTCATCATGTTTGTGGAGATGGTAGTTTGTAAATACGCATGAGGAACAATATCATTCTTTTGATAATACAATGATATATAATTGGATGGTATATCATATATATAGAATTGTTATAAAATTATATTTATTATTTACTTTAATTACACATCATTATCATACCCATCCAAATAATAATGTTTTTAATAACAATTACACCACAATGTGGAGACGGTAATCCGTACGTACTCACATATAGGGACATGTCATTAAAAGGTTGGATAGTATAATGAATATGGTTGTACCATATTTATAATAACATAAATGTATATAGAAGATACTTGAGTTGTTATTTTAGAATGTAAATAAAAAATAAAGAAGAAGTCGAAGAAGAAATGAATTTGAAAGAGGGTGGTGAAAACATTACCTCTTCTTCAGGTTCTTCCTTTTGATTTGATCAAAAGGGCTCCTTAGGATGGATTTCTAATCAAACTAAGGCCTCTAGGTTGAAGTGAGGGAAGTTGAAAGAATATTTTATGGATTTCTAATCAAACTAATGCCTCTAGTTTGAAGTTAGGGAAGTTGACATAATATTTTGGCATGGTTTGGCTGAGCCAAAAGGCTGTGAAGGTATGAATTTGAGAGAAGGGGGAGTTCCCTTTTATAAGAGGGGTGAGGGGCACCTTTGGAAAAACTAGAAATATTATTTTATAATAAATTCATATTCAGTTTCTAATGCCTCCAAAGTGGATTATTAAAATTTTATGGTAGTTATGGGTTGAAATCCTTTCAACCAATAGATTTTAGACATGTTTGGGTCACTATATTAAACTTATCATTTATATTTAATTCTTAGTTAAATAGTTTTACATTTAACATGTCTCTTTGTATTTTTATATTATATGGTTAATAAATTTACAATATACATCTAAGAAAACCCCAAGTGGTTAATTTATGATACAACTATCATTATATAAGTCTCTTGGATGAACCTTATATTTTTAGGAATTTAATATCAATTAATAATATAATATTTTTTTAAAAACTCTTTTTATCAATTTTGATACTATATGGTATTTTATTTTTTCTAAATTCATAACAGAATTATTACTTCAAAAAAGTCATCTAAACAACCCTAATATGTTATATTAACCATGAAAATTTGTGTAATTCCTAAAACGTCTCATATTACATTTATTTTGATATTTATAATATCAATTATTTTTATATTTTATTAATTAGGTAATTAGTGCATCACCATTGTGTCATAAATAAATTAAATTATTTAATGTTTAAAAATTAAAAATAAAATATAATTATGTAGGAAATCTTGTAATCTTTCTAATGAATATTTGTAATCGAATTTATCTTATGTATAACCTTATATTAAAAATGTTTTAGTTATTTTACTTTGATTTTATCTCTTTAAACTATTCTTTGAATTAAATAATAATAAATGTCCAAATCAAATTCAAGTGGACCAAATAGGTTCATATTTTATTCCTAATGTTTTTTTGGTCGAATTATACTTATCCAATAGAATTAGGACATGTGTTAGGGTAATAATAATATCATTTTTACCTTTAATTACCCTATTTACATTTAACTGTGGTAAATAAAAGTAAAAAGTTACTATTCATCAAAAATTATTTTTATCTTATTGAACCACAATTTACTCTTTGATATTAACCATGTCTCTCAGATTTTTGAAATTCCACTCACAGAAGTGGTAAAATTAATTTTTATGTCAATTTGAAAATTCTCCTAGGAATTGGGTAAAAGACGGTGAAAGGTTAAATAAAATTTTTATATTTCTAAAATTATTATAAAATGACTATAATGAATTAAATTGTACTTATATAGGTATTATGTATCTATTTTGACCTAAAATAAATTTAAATTAAATAAAAATTAATTTGAATACAAATTTGGTTTTAAAATATAACTCAGTGTTTTTCACTATTCATCAAAAATTAAAGTTTTCATAAAAATAACAAAAATTCACCCTAAGCTATTTTTGATATTCCAAATCCAAAAACGAAGTCCATTTTGAAAGATAAAATTTTAAAAATTTTAAAAAGTGGGTATTACTATTCATAATGGCTAGTTTGATTTGTTGTGGTGTGTGTTAGAACTCGAAGTTGTGTACAACACACGCTACTGTATTTTTCAAAAGGAAACGTACCATGGAAACTTGGCCTGTTACATTCTCCCCTTCTCCAAATAATTTCATCCTATGAATTTTTAGAATACTACCGTATGAAAAGACTCGGGTGGTTCTTCATCATATGTTCCTCGGGTTCCCATGTTGCCTCTTCCATCTTATGGTTTCTCCATAGACCTTTTACCAGACGACTCGTCTGGTATCTCAACACTTGTTCTCTAGTATCAAGAATCCTGATGGGATGTTCACAATAATAGAGATCAGGTTCCAGTTCTACTTCCTCATAGGCGAGTACATGCGTTGGGTCAGGCATGTATTTTCTCAACAGTGATACGTTGAACACATCGTGAAATTTGGAGATATTTTGAGGCATTTCGAAACGGTAAGTTATAGAACTAATTCAGTCTAGAATTTTGAAAGGTCCGATGTACCTGGGTCTCAATTTACCTTTCTTACCGAAATGTATAACACCATTCCATGGAGATACCTTCATGAAAACATTATCTCTTACCCAAAATTCCAAATCCTTCTACCTTACTTTGAGATGCTTTGATGTTGTTTTTGATTACCGTCACCTTTTCTATCATTTCCTCCACCAGTTTTAGGCCAAAGAGATTTCTTTTACAAACATGATCCCAATAGGTTGGTGTGCGACATCTCTTTCTGTATAACGCTTCATATGGTGCCATCCGAATACTTGAATGGAATCCTTTGTTATAGAAAAATTCTACCAGAGGAAAATATTGATGCCACTTACCTTGAAAGTCAAGTGAGCATGATCTAAACATGCCTTCTAGGGTTTTAATAGTCCGTTCTGATTTTCCATTAGTTTGGGGGTGGTAGGCAGTGCTCAAATGTATTTCAGTATCCCGGGATTTCTTAAGACTTTTCCAGAATCTTGAAGTAAAATGGAGATCACGATCAGAAACAATGGATAGGGGTACTCCATGAAGCCTCACAGCTTCATTAATATATAGTATTGCTAGATGTTCAAGTGGTAAATCATCCCTTATAGCAAGAAAATGTGTTGACTTGGTAAGACGATAACAATGACCCGTATTGCATCGTTACTTCTAGGAGTCTTTGGTAGCCCCATGAGAAAGTCCATCGTAATATTATCCCATTTCCACTCAGGTATGGGAAGAGGTTGCATGACTCCTCTAGGTTGTTGCCTTCCAGCTTTCACATGTTTACAAACCATACATCTTGACACAAAATCAGAAATCTCCCTCTTCGTGTTGTCTGACAAAAAATATTTCCTTCAAATCTATATACATTTTCATTCTCCCATGGTGTATAGAGAAATTTGAACTATAAGAATCATCCAACAATTCTCTTTTTAGATCAGGTATATTGGGAACACAAAGTCTCTTCCCAAATTTCAAAATTCCATCTTCATACACAAAGTCACTCAATCTCCCATCATTTACATCTTTAATAATCTTTTAAAACTCATCATCATCGGTCTTATAGCTCTTTATCCTTTCTAGTAAAGATGGTTTGGCAACCATTTTAAAAATAATTGTTGTATCACCTTTCGTGGTTATTTCTATATCCATCTTTACTAGATCCATGTATATAGGATCCTTTTTAACTCTTATCTTGTTCAAAACTCCATGATCCTTTCTTCTCAAAGCATCTTCCACCTTATTTTCGGTCCTCGGGTGGTAGTGTATCGTGTAGTCATAATCCTTGAGTAGTTCAAGCCATCGCATTTGCCTCATGTTGAGTTATTTCTATGAGAAAATATACTTCAAACTATTGTGATCACTATAAATCTCACACTTTTCACCATAGAGATAGTGTCTCCAAGTTGTCAAAGAAAATATTATAGCTGCTAACTCAAGATCATGAGTAGAATAGTTTTTCTCATGAATTTTTAGCTACTGTGATGCATAGGTGATAACCCTATAATTCTGCATAAGGACACAACCAATTCCTTTCTTCAATGCATCACTATAAATAACGAACCCATCATTCCCCAATGGTAGAGTCAATATAGGGGTATTGACTAATATTCTCTTCAATTCTTCAAAACATTCTTCACACTCTTTTGTCCAAAAAAAATTAACCCCTTTATGTGTGATCTTCCTTAATGGGTTAGCCAATTAGGCAAAATTCTGGATGAAATGTCAATAATAACCTGATAAACCAATACTACTATGTAACTTGGTTATACTCTTCAGTTCTGGACATTCTTGGATTTCCTTGGTCTTAGAAGGATAAATTGAGATTTCATCCTTAGAGACAATATGGCCAAGAAAAGAAATCTCCTGAAGCCAGAATTCACACTCGCTAAACTTCCCATATAATTCATGTCTTCTTAGAGTCTTCAGGATAATGCACAAGTGATTTTATTGATCCTCATAGCTTTTGGATTATACCCAGATATCCTCAATAAATACCACCACAAAATCATCGAGATATTCTTTGAAAACACCATTCATTAGATCCATGAATACTTAGGGCACATTAGTCAGCCCAAAAGGCATTATTGTAAACTCGTAATGCCCGTACCTGGTTCGAAATGTTGTCTTCATAATTTCTTCCTTCTTCAAATACAACTTATGGTATCTAGATCGAAGGTCAATCTTGGGAAAGTATTGAGATCCATGCAATTGGTCAAATAAATCATCAATGCGAGGTAGGGGATACTTGTTCTTTATTGTTGTAGCATTAATCTCATTGTAGTCGATACGTAACCTCATAGATCAATCTTTATTCTTAACAAAAAGGACAAGGCCTCCCCATGGAGAAACACTAGGGCTAATAAATCCCTTATTACTCAATTACTCTAGTTGTTTTGTTAGTTCAACTAATTCCACAATGTTCATTCTATAAGGGGTCTTCGATATGGGCCTTGAATCAGGAATTAAATCAATTGAAAACTCAATTTCTCGTTCTGTAGGATGTCTAGGTAAATATTCCGGAAACACATCTACATATTCATTCACAATAGGTACATCCTCTATTTGAACATTCTTTTCCTCACCCATATTTATTTCATTCTATTCCTCCCTGATAATTGAATTTAGTTGAGCTACTTGGGGTGGATCTAGATAAAAATCAGGTGGTGACAATTCTGCTCTAAAGACAAGGTGTTCTTTATCATCATCATAAAAAATCATATCCTCCTTATTCTTACAATAAATATTCACATCATGGTTCGAAAGACAATCCATACAGAGGATTATATCAAATTATATCACGGGTATGACAATGTGATCAGCAGATAACGAACATTTATGTGCTCTAATGGGGACTAATTCACAAAACTTTGTTGCAATGATAATTCCCTTAGTAGTTTTGACTGACAAATACCTTGTTAAATCAAATTGGAAATATATAATTTTCTTAGCAAACTGGGAAGATATGAAATAATACGATGATCCAGAATCAAATAAAGCATTTGCTAAACTTGAGAAACCATTAAATTCTTTTCCACCACGTCTTTCGGAGCTTCTACCTTAGCAGTAGTGATAGAATAAGCATGTCCTTGATCCCTTGGCCTTTCCTGAGTTAATTTTCCTAACGCTTAGGATATTCATTTGCATAATGTCCCATCTCCCTACAATTGTAGCATTGAACATCGGAAGCTTCTTTCTTCCCCACACAGTCACAAGCTTGGTGACCTTTTTCACCACACTTGTAATAGACTCCCACTCCCTTCAAGAAAGTACCAGGGTGTTTCTTCCAACATTAACTGTAGGATGGATATTCAACTTTTTTTTCTTCCCCTTATTTCCATTTCTAGAGTGATCAGCAGATCTCTTCTTCCCTTTCTTTTCTTTAAAGTCGTAAGAATTTGAAAATTCCTTTTCTGTCTTGATAGCACATGAAACAATATCTTCATATGACGAGAAGTATTATGCGACTAATTCTCAAAGAAGAAATGGTTTTAACCCATCAAAGAAACAATCAATCATAATTCTTGGGTTGCGTATATAATTTGCATCATGCCTTGCTAACCTTGTAAATTTAGCCTCAAACATTGCGACATTCTTATCCTCCTTTTGTCTCAGACTTAGAAATGGACTTTCCATATCTGCTCGATGGTCATGAGGAATGTATTTTTCTAAGAAAAGCAGTTTAAAATCCCTCCATTCCATATTTGATACTTCCTGTCATCCTTTGTGTTTTGAATCAATGACCACCATTGATCAACATCTCCAGTAAGGTGGTAAACTGTCATGAAAACTTTTTCCCTTTCGCTACTCCACAAAGCATGGAATATTTTCAATAAGGAATTTATCCATTGCTCAGACACTAATGGATTTGTACTCCCATTGAATTTTTGTGTTTTTTGCCACATGAAGAGATCTAAAATTGATCCTCCATGCTATGGGTCATGGTTATCCATATGGGTATGGTTATTATTCATAACCTAAGTGAGTTTTCCCAGTATAGTGATAAGCTGAACAACACGAGTTGTATCACCTGCTCCACTATAATTATCTTGATCAGGAGGGAAATCCCTACATGGAGTGCGTGCATTGATACATTTTCCATTTCATCTACTAGGTTCCATTTCTAAATAATGGCATACACTAGATTAGTTTATGAATCTCAATAAATAAATCGAAACATGTAAAACACTTAACATGAATTGAAGAGTTTATGGATATAATACATAATCATAAAAATGCTTTCTTTGAGGATTTATATACTCATAAACCCTTCATAATGGTTTTTAAAAAAATGTGAATTATCCTAAGCATATCCCTTGGGAGTGTCGTAATCAAGAGTGCAGCAAGGCTCGTTGTCGTGCACTAGTTCCTGTTCGAGTCAAGCTCAAAGCGGTGTTTTCAGGTTTTACACCTAAGTACATCTATGCCAGAGCTGCCTCTACCTGCTCATATCCAAACAGGGATGTATTGCTCAGAAAACTAACAAAATCTCTACAATACCAAAATTCTAGGAATTTCTTCTATACTAATCCTCAAAGTCTATCTTAGTTCTATATGCTCTAATCAGATTTTATCTAAATCTAGCTTCCAAGGATTGTACTAAACATCCTATGATACAAAATGTGACTCCCTGACCCCAGTTACCAAGATTCAGTGCATTATTACATAACATTAGCATGATCACAAAAGATAAAGTCTCGAAAGACTGATTAGTTTAGTAGCCTTGGAATCACTAGATACATTCATAAAGTTTACATTGCATCATAAAGTGAAAAAATACAACAATATCTTGTCTCCATTGCCAAACTCATATCCACTCATACTATCCCTAAAGGTCATTAATAAAATACTTCTTCACATACTAGGAAAAATAAAACATAGAAAGGGGTGAGCTCAGATGCCAAGTAAGGATAAAAATATAGTGGAAAAATTCATAAATAAGAAAAAAAAATTAAGGAAATGTATAACTAAAACAAATGCCATTTAAAATTGAACAACAGCATAATATAGCAGAAATAAAATAAAATAATTCCATTTACTTATTCACATGAATATTCCACTAATCTAATAATCACATGAAATATCAATAACCACTTTCATAATGATGGAATGCATAATTCCATACTATAATAACCACATAGTCAAGGCCTTGTGCCAAGACTACAAATAAGATTTTGTGAAGGCCTTGTTCCAAGAAATTATTTTGTCTCCTGAGACCTACCAATGCATCGAGGAGCTATAGCGGGCTCCACCTGTCACTTATTCAGTCCAATGCATTAGTCATATGAACAATTTTAAACAAACCATAAACATTCATATTAAAACTACCATACGAAATGTCAATACATTCTCCATAAACCATGAATTGTATAAGAATAACACATCCACAGTTAAAAATATCACAAATCATTCAATACAATATGGATGTTTTGTATCATAATAAATCAACTTCAAATAATCTTAAAATCCATCAAAGGATGTAGACATAGATGAAATCAAAACTATTTTAGAGAAATATCTTTTTTAATAATTTAAAAGTCACATAATTATAAAAGAGAACATTTACATTGAAAATAATCTTATAAGCTATTAAGGTAATCTTTGAATATTTTATAATGGTGGAAAATATCCGCACCCGCCGTATAAGTTAAAAAAAGTCATTCTTACCGTAATTTTGTCGACAAGGTTAAAAAGGAACTTGTTTGGAAAATGACAGAAATATTCCTTTATAAACATCTTATAAAAAGTCAAGAAACTATATAAATTAAATTAACCCAATGTCTATAAAATATTAAGAATGATTTGAAATACATTTTTAAGAAACATGGATGTGGATGATAAAGAGGTCCCAGTAGATAATTACATATAAACAACCTCGGATAATGAAGAGATTGTGAAATAAACCCTTACCTTGTACTTTTCATTGGTCAAGGGTAGGTTAACCTCGTGTATAATGGTGAAATAATTTTTATTAAATTATACAAGAATCATATACATTAATATGATATCATATATGATCTTTTATCATTATTTTGTTAATAATATCTAAGTATTATTGTCATTTCGGGTGTTCACTTACTCGTTTTCTTTTATATGTTTTGTTACATAAGCCGTGTTTGTTATGGATAGGTTTTATTATATTCATATCCAGAATTATATCAAGTCCTTAAACATTATTTATAATCATCAAATGATAATTACACTTGAATAGATACAATGGGGAATGAATCTCATCTCGTTCGTAGAGACAGTAGTCCATACGTACACACGAGCGACAATATCATTCTTTTGATATTAAAATAATATATAATTGGATGGTATATCATATATACATAATAATTATAATGTTATATTTATTATTTAATTAAATTACACATCATTATCATACCCATAAAAATAATAATGTTTTAAATAACAATTACACCACGACGTGGAGACGGTAAGCCGTACGTATGCACGTATGGTGACATGTCATTCAAAGGATGGATAGAATACTGAATAAGGTTGTACCATATTTATAATAACATCATAGTACATAGAAGATATTGGAGTTATAAATTTAGAATGGAAATAACAAAGGACGAATGAGTGGAAGAAGAAAGGAACTTGGAAGAGGGTGGTAAAAACATTTCCTCTTCTTCGGGTTCTTCCTTTTGATTTGATCAAAAGGGATCCTTTGGTTGGATTTCTGATCAAACTAGGGCCTCTAAATGGAAGTGAGGGAAGTTTATAGAATATTTGGGCAGGGTTTGGCCGAGAAAAAAAAGGCTTTGAAGGTATGAATTTGAGACAAGGGGGGTGCCCATTTATAAGAGGGGTGAGGGGCACCTTTGGAAAAGCTAGAAATATTATTTTATAATAAGTTCATATTCGGTTCCTAATGGATCCAAAGTATATTATTTAAAGGTTACGGTGGGTATTGGTCAAAATATTTTCAAAAAATATATTTTAGACAGGTTTGGGTCACTATATTAACCATATCATTTATATTTAACTCTTAGTTAAATAGTTTGACATTTACCATGTCTCTTTATATTTTTATATTATATGGTTAATAAATTTTTTATATACATCCAAGAGAACCCCAAGTGGTTCAATAATGATAAAACTATCATTATATAAGTCTCTTGTCTGATCCTCAGTTTTTTGGGAATTGAATATCAATTAATAATATATTATATGTTTTAAAAACTATTTTATGTCAATTTTGACACTATTTGGTATTTTGTATTTGCTAAATTCATAACAGCATTATTACATCGAAAACAATTCAACAAACCAACCCTAATATTTTATATTAACCATTAAAATTAGTGGAATTCATAAAAAGTCTCATATTACATTTATTTTTATATTTATAATTTCAATTATTTTAAAATTTCATTAATTATGTAACTACTGCATCACTATTGTGTCATAAATAAATTAGATTATATGATGTCTATAAATTATAAATAAAATATCATTATGTATTAAATCTTTTGATATTTCTATTGAATATTTATAATTGAATTTATCTTATGTGTATCCCGATATGAAAAATGATTTAGTTATTTTACTTTGATTTTATCTCTTTTAATTGTTCTTTGAATTAAATAATAATAAATGTCCTAATCTAATCCAAGTGGACAAAAGAGGTTCATATTTTATTCCTAAGTATTTTTTGGTCGAATTATACTTATCCAATAGAATTAGGACATGTGTTAGGTTAATAATAATATCATTTTTACCCTTAATTACACTATTTACTTTTAACCACGGTAAATAAAAGTAAAAAGTTACTATTCACCAAAAATTATTTTTATCTTATTGAACCACATTTTACACGTTAATATTTACTTTGTCTCTAGGAATTTCAAAATTCCACTCTTAGAAGCGGTAATATTATGTTTTATCTGAAATTTCAAATTCTCCTAGGAGCTGGGTAAAAGATGGTGAAAAGTTCAATAAAATATTTATATATTTAAAAAAAAATTAAAATGACTCCAATGTATTAAATTGAACTTATATAGGTATTATGTATCTATTTTGTGTAAAATAAATTTAAATAAAATAAGTAATTATTTAAATAAAGTTTTTTTAAACTATAACTCAGTTTTTTTTCACTATTCATCAAAAATTGACAGTTTTTAGAAATATACAAAAAATTCACCATAAGTTAATTTAGATATTCTGAATCCAAAAATGAAGCCCATTTTGAAAGATAAAATTTATAAAATTTCAAAAATTGGGTATTACTATTCATAAAGGCTAGTTTGATTGGTTGTGGTGTGTGTTAAAACTTGATGTTGCGTACAACACACGCTACTGTAATATTCAAAAGGAAACGTACTGTAGAAGCTTGGCACGTTTCAATATATGTTTGATACCATTATTTATCATATATGTTTCAAAACTATTGTTTGTGAATTTGGTACCATTATACATTCTCAACTTCTTTATGGAAACCCAAATTGCATTCTAAACATATTTTATAAATAATTTGAACATTTAAATAGCCAATGAATTGTGCTTCATAAACAATTATGTTTGTCATCTGATTGAAATCATTAATAAAGGAGATAAAAATATAAATCTCCTTTTTTATTTTTTTCTCATTGGGAAAAATGAATTGGAATGAAAAACGTCAAGTGATTTTTTAGATTTAATGTCAACTCTTTTTGAGAATTTTTTTAATCATCCTCCCTTTTTGATAGGATAAAAAAACATATTATTCTATTCTTTTAAATTATAGAAAGTTTAAAATGACATCAAATTTTGATAGTTTCCTTATACATTTCTTTCCAATGTTCCAAAGTCTTCAGTTCCATAATTTGTTTTCAGCATCCGTGCTCAAGTTACAAGAGTTGTTGAATTCTCATATTTGGAATAAATTTTCACTAGTTCTTTCTCCTTTTGTAATAAAACATCGATCTTAAACACTTTTGATGATATAAAAATATTTTCTAAAAAAATTTCCATCATCATAGAGTTGACATACACTCAGAATTTTATGTTTTATCCTATAAACAAATAAAACTTCCTTATATTTCAAGTTTTACACTTCAATATCTTCCATTCTGACACCTCTAATTTTTAGGGAACTACCATTAAAAAATGTAACTGCTCCTCCATTATGATTTTCCACATGTTTCATAATTTTTATATCACTTTAATTATGTGATGATACACCAATATCAATTATCCTTTGTTTTTTCATTTCACTTTTTTCAATGTTGTTTTAACAACAATATCTATTTCATCAACATTATTATCTTCAACTTTCGTTTCATTCCTATCAGAAGAAATCTGTTCTATAAAGAGTGTGATACATCTTTAAGCATGATAACCACCCTGATGAAATCTTCCCCAAATTTCTTCAGAACATTAAAATTGATTTTTTGGAGGTTTTCTAACATTTTAAGAAGTCACCTTTCAAAATGATGTAAGATAGGAATGTTACTCATTCTACTTTCACTATTTATTCCAATTTTCTCAAACCTTCTTCTAGGTAAAAATATGTTATGAAAAAAATTATAAGACCTATTCCCAAAGATTCCACAACATAAGAAACAGCCCTAAAATACTGATTTTCAATTAATAAATGATCTTTCATTATATAAACTTTGTTGAGGTTGGTAAATTCTTTCAGTTATAACATAATCCACAAATGGAACATTTTTTATTTTCAGTGAGTTTTTTAATTTTGTATATTTTATAGGTTTCTGACAATCTTTTTCCACCCGTGCTCTCCCAAAACCTTTTCTGGTACCTAAAATGATAAAATAATCAGATAAACCATTAATTTTGGGGTTCAAATATTTTACCTAATTCTCATATTGGGAATTTTAATAAACATTGGAAGTCATGTCTTTTAATTATAAAGCTTTGTGAAAATTTTTAGTCATCTTCATCATGGTACATTCAGATATAATAAGTATCGATTGAAATATGTTAACTTCTTCTTCCTTAGATTTCAAATTCAAATTGAGATATTCCATCACTTTTCCTTACCTTGGAATTCTATATTTTATCTTCAAATATCCTAAATGTATTATTCCACCTTCTTGATGACATATTTTGTTCCAATATAAAATTATTCACAATATTTCTACATTACACTAATTTCTTTATTGAGATTTTTTCCCCAATACATGAAACAAGTTCTATTCTGAGATGATACTTTATATAAGATTATTTTCATCCTCCTTTACTCTTTGATAAATCTTATGTTTTCTCATGTTTTTAAATGAAGGCTCTGAATTTTTTTAAACATTCGTATTCATAATATATTTTTTCAGTTGAGTTTAATTCAATAATCCTACTCAACATAATTTTTTTCAGTAAACTATTTATTTTATTTTTTAGATGAGTTTTCTTCTTTATCATTTTTTTCCACTTCTTCCATTGATGTATTTCAATGGAATCATCATAATATTCAAAAACTTTCTTCTTGGTGAAATTTATTGAAATGTGTATGACTCCACTGCACTCAAAACATTTGAGAGGAATTTTACCTCCATATTTTCCACTTCCACTTCAATAGGTTTTAGAGATAAGAGACTTAATCTTATCATTCAATTCATCATCTTCCTTACATTAAGACACACAAATTTCATCTTCTTCAACCTCTTGGATTTTCATTATTCTCATAGCTTGAAAAATCATTTAATGTTTCATATTATTTTTAAACATTATAGATTTATTCAATTCATACGAAACAATAAAGTTACGTAATTCATCAAGAGATGAATCATCATATTCTTATAAATAGGAAATTTTTATAATCCAACATGTCTGGACCATTTTTTATATGTTTCTTAAAAATTGTAAAATCCTCTAAGACATATTCAAATAATCTGATATAGAAAAGAAATCATTTACTCTGGTGAACTATTCATCAATAGTTTCTTCCTCTCTCATTCTGATGTCTTCATAATTTCTATGACATATTTGTTGCTTTCCTTCTATCACTTTAGTATTCCCTATAAAAATATAATCCATCTTATCCCAAAATCTTTTTGAAGTTTTGAGACCCATCACCTTTTGATAAAAATTATATGATAAGAAAATAAGTATTTCATTTCTATCCATTCCATCAACTTCTATATTTCACTTATCAGCAAATGATGTAGGAGAATCTTTCTCAAAAGTTGGAAAACCAATAGAAGCAACACCAACAACTTCTAGACCAAGATATTGGAGATATGGAATCATCTTATTTTTCTATTCATAATAAGTTTTTCCATAAAATTATCGAATTACTATACTATTGATAGAACTGATATCATCCATGATAACGATTAAATAAGGGCACATTCACTCTAATATAAATTAAAGTTCCAAAAGATAGAATTACAACTGATAACGGGTTATTGAATCCGTTTAACATTTTTTATAAGATTAAATAAATTAAAAAACATAACCCCTAAAACCTATTAATATTTCGTTCATTATAAACTATTATAAAATATTACTTAAAAAATGTAGGAATGTAAGTGAAATATACAATTTTTACAATGTTCGGCCTTAGAGTGAGAACATATATCTATTCCATCGCCACTCCCATCGGTATATTGAAAATCTATTATAATTAAGAAGTGAATAAAACATGTGTAAACTTATATTAGACTCCAATTATCTCACATTAGAAAATATTATACTGACATCTTTTATTTTACAGTGTTTACTTATAAAACATTTGAGAAAAAAAAGAATAAAGTCTTTGTTGAAATTGATACACAATTTCTCAATATGAATCCTCAGTCCAATTTGGCTGGATCTGACTTTCGCAATCTAATGATTTTGGATCTAGTTCACTCAATATGATGATTCTAGATTTTATTATCTCAATACGATGAGTATATATCTAATTCTCTCATTACGATTGACTCAATACGATGAACACATTCAAAAATCTACAAAACTCAAAATCTGCTCAAATTATCAATTCAATATTCTTCAGTATTATTAAATAAATATGATCTTTACAATATGATATTTAAAAATCTATTAAACAAAAATTAAAATTATTGATTCTCCTCAGAAGATATCTAGTCGGCAATGACCTTTACTTTATTTCATCAGTGTGTTTCCTTTTCCATTTGGGTGAATAGTCATGAATGAAGGAATGATCATAGTCATTATTTATAGGAGACTAAAAAAATAAAGAGTGGGAAGATTGAAAACATCCCTCACTTCCTCATATTTCAAAAACATATAAAATCTCTTGTACTTAAACATAAATTTTGATTTATTCAATACTCTTTAGATTTCATAGAAATTTATGCAGAATTTAATTTCATGTTTGATCTTTTCAACTCTTCATTAAAAATTCTTGAATATTCAGTTTAATTGTATTTATAGTCTTCTCATTATGAATCTATTTCCTTATCAACTCATAATGAAACTATTTCCTCTACATCTCATTACGAATGCTTTTCCTTCTTAGTTATTATGAATTTTTTTCATTCTCATTGATTACGAATTATATATCTTTATTAGTGATTACAAATTCGGTTTCCTTCTCATGTCATTACAGTAATTCATTCTTATATAGAGTTATTCTGATTAAATTTCCTTCTCATAGTCAGTCTGATGGAATCCACTTTATGATGAAACTCTCATTATAATGGAATTCCCATTATGATGGATTTTCCAATTTTGATAGAAATACCATTATGATGATTTTCCATAATCTTTGCATGTATTCAATGATGAATCTACTAAGAAATAATAAACTTATACAAACTTCATCAGCATCAGACATTTTTACTTCTAGATCTGATATTATTTTTCCAGATATCATGAATTCGATGAAGACTTATTCATGCTCACTAGAACTAATTACATCATTACGATTCTTTCATTTATTTAATATATTTTTTTCATGATAGATTTTAGGATTTTTTGAGAAATTTGTGATTAGAAAATAATCATCAAACTTAGTTTCAAAGGTATAAAAACATTCTAAACCATAAATTAAAAATATTATTTCAAAACAATTCAGCAACAATACACCTTCTTCAATCAACAACTTCTTTCTCTCTCTGATTATGGGGAAGGTAAATTCTCATCCATCAACAACTTCTACATATGATTCTTTTGGATATAATGATCTGAAACTGATGAAAATGAATATAGTACTCTGATCCTGGTGAATCTTTATTATGATGGATATTTTTCTAATTATTGAATAATAAAAAATTTATTTTACAAAGATCTTAGTAGTAAAAAAATACCAAAACATTTTAAAAAACAATTTTTACAAAGTTTCTTCACTATCATTGATGATGTTTACAAAATTTATGGAAATAATATATATATCCAAAAAACATTGGAATAAAGAAACATAAATATTTTAAATATGTATTTCTAGTAATTGTGGTTATTACCATGTTTTAAAGGAATACATGATGATGGTATTCACATGTTTTTATGCGAGAACCAGTAGCAACTTTATGATATATGGGTAATCAATTCTAAACTATTTTTGGGATATTTAGTGACCTTATTTCTAAATTTTTGGGCATCCATATTTTGGAAGGTTTATAAGGTTAACCATTTACAGAAAGCTTTATATTAATGTATTATCTCACCCTATAATGATTTATTCATATTTGATAACTTGTGATAATATTTTTACATGATAAATACATATTGACTGACCTAACATTCTATTTATTAATTTCAAGATTTTTTAATGCTTTGAGAATGAAAAATTTACCTTCATTTCCTGAGATAGTAGTTAAATTGGAAGTTGATCAAGGCACAATAAAGGGTATAGTGTTTTGGAAATCATGTATGTATATCTAGTCATGAAAATTATTTAACGTTATGAAAAATTATCTTGAACCCAAAAAAAATTATCTGTGTACCCTTGTTTCTGATTAATAAAACTCCACCTTAGATCATCGCATATTTATTGATTTTTTATTGTTAACATTATCCTAACCGTGTTCTCTATCAATCTCCACCATTACATGGTAGTTATATTTCTCTTCAATGTCCATGTTTTCACTTCCCCCCATGTTCTCTCATTTGGGAAACTGGTTATGTGTTACTGTGGGTAACAATTATGTTTCAAACAATCCATTTTTAAAGGAAGTTATTGCATCAATTTTTATGATATGGTTTTATAAGAATAAAACATTCAATTATTATACCATTGAAAACCTAGATAATGTTTGAGGGTGAAATTAATTCTAACTGGGATGTAACACCCAGATAATTTGTGAATTGTTTTCAAATTAATATATTATTTTGATATTTTATATTTCATGAAACACAAAATATATATTGTTTATAGAAAATCAAAATTTCTTTCATTCATTATATGAAATATGATGTCAATATTTCACTTAAATGAACACTTATATTAGCTTGAGGTATGCGTAACACTATGTTTTTCTAATATTACAAACAATTATGAGTCCTTTTGATAGCTTGTGTTGCATACAAGTCCGTGTTTTACAAAACTACAAGATACTATAAATAATATTATTAAATTAATAACATAGTTACCCCCTATATTTTAGAATAAATGTTGTGAATTTTATTAACTAATTTATGAAAATAAGATTTCCACATGTATATCAAATGAATCCTTTGGTAATCAATTACTATAAGTGAATATAATAACTAATTGAAATTAATTAATTAATTTTCTAAGAAACTATTTTTTTTATATGGAAATTCAATTTTATCACTATAAATTAAATAAAATACTTTTTATTAATGTTTTCATTAAAATTTATATATATTATGTCACACCCAATTTTTCATGTCTGCATTTTGATCTGGTTCGTTGGAAACACGGATCCTTTTATTGGGTTTTGGGTGACATTAATGTTGAGTTTTGAACATACATCTATGTGTAAACATACTACCAGGTGTGCCCCATTGTTTTCTTTGGGAGTTTTTGGAGAAAAGGGTGGTTACTTCAAGATTTGTGCCAACCGTGAACGCATTTCCAGATTTAAAAACAAAAATTGTTTCCTTTATAAATCCTTCATTTTCTGAAATTTTCACTCATTACACATCCCTCATAGCATCCCATGACCTATTAAAACAATAATATCCATTTGGACCCCTTAGTAATTCATAATCATGGTAGATCGGGGTTATTTATTCAGGCATTGGGCCAACCCATGAGCCCATTTCCAATTGTAAAAAAATTATTTGTTTCTTTTATATGTTAGTAATTATATAATATTTTTCGGTGATTCCACCTCTCAATAGAGAAAAACCCCCAATAGCTCCCCCATGTTCCATTTTTCCTCTTTAGATCTCATCTTAGTCATTGATCAGGGAGAAACATCTCAAGGATTCCCAAATCATCCAGATTTGCTAAGATAATTTGTTTCATTCATGAATCATTTTTTTTCAATTTCCCCAAAAAATCATCTTTTTCAGGTTATTAAAAACCAATGTAGCCTTTATATTGAGATCCAATATATTCCCTCTACTCTAATGGTGTGTATCTATGAGAAGATGAATAATTATATGGTTTTCATAGTGACTTTCCTTCTACTTTCCCCTCCTTCCTCCTCCTCCTTCAATTATTTATTTGATCTCTCTTCATCCTGAGTCTTAAACAAACTATTGTTCTATTATCCTAAAATTTTATATGTGGATTTAATTCTTTTAGAGCTGGTATCCAGAGATATAGGGTTTGTGAACCCTCATGGAAGGTTTCCATGTGTGTGTTTCCATTTTTCCACAGGTTTGAGGTAGGTTCTCCTAAGAAATACCTTTATAAATCAAGATTAATCTTATCATGATTTCTTAACCTTATATTTATGGTATGTATTTTTTTCACCCTTTGGTTTAATTATTTTGTCTGCAAAAAAATTATTTTATGACTTTTTTTGTGAAAATTATGGTGTCTTGTTTAATGTGTGCAAAATAAGTGTTTTTTTAAATGATAAATTTTCTTTTTCACCTGAATTATAATATCTAAAACCTATTTTATCTATTAAAATAAATTTTTGTCATCGTAATTTGGTTTTATAACTTTTTCAGTGTTAAATAGAGTTTGTTTTATTAATTTTTGAATGCCTCATTTTTGGGAAACTGCCAGATTAGATTTCATGTACTCGAGGTGATATTAAATTATTATTTTGGGTTATGGAAAGTATTAGAATCATTATAATCAATTATTTTTGGTTATTTATAGAGGTTCTAATCCTGTTTTGGTTTGTAAAACGCAGTGAGTATTGGTTTTTTGGAGGTTTTGGCATGCGTTCACGGTAAATGGCATGATGGGCACCTTTATATAAATGGATGGGTTTCTAATGTGTAACATGAGTTTTTGAGGGTTCCAAGTAAATGTTATATTTCTTAAAATGGTCTTTTTACACCAATTTATGAATAGTGTAATTGGTTCTTTTGGTAATTTTTTTTTGTGAAGAATTCTTAAAGGCCTGTTTGGAATTTTTCTTGTAAAAATGGTTTTCATGTGTACTTCCTATTTTTTCATTTGGATCAATTTTATGGTCCATGAAATTTATTTATTAAATGGTGGTGGGGATTCCAAATACTATTTTATATGGTAATTTTGGGTTTTTTTCCTTAAAAGATAATTTTTAATGGATTTTATGTGTAAATCCTTGTTATACTTCATGAAATTTTTTTATGAAAATTTTAATTGGTTTTTTGATTTGTGAAAGAAATGTGAAGCATGCTTTCATGATTTGTGTATGTTTGTTAAATGGGATTAAAATTTTCCTAAGAAAATTTTATTTGATAATATTTGAAACTTGGTTGATAACTAAATGGAAACCTAGGTATCTAGGTTGGCGGACCTGTAGTAGTATTCTAGTCATCAGGGCTAGTTTCATCCCTATTTTTTCGTAGCAGGTTTGAAAATAAAAAAACTAACGAAACTATGAATACGATTTTGGGCACCACTCGGTTATGGGTATTTTCACTACTAGTGGATCATGTTAACGAATGGATATTTTTTATGGTTAATTTTACACTAAAATACAAGGTACCTAGGGCCAACAAAGAACTAGTTCCTAGGGGTGTTCCCGTGACTTCTGCTCATTGGCTATTTTGTACTCATCATTTACATATGGTCTATTTGGTTCATAAATTTAGCAGTGTGTGTTTTTTATTTTAAAGTGTATAGTCTTTAAAGTATCCCTCTTGAAAATAATTTTTATTTTGAAGTTTCATCTCTTTGAAGTTGGTTACTAGCATTTCCTGGTTATGAAAACTTCCACCCATTTTATTTTATAATGATTATAGAATGGAAACATGTTTAGATAATATAATATTATATATTGTATTTAAAAAATGGAATTTTTATTTTTTTTATTTTAAAGGAAGTGTATTGGAAATAGAATATCGAGCTAACCTATTGAGTTTTAATACTCAGGCAAACAATCCTCTTTTGTTTTTATCCCATGTACTAGTTTTATATTGAGTTCAACCACCTTGGGATATGTCTAATCGAAGTATTAGAGAGTGACCTATGAGGTTAGATGGGGCTAGTTTGTTTTTAGGTTTGATCGGTTGTGTTTTTGGGTTCATTTGTACTTTCAATTTATTGTACAATTAAAGTTTAGTTCAACTTTTATATAAATGTATGTTGGGATGTCTGTTTCATTCTACTCCTAAGTTATTTATTATTATCGAGAAAAACATTTCCTTTTCACTCTGACTAATTCCATCAATACTTTTTAACATCCAAGTAGGATCGGGAATGCCTCTCAGGACTTGTTGTGGAGGACTCGAGTGATCGGTTCAGGGTCCACCCGGATTGGTTCATGAAAAAAAGGTATCAAATGAGCACGACTCTTAGTAGACCTTACTTTTAATAGTTCCATTGCTATTTCGAGGATGTCAAGGTAAAAATATTAGGATTTTCGGAAGATGATGGATAGGGGCGGGTAGAGCATCATGACCTCTTGATCGTTCTGATCCTCAGGTGTTTATGGTAAGTACAGTTTTATTAGTTTCCTTGGTTCTTGATGATTATTGGGTGTTTTTATATGACAAGGGGAGTTGGACTAATGGTCTCCTTGAGCTCTTAGGTCCTAGAAAAATCCATGTGGAGGTGGGTCATGGCCTAGATAAGGCTCTTTTTGTTAGTGGTGTGTTTGAAATATGGCCGCCAACTATATGGTCAAGTCAAATACAAACACTAGTTCCCTTTTGTGGGTCTCTTAGACCTTTCTTGAATTCTGATTTTTTTTTGAAAATCCTTATTTGAGAATTATGGAACTGTGTTTTCAATGATTAATATAATAACGTTTTTCAGAATGTTGGGATTTTGTGAAACAAATTTTTTGATATAAATTGGAATGATTTAATGGTATCAAATTTCCTTAATCTAAACTTATGGATTATTAATATAAAATTGTTGGATGGCATGTATTATTTTATGATGATTCTAAAAAATTTGTTTAAAATGGGATGTTTTGGGTAGTGGAATGGTGTTTGAATCAAATAAATTGGTTTTGGAAATTGGTTCTGAGTGGTTGGTGTTTTCATAAAAAAATATTTTTGCCTTTGTGGATATCATATTTAAAAAAGAGACCTTGTAGAATTTTTTAAAATGGGAATGGGGTGTTTGAATGGCATGCCTATTTTGGCAGTTTTTATAAAATAAATGAAATGGGATCTAAATCAAATGGCTCAAGGAAAAGTGTCATTTGTTGAGATGCTGAAAAAAATCGAATAAAGGTAGATGATTTTGATGGAGACCTATGAGGTTTCTTTTTAAATATTATTAAAATGGATTGTTGTGTGGAAATATGAAAACAGTTTTTGGCTTTGTGGTTAGTGTGCCTATGTAAGGTACATGATTTTTGAAATGAGATGAATTTTTTGGATTGTAAAATAAGGAGGTTTATTTTAGCCTTCGGTTTTTTCATGGGTTCTCACGTTCATGTTTTTATTTGATATGTTGATGGATGCCCGATATGGCATAGTGGTTGGGTGCCCTGGGTGGAATAGAAATTTTCATGCGAGATACTTGATGAAACACCATTGGTGAATGCGAAAATCAACGGAGTTAGTTTGTTTTTCAAAAGTTGTAAACCTGAAAATATGTTTCCTTTTTTGTAATCCGATCTTATGTGGGTTTATTTTTCAGTTTTTATAAGTGTGGTTTCATTGGTATACTTTTTCAAGAACTAGAAGTGATACTCTGGGTGTTTCTTGATGTGGGATCTTGTTGGAGGATTAGTTTTGGATAAATGTTTTGTGGGTTTCTAAGGATGTTTTTGATGTTTTGATGTGGCCACAGATGGTTCACTCTTGGTAATACATCAAGCCTATTAGCCTAAGTATCTATTTCAAACATTATATCCAACTCTTCGGATGATCCTTGAACTTGTTTGATGAAATAGAGAGATGTTTGAGATTGGTATAAAGTGTTTCCATTTTGTGATAATTTTTTTTGATATATCATTTGTTTTCAGTGATGTTGATGTGTATCTAAATATTCACAGTCCATTCTATTCCTTGTTCAGAGTGAGAGACAATGGGGCTATGTATCATTGAGTTCCTATTTAGATGAAGGTGTGTTTTTTAGAAAGTGATCTTCATGGGGTGTTGTGATTCGTAGATGTAGGTTGTAGTGTAGAAAATGATTCAAATGTTAGGGCTCTATCCATAGGCCTTAGAGTGAAGCTTTTCATGCCGTTATGAAATATCCAGAGGTGTGGGGAGCTCAAATAAGCTCCTCCATTGACTTTTGTGGTAAGGAAGTTTCTATGTTTTTATTGTGGTTTCTCATCCTTGTGATTTTTTGTTTTTGGAATGATCTTGGTTGATTTACCCCTCATGTAGTGTCTATGGTTATACCTTCCCGGATGTGGGTTTCTAACCAATATCCCTATGTGGACCGCAAATGTGAATTATATACAGTCTTGGTTTTAACTATTCATTGGTGTAGAGTTTTGGTTGGATCCTATATTACTTTTATTTTTTCAGTGGACCAATAATTAGGTTCCCTTCCCTCCCAAACCTGAGTGGTGTGGGGTTTGATCTATACCGAAAGTGTAGGCCCAGTTCATTTACCCTCTATTTGGGAGTGGATGGATTAAATATTCATGTTGTAACCCTCGTAACTTCATATTGTAGGTTTTTGTGGGAGATATTTGGTGGGTCTATTAAGATGAGACCTTATTCTAGTTCATGTTGAATTCTTTTTTGTTCATTTCTTGTTGGTATCTAATGGTGGTAAGACCCACTGTGGGTCTTGAAGATATTTCCTTTAAGGATTTGTCAGATGGTAGTTGTGAATTATTGGTGGGGAGACCATTCCACCCCCCCCCCCCCACCCACTATGTTTTTGTCCATCATGAGTGTACATTGGTTTAGGTGATCATTGGGTTCACTGGGAGAAGGTCAAACAATCTGGTTCTTGGCTTGGTTGTGGAGTTGGTGGCTTGATCTTTCTATTGATTCTTAGGAAGTGTTTGTGAGTTGGCGTTTTGTTTCATAAATAGGATGAAGTTCCATTAATGGTAAATTATATGTCCTTGGATTTAGAGGCTAGATCATGTTTATGAGTAATCCTCAGGCGTTGATCAATCATAAGGAATGTGTTATAGGTTTCCAACGGCAGAAATCTTTAACGATGGAAAGAATTGCCACACCAGGTTTTTCATGTCATGGTTTTGATATGGTTCATTGTATATAATAATCATTTTTTTGGTGTTGTATGAGATAAATGTTGATTTTTGAACTTCCATATATGTCTAATCATCATACCATGGGTTCCCTATATCTTGTTTGGGAGTTTTTGGAGAAATGGGTGGTTACTTCTTGATTTGTGCCAACCGTTAGTCCATTTCTAGATTTAAAAACATAATTTGTTTCATTTATAAATCTTTATTTTTTCAATATGTTCCACTCATTACACTTCTCAAATTTCCTCCCCTGACCTATTCAAACTACCATATTCATTTTTGACCGCATTTTAATTCATAATAATGGTAGATTTGTGTTATTTATTCATGTATATAGCCATCTGATGATCCCATTTCTAGTGTAAAAAAATAAATTGTTTCTTTTATATCTTATTCAATTTTTAATATTTGTTTGGTGATTCCATATCTCAAAAGATACAAAAAACCCTAGTCACACCCCCATTTTTCATTTTCCCTCTATAGAGCTCATCTTACTCACGAATAAGGGATAAATTTCTCAAGGATTCCCAAATCATACATATTTGGTAAGGTAATTTATTTCTTTCAGGAATCATTTATTTTTTATCTTTTCACACAAAATATTCTTTCCCTGGTTCTTTTGTACCTAATAAGCCTCTCTATTGAGATAAAATCTATTCCCTCTCCTTTAAGGGTGTGGATCTAAGAGAATATGAAGAGTTGTCGAGTTTTCAAGATGAGTTTCCTTATCATTCTCATCCTTCCACTATTTCATGGATCTCTATTCGTCCTTGGTCATGCATGACCTATGGTTCTATTATACAATGATTGTGTATGGGGTTTTAATTCTTTTAGAGTTTTTATTTATATATATAGGGTATGTAAACCCTCATGGAATATTTCTGAGTGTGTGTTTCCATTCCTCCATTTTTTCAACGTATGTTCTCTCAACCACTAACATTATAATTAAATATTCATATGTATCATGCTATTTGAAACTTATATTTATGCTAGTTATTGTTTTTCACCCTTTGGATAAATTATTTAGTGTGCAATAAGCGTGTTTTATGCCTTATTTTGTGAAAATTGTGTTGTTTTGGTTAAAATGTGTGCACGAAGTGTTTGTATAAATGTTCCATTTTCTTTCTCACCTGAATTATAATGTTTAAGACTTGTTTTATCTATTTAAAAAAATTGGCCTGAAAATTTGTTTTTATATCCTTTTTAGTGTTAAATACATTTTGTATTATTAATTGTTTCAAGCCTCATTTTCTAGAAATTTCCCGATTGGATTTTCTGTGATCAAGTGATATTAAATGATTTATTTGGATTATGAAAAATATTGGATGCATTTGAATCAATAATTTGGGTTCCTCATCTGGGGTTAAATATGGTTTTGGGTTTTATAATGTAGTGATTATATGTTTTAGAGTGTTTTGGCAGGTATTCTTGAAAAATGGCATGTTTAGAACCTTTATATAAATGGATGGGTTTTGAATGTGTAACGTGTGTTTTTTAGGGGTTTAAGTAAATTTAATATTTCTTCAAATGGTTTGTTTACACCTCTTTATTAATAGTGTAATTGGTTCTTTGATAAATTCCGTTTTTGTGAAGAATTTTTAAAGGCCCAGTTGGTATTTTTCTTGTAAAACAGTTTTCATGTGTACTTCATGTTGTGTCATGTGGTTCCATTTTATGGTATATGAAATTGATTTATTAAATGGTTTGGGCGTGTCCAGATGTGATTTTATATGGGAATGGTGATTGTTTGTCCATATAGAGAATTTTTTAATGGATTTTATGTGCATATCCTCATTATAATTCCAGAAATTATTTTATGAAGATTTTATGTTGTTTATAGATCTCTGAAAAAAATGTGAATCATGTTTATGGGTTTTTTGTGAGAATGATTCGGGAATGAAATTTTAATCTGAAAATTGTATTTGATAACATCCGGTACTTTATTGAGCAATAATGGAAACCCAGGTATCAAGGTAATCAGAATTGTACTAGTATACTAGTGATCCAGAATGGTTTTATCCCTGTTTCACATAAAAAGTATGTTGATGAAGACACTAACTAATCTATAATGATGATGTTGGGGAACACTATGTTATGGGTATTTGTTCCATACTATTGGTTTTTTTACAAGAACATATATTTTTTCTATGGTTACTTTTACACCGACATATGAGGTACCTGGGCCCCCAATGAACAAGTTCCTAGGGGTGTTCCCATGTCTTGTTTTCATTGGATGTTTTTTACTCACCATCAGAAAATGGTTTGTTTGGTTCATAAATTTAGTAGCATGTGGTTTTTATTTAAAAGTGTACATTCTTCAAATCATACCTCTTGAAAACAGTTTTTTTTCGTTCTATCTCTTTGAAATTGGTTACTATCATTTCCTAGTTATGAAAACCTATAAGAATTTTATTTTATAACGATTATAGAATGGAACCATGTTTTGAAAACATAATTTTATATATTTAATTTCATAAATGGAATTTATGTTTCTTTTATTTTAAAGTAATTTCATTGGGAATATAATATCAAGTTATCCTACTAAGTATTAATACTCGCACCTATATTATTTTTTCATTTTTATCCCTTTTGGTAGTTTCTTATTGATTTAAATCACCATAGGTGATCTCTATTCGATGTATTGGAGAGTAACTATTAAGGTTACATAGAGTGAGTAGGTTTTCAGGTTTGGTCAGTTTAGTTGTTTAGTTCAGTTGTACTTTTTTATTTCAAATATAATTAATGTTTAGTCCAACATTTATATAAATTTATGTTGGTATTTCCATTTCTTAATGATTCTTTGTTATTGTTTTTTTTTTGGGTGAAAATGTTCCCTTGTCACTCTAACTGACACCCTCGGTGCCTGTCGCCATCTTAGGAGGATCTGGAATGCCTCTCGAGACTTGTCATGGGGTAGCCTAGGTGACCGGTTCTGGGCCGACTAGGACTGGTTTGTATCATATTATATATTCAATTAGTATTTTTGGAACTTGTCCAATATATTTGATAGTTATAAGAAAATAATAAATCCAATTTTATGAATAATAAGATGTATACTTCTAGAAGGTAATTTTAATGCCTTTTAATGGATAAACCATTTTAAATCTGAATTTTGACATTTTATAATATTCATTTGACAAAATAAACATAATTTTTTAAATCATAGCATAAAAACTATATTAGGGTGAATTTTTATTATTTTTCTATGAAGTTTCATTTTTTGATGAATTGTGAAAAATGATGAATTTCAATTCCAAACTGATTTTTAGTATAATTTATTTATATGGTTGAATTATTATTATTTATTGATTTTAAAGCTGAATTAGATCAATAATACATCAACTAATATTAATTAGGTCATTTTAATAAATTTCACATTTATATTTAATATAAAAAATATACCAAATATTTGAACATTTTCACTTTAACAACTTGGTTTTTCATCCAGTCTGTGATATTTAATTTGAATTAATTTATTCTATTTTTGTGATTTTAATTTTTAAAAAATGGATTCCATATTTTTAATCATCATAATATATAATTTAAAATATGTTCAAATTGTTTTTTTCAAAAATACTAATGAAAGTAATTAAAATTAATTATAATGATTAAGAGTAAAATTAGCTAAATAATGGACTAAATCATACACTTAAAAGCCAAAATAAACTATAATCTGGTCTAAAAGACATTTTATAGAAATATGATGACCCTATACTAACTTTTATTAAATTTCGGTTATTATCGGAGCCACCAGTCATAAACAAATGTGGGTGAAATTCCCTTTTCAAAAATTTACATGAATTCCACTCCTCCACTATAAAAAAGTACTCACACATCGCACTTATTTACTCCTCTCAAGCCCTAGAGATTACCCAAAATTATCCCAAATAATCTCCCAAAATAACTAAATTCATCCTATAAACCTTAATTTGGGAATAAATCCATCTAATAAATCCCTTTGATGCAAACCAAAAGGAGTTACCTAAAAAAGAGGTAACATCCTTTCTCAATCTATTTTGTTTTATTTTCATTCTAAAACAACTAAATTTTTAATATTCCATTTTTATATAATAAAATAAGCCTCTTAAATATGCTTATATGTTTTTATTCTAGTTTTTTACATATAATGACACACACAACCATGCAATGGGTAACGAACTTATCATTTCTGTGTATGATGACCTACCGCCTCAGGGAACTATGTTGTTCATTTTTCTTTTAACACCACTCATGGATGTGAATTATAATAGAAAATTTTTTTAAAAGAAATTTATGATATATATGATATAATTATTCTTCTAGAATTATTAAATAACACATACCTTCATGATTTTCGTTTTGTGTAATTATGATACTTTTTTTTGGGGAAGTGTGGACTATTGCATCATCAAACTCATGTGATTCGTCTACACTCTACATGGAATGTATTAAGGATGGGTTTAGTGAAACTATATTATATATGTGGAATAATAATTATACTATAATTATGTTATATATATATATATTTAATTTACATTATTTAAATATGATAATAAAATGGAAATAGCGTTCATGTGTTGGTACGACCTACCATCTACATGAATGGTGTATTCAATTTCATATTTATATATTATATAGATTATTATAAATACATATATAATTAATATATATTATATTTTTATAAGTATTAAAATTTTATAAATAATTAAATCATGATCTATGTAGTATTATCAAGAATAAAAATCCAAATCATATACGAAGAACAAAGAAGATATTACCTAAAGAGTAACATTAACATGAAGTTTTTAACAAAAGGGAAATATAATGTCATAAAAAATCACAAATGTTAACAGATATTATAATAGTTTTATTTGGTAGATTTATAATAAACTTACATTTATTATATTGTTTGTTTGAATTTTTTATAAATAAGTCAATACTAAAGGTAAAGTAGATTAATCTCGCTTTATATTTTCATGAGATACATGCCATATTCAACACATGCTTCTAATTTACGGTATATATACTTCCATGTGACATGTTATATAATTAATTTAATTTATTTAATGATAATATAAGTATTAATTTATGATACTCTATCATGGGGATCATAATTAAAATGTTACTCATGTAGTAAGGGTTTTCTCATCTAACATTTGTTTTCTGTGAGACACATAACATTTTCACCTTCTATTTATTATATGTGGTGTGTATTGTACCCATGTATGTATTATATGATTCTTATACTTAAATTTATATGTATTTACCTACCCATTTTATGATATTTAATTAATGGGGTTTCTTATTCAAAAGTAAACAAATAGGTAAACAAATTTTATCTCAATTTTCTTTCTTTGAGCCACATGCCATGTTATACTCTTATATATTTTTATGAGGTGTTTATAATACCATTGAAATGTTATATATTGAATATAATTATTTTAATTATATTTTTATCTTCATTTAATGTTTAATTTTTATTTTATAATGATTCAGTGTTTCCAATGTTGTAACGGCTTATTGCTACAATCTCAGTGTTTATCAAAATTGTTTATGATTATGCTTTCGTTGATGAAATTTTATGATACATTTGTCAAGAACTATAAGTAAATTTATTACTACCTATTTACTCAGTTTATATCCAAGTAATGGTACCATTTCTACACTATTTTTTACTTAGAAAAATTATTAAAAGAAATATGAAAATCCCACTTCATTTATCCTTTTCTTCAGAAATCTATGTTCTTCCAAAACCATTCATTTTCAAAATGATTTAAAAGATGTTTTAATACTATACTATGATTTTTAAAGGAACATTTTGAACATTTACTCCGTTTTAAAAATTGTTTTAAAACCAATAATCTTTTTATTTTTTGATCAATCCACTTTTCTACACTTTTAAGAAGAAAAAGGATTGTTCGAAATGTACCGAATTACCCACCATCATGATCACCATTTCCTTGATGGTTCCTTTGTGCCATTACAATTTCATTTTTTTAAAAAATTATTTTCATAATATTATGTCAAATTTTTTATTTCAAAAGTGTTTTCAAAGAAATATATTTTTCAAAAAAAAAATTAAGTTTAAAAAGTGTTTTAAATGATTTTCAAATATCTATTTATATGTTTTCAAAAGGCAGTTTTCAAAGAAACGGATTTCAATAATCTCAAATATTAATTTATAAGATTTAAAATTATTTTCAAATAAAAAATTTTCAAAATCATTTATTGTTTCTTTTATATGTTCTGAAAGAAAATGATTTTGATAATTTTTTCAAGATTATTTTAAATGATTTCAATGAAAATATTTTTTATAATTTTTCAAGATTATTTATAAATTTTCAAGGAAAAGGGATTTCATAAAATTTTAAAGATTATTTTATATTTTTTTATGGAAAAAGTTTTTTAAAAATAATATTTTTTATATGTTTTCAATGTTATTTTTATGGAAAATAGTCTAAAAATTGTATTATGTTTTTAAAAAAAATTCAAAGTGTAAAGGATATTTCCCACAATATATATTTTTCAAACATTTTTTAAAATTATTTTCCATATTAGATGACATACATTGGTGTTACTCATGCATTTATGGGGAAATTAAGAAATGGTTTTATTTGTATTCTTTCTATGAATAGTTTATGTTTTAGTAGCATTATTTTTATAAAACTAGATTCTCATTCATGCATTATATGATTATAAAACATACTTCTTTTCATGGATTTTTCTTTGATGAAATGTTTATGAAACATATATTTTTCCATTGGATATGATATTATTACATTTTTATAGAACCCATGTCATTTCATGGTTCATGATATGACTACTTATGATCTTATGGAACAAGTATATATTATTTTATTATGATATGGTTGGGACCTATATCTCCATATAATGTATTGGGTAAATATTTTATCTAATGAGATAATATTAGGAGTCAAGTAGATGGGCTTGATCCACTATGGAAGATGGGGAAACTTGATCCACTATATGAAGATTGGGAAACCCAGTCCGCTATAGGAGGATGGGGAAACCTAGTCCACTATAGGGATATGGGGAAACCTAGTCCACTATAGAAAGATGGGGAAACCTGATCCCTTAAAATGAAAGGACTGTGACTGGGAATGGTGGTGTGTACTACCTAGTATGTATAGTACCCATGAAGTTCCCTGATAATATTTTGGAAAAGTTCCTTGAATTAAAGGGAATGATATTACATTTTTATATGTTTTCCAAAAATTATATGTCTTATTTCTATGATAAACTCTCATGGTTCAAGTTATTAATTATCTTCTGATTCTTGTATTATAAAAATTAAATCTTTATATCTTGTATCATTTTTCTAATCATGGATATACAAGGTATGATCTTATAATATTATTATCATGTTCTCGTACCCTTATGTTCTATTTATTGTTATGTATTTCCTTCATTTAACATTATTGGGAATTTTATATCACATATTTCTTATGATTCATTTCCCCGATTTATGAATAAATGTTATAAGTATAACTACAAAATAAGAAGATATTTTTGGGAAACATTAATAATCTTTCACCATGTTATTGGATTTTATTCCATGTTTCCAAATGAAGTAAACTATTACAGTCCTCGATCATATACTTCTGTAATGTCATGAATATTCATAAAAATGATTTAATATCCACATATGATAATCCAAGGTTATTATACCTAACTATTGTTTGATATATAGGGGATCCTTCTATTTAAAACCCTATAAAAAAATAGATGTAAATTTCTCTAAAAAATTTATTATAAATAGTTTCTTCATGTGATTACACTATGATGAAATTAATAAAAAACTATAGATCTTTGTTAGAGTATATAAATAACCATTGAATCTATTTAAATTACACTTATTTACATGATCCATCATATCTACCAGTATTCAATACTATGACCTTCAATATTAGATATATTCTTCCATCATAACCTTTGGCTCAACACAAAAATCTCAATTCAACTAAATTTGAATAAGATCAACACATAACTAGTGACCATGTCCATCCTTTTTTATAATATATTTATAACATTCATCCATGTTCACTAGTCTCACTACTATATAATATTCACAAATATCTTTCCACACTATTGTAAAAACCACTATATTTTATGTGAGTTCATAATAGAACTTTCAAATATATACTACATCGTTCCAACTCTATATTCAACCTCATAATTTTCCCACCTAACCTCAATATTCTAGAATATTTCTTCAAATTTTAATATAATTCAAGGTTATGGATTCATAATTTAAGTTATATTAATATTTCATATACTTGTATTAATATTACATAAGATCTATTTAAAATAACATATCATTCAACACCCATAATTGGTTTTCATGCATACTTTACCACATCCTAGATAAAGTTTTACTATATCAATAAAATCCTCCAATAAAAATTCCTATATAAGTGGATATCATTGTTAACTAAATATATAAATCCTTATTTATAATGAAATTTTACTATGTAGTTATTCCATGTATCTTTTAAAATATACCTTCAAGATTATACAATAATTTTCTAGAAAGGATTTATGAAAAAAATCCCAATGGTGTTTTGTATCAATATGGTGTTTTACTTGAGAAATGTCACATTAATCAATGTCATTGATGTTGAAAAACCTAACATATGTAATTTTAAGACCAATAAATAGGAATTTTTCCTGATATGTAAATTAAAATTGTTCAACAAAGGTTTTTGGGAGAAGAACCAACTTAGATTACAAAAAAAAATTAATGGTTTGGTAGGATTCCTCATGATGTTGAGAAATATAGATTTTTTATGTAACATAATGGTGAAGTGATAGTTATAGATGTTGAAACTAATTTTTAATGATACACAGTCAAGATTTATGATTCTCTGAAATTATTGAGATATATAATATATGAGATGGACTCTATATGCACTAAACTAGTGTAGAACATGGATAATGTATTTTATAAGGTGAGACCCATAATATAGAAGTAGATTTTATATAAGAAAATAGATATAGATTATGTACCTAAAATTCATTCCTAGTAGCTAAATTTTATAATTAAATTTATGTTATTTCTTATGAAGAAAAATGTTTTAGTAGAAATAATAATTTCCAATTGGATATTTTTTCACATTATCTCATTATGATTATGATATATATCGAATGGATGTAAAAACAATTTATATAACAATAATTTAGTCAAGTAATTGTACATAAAAAACCCTATATTTTATAAAATTAAAAATTATAATGTTATGGTTTTATAGTTATAGTAATCAATTTATAGAGGGAATTATGCTTCTCAAAGTTGAAACATTTGATTTTATGATGCAATAAAATAGTTTTATTTCATCAATAACATGGATGATTTTTATGTATAATATATGTTTAGGGGGAGTGTTATGGAATTTTTTGTTTTGTATGTGGATAAAATTATACTTTTCATAAATAATGTATTAAATTTAAACTCTATAAAGATTTGGTTGGGAAAATGTTTCATGATTAAAGGCATTGGTGAATATGTTTTTATACTGTGTATAAATATGAACAATGATATATTAAAGAGGATATATTTACTAAGTTTGTAAATATATATTGTTAATGTGATAAATAATTTTAGAATGGAAAACTCAAAAAAGGAGTCTTTGCCAATGTTTTGTGTGAAGAATCATATGAATATTCAGAATCATTTAAATGAGTTGGAAAGGATGGTAAGGAATCCTTATACACCATCTATAGGATTTTTCATGTATTTCATATTGTATTAATGACAAGATATTTTATATTTATAAAGAATAACAAGTAGATATATGTTTCATTGTAATGAAATTCACCAAGAAAAAAATGAAGAATATGCTAAAGTAATTGAGATGAAGTAGGGATATGTAATTATTCATTAGAAATGAAGATGAGATCATTATAAGGGATTAAATTTAGGCTAATTTCCATGATTATAAAGAATATATAAGATCTACATTTGTTTCATATCTTTTTCTTAATAGTGGATCTATAAGTTATAAGACTTACAAACAATACATCATTAAAGACTCAACAATAGATCTTGTGTACAACACTTCATCAAATACAGTCATGGAAGTTATTGAATTCAGGAATATCATTATTAATTTAGGGACATTCATATAAAAGATAAAGAAATTAGTCTTTAATTTGGAAAAAAATGTGGCTATTATTGATGCAAAGGAACAACAGTCTCACCAAAGCACCAAACACATCTTTTGAAAATACCATCTTATTCAATAGATCCTTGAGAAGTGAAATGTAATGATCGATTAAGTTGATATAAATGATACTGTAGTATATCCTTTTATGAAACCCTTTTATCAGAGAACAAAATGAGGGTAATGTGTAATATATATATATTAAATTGAAGAGATATTGGATGTAATAATTATTAAATGAATAATGATTTTTTAATAAATGAAATCTATATTTATGATTCATTCTTACATTTTTCACTGATTTTAACTAAATAGTGGAATAATAAAAATCCCTCAAAGTAAATATTTGAGTTTTACCTAATAGAATATCATCATGAAGTATTATAGGTTTTGTTGATATGTATATATTAGCTTTATTAAAATTCTCATATATGATATAGAGTATACTTATGATATAACTATTTAACACTTATTATAAGGACCAGACCATGATAATAAATCATATAGAATGTCATACATTCTAAGATATACTTTGGGATGTAATTTTATTACTAAATATATATTACCAGAGGTTTTTAAGACACTTATCATGTGAAAATTCATACTTTATACCTTTTTATTTGCGTACTCAACAATGAGATAATCATGGGGTGGTTGGGTATGTTTTTTATCATGATATTTGTGGAGTTCAACCAAGATTGAATTTATTAAAATGTATGATAATAGAGGAAAACGGTTTCTTTCAGTGAGTGATTGATTAAATGCATGATCATACTTATATAAATTACATGTTATGTGTTTACTAATTATATTGAATTATATTTAATATAACTTTATGTATGATCAATCTAATTTTGGAATCATAAATATATGAGTTTTTTATATTATATTGAATATTTACACATCTATAGGTCTAAAAATACTATTGAAAAATGGATTAAATGAGTATTCATAAGATTTATATGATAAATCTTATGTTTTACATGTTCTTATAGAGATATGAAGATGTTTGATTGAGAAAAATCCCAAACCCTTTATAGCTTAAGTAGAAATGAAATATAGATGTAAAACATAATGGTTAACAACAATATAAAACATTATTTATTGCAAAATTGATTTATAAGAACTACTTTAAAATAGTTTTAAATAAAATGATTACGGTATAGAAAGGTCCCCCATAATTAGGATTGATTTTATAGAAATAATTTGAGAAATAAACTTAAGGAATGTATAACCAAAAAAAGGAATAGAGAAAAATCATGGAATATTTTTAAGACACATATATACAAAATTTTGAATCATTCCATCACATCAATGAGATGGGAATTGAGTTTAGAGGGGTAAATGTCATAACCTAAAGAAGATATGGTGGTTCAGATAGATCCCTTACCATGGGTTCAAAAATCATAATGCAATTACACTTAACATCCTAAATAATAAAATTAGATTCATTAATTATATAATTTAGAGTCTATTACAGGTATATGTTGTTTATTATAACCATAATATCTTCATTTATATACATTTTAATGAGATATAGTCATTAGTTTCATTTCTATAAGGGAGTTCATTTCATGGTTCCATGGTTGGATCACTTATGAATGAAGGTATTGTCAAAAGTGACTAAAAATCCAAAAGTAAAATGAAATGATATTTATATCCCTATAGAAATAGAAACATCCACAAATATCCATAAGGCTAAAAAAATGGTGTTTAATGGGAGAATAAGAATTAAGAAATGAGGGATATTATTGGGAAAATAATTGTGTACATATGATTCAATCTCTATTGCATTGAATATGTAAGGATAACTGGTGGTGAGGTGTGGTATTTCTAAGGGAATGATAGGGGTGATTTTTAATATTATATTCATAAGTTTATTATTTTGTCTCAAGTATACCAATAGTGATGAATAAATTGAGTATATATAGTAATTTGTTCATGTGAGTTTGAAGTAATTGGTTCTTGCAACACCCCTTATACAATTAATCATGTATTTAACTTATAATGGTAAATACCATATTTTATTGTATTTCACTATTAAAAAAATAATTTATTTGGGGAAAAATCACCTTAACCATTTTTCAATGATTATATTATAATATTGAAATCCATTTAATTAAAATAATTTTATAAATTTGAGAAATTTTATTTTGGAATAAAATCCGTATTCATTTTAAAATGTTCAATTTCAATATTATGATAAATTTTTTGAAGCATTAAAAAATTAATTTTGGTCTTATAAAATTATATTATAATTAAAATATATATAATATTAATTTATAAATTCATTTTATGAAGATAAAATTTATTTTAATTCATTATATTTGTTATAAAAATGCAAACAAAACATCTATGTTTTAGAAAAACACAGACACTTCGTTTATAAATTTATAAACATTTATTTTCTTGTATCATGATATTAATATGTCATATTTTAATTTTATAAGATAAGTATATATCAATTTACTTTTACATAGGTGAGTTTACTGTTATAACAGTCATTTTACAATTCATAATCGTCAAATTACTGTTTCAATAGTCAAATTACTATTCAAATGGTCAAATTTATAATGGTTATATGGGTACAATGCCTTCTATAAATACCTTATAACTCATTATTTATTTATTTTCAAGGTTACATATATTTTCAATTTCAAGATTAATATTGAATTACTAATATTTTGTTTCATTTCAAAATTGTTATACGCGAGTGTTGTTATTCTACTCGATTGAACTAATCCTATTTTTTAATTTTAGTTATCTTATTTTTCATTTGTTATCCCATTATAATTATTTAAATTCTTATGTAAATATTTATTCTCAAAATTTAACTTTCATTTTAATATATTAATATATTAATTTTTTTTCATTGTCTTTTTCATATGATTTTAAAATAATATATTACTAAATATTTCACATTTATATAAGAAGGGATATTACACTAATAAAAATAATCGGTTTTTATATTCTTCCCCCTTAGTAAATTTTATCCTTGAAATTTTATTTTAAATGATCTGGTAAAAATAGGTGACGGTAATTATACTTCAATGATTACTTGGGTTCGCATGTCACATCCGCATACTTATAGTTCTTCAATAATACTTTGACTTGGTAAATCATCTTGTTGAAAATAAAATTAACATTATACTCTAAGATATTTAATGGATTATGTTCATAATAGTGATCATTTTCTAGATATACCACCACTAAATTAAATACATGTAATTTATTTATTATTTACTTCAACAATAGGGATAAGTAGAATAATTCAAGTACTTGAAATAGGGTTGGAAGGAGTACTGGTCGATAGGCCATGACTCTGATGCAATTACGAATCTCAATGGGGCTGATGTACCCAGATCATAGGTTTCCCTTATTCCCAAATCTCATGACTCTCAACTATGGGGATAAGTCGATGAAAATTTTATGTTCAACTTCAAAATCTAAGTCACATAAATAATTGTTTGTGTAGCTCTTCTATAATCATAGAGAATCTATGATGTGTTGTTGAATGGTCTTGACCATTTCTAACATTTCTTTTGTAATTTTGGTCCCATAAGCTTGAGTTCACTAGCTTTATACCAACATTTAGGTTCTCTATATCTCTTCCTATAAATGGCTCCATATGGGGCTATTTGGATTCTTGGGTGAATGTTATTATTATATATGAACTCAGATAAATATGGATAGTGATACCATCCTCCCTTGAAGTCCATCAATAGTTATCTCAATATATATTCCATTTTCTATATCGTATTATCAAATTAATCAATTGATATAGGGAGACAATCCATAATAAATCTCATCTTAGTGTTTAGAGAATATTGGAGGCTATTCTGGAACATTGAGGTATATCTATAATATAGATTGGATGTAGTTGATAACGGTGTTCCATATTGCTCCACCACTTCTATGATGTATATCCATTCATGTTAGTGGAGTGAGATGACCTTCATAATAGATGTAGAGTGAGAAGTCTTTTTAAGAAGATTCACCACTACCTATACAAAATTATTTCCACTACATATATTTTAAATACATGTGGAAAAATCCATAGTGATATTTTCCCATTCTATATTGTTATGGGTAATAGTTGTGTTATCCCCTTGGACATTTTTTTCATGATTCACTTGTTGGTATACTAATATCTTTGATGTATATTGTATGATCTATTTCTCTATATTGTCCCACCAATAGTTATATTGGAGGTTTTGATACATCTATGTTATCCCTAGGTGGATGGACAAGGTCTAATTATGTGCATCAATGAGAAACTCCATATTTCCCTTAGGATTTGATGGTACAAATTGTTGGTACCCAAATATTATAACTTAAATTTTATCATTTTTTAACTCTAATCATTTCCCATTTCTTATAGCTTTTACCCTGTTATGTACTTCCACATCATTTCTTTGAGTATTCATCTTCTCCAGAAGGGGTTGTTGATAAATTATTTGAGAAATTGATGATGATTTTAATTCATTTATGATTCCCATATCCATAATTTTCATGTATAAGATAATTTAATCCCTCTATATTATCATAATAGATAATATTACAAGATGATTTTCACGTAGAACATTAACCAATTTATTTATATTACTAGGATAATAGTTGATTCAACAGTAATTGACCTTTATCAACTATAATCATCACTACTCGAACATATTATTCTTCTTTTATGTGAATATATATTTGAGGATCTTATGATTTGTATGTTTTTCTCACTTCTCCCCATAAACATAATTCCACTATTTTTTTAATAAAATGGTTTCATCATCAATTTCCAGATCATGTGGAAGATAATTCTATTCATGAAATTTCAACTGCCTTATGGTGTAGGATATCAATTTACTATTATTTTTTAGTTTGCAACACAAACCCTTTTTTGAAATGTCAATGTATACCATGAAAAGTTCCCCACTTAGTGGAAGTGTAACTATTGGTGCAGTGATAAGACTCATTTTAAATTCCTTATAGCTATGTTTATATTAATTGGTCAGTAAAAAAATTACTTCCTTATGCATTATATTAGTTAGTGGGTTTGGAAATTGTGATAATTCATTCATAAATCCTATGTACAACAAATCTAGTCCATGTAACATATGGATCTTGATTTTAGATGAGGTTCTATAAACATCCTCAATCACCTCTTCTTTATAAGCATCCACAAATATCTATGCACTATTGATAACCTGAACCAAAAATGATACTTATTCAATGAAAAAAACATCATTAATATACTCTTCATGTAGATTATCCTTTTGAAAAGTCTTTAACACAATATTCATTTTATCCTTATGGTACTCTTTTATTTTGTAGTATACTAGAATATCATCTACAAAAATTACAAAAAAAAAATCAAGGCCATCTCTAAATATTAAATTCATTAAGTCCATGAATATTTCTTTGTAATTAGTGAGTCTGAAGGGAATCACTATGAAATCATAGTGTTTGAACCTTATTTTAAAAGCAGTCTCTGAAATATCATCATTCTTCACCTTTAATTGATGATATAATGACCAATGTTCTACCTCAGAGAAAAACTGTTTCTCGTGTATATAATTAAACAAATCATCAATCTATAGAAGGTGATAATTGTTTTTTATAATTTTTTTGAGTTCATGACAGTAAATACATAAGAACATTGACCAATTCATATTTTCAAGGAAAAGAACTATCACACTCTATGGTGAAGAACTCGAGTATATAAAACCCCTATACATATTCTCTTGTAACTACATATTTGGTTCTTCTAACTCAATGGTGGACTTTCTATATAGAGTCAAGGATATGGGAAGAGATCTAGGTATAATTTCAATTGATAATTAAACCTATAAATCATTAGTAAGGACATGTAAATATTTAGGGAATTCATCAATATAATCCCTCCTCAGGGTCATGTATTTATTTATTATTATCTCCATTTCCTCAATCAATTTTTTTAGATATTATTTATTATAATACAATAATATAAACACTTTATAATAAGATTCTAAATGAGATATATCCTACTTCTTATACTTGTATCAAATTTTAGGATAAATTGGGATGTGAATAGTCATCTCACTCTCCTGAAAGTTAATGTTTTATTTATATAATGACATTCAATCAATTCCCAATAGAGTTTCATTTTTTACCAAAGGAATTAAGAAAATACTTTTTAATTGGTTCATTCCACAAACCATGACTGGTGAGGACTTATATACCAAGGAGGAAATAATTTTCCCATTTTCTATTATCACATATATATCCACCCCCATGTTTTAAGGTCATTTTTGAATAGTTTTATTATACATAAAAAATATAAAGAAGGTGTAGAATAATAATTAAATATCATATTCAATATTCATGAATTAATAACTAACGTACCTATCGCCATATCATTTTTGGCATCCATTGCACTAGTATTGATAGCATAATCCATTCATTGATCTTTTTTCCTTGGTGTTTGTTGTTGTTTACTTTATTTAATAGCCCTTAGAATAGGGAAATAGATTGTATAATAACCATGTTCCCTATATTTTAAACATTATACTGTATACTAAGTGTTTATATGATCCTTCTTTTATTCCATGTAATTAGTGGTTTTATTTATGTTTATTTACATTTATTAGCTCAATGACCCTATTTTCCACACTTGAAACATCCCATTTTTACATTCAGATAGTTTATAGGAAACTTATCCATGTACATTTGACATGTGGGAAGCTGAGTTTTCTTTCCTCAATGAGATTTATCTATTGATCCTATTATATTAAACACCATTTTATACTTTTTATTTGTATCCCCACAAGAAAACTAATATTATCCAATATAAATCATAAACATAAGGTAAAATGGATCATATCTTCATAGGAATCAAAGTATTAAATAAGAAAATATTTTCAAAGACTTAAATTTAGTCTAATAAATATGTGTTCCACCATAATTTTAGTTTTTATGAAAAAGCCAAAGGTATACCATGAAATCGTTGTAATATTTTCCCTGAAAATCCTAATATATTAATCTTCTTATTTCTTCGTACATCAGAAATCCATATTTATTATAAGATGGATATTTTAGGGAAATTATTTATTGAAAAAATTATTCTTTAATCCTTCCCATTCCATGGAATCAATTTCATATTTGGAATTTATGTTCTTGATCAGTGTCAACCACTAATCATCTACTCCTTCCATGTGATAAATGGATAGTTAAACATAAGCTTGATTCAATCATTTTTGGAAAGATAATATATTATCAATGGGATTAATACATTTTTTTATGATGAGGGTATCAAAAGATAAACTAAATTTGAGAGGATTTTTTCATATAAAGGATTCAATAACTTTCTCTTTCATTGTAGAATGTGGTCTTTCCACATGATTCAATTATTTATTCATAACATTATTTAGTTGATACAGTATTTCCTTAATGTAATCATATCCCTCTCCATAAGTTTAGGCATCTCATCAGATGAATCGTCACATTTACCATGACAATGTTTATCTCCATTATTCTTCATAATTCCCAACACTGAATAAAATAAAAGAAATTAAATAAGGGATGGAAATACTCAAACTGAAACTCATATAAAAAGGGAAACTATGAATAAATGAGAAATACCTTATAAATGAAATTTTTTCCCTAAAAAATGATTCTCTAGGTTTGAATCTATGTTATACATGATAATTTACTTATTAATTTATCTATCCAAAAAAATAATTTATGTCCCTAATAATGGTGTATGAGGACTTTTTGTATTTTCTTTAGAATATATCTTTGTATTGTCAAACCAGATGTTCATAAAGGACTCTTTCCATTCACCAAGTGGTGATCATTTTAATACTCAATACACCCTTTTGGGGGTTATTACCCCTATCTACACCTATTCCAAATCCACATCCATTTTTAGTATCTAGATAGGGATGTAGTTTCTTGTAAACAACTCACTCTATACTTCAACAAAATTTCAAGATATTTTTATATACATAGAAATATCCTTAGGGTTCTCTGAAAATAATTATAGTTATACTACAAATAAATAACTATACCTTACATTGATACCAACTATAGTGACCAAATCCTTTTACATACATTATTAAATAATTTTTAACATAAATATCTGATGAACAAAACCTAAATATAGAGAGGTCTAGTGTCTTTGTAAAACTACTTACATAACTCATCGAGATAGAACTAAAATAAAAAAAATTATTATAATATCTATAATGATATTATAAATCTCTTTATTCTACAAAAAATAAATAGGATAACCTTTGTAATACATAACTAAAAGGGATGAGATAAAAAGACCTGTAAGGAATTAAACTTTATAATAATGTGTAGCATGGGATTTAAAACGCATAATATGATACCATAATGATTAAAAAAATTAATAAATATGTGGAATAATAATATAAAGAACATGGAATCATCATATCATGAAAATATATGAATATGGAAACTACATAAAACATGAAATAAGCATAATTTAAGGATAAAAATCAAGACAACAACACATGGTGGACAGAGTCCCATTATCGATAAGGTTTACTATATGATCTCATAAAAATCATCCCATGAGACATAAAAGTTATCCAATAAATTATAGTTCAATTTTTTCATACCCATAAGAAATATACATTATTAGGTGATCCATAAATTGAATTCAATTGTATATCACAAACATAAGAATTACCCATGGATAGAAATGGGTTACATAATATTGCTTCATATCAATATTAAAGGAGATTTCATAAATATTACAAAGAGAATAAAGAATTAAATATTTTATGTACATATCTAAATGAATAATATTAGGTATCCAATTTTTTTTATATTTAAAAACATCTTGTGGAATAGTAGATAATTGGGTATATAAATGAACTTTCAAATTGATGTTTTAAAGAATGGGTTAAAGACTTTTCAACAATTAATGAACAAAAATTATTATTTAAAAATGATAGGTAAACAAGAAAAGTTATCCCAAAAATATTTCTTTATTTAGTGTAATAATTTTTTGTAATATATAATTCAAATGAGTGTTTTATAAAATTATTAACAGATATAAAATTTTCCCTTATTTGGGTTTGGTTTTAATGTAGGCATTTGAGAAATCAATTTAAGGCATGTATAACTCCATCAAAGGAAGTGAGAATAAGCTGGGTATATATTTCAGAGACATATAAACATAATTTATATACATTACATAATATAAAATCAATTAAAAGTGAATTTAGATAGTGAAAGTTCATAACCCAAAGAATATATGGTGGTTCAGAGAGATCCCTTACATTAGTTTCCCGAATCATTCTTAACATGCTCATAACATCCAAAGTATTACAATTATATTAATTAATTAATTATTTCAGAACCATTTCCATATATTTTTAATTTAATATAATTATATTATATTTATTTACATCCATTTCAATGAGATATAATGTTTTTTTTCATTTTCTCAAGGGTGATTGTTTCATGGTTCCAGGGTCAGATCACTTGAGGATAATTATTGATGTCCTTGTAAAATGGGACTACAACTCCAAAATTGAAATGAAATGATATTAATTTTCCTAAATAAATTTAAATTGTTCTAAAAATCAATATTTATTCTTTAATAGTGATGATTCATTTATTAAAAATATAAATTTTATATAGTTAGTTCATTTATGTTATTTTTTCAACCATCATGAACTAATTTTTTATTTAATTGTAGTATTATAAACACATTATATAACTTAAAATAAGTTATGTTATACTTATTATCATAATCTTTAACCATAACAATATTCTTATGAATAACCTTAAACGTGGTGGAGAAAAAGCCATTTTTTATAAAGGTAGTGAACCAACCATATTGTCTGAGAAATTTTCTTTTAAGAATCAATTTACTTGAGGGTAAAATATGGATATTACACCATAATAATAACATATTAGTTTATTTGGGATATTTTTTATACAATATTTATGTTTATGGTGAAAAAATGGGGTGTTTTAAGAAGAATAAAATTGAATGTGGTTAGTATATAAATTTACCTCTTCCTTTGGTTGTCTCCTCTAAGGCAACCCATTAAGGCTCCTGGAAATGGTATTTGGTGAGATTGGAAGCACTAGGATGTAAGGGAGGGGTTTTTAATATAATTGGATAAAAATGTGAAAATCTATGTGGATTATAATATGTGAGGAGAAGGGATTGTGAGGGGTGGTGTTTATAAGAGGAGAAGAGGGGTGTTTTTAAATATAATATTCATTTATCAATTAGTTTGGATAAATAATACCAATAGTGTGAATCTTGTGACTATATATAGAAAATTATGCATCTTAATTCGAACTAACAGGTTCTTACATCACCCCTTATGAAATTAATCAGGTATTTAACATATAATGTCAATTATTGTATTTTATCATATTTCACTATTCAACCAGAATTCATCTATTTTTTGAAAAATACTAAAAATATATCGGGACCATTTTTATCTATATATTAAAAAAAAATTCATAAATATGATAAATTAAAATTAAAAAATCCTTATTTGTTTGAAAAATTAAAATTTTAATATTATGATCAATTTTCTGACCCTTTGAAAATTCACTTATGATCTGATAAAATTATATTAACATTTCAACAAAACATGCTTTTATTTTATAAAACCACTTAATGAAAATATTGTTTGTTTTTAATTCTTAAATTTTATAAAAATGAAAATAAAACAAATATGTTTTATAAACAAAAAAAACACATTTTTTCAGTTTTAAAACATTTAATAACTTTTATCATGATATAAATGTTTGAAATTATCATTTTATAAGATACATAAAAATTTTTTATACTACTATAGTTTTGGATACTATTATGATGGTCAGTTTACAATTTCTAATGGTAAAATTGCTATTACAACCATAAGATTACTATTCTAATAGTAACATTTATAACACCTATATAGTTCTCCTACCTTCTATAAATATATCATTTTTCATAATTCCTCATTTTCAAGGTTATATATCATTTCAATTTCAAGATTAATATTTCATTTCAAATATTCAACTTTGTTTTTATAGTGTTTCGTTTTACTGAAATAATTCTAGTTAATCAAGCATATCCAAATTTTTATATTTCTATCAAATAGTTATATATTTTTTATCCCATTATAATATTTTCAATTCTTATGGATATATTTATTATATAAATGTAATGTAAAATAAATTTTACTAAAATAAATTTTTCTTTCATTATGTGTTTCATGTGATTTATAATATACAATATTGATAAATATGATATGTTTATATGATATAGAAAATTCCATTTATAAAAATTCTAGGTTATTATAATATGAAACTAATATAAAATAATGATAAATTGGATACTTAATTTTTTATATCATGAAATATTTTATATTATTAAAACAATATAAATATAAAAATCTCATACATAAGAATCTATCTCATCATATCATATATTATTGATTATAAGACCATCATTATGTTTTTTTCAATTTTAGGGCTCTATTAAAATCATTAGATCTCTATTTAATTCCATGTATATCAATATGTGATCATAGAATAAAACTCTCCCACTAAAATATTTTGTGACAAACATGTATGAAGAAAGATAGTTTGAATAATTATGATACTAAGGAATCATATTAATAATGTTCAACTCTATGAATATATTATTTAAACATTTTAACTTCACAACATCCAATGATAGGATGTCAATGAATTCTATTATCTACTTGTATCTCTTCCTAATTTCATCATTATATCATTCTTAGAAATCTTTCCAAAAAATTATTTTTTTGAAATATTTTGGTCACTAATATTACTATTTACATTAATATTTTAAAAATATCCCCCAAATATTTTAGTATACTAAGTGAAATTCAATTTTTAATTTTACTAACATGTTATTTTATTTTTTAATTTCAAACATCTCTATGTACAAAAACACACCCACTAGCCTATTAAATACTACATTCTAATCAAAATGTCATGTTAAAAGATAAAAACACCTTTGTGTTAGGAAGTATCATTTATTTATAAATATTTATCACAAATTATATTCTATGTGTTTTGAGAAATGTATTTAAAAATAAGAATTAATTCATTATAACATTCCAAATTTATGTTTTGGGAGATCCTTCCCTCATATTTTAACAAATATTTTGGATAAACCCTTTTATCTTGGTTAAAACTCCATTTTTATTTTCCTTTAAATCTATGTTTTAAATTAGTATGAATCATAAAATATGTATATTAAATACAACATCTCGTATTTTGTATAAATTTTTGATAATAAAAATCATTCATTATCATATAATAGAATGATATAATAATAATAATCCTTAATAATATTCATATCAGCTTGATATATTTCTTTTTCACTCAAATCATTGTCTGAAAAAACCGTTTTCCAATCATTGGATACAATCTTCAAGCTCTTTTAATTATTTATTTGATTTTAAACTCCTATAAAATTATAACATTTGTAATTTTTACATATTGATATCATATACCCTTCAAAATAAAATAATTTATTTCTATGAAATTGATATATAACATGGAAATTAAATGTAATTCCATAAACCCATTCAGGTATCATGGAAACATTAATCATATGGAATCATATACCAGTCTTACATATTTGACCTTTACTCCCAATAACCATGACTACCTATTATGAAGAAACATTTTTGTATTATCCAACTACTTTTTTCTTATTGTTATAAATTTTACCCACTTGTACTGTTTATATATCACTATAACATAGAAAAGTTTGGATTAGTACATAAAAATATAATAGGTTAAATTTTCAATAACTAATATGCATTATAATAAAATTTTCAAATATTAAAACAAAATTGATTCCTCAGTCAAAATAATCCTCATTAAAAACCTCTAATCTCTTCAAGTTATTAACATTTCCAATCATATTGGGTATATGATTAGCAACTAAATTTCCTTAGTCTATCATTCATTTGATTATTTTTAAACCTTGATATAATAATTCTTTACATCTCATAATAATCTAAATTCAATTGTTGAAAAACATAAACAATTGGTTACTTAAGAAGGGGATTCTCTAATATATTGAATTTATCCTTCATTAAGAATAATTGATAAATTCATTACTATTATCATATGTTTCTGAAATTTAGATCCTCCTTTACAAATATTTTTCACAATTTTTTGTTCAATTGTAATGATGTTTTTGATCTACAATAGGAGGTTTTATCCAAGGAAAATCATGTTTTACATTAATTTTTTATGGAATTTTATTCAATGTTATCCCATTAATAATGATGAACCATTTTATACTAATATTATCAATTAGTTGTAAAAGATCATTATTTCACTAAGTAATTTATCTGATTGGGAATTACTCTCAACACATAGTTATTTCGGTAATCTATTATACAAGTCGTTCCATATATTACACTTAGATGGTTGAGTGGAAAACTCTTTGTCTATTCCCTCATATATATAAAGTAAAAATTATTTATATTTAATCCTTACTAATTATTTCCCATATAATTTTATCCCAAATTAAATTAAATAATGCACCTACTTCCTCTTATGGTCATCTCATTACATTCTCACCTTACACAATATAATTCAGGGGAACCATTCTTTGGTAGAACCTACCAGGACAAATGATCATGTTATTGACAAGTACTCACTTTATGATGGAACATAAAACATAGTATTAAAAATATGATTTAGTCTCACCATATTTTCTCTTATTAATCTATTTTCTTGTATGGTGTTTTCTAATGATTAATTTTGGAATCCAATTCTGTCAACCAAAAAATAGGTTCAAACGATACGAGTGAAAATATTTACACAAATCATATTTTGTGATATTAACCCATCTTAAAATCTGAAAATATTCATAAATATATTAATTAATCCATTTTGTAAGTTATATGAAATCATTTTATGTAATGTTTTGGAATCATATAGAGTCAATAATCACTACAAAAGTAATCTTTCAGAGAAAAATAGCTAGCCCCCACATTTCTAGATAAGGCTTAAGCCTCCAAGCCAGTAATAAGTCTAACCCAAAGATCCTAAAACTAAAGATACCTTAATCAAGATATATCTGTGTTCCATCATAATTATAAGAACTGATATGTATAATCTATAATCAACCTTAATATTTAACTCATAACCTAGTACACGTCAAATTCAGGCTAGAAGAAAACTGAATCAGTTAAATACCTAACATGTAAATCCTAAAAATTAATGTATGGAAATTAATAGATACTTTTTAACACAATAAACTAAATTACACATCTATCCATAATATAAAAATTATATTTGTGAATAATAATAAATATAATAAACTAAATAAATAAATAATTCATAATTTTTAACATAATATAATCAATTTGTGAACAATTTATAAATAAATAATTTTAAACACTTTCTAATTTATCCCTACATTATAGAAATTTCATAATTAAATAAATAGAAATACCTTATGTTTATTTATTTTATGAACTCATTCATATTATTCATAATAAGACATTTACATTAAATATATGATGTTAAATGAAATATAAAAAATTTATATTCCAAATATTTTATAAAATTCGATTACATAATCTAAGAACAAAATATTTATTATTATATAAACATTCATTGTATGAGTTATCAAAACTCTTTTTGATATAGATTAAATAATTTCATAAATTAGGCTTTTAGATTGAATATTTCAAAATAATTATTTTAAACAAATAATAAAAATATGAACTAATTTTCTTTGTATATTCTTTTTAAATTTATAAATACATTAAATTTTATACATATAATTTCCAAATAAACATTATCTATCTATATTATAAGTCATTACAAATAATTTTATAATTGTATTTTAATATTATTAATTATTATTATAGATTAATTTTAATAAATACATTATAAAAATTTATTTAACTAATTATAAACACATTATAGTTCATTATTTTTTTAAAAATTATAAACTAAATAATTATTACAAAATAACATTTTATATTAATTATAAACAATGTTAAATCCATATAAATAAATTCATAATTAAAAAATTGAATAATAATAAAATTTCAACGTATATTATACTCTATATCATAGGTTATGGATGGAGTTGTTATCTATCATATTTAAAAATAGATAATGGTCAACTGAAACATTCCCTCCAGCACCTGGGATATCATATTGAAATAGTTGTATTAGTATTATAGAGACTCATTCTTAACATACATTGGTATTACTGCAATTTATATGAACATTTAGATCATTACAAAAATAAATTCACGATGACCATAATATTTAAGGGTATTTGGAAAAATGAAAAAAAACATTCTAACTCAGTGAAAGATATTAAATATATCCCTTAAATATCATTCATTTCAGTAATCCTACATATAACCATTCTTCATAACCCGAGTAAGAAAAACATAAGAAAGGGGTGAGAACGAATGATTATTAAGGATAAATAAAGGAAATAAAAAACAATAACATGAACATAAGGGTATGACAACATGATCATAATATTTGAAGATCATACCATACATAGAAAGATAATAATCAGGAATTATGGCATAATGATTTTTAGTTCACAAGACACGAATAACAACATAAACAAGAACATAACCCATTTTATCATATCAAAGGAAAAAGGCATATAATTTGTGGCTGATATATAAACATGTAACATGATTCCCTACAAGTCATGGGTAGTTTCCAAAAGCATATCTGGGCATCTCATGGGGACTACACCTACTGGGATGGACACACCACCATCCTAAGTCCCGACTCTTGCATTATAAGGGATCGAGTTTCTCCATCTTCCCATAGTGGATCAAGACACACCTATTTCCAATTTTGGATTAAGATTCACATGTTTCCAATTTTAGATCAAGCTCTCCGACTTGGTTCCCATCATCATTTCATGATATATATAAATCCTCACCAAATGCATTGGATGGAGATATAGGTCCCACCCATCACATAATAAGATCAAAAATTCCAGTGCAACAAAATATTAAAACATTAATCATATCATAAAACATAAAAATAAATGGGTTTCATAAACATCATATCATTACCTATGGAAAAGGGGTAGTTCTCATAATCATTTCATCATACCATAACCCAGAAAAAGATGTAGGTTTAAAGAGTATATATCCAATGGAAGAGAAAAGGGTCTCATAAATATCATTTCATCCAAACATAATACAATCAAGAAATAAAGTGAATGCTATTCTTATATTACATCCTTAAAAATCGTAAACTATAAAAAAAATTCATCATAGATAGGTAAGTATTTTGAAAGATCACATGAAACATTTCTTAAGGAAAATAGACATTCTTTGTAAATAATTTTTGAAAAAACATTTGATTTTTTTTTCTTAAAAATAATGCTTTAAAATGTAATTTAAATTATTTCTTGAGTAAAATATCTTCTCTACTATGAGAAAATATTTTTAAAACAGATATCATTTTGAAAACCTTTTTCTATTAAAATAGATTTTAAAAAATATAAAGGAATCCTAAATATATTTTGATACAGGTTTTCATTTAATATACACTTAAAACCTTAAAATGAGGATTTAAATCATTTTTAAAACCCTTTTCTTGAAAACTCTTTTGAAAACATATAATGAAACCACAAAATCATTTAAATACCTTTACATGAAGATAACCTTTTGAATACACTTAAAGGATGATTGTAAAATAATTTTCAAAACTTTTTAAATATAAAATATTTTATTTTTTTGTAAAACCACTTTAAAATAAAAAAAATCCAAAAATTTATAATAAATATATTTAAAAAAACATATAAACATATAAAATAAGATCCAAGGAAATTATAGTCATGACGGTGGGTATGCTTGTACTTGTCGAACATTCCTTTTTTACCATAAATGTTTAAAAAAGTTTTATGATCCGAAATTGACAATAATATTAATTTTAAAACCATTTTTTACAAAAAATAAAACATGGGTATACATTTATTTTACACATATTAGGATAATATTAAAACATTTTTAGAAGACATGATTTTGATAGAACAAAGATTTCTAACCAAAAGGTTAAATAAAGTATTATTTTTATAAAAAAGTTTTCTTATTTATATTAAGTAAGAAATAGTGGTAAAAAGCTACTAATAAATTATTATATCATGTATAACCATAGGAGAATAAAATTCATGAGTGTTCTTGAGATACTAATCATATTATTTCATTAATTGAAGCATAATCCTAAACAATCGTGGTAAACAATGGAACTGTACCAATAAATAATTAACACATTATTAACACTAATATTAAAAATATCTCATAATATTTAGGATATTGATATTATTACATAACCATGTAATAATAATATTTGAGTGGTGGATAAGGAAAATAAAACAAAACAGCTTGAGGAAGGATGTTACCTTTTCTTTGGATTACTGCTCTTGGTTGGATCAAATGGATTCTTAGGTTGGGTTTCCTCAAAAAAGGGGGATTCAAGGATGGAGTTAATGATTTTTAGAGATTATTTTAGTATATTTTGGGTGATACATAGGTCGTGAGAGGTGTGAATTAGTTAGAGGGTTGAGTGCCTTTTTTATAATGTAAGAGGAGTAGTATTCCTGTAAATTTTGGAAAAGGGTATTCCAACCATATGTTAACTATGAAAAGTGGCTACAATAATTGTAAAAAAAATATATGTATTATAGCATCTACATAATTCCATGAAATAGCTTTTGTAAAAGTTTCTAGTCCTTTTTTTCTTTAGTTTATGGTTTAGTCATTTCTTAAGCTAGTTTTCTCTTAATCATTGTAACTAATTTTAATAATTTTCACTAATATATCCATCAAAAAACATGTTTACATTATTATAATTAATAAATTATTATGATTAAAAAAATTTAATCTATTTATCCAAATTCTAAACAAATTTTTTGTAGAAATAAATTTAAATTTAATAATACAGACAGGATGACAAGGCAAGTTTTTAAAGTAAGATGTTCCAATGTTTTCTCTGTTTTTATATTCAATTTCAACAAAAAATATACTATAATGACCTAAATTGAATTAATTGATATAATAAAAATTTAAATAAATCAAGAATATAATTTAAAAATATATAGATAATAGACAAAAAATATTTTTTAATTAAAAGTCATTATTTTTTATTATTCATCAAAAAATAGAACTTCCCAGAAAATTAACAAAACTCACCCTACACTAATTTTTATATTTAACATAAAATTTTTTGTTTCTTTTGACATGTAATATTTATAAAAATTCCAAAAGTTTCATTTTAAATATGTTCTCCATTAAAAAACAAAAAATTTGTCTTTAGATGAATATTGGTTTTTATATATAAAATTGGGTATGTTCTTATCTTCTGCAGATAAAATATATTTTATGAATATTAAAAATATTTTATTGAATATATTAAATATATATTTTATTAATATAATTCTCTAATAGTAACTAATTTAATTTATTAATACAACATGCCTTTGGGAGCATAAAAATATTTCATTTATATTCAAATTTTTTATATTTTATTTTCTAATGAATTGGTAACCAATGAATTAATATAATGTTTTTATAGAAAATATATTATCATAATTTAGTTAATAATATTCATAATCACTAATTTAGTGACTGTTTTATATATTATTATACTAAATAATAATTTTTTATTAATATGTTGTTTTTTGGTAAAAATTGATCTCGTGTGTAACACAAAATATCAAAGAGACTAGGTATTGTGTGTAATACATGCCAAAAATAGAAGATATCTATTTTCTGTAGAACAAGATTTACTTGGAATTGTGTGTAATTCAGTCCAAAGTTAGTTATATTATATATGAAAATCTATATATAGTGTTGTGTGAAATGTAAAATATCTGAAAGATGATATTAATTCACAAAATATATTTCACAAAATATCAACAAATTTCATTCTACCCCCTTAAAATTATTTTTCCCTAAAAATTCATCTAGGTTGTCAAAGTTTTAATACTTGAATGTTCCTTTCATAGAAATCCACATTATAAAAGTAAATAGAAAAACTTTATTTAAAAAGGGAATGTTGGAAGCATAACGGTTACCCAAGGTAAAACATAACTTGGTTCCCAAAAAGGATAACATATGTGGGAAGTGAAAATATGGACAAGTAAATGAAATATAACTATCATGTTCTGATTTAGAGTGGTAGAGTTTGTGGGTAGGATAAATTTAGTGATCACAAAGTTATAAATATTCGATGATCTAAGGGGTCATTTGATTCATCAGAAACGAAGGTACTAAGATAAATTTTTATTAAAAGCTTTTTTCTCATAAAGTTGATAAAATTTCACAAGAATATATACTTACATGATTTTATTCTTTTATATATGCACAATATCACACTTTTTTCTCCTTGATCAATTCCCACTACATCTCTTACTCTTGGGAATGAAGGTGAATTTGTTATTCATAAAAAACTAATATATTATGAGATCAATAAATATAATTATAAGTGATTCCATATATAATTTTTAATGAAAAAATGGTTATCATAGGTAATAAAATATGTATAAATACTTATGTAGTGATATAATTCTTTAATCTCACAAACTTCATCCAAATTTTAACTTAAAATATCTATAAATGGTTCACCTTATAACACTTTTGAAATATGAAAATCCAAAATTGTAGAAACAGGGTCATGAAATATTCTTAAAATTGATACCCTATATATCATAAATTATATCATTGTTTTCAAATTCCAACAATCTGAATACCCCCATTGTATTTATTTTAAAACATGATAATAACCTGAATTGCCATAAAGTTTTTTGAAAAACATGCTGGATTTCTTATTCCAAATATTACATGATATATTCCTTAAATCAAAGAAGACCTGGATTTCACCCATGATAAAATAGACCACATTGTCAAAAATACCTTATTAGTTATGAGGCCATAAATACTATCCAATTTACTTTATTCGAGTCAATAATCTCTTTATCAAATCAAAACACAATTCTCTCAACATATTAAACACATTAAGGGATACCTTCCCTTAATTAATAATATCACCATAACTTTTAATCAATTTTTTAAGTCTTCGTCACCATTAAAAATTTCCATTTCAATCCTTAATAAAAAACTTATACTAAAAATAAAAATATATTTCATGATTCATAAACATAATCGTTGATTTCCAAAATATATAGACTTCAATCCTAAAATTTTTTTCTTAAACCATTACTCGTTATTCATAATCATATTCCTTAATACCCATTGTTCTTGAATATGAAATATGAACCATTAATTAAGATTCCATAGCCTAAATATAATCATTCCACTTACATTAAATGTAAAAAACTATGTTAGAACATCGCATACCTTTTGCATGTCGCTTTTGGTCTCTTTGTCTTCAGAAGAATAACCAATACTCATACCACTGTCCAAATACTATACATGGGATCTCTGCATAGGACAATGTTTTTTAAAATTACCTTACTTTACATATCTAAAACATTCAATGCAAACCCAATTCCTTTTATTTCCTTCTATTTACTAACACTAAAAAGATTATTGTGATAAACACTTATCATAGTACAAAACCACATAATTATGAAAAAAATTAATTATAGGGTGTCTAAATCATGACACATACTTATTTAAAGTATAATTCCTATGGTTTATCCTAGATTATGAATTTTCATATTATATTTAATAATTTATTATGGTTTCTAATTTTTTTAAATTCCTAAAGCATAACACTCAGGAGTGTTAAACCAGGTGTGTTGTAAAGCGCATTGTCAAGCACAAGTTCCCAATTGAGTTATCTCAATTTGATTTTTTTCATCATTGTTAACCTTATGAACCTCTATGTAATAGACACATCCACATATTGAATCTAGAGAGGGATTTATTTCCAAGAAACCACTCACTCAATCCTTCATCAAAATTCTATAAAATTTTCCTAAAAATTAACACATCCTTATAAACATACCTAGACACATCCTTATAAATATCTAATGGGATATAACTAATCATTTATCATACTATTTAAAAAAGGTTGACTAAAACATTCCTTTGACACCAATTATAGAGACCCAGCCTTAACATTCATGAATACTGAATCAGTTTATATTAATATGTATCTCATTAAAAAAAGTAATGATCGATGACCATAATATTTTAGTTTATATGAAAACTTGGAATAAAATATTATATCTTGGTGAAATATCGTCAAAATATCCTTTAAAGATATCTCTATTTAGTAATCCAAATTAAACCCTTTATTCATATCCTGGGGAAAAGAAACATAATAAAGGGGTGAGATCAAATAATCGAAAAGGGTAAATAATAGAAAGATACACATGTAATATGAAAATGAGTTCTGAGAACATGACCATAATATTTGAACATCATACCCTTCATAAATTGATAATAATCATGAGACATGGCATTAACATTGTCTGTTAATAAGATATGAATATAAATATAATCATTAATATGAACCATGTAATCATATCAAAGGCTTAAGACATAAATTTTTTTTCCAGAGTTATAAGCATGTAACATCACTCCCTATAAGTCAAGGATTGCTTCAAAAAACATGTCAAGGAAATTCATGGGGACTACACCTATTTAGCAAGACATTCCACCATCCCCAGATCTAGTTTGTTTTGTATAAGGGATTGGGTTTCCACATATTCCCAGAGTGGATCTAGTTTTCCTATCTTCTTATAGTGGACTAGGTTTCCCAATATTCCCATAGTGGATCTAGAAAAAATTTCCCATTTTGGCTCAGGATGCACTTGTTTCCAATTTTGTATTAATCTCGTTGACTTTTTCCCATTATTATCTCATGTTATATAAATGTTTAGTCAATTAATTGGAGGGATATATATGTCCAATCCATCATATAATAAAATTAATCATACAAGTTCCACGTGATAATTAAACATTATTTATATCTAGAACCATAAAAATATATGGGTTTCACAAACATCATATCATAACACATGAATTGAAATTTGTATCATAGAAATTTCATTATATCATTATCTATAGAAAATACATGGGTCTCGTAATCATTTCAAAAATTCATAACTAGTGAAAGGAACCATGTTTCAAGAGCATATAACTCATAAAAGAGAAATATGTGTCATAAAAAATCATTCCATAAAAACCTAAACCATTCAAGAAAGTATGTGAATGGTATTAATGGATAATATCCCTATTAAAGCATAAAATATGAAAAATTATCTCATCTTAGATGGAAATTATTTTTAAAGATCTCCTGAAACATTTCTTAATTAAAATAGCCTTTATTTGAAAATTCTTTTTATAAAACAATTTCCATGTTTTTCATATATAGAATGATTTAAAATTTAATTAAAAACATATCTTGAGAAAAAAATTTTCCACAATGAAATTTTTTAAAACATAAATCATTTATAAACATTTTTCTTTTAAAATATCATTAAAATTTATAAATGAATATGGAAAATATTTTGAAAACCTTTTTCTTTTAAAATACATTGAAAACATAAAAATAATGATTGAAAATATTTTTGAAATTCTGTTTATAATATGGATTTAAAAACTTCTAAATAAATCTTGAAATCATTAAAATACCTTTTATTGATAATAAACTTTTGAAGACATATAAATAGAGCATTGAAAATCATATTTCTACCCTTTTTAAACATAAAACATTTATGAAAAACTTTTCCTTTGAAAACCATATTAAATTCAAAAATATTTAAGAAGATTTAGAAAAATATTTCTTTAAAAAATTATCTGGTAAAATTATAAAGGAATCACAAAGTATATTATATAAATGAAAGTGGTTAATTCCATATATACCAAACATTCCTTTTTCATGTTACTATTTTAGAAAAGTGTCGTGATCGGAAAATAAAAAAATATATTTGATTTAACCAAATTTAAAAAAAAATTACAAAATGGGTAAAATATTCTGTTAATCATATTATTATAACAGTAAAACATTTTTGAAAACATTTTTAGTAAACATTATTTTGAAAGAATACATATTTCCCACAGAATAGTGAAAAAATGTTGGATTTTCATAAAAAACATAATTATATTAATTAATGAAGAGTGAAAAAATTGTACTAATACATAAAGATATCATGAATAACCAAATTATAATAAAATTAATTATTTTTCTTGAGATATTTATCATTATATTTCATTAATGGAAGCATAATCATAAACAATTCTTATAAATGGTGAGATTGGAGCAATAAACTATTACCACTTTAATATCATTAAATCGTAATGCTCATAATGGTATAAAATTACATGAATCATAAAATATAGTTAAAATAATTATATTCACTATATTACATGTCAATGGGTATTATATAAACCCCCTGGGAAAATATAGGTGCATAACATGGCACATATCTAAAAGAAGGAAAACTGAGACAAAATTATTTACTGATTTGGTAACTTGTGATCTATAAAACCTTTGAAATAAATATATTCAAATGGAGATTTAAATACACATAATTATAATTATATGAATAATATAATAAATTCATGGGAAGTATATTCCACATATATGAAAATTGGAGGTGATCATGGCTTATGTCCCACAAAAAAAGTTCGATGAGAAAGCCCTTACCTTAAGTCTTGAATTTAGTTTCACATGTTCAAACATATTTTATAATAAATATAATTTTTTATAAATATAAAACATAACCATATTATTATATCTATTAACATATATTATTTTGTTGTGTATTTATTTTACACATTTATTAACAACTCAATTTTAATTTTGCATTTTGGGTAATATCTTCTTTGTTTTTTGTATAGGTTCTGGCTTCTTATTTCTGACCCTCATGCATAGATTATGATTAAAATATTAAAATAATTGAAATAATTTATAACTATAATATATATTCATTATATATTTATTTATAATAATATATAAAATAAATAAATAAGGAATGATATACACTATTCATGGAGATAGTAGGTCGTACGTACATATAAACAATGTTTCCGTTTAATAATATTTTGGAAAGAAAGAAAGTAAACACCATATATGTGTGCATATATATATATATTCAATCTAGTTTAATTAGTATTTCAAATATGTCATTGATTTTTACTAATCATATCCTTAATAAATTTCATGTAAAGTGTGAGTGATTCACATCACTTTGAGGAGGCAGTCTTGAACACGTTCAGAAACAAAGTTGTCATATTTACAAAAAATGGAAGGAATGAAGGTGTGTTTTATATAATAATTAAATAATCTTAAATTCATCATAAATATCATATATATCATATAAAAATAAATTTTACATAATATTGATTTCATGACCCGTTCTAGAGGGTCTTATTCAATGACTACCCCAAGCCCGCCTCCAATAGGCTAGGGGCTAGCAACCACTGTCGAGTAGGCATATACCAAAAATGGTTGGCCTGGGGCTAGAGACCAGTGCCAAGTAGGCATATCCTAAAAATGGGAGGAATTAGCTTAAAGTGCCTACATACACACACATCTCTAAGAACACAAAATACTAAAATGTTAAACATGTAAAATAATACATGTATATATATAATATCCCACAATAGAGTACGATAGTAATGTACTAAAAAGGGGGGGAAAGGGCCCAACTACACGACCTACCAAAATCTTTAAATAGTACAACCTACTCTAAGGGTTAGGAATAAGTCAAATGAATGATCCTAGAAAACACCCTGGTCTAACAAGATCTAGCTATGCTCCACCTACTCAAATCCCTCTAAGGACATCGTTGAAAGTGTCATCGTCGACACAATACAAGACATGTGCGTGAAAATCCTATGCAACGGTAAGTATAAAAATACTCAATAAGACTCGTTGACAATACTAAACATGAAGCACCAAGTATATTCAACTCAATAAAAGATAAAACTATCATTGAAAAACATATGAAATAAAGAACCAATTTATACTTTGGAAAGACATCATTCCATAAGGAAGTCTTAAATTACATCCATCCAGAGGATTATTCTTGAAGTAACACTCTGTTTGAGATAACTCACTCCACAATTCATGATCTCATTAGTGAATCTCAATGAATATCTCCAGCTCATTGGGACCTTCCCAAATAGAAATCACTTTTCTCAAAAGACAATGATAAACATATAAGGGTCCACACCTAGAACTTATGGGGGACACCATGAACCCAGTCTAGATCATCCCACTACGTAGGGGATCATACATCAATGATTCCACCAACCATACTGATGTGACCTGTTAAATGGAGGATCGAATCCAATCTTAGGGAGGCCATGTTCTTTCCAAAAACACTCAAGCTATGGAATGAAATATGATATAGGATCACAATCCAGTCTCACTGAGGGACACCAAAACTCTATATGAGACACGTCCACTAAATGGGATCATAATCCAGTGATGTGGATGTAATTCCACATTATACCCTTGAGGGGAATGACCAAGGGAATTCACTAAATATATATAGTTCCAAACTATGTAAATGATGAGTCTTACTCAGTCTTTATAGGAGTATAAGGCATGTCCCAAATGGTACAGTTCGTCTCCAGCTATCCCAATTCCTTCCCATGTGCAAGAACCTCACACAGAATTTAGTTTCCATATTCACGGTGTGTAGAATGAGTACAAAGTATGTAGAGACGCATGGTTTCATTCTCATGTTGTTTCTCCATGTGTCTGTACTAAATCTGTGTACTAGTCTGTGTACGCCTTGTCGTGTTCGTGTGGGAGTACACGGCGTGTTTGTGCCTATGTACTCCAACCCGTGTATATATACATCTAAAGTAAACTCTGAGTCAAACAATGAGGGTAATATTTTATGTAACATAGGTTTCATGTTGTGTGATCCTTAACTTTTTCCAAACCCTAAATCCAAAGACAAGGGCCCCACATGCTGTGTAATATTTGATTACACGTTGTGTGGATCATGATTTTCTAGAACTGCTTATTCCTCCTCTGTGTATCCTTGTTGGCGTTGTTCCTTAAATATGGTGATCGATTCACCACTAAGTCAATGATACAAGGTATTTAATGCCTTAACTCAATCAAAAAACACTTTTATTCACCATATATTCTAATAATTTGTATCAAATCATTTTTCTTCATTTTTCACAGAAGAAAGTGAAATCAAGAATCATTTTTTGTGTAATTCACTCTATCTTTTTCATTGCACTTCCTTGTGTCATGATGAACCCCTATCATTGATATCAGATTTTTGTACCGAGAAATAAGTGTGCAGCGATTGATTGATTGGTAATAGTAAAACATCGACCTAATGAAGAACACATGTGGTGAATTGCGGAATCGGGGAAGAAAATCACAAATCAATCATGAGAAATGAACCTTGATTGATGTTCATATGAATCTTGGTTCATTTATATTATAATGAAAATTGAATCCATCAACAATTTAATCAAAATAAATCTTGAGTTAAATATCCTGAAAATAAATCCCATCTCACAAGTAGATCGTTCTGCAAATCAATCCATTCATTGATTTATTTTCATTCATCGCAGAATTAATGAACTGGATCCAAAAAAATGAAACTTTTTACCGTGAGTTGGATTGATCATCAATGAAGAAAAATTGAATTTTCTTTATTTATGATGTCCACAGATTCCATTAGCACAATGATCTACAATCCAATCTTGATCTGTCATCACTTGCTTGAGAAAATTCTCTAGAGCTCTCTTCAATGGTACTCAAGTGGTTCCAGGGTTATTCATATAACCCTAGAATTGTGACATAAGGATCTATTTATATATTCACTAATTAATGCATTAAAAAATTATAAATATTATTTTATTTGATTCTTTTAATTCTAGCGAAAACATTTTCACAAATGGCATATGCAAACTAATTTTAAGTCTCCTCTAGTATAAAACCACAATTTTGAATTGAAAGGTTCCCTAAGATATTTGATCTGGGAACCCTTTTATAAGTTATTATACACTTTCAAGAAAACCATGTGCATGTGATATTTAATATTTTTAATATATTTCAAACATTTATTCTGAGAACATTGGGACTTTCAATCACATATTGTATCAATGCCTTGTCCCAAAAATAATCTATAAAATATTTAAAAAAAATACAAAAAATATATGAGAAATTATATTATCCCCACCTTAGGGATTTATATCCCACAATGAAAAAACATGGTCTACATAATGATATGTTCATAATAAGAATGAATATGAGCCTCCTGCTGCCATGTTCTCTCTTTGAGACTCCCATGATACCACTAGACACACACCAAATAAATTTATCATCGATGAAGGGTCCTTCCATACTAATCCTAGAACTCTACTTTTTTACTTAAAAGATGTTTCTCTATCCTTTATATACAGTGTCCCCTAGTCAATAATTTGTGATGGTTGATTCACATACCTCCTTAGCTATGACACGTGGATGATATCATGTACCCAGTCCAACTGTGGTGGTAGAGATAAGAGGTGTACCACCTCTCCAACTCTATTAAGTAACTAAAAAGGACCAATGAACCAAATATATAAATTTCCACATCTTCCAAATCTCATCAATCTATATCCATGTGAGACCTTTAAGAACACATGGTATCATTCCTCTAACTCTAGCAGTCTCTGTATTCTATTCTCATAAGACTTTTCATGCCTCTGTGCATTCTTCATCCACCATGGATGATCTCTATTGTCTCTATTGTATCTCACACCAACTGTGGCCCCATGAGTACTAAATCTCCTAGATCAGTCCAAAAAAGTGGTGAAATCTAGTCTTTCTCATACAAAGCCTGCAATGGCTCCATACCATTGGTGGAATGGTAGATATTTTTGTAAGAAAACTCCAAAAATTCTTGGTGGTCTTCTTAACTATGACCAATGTCCAACATGCATGCTCGCATAATGTCCTTCATAACTTGGATGGTATACTATTTCTAACCATCAGTTTGGGGGTGTAATGTAATGCTCAACTTTAACTAGGCCCCAATCATCTCCTCCAATCCCTTCTAAGACTTAGATGTAAAGAGATAATCATGATGAGTGACTATAGTTTATGGAACTCCATGGAGTCTAATTATTACACTATATAGAGGTGTCTTAATCACTCTACCGAACTCTTCTCTTATATATCTAAGAAGTGGTATTACATGGTGATTTAGTCAATGACCACCCAGATGGCATCGTGTCCCCTAAACGTATGTGGTAATGTCGTCACAATGTCCTAGAATATCCCATCCCACTTCCACTCAAGCACCTCAAGGGGTTTAGCTAAAACTGTTTTAACTTAGTGCTCAACCATCACTAGCAGAAAAGTAAGGCATCGGGAGACAGACTGTAAAACTCCTTTATTCATCCCCAACCACCAAAAATGACACCAAAGTTCTGGGTACATATTTTCCACACCTGAATATAACTCCAAAATAGATGTATAGAAATATCTCAGAACCTCCTCCCGCAATTCCACTAGTACAATAAGCCTTCCTCTTAAAATAATGATATGCTCTCCACCATCATAAAATCCATCTGGATCATGTCCCATAGATATTCAAATTCACAGGGCTTCCCCGTCGGTATCCCCAAGTTGTGCCTCTCCAACTCGTTGTAAGAGTGGAAGTCTAAAATCCATCAACTAGAGGTATGATAATCCATCTTAATTAAAAAGGATAACTACAAGAATGCCAACTGATTTTACACCTCATTCAGAAACTAAGAACTAGAACTCATACTGAGAGCATCTGATACCATGTCCCCTTCCCAAGAGTATAGAGAATATCAAATTAATAGTCCTAGAGAAACTCTAGCTATCACATATGACTCAAATTAAGATCCTTCTGAGATAATATATACTTGATACTGTTATAGTCATAGTACATGATAAGTTTCTCACCCATCAGGTAGTGTCACCACATATTCAATGTAAATACTCCAACTACTAACTCAAGGTCATGGGTCACATAGTTCTTATCATGTGGCGTCAACTTCCCTAAACCATAGGAAATAAATACTTGCCTCTACATCATGACACAACTTTATCTAGTCTCTGACACATCGCATAAATCTATGTACTTGATACCCTCCACTGATAACCACAATTTGGGAGTGCTCATCAACCTCATCCTTAGCTCTTAAAAAAACTATTGGCACTACTTAATCCATATGAAAGGCTACCCTTTTTTAGTCAAGGATGTCAATGGTTCTTCTACTCTATAAAATATGGGTATAAACCTCCAATATTACCAAGTCAATCCAAGGAAACTACACACCTTGGTAACACTATTGGGTGGCTCCTAAGGAATAATTGCATCAACCATTACTGGGTCCACTAAAGCTCCAGCCTCTAAGATGAAGTGTCCTAGAAAAAGGACATCCCAAATCGAAAACTAACACATTGAGTGCTTCCCTAAAATTTAGTGTGCTCAGAGTGTGTCTAGTAGAATCCTCAAGTTTCTCTCATTATCCACCTCAAACACCATATACACAAGGATATCTTCAATGAAGACTACCAAAAACTGATCTAAGTTTGGATGAAAGATCTTATTCCTGAGTCCCATGAACATTGATAGGAAATTTTTAATGCCAAATGGAATCACAATGTACTCATAGTGACTGTAAAGAAATTTGAAGTTCATCTTCGGTATATTCAAATCTCGTACACATAGCTGGTAATAGCCTGATGTGAGGTCAATCTTTGAGAACCACCATGGCCCTTCTTGCTAATCAAAGAGTTCATTTATTCTCATTAGTTGGTAATTTTTCTTGAATGTCACTTGGTTCAAGCACTGGTAATCCACACATAACCTCAAGTTAATGTATGTCTTCTTGGAAAACAAAACCAGGGTTGACCATGGAGAAATTATAGGTAACTCAAATTTTTTCCTCTATAAGTCCTCCAAATACACCCTCATCTCATGATGCTCTACAGGATCCATCTGATAGGCTGCTATAAATATCATTATTTTCCTAAGGTTTAGATCTATGCATAAGTCTACCTCTTGGTAGATAGGTAAACCTAGGACTTATTTAGGAAAGAATTCCTCATTCTCCACCACTATTATAGGAAACATGGAACTCATAACATCTATTGTACCAAGGGTTAGTATATCTAAATAATGAGAAATTGGATGCACCCTCCTATGCATGAGTCTATAATGTTCGTCCTAGTTTCATTTTCACCAACATGGAAACCTTCGTTCTGTCACTACGGGCACACTATATCCTTCACCTAAAACAGAAAATCTAGATATTGACTATAGATAACCAATCCATTCCAGGAATTAAATTGTAAGTCCTTGATGCTGCAAGTAAGAGATTAGAATTGACACTATTACCTTCAAGGGTCAGGTCACACTGATTCCACAAACTCCAACTAGGTAAGTACGAATGATAGGGAATCGTACTCCAATCACATAAAAGGAAATTATAACTATATTTGAGACTCATCCTATATAAGGGGTCATAATACAGTGATGTGGATGTAATGTCACAATGTAACCTTTATGGGAAAGGATCAAGGGAACATACTAAACTTATATTGGTCCAAACTATAAAAATGAAGAGTATTAAGCACTCTTAATGGGAGTACATAGTGTGTCCCAAGGGGTATAAAGTGTGTCTTGTTATCCCATGTTCTATACATGTGGAAGATACTCACACGATTTGTAGTATCTATATAAATGGTGTGTAGAATTATTACACAATTTCTAGAGACACTCAATATATTTCCCATATCACCTATCCATGTTCGTGTACTGAATCAGTGTCTATGTACTGGTACATGTACGACATGTCGTGCCCGTGTGGGAGTACATGATGTGTATGTGCCCATGTACTGCAACCCATGTCCATGTACTTCTGAAGTACATGTTGAGTCAACCAGGGATAGTAACGCACTGTTTTCTAGAGGTCACATGTTGTGTGATCATTAATTTCATCCAAACCCTAGCACCATATCCAGGTTCCCCACACACCATGTAATCTCAGATTATATGCCGTGTGGAATTCAATTTTATAGAATCACTTTTTCCTCATATACACATCCCATATTGTGCTCTGAATCCGATCAGGCAATAGATTATCCATGAAATCGATGATCCAAGGTTTTCATGCCTCAATGACATCAAACAACGCATTTTTCTTCTAGATCTGCTCAGAATGTAGATAAAATATTCATTTATCGATTCGCGCTGAAGAACAATGAACAACACCAAATATAGAATCATCCATCATCTAATTTTCTCTATCTCCATATTTACACATACATTGCGTCATTCCAAAACCAGATCTATGATATCAGATCATTGTTCTTGGAAACAAGTGCACAATAATCGATTAATCCAGAAAAGTTGAACCCTAGGCCAATGAAGAACACCAATAGAGAATAACTGAATTAGGGGAGTAAATAAAAAATCAATCAAGAGAAATGAACCTTATTTGATTTTATTATCAGCATTTATTTTTTTCCTTTAGAATGAAAATTTATTCCATTAATAATTTAATCAAAATAATTCTTTTGGTAAATCCCCACAACCGCACGATAATCAATCCATAAATAAATTTACTTGTCAATTGATTTTTTTCATCACAGAATTTAAGAACAGGGATGAATATATATAAAACAAACATCCTACCTTTTTTTATTGATTTTTGTGGAAGATAAATTTTTTTTCATCATTGAAGAGGTCCACGAATTCTACTATCACAACAATCTGTGATAAGATTTTGATATGTCTCCACTTGCCTAAGATAATTCACCATATCTCTCTCCAACGATATTCTAGAGGTTATAGGGTTATCAATATAACCTTGAAATCTATAAATAATGATCTATTTAAATATCCACTAATCTTTTCGTCATAGAAATGTTTAAAAATATTTTTCTTAAATTATTTTATTTGTTTTAATTCTCGTGACAAATTTTTCACAAACAGAATGCACTAAATAATATTAACTAATTACTAGGGTAAACTCACCATTTGGAACTCAATAGTACCCTCATAAATTTTATCTATGAAACCTTTCAGATGTTACTCTACTTTTTTAGGAAAACCATGTTCATTTTTCTATTTAATATATTTAATATATCTCAAACATTTATTCTGGGCACACTGGGCCTCGAAATCACATGTCGTCTCAACAAATGGTCCTGAATATAATCCATATAATATTTAAAAATAATACATAAAAATTCTGATATGTTAAAAATTTTCTTCCATTAGAGGTGGTAAAGTAAAAAAAAACAAACAACATTGCTTCATTAGGAGGTAGTTCATCCTACACAAGAATGGTAATTTTGTTACCCATTGGAGGGACGTGTATGTAAGTGTAGGTAGAAAAAATAGAATAAACAAATGTTTATATATTGAGAAGAATTATGTTACCATATATTCTTGGATTAATAATACTTTAGGGGTGGAGAATGAAAATAAAACAAATTATCTTAAGGAAGGACGTTACCACATCTTTGGGTAGCTCCTCTTGGTTTGCACAAAAGTGATTCCATGGTTATATCTTATACAAAAGGGATGATTCTAGGATTAAAGTGAGAGATTTTGGGAGATTATTTTATGATATTTTTTTCGAGAAATAGGGCTTTATAGGTTTGAATATGTTGGAGGAATGAGTGAATTTTTATAGTGTAGGAGGAGTGGTATTCTTACAAATTTTGGAAAATGGAATTCCACCCGCATTTTTCTATGAAAAGTTGTTCTAATAATAGTAAAAATATGATTTAATGGAGTACGTGGTTTAATAATGTCATGTATATATCTTTATGACAAATTTTAGGTTATTTTTCCCCTTATGTTTATGGTTTAGCCCTTTGTTAAGCTATGTTTTCTCTAAATCACTGAAATTAATTTTAATCACTTTACTAATTTTTTGGTCAAAAGAATAAGTTTAAATTAAAATAAATAATTATGATGGTATCCATTATGTAATATATTTTTCCAAAATATAGTCATAGAAGTGGTAGAAAATAATTTAATTTTATTCATTCAAAAATGGAGCAGGTTTATGAAGTATGTTTTTCAGAATATTTCTATGTTTTTATATTCAACATAAATTTGAAATTAATTATAATGACCTCAATTAGATTTTTAAATATAATATTGATCTAATTAAACTTTAAAAAAATCAAAAATATAATTTATATCTATAAATAAATTAGATGAAAAAACGTTTTTAATAAAAAAAATTGTATTTTTAAACTATTTATCAAAATATGAAACTTCATAGAAAAAATGAAAAATTCACCCTAAAATAATTTCTATGTTTATATTAAAAAATGAAGTTTATTTTGACCTAAAAAACTTTTAAAAGTTCAAAAAGTTGGATTTAAAATAGGTTCTCCATTAAAATGCTGTAAAAATATCTTTATAAAAATATAGGTTTTTATATGTAAAATTGGGTTTGTTATTATATTATAACTATAAAATATATTGGATAAATTTCAGAAATATTTTATTGAATATAAAACATATATATTTCATTAATATCATTTTATGATTGTAATTAATTTAATTTATTAATAAAGTGTCCCTTTGGGAGTATAAAAATATTTCCTTTATATTCAATGAGTTTATATTTAATTTATAATTAATTAGTAACCAATCAATTCATCTAATATTTATATATAAAATATATTATCAAAATTTACATAATACAATTCATAACCACTAATTTAATGTCTAATTTATATCATATAATAATAAATAGTAAATTTTTATTAATATATTTTTTTTGGTAGAACTCGTTCTTTCTTGTAAAGAAAGCTATCAAAGGGACTCTGTATTGTGTACAATACAAGATGAACATAGTCTTCTGTGTAATGAAAGATAATCTAAGTGTTTTTTAGTGAAACCTTGAAATTTTGTTGTGTATAAAACAATAAAAAGCTAGTTCTTTCATATATCAAAAGCTATATTCAGTGTGGTGTGAAATGAAAAATATTAGTAAGATTAAATTATTTCAAAAAATATTTACATAATCTTAGGGTGTTATAATTATCATTACTTCAGTATGATACATTCTTTTGCAAATGTTTCTCTATGATTTCATATAAAAAGAATCATTATACAACATAATATTATATATAAAAACTAATTGAATTATTATGTTTCATCCACTACATTATCCCATATCGCATGGTGAAGATATAAAATAATTTACATTATTTCATAACATAAGTCTAACCATATATAATTTCTAATAATATCCTATATCTTTATACATGAAATGGTTCAAAATTTCAATTTTATTTTACAATGTAAAATATGACATGTAATAAAACATAAAATTTCATTATTTTAAAATATTCTTTAATTAATCAAACTAATGGAATTTATCTGATACTGTTGATTGGTTTCTATAGATCAATTAACATATAATCAATGCGGTATAAATAATTTCAAACCTCATATACTAAGAGAAACCATGTATGAAACACAAAACCATTCATATTTAAAATAAATAAAAAATCCATACCTCATAGTGATGATGGATAAAACCTATATCTTCAATCATTATGGTTGATGGTGATCACTAAGAGGAATCTGAAGGACTACCTCTTCAATGGTGTATCCCCAGGATAATTGAATTGCCTGATTCTCGGGTGATATCCTTCTTCTCTCAATGATATATTAGTATCTAATAAAGAATAGGAGTAACAAGAAAATAAATTTAGGATAAATAGGAGAATTGGAAGGGTCTCTAGCCACAATATCTCTATGATTATTTCCATATTTCATAGATTCTCGATACACTCAAGAGTTTTTTATGGATTAATTCATATGTTATGAAATTCATATGTCATGCGTGAAGTATTTACATGATTTTAACATTTAAATGAAACTAATGATTCCAATTAATGGTTTATCCTATGTAATATTAGCCATAAAATATAGTCAATGATGATTAAAACCTTGAGAGTTAATGTTTCAATGCCCATATCAATAAGATGGTATTATTACGGTATATACATTACAATCTAAAACCTTATGATATAGCTAGAATAAGGAATAAAATATGCCTTATATTCTTATATGTTATACCACATGACATGTAAAATTAAAGCTCTATGATATGGTGATTTAGGAAATATATCCAACATCTACCACTTTCCCTAAAATCGTAAAAGGACATTTATGAAAAAAACATCACAACTCTATGAATCCATTCTATCTCCTTTTACAATGATTTTGTAAAACTCACATAATTTTGAAACAATAACTTTTTGAAAATTTTGATCATAATATTAAGGCCTGACTATGTGACCATAGGGAATTTATATCATTGATAGAAAATATGAATTCTCTAATTCATAGATATAATAAAAGGGAAACCTCTAGAAACATGTCATTACTTCTCATTCTACAATGGGATGTTTTGTGATCTCAATAAAACACATTAATATCTCTATCTAAACATGTACACTAAAATATATATCATATACATTTTATATATACATATATAATCTCCATTTCCATGAAATTAAGTGACTAAAATAAATGAAACGTCTCAATATTATATAGGTATTATTATACATTCATTTTATCTAAAATTAACTGAAAAATATGATTGAATACATAATATGTAATTTACACGAGTATCCAAGAACATCACAAGTCGCTAAATTAATCATAGCCATAAATGTACTCAATCTAATTCAATATAGGTCCCACATGTCTTTTCTTATCATATAATTGGATAAATCTTATCTTATTTAATCTATAACAAATCATATGATTAAAAAGATACTCAAGCACACAATTATTGGATAAGAATCAGGGATTGTGTAAGAAAGGTATCAAATTATAAATGTTTTCATAAAATTTATAATAATGACCGCATAAAACTCCATGTGATATAAATTAGTGTGTCAATCCACATAATAAGTCTTAATTTATTATTTCTTGAGTGTATTCATCATACTGTATATAACTCTTTGTATTACATAAATGATTCTACTCATGAAAATATTTGTTCAATTTATAAGGATCAATTAACACTTAATCAGTTAAATTAAAGTAATTAAAAACCTCATTACCACGATCTGCTATATATGAAATAAAATTCATGTATAAAATAAAATAATTAATTTGTGTATACCTTTCAACATAAATAGCCAATCATCCTTGTTCTTAGATATTTAAGGTTGAGAAACATTACTATAGATTGATCAATATAATCCTCCCTCTATGGTGTATACCTGGGTTACAAAAAATTACCCATCACATGGGTATGACCTATTTATAATGTGCTGCTTGATTTCAAGATATGATTTAAATGATATAATGGATAAACTATAGAAGTTATTTTTATCTTGGTGATTACATATGGAAGTAGAAGTCTAGCAGAGGCTGGTTGACTAGAAGTTAAATTTCCAATATTGGTTGTACTAGTGGTGGTTCAGAAATTATGTTTCAGAACAAGGGTATATTGATGGTAGTCTAGAGTATTTTTTAAAAAATGTTTCAACCTATATAAAGGTATTTCTAAGGGTTATGTAAAATTAATCCTAACACTTTTGGGGTAAAGGATAGAATATAATTTTCATCATAATATAATATAATAATAACTTAGTTTATCAGAAGTAATAATTTTTAATGGGTGAGTTATAAGAAATTAGAAGATACCTTACTTAATAGAGGGAATCCCATAAAGATCACAATTTAGGGCAACCAATTAACTTATTAGACCCCATTATAAGGTAGGTTTGGACCACATTAACATGTATAATGTTGTTATTTTATATTACTTATTTTATTAGGAATGACGTTGGATGATTTTTCCATAGTCATTATAATCATATAATTTACAATAAATTAAATGAATAAATAGACTTCATCAGTGATTTAGAACTGACATTCAAACCACATAAATAATTTTTTTCATTTATTAAACATTATTTCACATGAATTTTCGTCTTATGTGTTTTGTGTTCATTAAAATGTGTTATTTTGTCCCTAATTGAAGTGATTTAAGGTTTATTTGAGGTCTGTTATTTCATTATATTGGTGTTGTGGGGTTTTTATGACTCAATTAATTTTTAGTACATCTTCAACATGTTGATGTTTGTGTAGTTTAAATTCCATTATTTTTTATTTTGAGTCCCAATAAGTGGTATTAGATCTTGGTTTAAAGGGATTAATAGATGAATATTATCATAAAATTATTTTTATTCAATAAAAGTTAAATATATTATATATTATGAATTTAAAAGAATGAATGTTTTAGATAAAAAAGATTGACATGATGGACTCCAGCTTCTGGAGGTTATAGATGGAAGGCAATACAATTATGAAGGATTTAGGGTTCCATTTATGGGACTCAATTGATAGAAAATGGATAGAATGGGTAGGTAAAATATGGATAAAAATGAATGTTGAATTATTTATTTTTCACTCGCAGGAAATTTCACATAAATAATTTGAGAAATGAAAACTATGATAGAGCTTATAAAAGCTATGTAAGATTCATATGATAAGATAAAATAAATTAACAAGGTGTTAATAATGTGGAGGTTATTATTCTGAAGTATGTCAAAAGTAAGACAAATGGTTTATTATGTAAATTACTAAAACATGATTTAGTGTTACCTTGAATCATTTAATGTTAAGTTTGTGGAAGATGAGTGGGACATAATGCTATTACCATCTCTACTAGAATCATATTAAGTGGTGTAAACTACAATAATTAACTATTAAAGGATATGAAACATTTTGTTTCATGATGTTAGTGGATGAATTATAAATATAGAGATCATATAAAAGGAATTACATGTAACTACTGGAACTGTGTTTCTTTTGTAAGATATAAAAATATATCCTCAAATGAGTAGTTGTAATAAATTAAAATATATATAAAGGGAGAGAAGTTGAGGTAAATTTGATAAAATCAAACCCACATATTGGAACTATGGGAATAGTGGTAACATTAAAAAGAACTATAGGGATCATAAACTAAATTCTGAAATGTGTTATTTTGGATATTCATGTTTAGTTAATTTTGTAGCTGAAATGAGTTGTTTATTACTGAATTTCAATGTTATAGTGAATTATTTATCGTTGATTTGAAATTATTTTCCCATTTCATGGTAGAGAAGGTATACATGGTAACTTATTTAGTCGCGTATTTTTTAATGTTTTACTTAGCTAATAATCAATCACTTTAGATAATGGGGATAGGGGAAATCAAAGTCTAAATAAGAATAAAATCTTTATGAATTTACTTGGAGTTCCCCATATACCTAGTTTATAAAATAACAAAATTTATATAGGTTATTTGTATAAGGAATGATTTAGAACCATACTCTTAAAAGGAGTATTATAGAATACATATATTTCTGCAATTATGAACTGATGTGAAAGACACTGGACATTGTACCTGATTAAAAGATCATATACTATAATAATTATTATAATGAGAACTTATGAATTCTTGGATTTGTGGAACTATCATCCAAAACACCTTAGTTTGAATAATACATGAGTTTCAGAAATATAGGGTATATTATAAATTTATCACCTAGAATTCAGAAATTGGGAGAGCTATATACATGAAAATCATAAGAATGTATCATTTTATCTGAATAGATATTCTAGAAGGACACAATATCTACAAATTTTCTAAGGCATTAAAATTAAATATGTTTCAATCAAACCATATAAATATATAGCAGATTTATCAATAATTACAGAAACTCATGGAAAATATCTAAAAGTTTGTGTTCTAAATGTACACATTCCAAAAAGTAAAAATTCAGAGGTTTAATTTCAAAAAAGAACTAACAGAATCAACCCTCCAATATAAAGGTTTAGAATAGTGAGAATTACTCTATACTTATATATGGAAATGAAACCGAGATCCTAAACTAAGTGTCTATTTATAGTGATTTCTGAAATTGTGGGTTATATGTGAAAGTAATGAAGGATTTTTTTAGGAAAAAAAGAAATTTATAGTAAATATATCAATAATATGGGAATTAATAACAATAACACAAATGGATCTATCATTTTATGCAAGAATATAATGGTAGTAAAAGGTAAAATGTTCAATTTCTCATGAATTATTTTTAGAAGAATACTGGAGTAGGCATATTCCAGTTATTATCACTTATGTTCAACCATACATTCATCCAATCGATGATGGGTTTGATTTCTTCAAAATTGTTTCACAAAGTTTATATGGATGTAAAGATAGAATTTATTTATGGTAATTGGGTGGAATAAATTTTCATTAAACAATAGGATGGTTTCATTGATAATCAGAATAAGGGCTAAGTGTGTGAGCTAAATATAATTTTATAAAACATAAATCAGGTTCCAACATAGAGGAATCTAATGCCCAATGCTTTCATGGAAGATAAAGTTATCATTGATAGAATTTTCCATCTACTTTACTATTGTAAGGAGATTGAGGATAAAATATTTACCATCCTTATAACACCCCTCCCTTCATCATTGGATTGATTAGAAGAAAATTGATAATGGCCTTATGTAACATCCCTAAGACACAAAAGGTGGAAATTAAATGCCATTGGAATTATAGGATATTGGGGAAGGTGTTCACTAAAAAAAATAAAAAACATTTCAATAGACATACAAAATCCCAAAATTGCTTAAATGATGTATGATAATGAACCATATAACTCAATACATTTCCAATAAATAATTAAATCAGAGTAAAGTGGTAAAAGATAAATAAAATTTAAAGAATAATAGTCCAAGTAAAATGACATTAACACTAAAGTGGAACCATCCCAAACCATGATGAAGACACTCTGAAGCTCCAACTACAATAACCAAATCATAATATTAAGGATCACCACTAGAGAAGTATAAAAAATGACTCTTCCTAGTTTCTTGGTAGATGATATCAAAAAACACACAAAAGTTTCCTTGTTGGGTGTGACTATAACATTCATTAGGATTTCCCAAAGGTTTCCCACCAAATACCTATAGGAGAAGAATATGTTACCATATCTTATAAAAATAGGAGAGAAGAAGATGAAAAAATAAAACCCAGCCATAAACAGATCACATATAAATAAATTTCAAGATAATTCTTTTAAAACCATTCCAATCCATTTTCATATACATCTCATTTCAATCCCATTCACACACACATTTCATGAAACCATGGACCTACATTTAATCATGAGTGGTGAGTCATCCTATCACCTAGAATTCACTTGGAGACCAACTCGATGGTGGTACATTACACCATGATCCATCCCAAATTATCATTATTTCATGGTGGTACTTATGACCATTACTCATCCCAAATTATTACTATTAGATGATGGTACTTCTTACCATTACCCATCCCACATAATCATGAACACACAGCACAAATATATGCCAAAATTTCAAATAATACATTTATCTAACAAAATACTGTCATTCAAAATCCACACATTTTAAATCACATCAACATGGGTTTTCTAATATATTCCATAAAATATTTCTATGTAGAAGTATCATGATTTCTAAAAGATAAATCCAACAACTTTTATAATGGTAGAGTGAGATAGAGGCAACCTTCCTTAATAAGAATTGTATAGAGAATCCAAGATGATTCTTCGAATTAAACATTTTCCCCTCATTCCTTTACCAAAAAACAAAAAATATATAATAAATACAAATTCAAACCCATAGATACAGGTATAAAAACACCGACCAGTTGTTATAATTATGCCAACACATGGGGATCCAACATTTTAAGGAAGATTGGAACTCTATCCTTTCATTACACAAACTAACACACAAATATTCGATGTCACCAGAGATCAAACATCGAAAATCACCAGAATTAACATATGGACAGCCTAGGATTCGAGAGAAATAAGAATAGGATTTTTGAAAAAAAAACATGATGAATGTGTATGAACATTATAGGTGTGGGTATTGATATGAAATGTAACCCACATCGACTTATAGTATTTTTGTGAGGCCACAAACTCGAAAATTAACATCATCTCAAAATTGTTTTTTGAAAAAACATTTACATGATGGAAATATCTTAAATAAAATGTATTAGTTTTAAACTATGGAAAATATTCATAGTATGTTTCCCTGACACTATCATTTCATGAAACATTTACACAACATGAATTTTTTCGATGGGATTTTCCATCATCCAGACTCGGATTTTCTTTTCCCATCCATTCTTAACACTTCATGTTTTTAAAAAAACAGCACAAATAAAAGAAAATGAATCAAACTATAGAATAACTCAAACCGATAGTGCTAAATTCTCCACAACATTGGCTTTCCATCCTTGGGAATCGGGAATAAATTAAGCCTTTTATCCCAAATAACACATTCATATTCCCATGTTTTCTCTTTAACCCAACATTGCTTCCATAGCACTCACACCAAGGAAAAATATCACCCTAAAAGGGACTTTCCTTCGTGTCCACAACCCATACCGTCTTGTGGATAAAATTCTCATCCATCTAAATTTTAACATGATCTCAACTGATGACATGTTGAGGATCTGGGTGACACTTCTTTAGTTGGGAAACATGGAAGATGCTATGAACATCACTAAATCTTTAAGGTAAAGATAACTAGTATATAATAGTTCCAAACTATTCTATAACCTAAAACAGTACCCCATACCTTATTTCTAACTTCACTTGTTTCCCAAAGTATCAATGACCAAGTCTCAGGGAAACTTTCAAGAAAACGAGGTCACTGACATAGAAATATAAAGGTTGGTGGTGATTATATGAATATGATGTATTTCTTCTTTGTACCATTTTAATCAATTTACAAATAATTTGGATATTTTTGATTGTCTCATGTAAAAAATTTGGTCAAATCATGGATGAATATTTAATTTCCACCTAACATAAAGGAGAATGACATGGACATCCATAAAAACCCTTAAATGGTGTCATCAAAATTATTTCCTAATAAATATTATTATAACATAATTCAACCAAAATCAAATGATCCTCCCATGAAAAACTGATGTCTATAACACATTCTATAAGCATATATTCCAATGTATGAATAGTTTTTTCTAACTTTCTATCTATCTATAGATGATATGTTCTGATCAAGTCCATTTGACTTCCAAGAGCATGTTGTAACAACTAGAAAAATCAACAAGTGAAGTGGGGGTATCTTTCGGGTAGAATTAATGCTTGAACTATATGTAACCTGACCACTTTTCAGAAATAGAATTTCATTGAATTCCTCTTCCATTTTATATTATATAATAGGGTTAAACTATTCTGATATAATAGTTTATCCAATACTACACATATATCATTTTGTTTTTGTCACATTCATGATAATAAAGTGAAAAATTCTATCAAAATTTGTTCCCAACTCCATACATAAATAGGAATATATTGTTTCATACCAGCGAATATTTAATTCTCTACCTTAACATATTAAAAAGTTAAGAATTTCATCACATACTATATGATACTACATTTAATTATTTCAAACCATAAATTATCCTTAATTTCCTTTTATATTTTATGAACATCAGGATGAATCGACCATTAAGAATAGTGATGTGATGAAAGAAGTTATTCTTTATAAACTGAGGAACTACAATCCATTTCATAAAAAAGTAACAAGGAGGTTTTATCCATATTCTAATTATCCAAATCCTCCCCAATATTTATCATTCAACTAATGGTAATGTAGTCAACATCATATGTTTTTCAGCTTCTTGTACAAAATTTACCTTGTCTAGAATACAAATTACTGGAAAGAAAAATACATATTCACCTTATGAAGCACAATCTAACTGTCAATCGGCAGTCATGCACACTAACTACCATTGGTCACGAGATTCTCATACCACTTCACTATATTATTTATGAATCAACATATCAGCTAAAAATTACCTTTCTTTAGTCTGTATATGAATTAAAAATTAATCATCTAGCGGCAATCAATCAATATTCAATGCCTCAAGTTCAAGTATCAATGATAAAATATTTATTTCAAACTCTTATGGTCATGGAAAACTGTGATATGTTTCCCAATTAGGTAATGCCTCCATGTTTTTATTAAATAGACAACAGAAGATAATTTGAGATCATTCATAGGATAATTATTCTCATGAAATATCAATTGACATGAACTGTTGTTCACAGCAACGTATCAATGTATGCGAATGTAACTATGGTGGGATCAAGACGTATTAAAAACCCACATAAATATTACCCGGTTATTGTAAGGTTTGAATGGGTGCTTAGGTGATATTAGTCTAATGTTATAAAAAACTTTTCTGAAATTCATTATTCTATACAAACGGAACACATTTCCTTGTGAGGATTTCCATGGGAGATGAAATCCTAGAAAAATATAAAATAAAGAGGAGATAGTAAAATACTAAGCCAAAGAAACTACGTGCTCAAAAAATACTCCTTGGTTCCTTGCAATAGATTTCTTCTTATATATTTCTAGGTTAAAGGATATTCCTACATAATAAATTACAGGCATAAGGATTAAATCTTCTTGTATCTATAAGTTGTGCTTTTAAAATTTAGCATAAAATAGGTGTTCTCACAACATACTCAACACATTTTCCCTGAACGTTTCATAGTCATTCATACTTTTGGAATAAACCAAAATATTATAGAAACCCATAATGAAATGGATGAGGTACCACTGGAAGATAATAATCATTAAATACATGAAAACTATAGATGTTTTCGTCAGAACAAAATGCATGATGACATGTCTATAATGTCCATAGCCACTCCAAAATGCTATTTTTGCAATATCATCTCTTATAAATCTATGTCTATGATATCCTGAGCACATATAAATATTATAGAACCTTTTAGTCCCTTAAATAGGTCGAATAGGTCATCAATCCAAGGAATATGATATCAATTTTTATTCAAATATTGATTCAATTTATGATAATCAAAACATAACCAAAGATTACCATTTTTATTCATTACCAACAAAAATCCTTTAATCTCAAGGTGATGTACTAGGTCTAATAAATCATTTAATTTCAAAATATTCAAGTACATCCTTTAACTCTGGTAACTCTGCTAGAGACATTCTATAAGATGGGAAAGAAGTTGTAATTATTCTTGAGAGTTTGTCGATAGCAAATCTGATTTTCTATTAAGGGGAAACCCAAAAAATCATTTGGAAAAACTTCAATATATCGATTAACTATAATAATAAGAGTCTCATTCCATATTTCATCAGTAGATATCATGGAACTTATCACTTACTATCATAGGATGGCTCTTTCTACTATCACTAGAGATCATACTCTACCAACATTTATATACCAATCTCTCTTGAATACATGTAGAGATTTATCCAGGGAGTTAAACGTCACATGAAAATATAAGTAATCTATATAGGGCATAAAACATTACATTTAGTCTATAAAAAGATAAAATTAAATATTTCTATCTCGAGGACCATAAACTCCAAGAAAAATTGCACCATGTCAATAGTAAAGGATAATTCTGTCTATTTAAGTCCTTTTCACTCCTACTTTCCAAGGGGTGTCATAATATTCAAGACATAAGGAATCATTTCCATGTTTAATCCCATTTGTTTAACTAAATAATAATCAAGGATATAATGTGATACACTGGTATAAAAAAAGACATGAATAAGGGTGGAGTTTATAATAATAGTACCTAGAACCATAAAGGGAACTGGTGTCTCACTTGAAGTAGCCTACCCTATTCCATAAAGTTTTTGCATAGATGACTTGGGATAGATCTTGATTTCATACTATGGTTTTTACTAAACAACTAAAGTGTTCTTAGAAACATCCTAGTTTATCTATGTCAGTGGATGAAAAAATTCTAATGTGGCTATTCCATCCAAGAATATGATGTTTTAGGCTGTTTCGATCCTATTATACCTATTGATCTTAGAATTTTAGGACAATACTTCTAGATAGGGCCTTTTTTTCCCCATTTTTGGAAATTCCTCAGTGGTCCAGTACATTATTTCCACTTGTGTTTCAGTGACTGTCATAGGAAATATCCTGGTTCAAAATAAGATCTTGGAGGAAAATTAAATGATTAGAAAGTCTAATTATTGGGTGTGTATCATCAATGAGAATAAACAAACCTTCATATATTACTTCCACAACTACAGTTAAAAACTATCCCCATGAGAAAAAATCTACCTCCTAATGAATTCACAATTAAATCAATTTTATCCACTTTTCCCCTATTATCCATATCTGTATTATCCATAATATAGCTATTGGCTATCATAGATCAAACTCTAGTCCAAATACCAACTCAAAGATACATGCCTTCAAGGACGCAGTAGCATCTACCTTCAGGGAGAAACAGACCATTTTCATAAATTTGTTTCAAATAATGTCACAGGGATGATTTATTACGATATTATAAAGAAATATATGGTTATTTATATTTTGAAAGTGCGGGGGATAGAATTTTTTATGGAATAATTCCTCAAAATTCACACACATAGTTCCGTACTTAGCTTTATCTTCAACTATAAAGTCCCACCATTTGTGTGAAATATATTCCAACATATTGGATTCCAAATTAATATTCATCTATGTTAGTGTACCAAGAAAATTAAAGATTCTATTTATTTTGTATAGTTATACTTCATATTTTTTAGGTTCAGAATCCTCTTAAAACACTGGTGGATTAATCTTATAAAACTGTTCTGAATGATCTAATTTCCTCGATTTGTTTTTTCTATTTCCTCCTTTAATGTCTTGGAACACTTTCACAAAACTGTGTACAATTTTATGGTTTACATATTGTTCTGATGCAACCAAATATTCAGTATCTTCTTCTTATTGATTTTTATAGAGACTTCCTTGTCCATTTTTATAAAGAAAAAAATATAACATTTACATTATTTTTCTCTAGGAACTAAATGCTTAAATAAATTACAAAATCTAACAAACAATTATCACTACCAAAAGAAATTACCAATACATCCATCATTTCAAATATTAACCATTTTAGTCATTTTTTTCAAAAAAACAAATTTGAAAAATTGATAAACAATTCAATAATACTGTAAATTCTTATCATAATACATGGTATAAAACACTCATTGGTTAATCCCATGGTGATGAGATAATAACACTCATAGAATTGTGTACTAACAATTTTTTACCCAAACCAACATGGTAAGTAGAATTTCAGAAGAAAAAAACTGTTTAAAAAATATTTTTATGAAATACATTTCATGTTCTGATAGTAGTTTCTCCTTTCTACCACCCTAACTCAAGGTTTGAAAAAAATTAGTACCATACATAACCAAAGTCCCAAAAAAACTGATACCATTTATAACAGCCCACCCTCTCTCTATAGATTGAGTAGAGGTGAAGTTATGCTGGTCATAGGTGATATAGACAATGCCCTAAAGGATGGAAATAAATGTCATGAGAATTAGTGTACTATAAGTTCCCATTAATTTTTCTATTAGGTATATTTTAACCTTTGTTTTTTTTTTTGCATTTTCTGTTGGTTATGTAATGATGAAAATAAATTGGGAGGACAACAATAAGGGTAAAGTCAGGGAGTTTTTGGAATTTTTAGCATAAAATTTTATTGTTTGTTGTTAGATGGGAAATTAAATGTAGTGTAATATGAATTCATGTTGTGTACTGGCTATCATGAAAAATTCATGAATTAGATACACGGTGTGATAATTTCACACGTTGTGTAAATGATTCAAATCATGTGATGCAAAATATCATGTTTTTTATAAAAAGTGATGGGATTTTCAGTGTATTAGTGATTCATGGATTACACAATGTGTAATGTAATTTAAATTCATGTATTTATTTTGAGTCTTGGATTATAAGGTGATTAATGGTTGATTTTCATTTCATTCTACCTATAGGCATACATATCTCTTCTTAGATGCATTTTCTATGTGATTTTCGGTGACTCCCTCCTGTCAGGATCCCTTTTTCAGTGATTGATTACCATTGTGGTTGGGTTGTTTCTCTCTGATTATATAATCCTTATGAATCTTTTTTGGATTTGGTTATTACTATAGTTTTGGCTATGGTTGGGTATATGTCTTTTATTTGATAGTGTTTTCTATTGATCTGTTTCAGTTTCTTTGTGAGCCTTATCTTATGAAGGTTGTTCTCTCGGTTTCTGATCATCATTTTTAAAAGCATATAGGTTTTTACTATGTTAAGGAATGTTTTTTTATACAATGGGTTAATTTAATTGATTTCATGTAATTCATGATAAACAATTTTGGGTTTTCCATTTATTTGAAGTGATATGTGGTTTTAAATGATTTCATGGAATAAAAAATATTTTCAAAAATGGGGTTTTCTTTGAAAAATGATTTTACTGATATAGAAATGGGCTTTCAAACTCCAAAAAAGATTGGATTGGATTTTAAAAATATTAAAAAAAATGAGAATAGTTTTAAAAATATATATAGAAAATTTCACATCAGTATCCATTGGTTCATTGGGAAAGAGACACAGGTTTCCGTAGTGTGTGTTTTACCACTATGTGGTAACCTTTAGTGATGTCAACTGGAAGGGAATGATATCAGTTAGATACAACATATGCCTATTTACTCTTTTTAGTGTCTAATATGGAATGTCCCATTGGACAGAGCCCAAATGTGAGGTTCTTTATCTTTTTTTATTTTTGTTTATTTATCTCATAATTTTTTTAACATGGATTTTTACTCACAGGTATTTATATGAGGTTGTATCACATAGATTTTCATTATAGAATGTTTTATGGATATGTATACCTCTTGATTTAAGGATATGTTTTTTGTATTATCACAAAAACTTTTCATATTTCTGGTTTGATAACATAGATGAATTTTATGAAAACAAACAGAAAATAATAGAAAATGATTTATAAGTGTATTTAGTTTTTGAATTTTTTTTTTGTAAAAATGTTTTGTTTTATAATTTATAATTGTATAATTCTTCATATTAGGCCTTGTATAGAAACTATATTGGTTTCCAAGTAGAATTTTGATCACACCCTACTTGTGCCTTTGGGAATTTTTAGATGTTGTATTAAAGGATTCAAGAAAAGGGTAGAGTATCATGTATTTTGTTGGATTCTCATATAGTAGTTGTATTCAATTCGGGTTGGTCAAGTGGAGGATTTTGGTCACATGGGGACTTGATATACTTTCTAGTTTACCCTGTTTTCAATTTTATTGTATTTATTTGTTTTTTCCTCTTTGTACTCTAGTTGTATGTCTTGTTATTATTATATTGAAAACTACATTCTATTAACCTATTTTTTCCTATATTACGAGGCAGTCTGTTTTGGGTGGATTGTCTAATTGACCCGGGTGGGTTCATTACAATTGAATACCAAAAGGATTATTAGTATAAAGTGTGTTACTAATACCTGTATTTAGTTCTACGACTTTGATAGAAAGGAGTTACGACTACAAGAATTTGAATAGTGGGTGCAGAAAAGGACCTCGGCTAGATTAGTATCAGGACTAAAACTGAGTTACCATGGGTGGTCGGGGACATTTTACTAGGTTTGAGACATAGAGTTTGAGGTCATTTGAATGAACTATATGGGATGTTTATTTAAATTTACCTATTCCTTTTTTTGTAATATTTTTCATGGATTCATTAAATTTTAAATTTTTTAATTCTTTATTATCATTTACTAATTTTTTCCCTATTATTTTATAATGTTCTCATGACTAGTTGATTTATTTATTTATTTTTAAACAATTCCTCTATGATGAGATCTTCCAAATTTGAGAGTGGAATCTGTGAGATAGTTTCTTTAAGCGAACCCCTTAGTGTAAACTACATTGGTATAAGATGTAATTTGTACTATTCATACTTTGGGCTAAGTGGGTGTCTAGATCCTAGGATATATGGTGGACCAAGGCTCTAAATTTACTAAGATACATCAACCATTATTTCATGGGAAAAAAACCCATGAATTTAAGGAGTGGGTTGAATGAATAGAAAGGATCTTATACTTCATGAATACTCCTGAGGTATCTAATGTGGGTTTTGACATTTATTTATTCTTGAGGGACTGGGATGGAGATGGTGGGACTATATTGTGCAAGTTAATTTGCATGAGGATCTTACCAAGGCATCCTTCAAGAAAATATTTAACCAGAAATTTTATCCTGATACATTATGTGAAATTATGACCAAGGAGTTTCTAACCATAGAGAAGGGTTATCATACCATTATAGAGAATTCTAAATATTTTTATGAGTTAGTGCATTTGGAGTTGGAACTTTTCAATAATGAGTACCTAAAATATTAGAGGTCCGAGTTTGTACGGATGCCTGATATTCAGTATATGTTTATACCCTTGTTCCTTTAGACCATTGTGTGGGTAGTCAACAAGGTTGATTTGGGTAAGGAAAACATAGCTGGGAAGACAGATTTGGGTGCTGCTTTAGGTGGTTTAGTGGTTATCCAGGGTGTATCTTCTATCAAAAAAGGAAGTGTATGAGTGTCCAGGTTTCCTCAAGACTAGTTTCAGTGGTGACGATAGGGTAGTAGTCAGTTTTATTCTACCAATCTAGAAGTCAAGTTCATATAAATCCTAATGTTGGTGAATTTACTAATACTTGTCATCTTAATGGATGATTTGTCCATCTATAATTTTTTTCTGAAATGATATCTTAGAGTAGTAGGGTCTGATCCACTTTCACAAAGGGTTTGTAGGTTCAGGAAGATGCATCCAAGGGCGGTGGTTCTAATCCTTGAGATAAGGGATATGGTCATTTGTCTAAGACAATATGGATTTATGGATTGGATTATGTGGTAAAGGAATATAAAGTAAGTCCATATTATATTATACAAATGGTGTTTATATCATCTTTTATGGTGATAGATTTATTTCATATAGGTCGAACTCATTCTTTAATACAATCAAAATTAATTGACAAGTTGGAATTTAATTCATAAATTGTGACATTATTTTTGGATCATTCTACACCATTTGTAATGTGGCCTCAATAAGGTTTTATATGTCTTACATGTCAGGTGATGATATCTTAATTTGAGGTGGAGTGGGACTTTACAGTGCTTGGTCTTTAAATATTACACTTCATTATCGACATTTATTGGATGATCAATTCTAAGGCCTCAATAGACTATTATATCCATCGATTCTAGTTCCTATTTTCTGATGGGGTCACCCATGATTTCAATGGTGAGTGGGACTTTAGACTGGGAGGGTTAGAGAATGTTGTTCTTATTGCTGGGGTAATCTTGAGCCAGTTTTCATAGATGTTTCTTGATGTAGTTGACCCTTGTTTAAATTGTTAAATTTTATATAGTTTTTTGTGCATACATCGAGGTATTTTTAGATGATTTTCCTGGTTTACCACCATAGAGAGAGGTCAATTTTACTATTGAAAATCTCCATGGTTTGATGTCTATTTATATACCATCTTACCATATGGAACCTACTGAGTTGGTTGAACTTAAGGTCCATCTTGAGGACCTAGATTCTAAAGGATTTATTTAACCATGATTTTTTACTATGGGTTTCACCTATCCTCTTTTCTAAGAAGGTTTACGAGATCCATAGACATTTTATTGATTATATAAAGTTGAATCGGGATACCATTAAGAAGAAATATAATTTTCTAAGGATATATGATCTCTTTGATCATCTTAGAGGGGCTTGTTGGTTTTCTAATATTGACTTATGATAAGTGTGACACCATTTTAGGGTATTATAAGGGGACATAACTAATACCACATTTAGGAGTCTATATGGTCATTTTTAGTTTTTGGTTATTCCGTTTGGTCTCATTAATTCTATTTCAATGTTTACGGATTTGTTGAACATTATATTTCATTGGTTTTATAGTCATTTTTATTATGTTCATGGATGATATTTTGGTGTAATAAAATTCAGAGGAGGAGCACATTAACAATTTAGATATCATTATTTAAAACATGGATTAAAATATTTTATATGGTAATGTTTCCAAATGTGAGTTTTGGATCCATGAATTTATGTTTCTGGGGTATGTTATATCTGAAAGGGGAGTCTCAATAGATCCTAAAAAGGTTTTAGAAGTTATGTCCTGGGAGCATCTCATAAATGTGTTTTGATCTATAGCTTCTTGGGTTTGGCTAGTTACTAAAAACATTTTTTCATGACTTATCCAAGACTGATTATTTGATAAAAGCTTATAATGGTGCAATGATTTAATGGAATGAAAAGTAATAGAAATATTTTTTGTGATCTGAAGGTCATCTTGACTTCAACAACAATTTTGATTCTTCTATAATTGAACTTGGGATATGATGTTTTCTGTGATTCTTATGGTTTGGGTTTGGGAAGGGTCTTGATGCATGGTAAATAGGTTGTGGATTATAAATATTTCATGTTATTCCCGCGTGAGAATAAATACCCTGGAAATGATCTTGAGTTGGTAGAGGTTATTCATGAACTCAAAACATGGTGTCATTATCTCTTTGGGGTCTGGTTTATAGTGTATTCCGATCATGAGAGCCTAAAATATATTTTTTATTTGAGGGATATAATTTTTGGTAGATATTATAGTTATAATATCTTTAGAGTTTTGTTTTTTATTTTTTATACCCTTAAGAATGGGAATGTTGTTACTGATGAGTTTAGTAGGTAATTATCGATACATGCCATGAAGGAATTGGTTGAGAAGTGTCATTTGGGGAGTTTTCCTGCTGAGATTATATTGGATGTTGAATAGGTTAGTAGACAAGTGTTCTTTTCTTCAATGACAACAGCATCATAATTTTATGAGTGATTTCATCTAGATATAGTGATAGATACCCAGTGGAAATGTTTTAGTGAAATCCTTTATAGTGGGGAGACTAAGGGTTAGTGGTCTCGATATCCTAATAAATATTTTTACTTCCATAGAAGTTTTTTCATTCCATTTTCCCTAAGGATTGTGTATTTGAACATTTGGAACCATTCTTGTTGGTTTGTGAACCCTAGGTCTTCCATGATATATCACAATTGGATACATTGGTATTGTTGTCCAGTAATGAGGTGGTGTATTGTGGATTTTCTTTCATGATGTCACACTTATCATAGAATTAAAGAGGAGCACTAGATACCTATAAGTTTTTTGTACCCCATACCCATTCAAGTATATAATTGGGATGAGATATCAAGGTACTATATAGAGACCCATGCTTTATGTACATGGAAAATACATTTATTTTGCACAATACTTAAATACATGACACAAAATGATGCCTAATGACCATATTAGTTTAGTGTCTTTGGAAACCTAGAACATAATCTTATATTAATGGTGAAAGATATTAAACATATCCCATAAAGTTATTTCACTTTTTTTCCTACATAAAACATTTATTTATATCCTGGGGAAAATAAAAAATAGAAAGGGTGATCTCAATTTCTCAGTAAGGGTAATCATGGAGAACATAAACACAAACAACAAAATTTTGAACATAATTTTTATACATAAAAATCATGATTCATGAAATAAATATTGGCAGTACATAAAGAATATATCATAAAGGAACATTAACCATGATACAATAGAATTGTCATAAAACTTGTAATTGTGGAAAACAATTAAGCACATAATATGATTTCCATCGTTGTCAAGGCATTACTGCCCAGACATCAGATTGGATGAAGTCCATTACTGAACTGAGTTTACTTGTCATTCCAGCCCTGTATTACTAAACTGGATTTACATGTCATTCTATAAATATATATCTCATGATATATAAATCATTACCCAATGCATTGGGGGTAGATATAGGTCTCACCCATCTCACAATGAAATCATTCTTACATGTTCCACAAAAATATAAATCATTCATCAAAGCATAACCCATGTAATAAAATGGGATTCTAAAACATCATTCCATCATAACGTAACTCATATAAGATAAATGCACTTAATAAAAATGATGCTATCACAAACATAATTAAATAAAAGTAATAATAGGGATCGAAACATAACCCTATGTTATCTTAGATGGAATATAATTTTGATAAAACACTTAAACATAATTCCTGAGGAAAATATCCTTTCATCTTCAAAAACGTTTTGTTTTCTCAAAATGCCATGAAAATTTAAAAGAAAAGAACATAATTGAAAATAAATTTGAAATTTTTTAAAAGAAGATTCATGGAAATAATAATTTATTAAATAATAAAAATCTATTCATTCTGTATATGTTAAAAAACATTTTCCTCGTACTTTTACTAGAAATATCGAAAGTACCTTATATGGTAAACAAAAGAATGATTTCCTCCATACCATGTAGTAAAATTCAAAAATGGGTAAAAATGACTTTAAATATACATAGAATAATATTAAAAAATTTATGAAAACATTTTTATATAACATTGACATGGATTATAAATATGTCCCATGAAAATACATGCATATAAACAATCTCAAATTAAAATGAGATTGCAAAATTATCCCTTACCTTAGGTCAGATTTTTTATGTATGTGTATGAAACTCCTATATAGTGGGTTTAAATTAATTATTTACTTGTAAGAAAACCATAATAATATTTATGATATCATATATGATTCACTTACGACTTTATATTACCTGTTCATTTGTTAATTCCACGTAAAAGCAATGTTTTGGGTAATAATCATTTTATTTAACGTACATGTTTGGACTTGTTATTCATGATATTATTATATAGATCATGATTTAAATACTTCCAAAAAGAAAAAAAATGATTTATATATCATATATATTCAGTATATTAATATATATAATAGATCGATAAATGGAATTGAATACACCGTTCATGGAGACGATAGGTCGTACATACAAATGAACGATGTTTTCATTTCCTTATTAAATTGAATGGAAGAATGTAAGTGACATATATATATATATACATAAATCTAGTAGAATTATTATGTCATATATTTCATTATTATTTATTATATATACTTTATAATCATTATTGAATGGTTAACATTGTTAATTAATATCATCACGTCATGGAGACGGCAAGCCGTATGTACGCACGACGATGATATCATTCCCAGAATTGTTATTGAAGTGGATGTTGTATAATATCTCAGAATTAGTATCATTTTATAATAATCATATAAATTTATTTTTTCCACCATTATACCAATCCAAGTAAGGTAGTGGTGAAAAATATTTTACACCACGGCGAAGAGACGGTAAGTTGTGCATACGCACGCGTGGTGATTTCATTTTTTGTAGGATTGATAGAAAGTGAAATAGGGTTGTTTCATATTTATAATAACATATCAGTATATTATTTATACTGGCATTATTTTTTTACAATGAAACAACTAAATAATAGGAATTAGAAGAAGAAAGAAACATGAAAGAATTAGTAGAAGAGATTACCTCTTCCTCGATGTGTCTCCTTTGAATTTCCACTTAGGGCACTAGAGATGTTCTTTTTAGAATACCAGTGACCCAAAAATGTTACTAGGGACGTCTAAATAGTAATGGTCAGGTGTTTTCGGAGTTTGAAGGCCCAAAATGGAGTGAAGAGGAGAGGTAGGAGATGCCCTTTTATAAGAGAATAGAGGGGCACTTTAGGAAAGTTCCAAATTATTAATTTATTATAAATTTAATTTCAATATAGAAGGGTCCAAAACATGTTTAATTCTAATATAAGATTATTTTGGTTTGAATAACCATCATCCAATAATTTTTTTACATGTTTAAAATATTTTTTTATCCTAATCTCGTTGGTTTTAAAATTATTTTACCGTTTTTAATCTTACAGTGATATCATGTTATTTATACATTGTGGGTTAATGTAATTACCATAACATGTCAAACAAATCACAAAAAGTTATTTATGAAATATTTGGACTTATATTAACCATTTGGACGAATCTTTGATTTTTAAGAATTTAATATCATTTAATAAACTACTTTATGTTTTAAGTTATTAATATTTTCAATTTTTTATACTATTCATACCTAATTTTTTTAAAAATTAATAACACACTGCTTCCATTGAACCAAATGCATAAACTCATCTCTAGTATGTAAATTGCAACCAAAAAAATCTTTTATGGCATGAAAATAAACAATTACATTTATTTTAATATTTATAAATTCATTTATTTGTATCTTTTATTAATGAAGCAATCAATGCATCATTCTTCTGTCATAATTAAATTTATTTATATAATGTCCAAAAATTAAAAATAAAATATCATTATTTATAAATTATTTTTGTCTTTAAAATTACTCTTTATATTATAATATATCACATATATAACCCTATATAAAAATTTCTTTACTAAAAGATATATGTTTAGGTTATATTATCCTTAACATTAAATTAAAAGTAATTAAATGTTATATTCACTTAAAAGTGGCTCCATGGGATACCAAAATCGATCCAAGGATGAAAATGGTCTGAAATTTATCATCCAATAGGGTTATGACACGTGTTATGGTAATTATAATATTATTGTTTACACTTATTTTCCATATTTACCATTTAACTATGCAAAATAAAATATTTTCTAAAGTTATTATTCATAATGTCTAAAAATTAAAGTAACTTATTTACACAATTTGGACCTCCTGATTCCAATTACAAAATCCATTTTTTCAAATTCAAAACACAATAGTTTCAGTACTTAATTTTAAATTAATCCCATTGTTGAGAAAATGGGTTGTAAAAGTTAAAACATTGTAAAAGATTGAAATGTTTTTACCTATGACTTCAATGTAAAATAAATTATAATGACATAAATTATACTAAATGGTAAAAATATATTCTATTTATACTTTAAACCCATTCAATATAATAATTTAACCATATAAATTGTCTCGTTGAAAAATATTTTTTTAAGTAAAATTTAGCGTATTTTTACTATTCATCAAAATATTAAAGTTATCAGAAAAATATCAAACATTTATCCAAAATTTTTTTATATACTGATTCAAAAGAAGAAGTGTATTTTTTCAAATTTAATATATAAATGTGTCAAAATTTATATTTAAAATTGGTGCTCCATCAAAAGGCAGTAAAATGACATTTTTTTGAAAAATGCTTATTTGATCCAAAAAAATGATTTTGTTCTCATATCATTTGTAACATGAATTATCATGTTATATAAAATTAAAAATTTGATTAATACTACTCATAATTCCTAGTTTATATCCAATTAAATAATAATATTTTAATAATATATCATTGTTTACTGAAACTCGGTATCGCATGCAATCTAAGCTATCGAGGAAGGTCTCTCTTGCGTGTAACGCAAGACAAGTCTATGTTGCGTGTAGTTTAAGGTTAATTTGGTGCTACATATAAGATAATCCAAGATTAGTTCATTTATACATTGAAAAAAATCTATACTCAGTGTTGTGTGAAATGAATTCTAAAAAATGAACATGAAATTGTGTGCAATACAAGACAAGAAGAGTGTTGTCTATACTGCAAAATACTATGGTGTTACATATAGTGCAAGCTAATATTGGTGTAGTGTACAACATAAGTTATCAGTGAAGTTAAAATAAATATATATAATAATATCTCGGGGTGTTACATTCTACCCCCCTTAAAATTAATTTCACCCTCAAAACGTATTGGGGTTATAAATGGTTTACTACTTGAAAGTTTCTTTCATGGAAACCCACATCGTAAAAAAGAAAAACTAAAACATCATTTTAAAAAGGAAATTTAGAAACATAACAGTTACCCAAATTAACTCATCACTGAGTTTCCATTTATGATAACTTAGGGGGTATGTGAAAACATGGATATAGAAGAGAAATATAACCATCAATTTTTTATGGATAGTGATAGAGAATAAGATTTGGATAAAGTTAACTACCAGAAACCCATAAAAATGTGATGATTTAAGGGACCATATGATTCATTGGATAATAAGGTACTAGGAGATCATTTTTTGTTATGAAGATCCTTTCTATAAAGTTGAAGAATTTTTCATGAGAATAAACACATACTTTATTTTGGTACAATATCACCGTTGTTTGTGCCTTGAACTATTTCCACTTTATCTCCTATTTTAAAAAAAATTGTTAAATTTTTCCTTATTAAACACTTAGAATATCATGCGATAGAATGATTGGTCATTCCATCTGTCTCTATCACAAAAAGGTTAGCGCAAGTTATTAAATATACATAAGTCCATCTATGGTGAGATTAATCATATATGGTTCCACAAATGGACTTATAATTCATATATCATACCGTTTAATAAAATGAAACTAATTTCTACTAACTAGGGACATCCTGTAGTCTAATGGTAGGAAACAAAGGGTTGTCTCACTTCAGTTGTGGGTTTGATTCCAACACCCTTGTTCGACGTGACAGGTTGTTTCCTATCCTACGTGTTCTCCTTTTTCTAAAATAATACTACTATAACATTCCATAAATAATATATAGAAAACAATTATAGCCTTAAATAATAATATCTAATGTCAAACATAATCCATTCGAACTTTGAGGCTTATCCAAAATACTTTTTTCCAATATCACAGTACATAGAAAGCAATTACCAGAATGGCCATATAACAAGCATGTGAATACCATCATTTATTCCCCATATATCATAAGATATATCTTGTTGGTCACATTATAAACATTTGATTGACTTCATCATGTATTCTCTTGATTCATGGAAATAACCTAAATTACTATATAACTTTATTGAAAACATGTGTGTTTCCTTTTTCCAAAACTTATTGGATATATTCTTTAAGTCCTGAAAAGTTGTATACTTCATCCATGACCACATAACCCACATTTCAACTAATCCTTAACAAGTTACAAGGTAACAAATATTATCCAACATATCTTTATAAAAATATCATTATCTCAACATCATTATCATATTAATGGTTATCCTTCCCTTAATCATCTATTTCTAAGGAATATCATTTTTTCATTAAATCCCTTTTCTTATCTATTATAACTATTAAACATATTCTTGAAAATGTTTAGTGAAAAACATAAACCGATAACTATTATATAATTCACCATTCATCATTTGTTGATTAAAATACATATAAAATTCAATAATTCTACTTAAATGGGAGGAAAGTATTTATTTCTTGTCTTAGAAGTAGATCCTTATGTCTGGGTATTGATTTGGGTAATTCCCTTGTTTCCCATCGGATGAGGTGTTGAACTCCATAACAATTCATTACTCTATGACACTTTTTTCCATATAGAAAGCATCTTCCCCTATAATTGAGGTAGTCCTCAATATTATTATTACCTTCTTTTTGATATTTAGGAATCTTAATCTTCTTTCCTCTATGTTACTCACCATGGGAACATGCATAAAAGTCCATCTTCCATTTATTCTATGTCTTATAAATACCAGTAATTTTCACCTTTTTAATCATATATCACGAAAACTGATTCGGCATAATCACAATATCTTTCTCTATACGCATTACACAATTTTTTTGCTCATTATCACCAATTTTTCCATAAAATTCAATTTTAACCCAATTTCTTCTGGTTCCCTACATTCACAAAAACACAAAAAGAATATTGTGAGAGGAAAAATCATTCTATGAAAAAAAACATAATCAAGGAGGAGTACTTTCAATATCTAACATATTTAGTTTAATCCTATCTTATTTATGATCATTACCATAATTCTCAGACTGTAACCTATAGTTATACTTAAATTTTGTTACATCCCTAGACATACCATAGTGATGTCTCTAAGGATCTCACTAAATTTTTCGCGTACAAGTTTCTAAAGGTTGACCAAACCTTAGTCTGCTACCAACTTTTGAGACTAAATCTTGACGTACATGTAAAATACCTTTCTTTTTGAGAATACATAAATACATGACACAAAAATATTCCCAATGACTGTATTAGTATATTGTCTTTGGAAATATAGAACACAATATTCTAATCTTGGTAAAAGATCTTCAACATTTCCCATAAAGATCGTCTCCTTTTTTTCCTTCCTAAAACCATTCTATATATCTTGGGAAAAAGAAAACATAGAAACAGTGATCTAAAATTCTCATTAAGGGTAAACATGGAGAACATAAAACAAACCCTAAACTTTTTAACATAAAAACATGAACATAATGTTTAAACATAAAAATATAGAGTCATGAAATAAATCATGGTAATACATTAAGGAATAAATCATAAAGGAATATTAACCATGATAGAATATAATTGCAATAAAACATGTAATTTTGGAAAAAAAAAATTAAGCACAAAATATGATTTCCAATGTATCTAAGGCATTGTTTCCAATACCTTCATAGTGGATGAAGTCCATTACTTAACCGGGTTTACTTATTGTTACGACACTGTCTAACTGATCCAGATTTACTTGTTGTTCCAGCCATGTCTATCTCCTGAGATATAAATCTTTACCCAATTCATTGGTGGGAGATATAGTTCTCACCCATCTCATAATGAAATCATTATTACATGTTCCACAAAAATATAAATCCTTCATCATAGCATAACCCATGTAATAAAATGGGATTCTTAAACATCATTCCATTATAACATAATCCATATAAGATAAGTGGACTTCATAAAAATTATTCCGTCATAAATATAATTAAATCAAAGTAATAATTGTGGTAAAAACATATCCATGTGTCATCTTATATGGAAAATAATTTTGGTAAAACACTTAAACATAATTCCTAAGGAAAATATCCTTTATTCTTTAAAAAAGTTTTCTTATCTCGAAATGCCATGAATTTTTTTTAAAAAAATAATTTAATTGAAAATAAAATTGAAAACATATAAAGGAAGATTCATGGAAATAATTATTTAGGAAAGAATAAAAATCTGTTCATTTTTTATAAGTTAAAAAAACATTATCCTCGTATTTTTACTAGAATAGTCAAAATTACCTCGTATGGTAAACAAAAGAATGATTCCTTCCATACCATGTAGTAAAAGTAAAAAATGGGTAAAAAGGAATTTAAAAATACATATAATAATAGTATGAATTTTATGAATTTTTTTATAAATCATTGACATGGATGATAAATATATCCCCAGAAAATAATTACATATAAACAATCTCAGATGAAAATGATATTGCAAATTTATCCCTTACCTTAAATTTGATTTCTTCAATATGCATCTGAAAATCTTGTATAGTGGGTTTAAACATATTATTAACTTGTAATAGAACCATAATAATATTTATGATATCATATATGATTCACTTATGACTTTATATTACCTGTTCATTTGTCAATTCCATGTTAAACCGACGTCTTGGGTAATAATAATTTTATTTATCGTATGTGTTTGGACTTGTTATTCTTGATATTATTACATAGATAATTATTTACTTAATTCAAAAATGTAAAAAAATATTTATATATCATATATATTCAGTATATAAATATATATAATAGATCGATAAATTGAATGTAATACACCATTCATGGAGACCGTTGGTCATATGTATGCATGAACAGTATTTTTGTTTCCTTAATAAATTGAATGGAAGAAAGTAAATGACATATATATATATAAATAAATTCGGTAGCATTATTATGTCATATATTTAATTATTATTTATTACATATACTTTATAATCATTCTTTAATGGTTAACATGGAAAATGAATCTCATTACGTTGTAGAGATGATAAGTCGTACGTACGCACGAGCGATGATATCGTTCCCATAATTGTTGAATGGTATTGAATTGGATAGTGTATATAATCTCAGCATTAGTATAATGTTATAATAATCATATATAGTTATGATTTCCACCATTATACCCATCTATGTAATGTGGTGGTGAAATAAAAATTACCCCACAGCATGGAGACGGTAAGTCATATGTACACACGCGCGGTGATTTTGTTTTTTCATAGGATAGATAGAAGATTAAATAGAGTTGATTCATATTTATAATAAAATATCCATATATTATTGACATTGAATTTATTATTTTATAATTAAAAAACTAAATAAGAGGAATTATAAGAAGAATCATACATGAAAGAATCGGTAGAAAGATAACCTCTTCCTCGACTTGCCTCCTTTGAATTTCTACTTAGGGCACTAGAGATGGTCTTTTGAGAAGACCAGAACCTCCAAAATGTTACAAGGGAATTTTATAAGAGTAATGGGCAGGTTTTATCCAATCTTGAAGGCTCAAAATGGAGTTTAGAGGAGAGGGAGGAGGTTCCCTTTTATAAGATATGAGTGGGGTACTTAAGGAAAGTTCCAAAATATTAATTATTATAAATACAATTTCGATTTATAAGGGACAAAAAATATTTAATTATAAGATAAGATGGTTTTGGTTCGAATACTCATCATAAAATTATTTTTTCACAAGTTTAGAATATTTTTTACCCTTATTGTTTTGGTTTTACCCTTAGTTTACCCTTTTTAATCTTATCGTGATATCATGTTATTTACACATTGTGGGTTAATTTAACTAAAATATCATATCAAACGAACTAAAAAAACTATTTATCACATATTTGGACATATATTAACCATTTTTATAAATATTATATTTTTAGGAGTTTAAAAACATTTAATAAACTATTTTATTTTTAATGTTATGAATTTTGTCAATTTTGGATACTAATCATACCTACCTTTTTAAAAAACTCATAAAAAACTGATTCTGTCTAACCAATGGATTAAACTCATCCCTAGTATGTAAATTGCATCCATAAAATTCTTCGATGGCATAAAAATGACCAAATTTCATTTATTTTAATATTTATAAATTCATTTATTTGAATCCATTATTATTGAAGTAGTCATTGCATCATCCTTAGGTCATAATTAAATTTATTTATTTAATGTCAAAAAATAACAGATAAAATATTATGATATATAAAATATTTTCATATTTATAAGTAGTATTTATAGTCAATGATACCACTTATATAACCCCATATAAAAATTTCTTTATTAAAAGGTATAAGTTTAGGTTATATTTTCCTTAACATTAAATTAAAAGTAATTAAATGTCATTTTTACTTACAAGTGGCTCCATAGGGTTCCAATATTGACCTATGGAATCCAATTTTCATACAGGTATCATCCAATAGGGTTAGGAAATGTGTTAGAGTAATTATAATATTATGTTTTTACCCTTATTTTCCATATTTACCCTTTAACAATGGAAAATAAAATATTTACTAAAATAAATATTCATAATGTCTAAGAAAGGTTACATGTTTACATAATTTCGACCTCCTGATTTTAAATACAGAATCTATTTTCCAAATTCAAAACACATAAGTTGCAGCAATTAATTTAAATTTAATCTCGGTGTTGAGAAAACAGGTTGTAAAAGTTAAAACATTGCAAATGATTGAAATGTTTTTACCTATGAATTCAATGTAAAATAAATGCTAATTATATACATTATATTAAATGGTAAAAATATATTTTATTTTTAATCTAAACCCATTCATTATTTTATGTTTACCAAATAAATTATCTTGATGAAAAAAGTTGTTTTTAATTAAAATTTATCTTATTTTTATTATTCATGAAAATATGAGAGTTATCAGAAAAATATTAAAAATTTATCCAATGTAAATTTTTATATCTTGATACAGAATAAGAAGTTCATTTTGTCAAATTGAACTTATAACCATGTCAAAAATTAAATATGAAATGGGTGTTCCATCAAAAGGTGGTAAAACTGTATTTTTTTGAAAAATTATTCTTTTATCTATAAGTTTTATTTTGTTTTCATATCATGTGTAAGATGATTTATCATGTTATATGTCATGATCGGTTCCCCGGGGCTGGTGTCGTGACTACCCCAAGCCCATCTTCCATAGGCCTGGGGTTGGCGACTAGCACCGAAGGCATAATCCCTAAAACTGGGAAGGAATTGCCTTTATAACATGTAAACTCACACCACTAAGCACACAGCAAATTACGAACACAAGTAAACTGAATAATAAAAATATTGTGTACAATATGTGATATGAGCCATAGTACAAGCCCAAATAGAAAGTACAAGAAAACTAGAAGGTACTAGTAATCTGGACAACTCCCGTGAACACCCCCCAAGCATCCTACCTGAAGGGCAGGTACGGCTCTCTAACGGTCGCATCTATGGTATGCCTCATCTAAGGTCCACCTCCGAGCTACCTCCAGTCCTGGTACCCTCATCCTCAGTCAGCACTGTCTGTCATCTGCACCAAACACAATAAGGTGCGGGCAGAGCCCATGTAGGGGAGAGTATAACGATACTCATTAGGGACCCCAAGACCCTCAAAGGTCTCTCTAAACCCACAAGGGATAAACCAAAAGGCATGAAAACAAATGAAAACCCTAATTTGGTATATTCCCATACATATACCTAAGTTATCAAGTATCCCAAATCATTTATGAGGAAACACAGGGCTCAACTCATTAACCAAAATCTCAATTATTCCACGAATGAAGGAATACCATGTAGGTAACACCACAAATGTATCACCACATAGTTAAGTACCATAATGGTACGCCACACAAAATATTACCACAAAGGTTTCACCACGAAGGTAAGTACCCAAAAGGTATGCCACGCAGAAGATTACCACAAAGGAATCACCATGAAGGAATGTACCACAAAGGTACGCCACACAGAATATTACCACAAAGGTAAGGACTCAGCTCACCCCATGTATAACTTAGGTATGGTAGTAAAGATGATTAGATGTAACGACTAAATCATCTTAATCTATTTAGAGGCAGACCCACATAGGATCCTAAATCATCAGACCCACATAAGTTCCTAGTACATCATCAGACCCACATAGGATCCTAGTACATCATTAAGCCCACATAGGATCCTAGTAAATCCTCAGACCCACAAAGGATCCTAGTACAGAATACCCAAAAAGGATCATACAGTAGTCCCTCATGGATTACTAGAGTGGATCCATGTTGTACCCTTAATCACAGACCCATGAAGGATCCCAAATCATAGAACCACATAGGATCCCTTTCTCATATCACAACCAGCTACAGGGTTCCCGTACTGAGGTCGCTTGATTCCGGGAGGGTCCACTCCTCAAGCCACAGGTTGATACCCCAACTACCACAAAGTCTCACGAAGAAGTATCTCAATGGACCCACATAAATGAGTTTTCAACTCAAGAGACAGTGCGTTAATCGGATGATCAGTGTATAAGTTATTGGCCTTTTAGTCCTGAGGGCCAGGTTGGATTCGTGTTCGATTCAACCCAGTAATACCCCAACATTATCCAAAACCAAAGTGGAGTTGAACAAAAGGACCTTCTTGATCCAAGGTTTTTGGTTCCATAGACGGTTCGTCAAATGGACTCATGGTTCCAAAGTTATGGCCAATAAGGTGATTCTGTGTCTATTTGGGCTCATGTCCAATCTGACCCGGCCCGACCAGGGCCTGGCCTGGTAGAGCTGGGTCGCTGCGGGCCCGGCCCGCTGGGTCGCTGTCCAAACCAGCCCACGTTAGGTGGCATGACTCGCACTGGGCAGCCCAACCCACGATGGTCATCCTGTGTTGGGGTCCCCCCTAGCTGCATGTGGGGGTAGTCGCGCACCCCCATCTTCAATCACTGAATGGAAAAAGTCGTTCGGTCACCATATTGCACACGGGACCCACTGTGGGTCCTACTCAGTATAGTTCTTGTATAGACCCAAATATTGGAATACATGGACATTACATTACATTTGTAGAATACTTAATACATAACAAACACATACACACAAGGACTGTAATAGTTTAGTGTCTTTGGAAACACAGAATTTAATCTTCTAATCATGGTGAAAGATCTTCAACATCTCCCATAAAGATCTTCCCTTTTTTTTCTTACCTAAAGCCTTTCTTTAAATCCTATAGAAAAGAAAACCTATAAAGGGTGAGATCAAATTCTCAATAAGGGTAAGCATAGATAACATAAAACAATCCATAAACATTTGAAAGCAAAAACATGAACATGAAATTAAAACATCAAAATCTTGAGCAAAGACATAAATCGTGGAAGTACGTAAGGCATATATCATAATGGAACATAAACCTTGATAAAATATAATGGGAATAAAACAGGTAGTTGTGGAAACCATTCAGCACATGTTATGATTTCCATATTAGCCAAGGCATTGCTTCCAAGACCATCTTAGTGGACAAAGTCCCTTTCTGAATTGAGTTTACTCCTCGTTTCAGTCCTGTAACACTGAACTGGATTAACTTACCATTCCAGCCATGTCTATATCATGAGATATAAATCATTACCCAATGCATTGGAGGGAGATATAGTTCCCACCCATCTCATAATGAAATCAATCTTACTTGTGCCATAAAATAAACTTAAAACATTCATCATAACCCAAAGAATAAAATGGGTTTCATAAATATCATCCCATGATCAGATAATTCATATAGAACAAATGGATATCATTTCATAATAAGATAATTGAAACCATGAAATTCATAGAGTCATTATAGTTGAAACATACACATATGAAATAATGTCATCTTATATGGATAAAACACTTGAAGTGAATTCTTGAGGAAAATATTATTTCTTATTTAAAATCAATTTCTTTTCACAAAACGTCATGCAATTTTAAAAGAAAGATATTTTTTTGAAAATACTCATCAAATATTTTGGAGGAAGCTTCATAAAAATAAGGCTTTATAAAACTGTAAAAATCTGTTCACGCCGTATAAGTTAAAAATAACTTTCTCCTCGTACTTTTTTCAGAAAAGTCAAAAAGTACCTCGTATGGTAAAAAAAGAAAGACTCCTTCCAAACCTTGTGTTAAAAGTCATAAAAGGGTAAAAATGACTTTAAACATACATGTAAGAATACTAAACTTTTTATTAAAACATTTTTATAAAACATGGACATGGATGATAAACATAACCCCAGCAAATACTTACGAATAAACAATATCGGATAAAAACGAGATTAGATAAGTTATCCCTTACCTTATGTCTGATATACTTTGTATGTATCTTAAACTCCTGTATAATTATTTAAATAATGTCATTTACTTATTAAATAATCATATTCATTGTTATTATATCCTATATGGTTCACTTAGGTATTTATATGACCCGTTTAATTGTCAATTCCATGTTAAAGTAGCATTTTGGGTAAAATAGTTTCTTTTAATGTACATGTTTGGACTTGTTGTTCTTGATATTATTATTACTTATATAATAATTTAATTACTTCCAGAATGTAAAACATGATTTATATATCATAAATATTTGGTATATATATATATATAATAGATAGATAAGGAAATGAAACACATCGTTCATGGAGACGGTAGGCCGTACGTACGCATGAACACTGTTTTCCTTTCTTTATTGACTTGAATGGAAGTAAGTAGATGACATATATATATATATATAAATCCAGTAGCTTCATTATGTCATATATTTCATTATTATTCATTATATATACTTTATAATCATTCTTCAATGGTTAACATGGAGAATGAATCTCATCGCGTCATGGAGACGGTAGTCCGTACGTACGCACGAGCGATGATATCGTTCCCATGATCGTGGAATTGTATTCAAGTGTATGTATAATATTTTACAATAAATATAACTTTACAATAATCATATATAGTTATTTATTTACACCATTATACTCATCCATGTATGGTGGTGGTCAAAAACAGATTACACCACGGCGTGGAGACGGTATTTCGTACGTACGCACGCGCAGTGATTTCATTTTTTGTAGGATGGATAGAAGGTGAAATAATTTTATTTAATATTTATAATAACATATAAGTATATAATTAATACTTATGTTATTAATTCATAATTAGACAACTAAAGAAGAATAAGTAGAAGAAGAAAGAAACTTGAGAGATTCATAATAAGAGATTACCTCTCCTTCGACGCACCTCATTTAAGCTTCCTCTTAAGTAAGTTGAGTTGGTCTTTTGAGAAGACCAGAACCTCCAGAATGTTTCTAGGGAAGTGGATAAGAGAAATGGGCTGGGTTTTTATGAGCTTAAAGGCTCAAAAGGTTGTGAAGATAAGAGGGAAGGGGTACCCTTTTTATTGGGGAGAAGATGGGCACCTTTGGAAAAACTTAAAATATTATTTTATAATAAAGTCATATTCGGTTTTGAATAGCTCAAAATTGATTTATTTCTAAGATAAGGTGGGTATGGGTTTAAATCTTCCCAACCAATAGATTTTAGATAGGTTTGGGTCATTATATTAACATTATCGTTTTTTTAACTCTTAGTTAATTAGATTGACAATTACCATGTCACTTTGTATTTTTATATTATATAGTTAATAAACTTACCATATACATCCAACCGACCCCCAAGTGGTACATTAACGATACACCTATCATTATATAAGTATCTTTGAAGAACAAAAGATTTATAGGAATATAATAACAATTAATAATATAATATTGTTTTTAAAAATTATTTTATGTCAATTTTGACACTATTTGGTAATTGATTTTTGTGAAAACCATAACATCATGATTTGTTCGAAAACAGTTAATTAAATAAATACTAACATGTCATATTAACCTATAAAATTATTGGAATTTATAAAATTTCTCAAATTACATTTATTTGTGTATTTATAACATCAATTATGTTAATATTTCATTAATAAGATAATTACTCCATCATCATTGTGTCATGAATAAAATTAATTATTTAATGTCTAAAATTTATAAATAAATTACCATTAGATAGGAAATCTTCTTAGATTTATAATGAATATTTATAGTCGAATTTATCTTATGTATAACCCTATACTAAAAATCAATTAGTTATGAAACATTGATTTTAACTATTTTAACCCTTATTTAAATTAATTAATAATAAATGTCCTAATCTAATCCATGTGGACATAAATGGTCATATTTTATTACTAAGGTTGTTTTTGGTCGAATTAAACTTATCCAATATAATTAGGACATGTGTTAGGGTAATAATAATATCATTTTTACCCTTAATTACCCTATTTAATTTTAACCGTGATAAATAAAAGTAAAAAGTTAATATTCACAAAAAAAATTTCATCTCATTGAACCACATTTTAGTCACTGATATTAATCGTGTCTCTCGGATTTTCTAAATTACACACACAGAAGCGGTAAAATTAAGTTTTATATAAGTTTTCAAAAAGATCTTAGGAGGTAGGTAAAAGACGGTGAAAAGTTCAATAAAATTTTTATATATCGAAAATTTTTATAAAATGACTCCAATGAATTACATTGAACTTATGTAGGTATTATGTATCAATTTTGACCTAAAATAAATTTAAATAAAATAAATAATTATTTATATAAAAAGTCGGTTTTTAAATTGTAACCCAATGTTTTCACTATTCATTAAAAATTGAATGTTTTCAGAAAAATACCAAAAATTCACCATAGGTTAATTTCAATATTAAGAATCCAAAAATGAAGTCCATTTTGAAAGATAAAATTTATAAAATTTCAAAAATTTGGTATTACTGTTCATAACAATTAGTTTATATAATATTTTAATAACATATCGTTGTTTAGTAAAACTTGATATTGCGTACAACACATGCTATCGTGGAAGGTCGTGATTGCGTGTAAATCAATCCAAGTCAGGGATGCATGTAGTGCAAGCTCCTTTTGGTGTAGAATACAACACAATACATCAATAAAATTAAAAATAATATATTTCATAAAATCCCAGGCTGTTACATTCTACCCCCCATTAAATGAATTTCGCCCTCGAAATTCATCGGGGTTATAAATGGTTTACTACTCAAGAGTTTCTTTAATAGAAACCCACATCGTAAAATGGAATACCAAAACCAATATTTAAAAACTAAAGTATGAAACGTAACGGTTACCCAAATTAACTAATCACTAGGTTTCTATATAGAAGAACATAGGTGAAAATATGGATATGGAAGAGAAATATAACCATCATGTTCTGATGGAGAGTGGTAGAGAACATGGCTATGAAAAATCCAACAATCACAAAGCCATAGATTTGTGATGATATAAGGTACCATATGATTCATCGGATATAAGGGTACTAGGACAAAATTTTTAGTTCTCTAGATCATTCCCCTAATGTTGAAGAAATTGGAATCAGAAGAAATACTTTCTTAACTTTGGTACAATCTCACCGTTGGTCATTCCTTGGACAATTTCCACTTCATCTGTTAAATAAATGAAGTTGAATTTGTCATTCTTGAAGTGTTTTCATATCATGTGATAGAATGATGGGTTATTCCATCTGTCTCAAACAAAAGGTTAGAAAAAGTTATCAAAAATACATAAGTCCATCTATTGTGAGATTAATCATATATGGTTCCTAGAATGGACTTATACTTCATATATCATACTGGTTAATAAAATTGGTTTCTACTAAACAGGGACTTCCTATAGGCCAGTGGTAGGCGATAAAGGCTTGTCGCACTTCAGCTGAGGGTTCAATTCCCACAGCCTTGTCCGACATGATGGTTTGTCTCATGTCCTGTAGGTTGTCCCTTTTTCTAAAACTACATTATAATAACATTCCTATAATAAAATAGAAAAAAAAATATTATATTATGTCTAACTTAATTCATTTCAATCTTTAGGCTTATCCAGAATACATCTATCCAAGATCATAGTATAAAGAAAATAATTACTAGAAATTTCATCTACCGAGCATGTCAATACCATCATTTATCCCCCATATATCATACGATATATCTTGTTGGTCACATACCAAACATGTTAATACCTTAATCATGTATTCTCTTGAACCATAGTGAAAAGATGAATGTTGTCACAAGGTAACTCTTTTCATATGCCAAAATTCCAAAAATTATATATACTCAAACCATGATATCACTTTTTCCTTATATTAGTCATGAGCTCATTAATACTATCAAACATTTCATTATCTCCATATCCCTTCTTTATGCGCATATCATCTGCTTTCCAAAATATTGGAATCACTTTTCATGGTTACCGGTACCATATAATTATCGAAAACCACAATAAACTATTACATAGATATTCTAATGTTCCATAATAGTATAAATGAGATTCAAGAACATTATTTTGGAATCCCTTTACATAAACACATAACCATTCCACCACATCGTTGTCATGCTCAACATTGCTAATAGTGATCGCATGTGACTTCCCTTTTTCCTTTTCCTTAAGAGGTTTCTCATATTGATCATCATTAACACTTGGATTAGGTCATTGATTAGCATAATGCCCCATTTCCTTTCACTTGAAGCATTGAAGTGTTGGTGTTGCGTTCTCTACAATCTTTTCTTTATTAACATCATTAGAAACCCTTTTTCCACTACTTCGACACTCAGCTGCTTGATGACCTTCTTTTCCACACTTAAAACATTTTCTAGTCCCTTTAAGACAATATCCACCATGCTTCTTTCCACACTTTGAGCATAAAGAAACATTTATCTTCTTTTCACCATTATTCTGAGATTTCTCCTTAAACTCCATCTTTCATTTCTTGTCAAAACCATGAGATGGATATGTAACACCAACTTCCATTTCTACCTTGATAGCACAACGCATAATTTCTTCATAGGTACTGAAGTCTCTTATAGCTAATGCCCTTCGAAGACTTGGTTTTAAGCCACTGAAAAATCGATCAACTTTACTTTCAGGTTGGATTATAAAGCCAGATGCATACCTTGAATGTATTGTAAAATTAACTTCGTATATACCAGAAGATTCGTCATCCTTCTGATTAAGCTCAAGAAACTAATTTTCCATCTTTTTTTGAAGAATACGAGGGAAGTACTTACTGAAAAACTAGTTATTGAACTCGTCCCATTCGATGGATTCAATTTCATCTTGGGGCCTTGTATTCTTAATTAGAGTCCACCACTGGTCTACTTCACCTTCTAAACAGTAAACAGCTAAAATGACTTTTTAATGTTCTGAACAGCGAAGTATGGAAAATATATTTTCAATGGTACATCTCCATTGTTCAGCAACAGGTGGATCAGTAGACCCATTTAAAGACAGAGGATGTTGTCGCATGAAGGACACAATAGAATATTGTTCCCATCTCTGATCATTTGGAAATCCAGAATGATTCATAGCTTGTGTATGTATAGAAATAATATTTTTCACTCCATCTCCCATCACATTTGGTTACTCAGGAGGACAATCATTGCATTTTCCATTACATTGATCAACATGGTTCCTTCAGGATCCATCCATCGTCTAAAACCCAAAAAGAACAGCGTGAGAGGGAAAAATAATGCTAGGAAAACAACATAATAAAGGGGGAGTAACTTCAATATATAACATCTTAGTTTTAATTCTAATATCATTACCATAATTCTAGGACTATAACCTATACTTATACTAAACCTTAGAGACATCCCTATACATACTTATAAATATCTCTAGAAATCTCACTAAATTTTTCGCATCCTAGTTTCCAAAGTTTAACTTAACCTTTCCTCTAATACCAACTATAGAGACCCAAAGATTGGCATACATGGACATTACATCACTTTTGAGGAATAATTTATACATAACAAAAACAGAAAGACAAGGACTGTAATAGTTTAGTGTCTTCGGAAACATGGAATTTAATCTTCTAATCGTGGTGAAAGATCTTCAACATCTCCCATAAAGATCTTCCCCTTTTTGTTTTCTTATCTAAAACCATTATTTAAATCCTATGGAAAAGAAAGCATATAGAGGGTGAGCTCAAATGCTCAGTAAGGGTAACCATAGAGAACATAAAACAATCCATAAACATTTGAAAGCAAAAACATGAACATGAAATTTAAACATCAAAATCTGGATCAAAGACATCAATCGTGGAAATATGTAAGGCATATATCATAATGGAATATCAACCATGATAAAATAAAATGGGAATAAAACATATAGTTGTGGAAACCATTCAGCACATGTTATGATTTCCATAGTATCCAAGGCATTGCTTCCAAGACCATCTTAGTGGACAAAGTCCCTTTCTGAATCGTGATCACTCCTCGTTTCAGTCCTGTAACACTGAACTAGATTAACTTATCATTCCAGCCATGTCTATCTCATGAGATATAAATAATTACCCAATGAATTAGAGGGATATATAGGTCCCACCCATCTCATAATTAAATCATTCTTACTTGTGCCACAAAATAAACTTAAACCATTCATCATAACACAAAGAATAAAATATCTTTCATAAACATCATCCCATCATCACATAATTATAATAGAACAAATGGATATCATTTCATAATAAGAAAATTGAAACCATTAAAATCATAGAGACATTATACTTGAAACATAAACATATTAAATAATGTCATCTTAGATGGATAAAACACTTGAAATGAATTCTTTGGGAAAATATCCTTTCTTCTTTAAAATAAATTGCTTTTCACAAAACGTCATGCAATTTTAAAAGAAATAGATTTTTTTAATAGTCATGAAATATTTTGGAGGAAGATTCATGAAAATAAGGCTTTACAAAACTGTAAAAATCAATTTACACCGTATAAGTTAAAAATAAATTTCTCCTCGTACTTTTGTCAGAAAAGTCAAAAAGTACCTCGTATGGTAAACAAAAGAAAGATTCCTTCCAAACCATGTGGTAAAATTCATAAAAGGGTAAAAATGTATTTAAAATACATGGAATAATACTAAACATTTTATGAATGCATTTTTAGAAAACATGGATATGGATGATAAACATAACCCCAATAAATACTTACTAATAAACAATATCGGATAAAAACGAGATTGGAAAAGTTATCCCTTACCTTATGTCTGATATGCTTCATATATATCCGAAACTCCTGTATAATAATTTAAATAATGTCATTTACTTATTACAGAATCATATTAATTGTTATTATATCCTATATGGTTCACTTAAGTATTTATATTACCCATTTATTTGTCAATTCCATGTTAAAGTAGCGTTTTGAGCAAAATTGTTTCATTTGTCGTACGTGTTTGGACTTGTTGTTCTTGATATTATTGTTACTTATATCATGATTTACTTAATTCCAGAATGTAAAACATGATTTATATATCATATATATTCATTATATATATATAATATATAGATAAGGGAAATGAAACATGACGTTCATAGAGACGGTAGGTCATAGGTACGCATGAACACTGTTTTACTTTCTTTATTGACTTGAATGGAAGTAAGTAGATGAAATATATATATATATACATAAACCCAGTAGCTTAATTATGCCATATATTTCATTATTATTCATTATATATACTTTATAATCATTCTCGAATGGTTAACATGGAGAATGAATCTCATCGCGTCGTGGAGACGGTAGTCTGTACGTACGCACGAGCGATGATATCATTCCCATGATCGTGAAATTGTATTGAAGTGTATTTATAATATTTCAGAATCAATATTACTTTACAATATTCATTTATATTTATTTATTTACAACCATTATACCCATCCATGTAAGGTGGTGGTCGAAAAGAGATTACACCACGGCGTGGAGACGGTATTCAGTACGTACGCACGTGCGGTGATTTCGTTTTCTGTAGGATGGATAGAAGGTGAAATATGGTTGTTTAATATTTATAATAAAATATCAGTATATAATTAATACTGATGTTATTACTTCATAATTATACAACTAAAGAAGAATAAGTAGAAGAAGAATGAAACTTGAGAGAATCGGAAGAAGAGATTACCTCTCCTTCGACACCCCTCCTTTAAGCTTCCTTTTACGGAAGTAGAGTTGGTCTTTTGAGAAGACCAGAACCTCTAGAATGTTTCTAGGGAAGTGTAGAAGAGAAATTTCCATGTTTTGGCTGAGATTCAAGGCTCAAAATTGTGTGAAGAGAAGAGGGAATGGGTGCCCTTTTTATAGGGGAGGAGAGGGGCACCTTTGGGAAAACATAAAATATTATTTTATGATAAAGACATATTCGGTTTTTAATAGCTCCAAACTGATTTATTTAGAAGCTAAGGTGTGGATGGGTCGAAATAATATTAAACAATAGATTTTAGATTGGTTTGGGTCATTATATTAACCTTATCTTTTAGTTTTAACTCTTAGTTAATTAGATTAACATTTACCATGTCACTTCATATTTTTATATTATATAGTTAATAAACTTACCAAATAAATCCAAGTGAGCCCCAAGTGGTCCATTAATTATAAACCTATCATTATATAATTACCTTGGCTGAAAGTTATATTTTTAAGAATATAATAACAATTAATAATATAATATTTGTTTTAAAAATTATTTTATGTCAATTTTGACACTACTTTGTAATTTATTTTTGTAAAAACCATAACATCATGATTAGTTCTAAAAACATTAATTAAATCAATACTAACATGTCCTATTAAACTATAAAATTAGTTGAATTCATAAAAATTCTAATATTACATTTATTTGGGTATTTATAACATTAATGATGTTAATATTTCATTAATAAGATAATTACTGCATCATCATTGTGTCATAAATAACATAAAATATTTAATGTCTAAAAATTATAAATAAATTACCATTATGTAGGAAATTGTTTTAGCTTTCTAATGAATATTTATATTAGAATTTATCTTATGTATAACCCTATATTAAAAATTAATTAGTTATTAAACATTTATTTTAACTATTATAGCCCTTCTTTAAATAAATTAATAATAAATGTCCTAATCTAATCCATGTGGACCTAAATGGTCATATTTTATTCCTAAGGTTATTTTTGGTCGAATTACACTTATCCAATAGAATTAGGACATGTGTTAGGGTAATAATAATATCATTTTTACCCTTAATTACCCTATTTACTTTTAACCGTGGTAAATAAAAGTAAAAAGTTACTATTCACCAAAAAAAATATTTTCATCTCATTGAACCACATTTTAGTCCTTGATATTAACCGTGTCTCTCATAGTTTCAACATTCCACTCACAGAAGCGATAAAATATGTTTTATATAAGTTTGCAAAATTCTCCTAGGAGGTAGGTAAAGGACGGTGAAAAGTTCAATAAAATTTTTATATATCGAAAATTATTATAAAATGACTCCAATGAATTACATTGAAATTATATAGGTATTATGTATCAATTTTGACCTAAAATAAATTTAAATAAAATAAATAATTATTTAAATAAAACGTCGGTTTTTAAATAATAACCCAGTGTTTTCACTATTTATAAAAAATTGAAAGTTTTCACAAAAAATACCAACAATTCACCCTAGGCTAATTTCGATATTCTGAATCTTAAAATGAAGTACATTTTGAAGATAAATTTTTTAAAATTTCAAAAAGTGGGAATTACAATTTATAATGGCTAGTTTATATAATATTTTAATAACATATCGTTGTTTAGTGAAACTCGATATTGCGTACAACACACCCTATCGTGGAAGGTCGTGAATACATGTAAAGCAAGACAAGTCAGGGATGTGTGTAGTGCAAGCTCCTTTTGGTGTAGCGTACAACACAAGACATCAATAAAATTAAAAAGAATATTTTTCATAAAATCTATGGGTGTTACAGTTCTACCGGCCAAAATGGCTAGCCCCTTACTCCTCCCAGCGGAACGGTCACACGTCGTTGCCCCTCTACGGCCGGCCAAACACCAGCCACCTTTCACCATCCGCCGCGGACATGCAGGTCGCAGCGACTTGCTCTGACGGTAGTGCGTTGTCACACTGCCTGTGCTTCGGTGGCTGGCCAAAGCACCGACCTCCCTCTGTCCACTTTCGAGGCTAGCAACAGTCGGCCACCCTCCGGCCTTCGCACGACCTCTTTCTCAATTGGCGGCATGGACGCACACCTCCCTAGTTCTGTGCAGCTAACCTGGGAGGCGTCCGCCACCTTTCTCCACCACAAAGAACACAAAAACCAAGAAGAACAGTGGAGGGATAGGCCCGTGTTCGTTTGGCCGGAACCCTGTATATTAGTTCGGTAGCAGGAGGATCAAGGGGAATAATTCAACGCAAACTATGAAGAACAAAAAAACCCCTACCATGATATCTCGTTGGAAGATGTCGTGAGGAGGAAATCGTTGAAGGTGATGTGGGTGCCAACGATCGTCGCTTCCGCAACACTCTTCCAAATTCAAGCTCATGTGTTGTCCTCATTCTTGATTCTGAAGAGCGTTCTTCGTTAGATAGGCATTATTCATTGGAGAGAAAGAGTTCCTCAAAAGTCTCTCCCCTATCCTCCTCTCCTATCTCCTAACTATTCCCCAAACATGAGATGAGGAGCCAATATTCATTTAAATAAGTTTAAAAATTAATTAAAGTTGAACCATTTAATTAATTTTAGTTGCCTCCATTAATTAATTGGGGAGTTGAGAGGTTTTTTCCCCCATTATGTGGGTTCACGTGGTCCCCACCACTAGAATTCAAATTGGGGGATTACTAGTTCAGGTGGTCCCCACCTCCATAACTCATAAAGAGAGATTTCAAAAGAAAAATAAAATGCTAAATAATGTTGTTTTTCCTCTTCCATGAAAAAGTGAAAAACTAACAGTCACCCTTGACCTACTACGGTTGAGTTGAAGGTCTCCTTAAGTGAATATTGACTCTGCAATTTCAACAGTGTCCTCGGATTTCAATTCCAAGCACCGGTTCAAATGTTACCAAAACTCTCTTGCACGTTTACTGAACGTACCCAGAAAAATGATCAGAAATTCATTATGGGCACACTGGGCCATAGTTTCACACACCATCAATTTTTTCGGACTTTTAAAATTCCTATATAATTTTAAAAAAAATTACATGGAAATTCCGGGTCTTTACATTCTCCCCAGCTCGGGGATTTGTTCCCCCGTAAGCCATAACTCAAACTAGGGGATCAAGTGGGGTACTGAGCACGTATCAGAGCCTCCCGCTCCCATGTTCTCTCCTGGAGGTTCATGTGCTACCAACGAAGGTGCACCAGAGGTATTGACCACCCATGAAGGACCCGCTCCAATCGATCCTCAATCTCAACTGGAACCTTCGTAAACATCACCCCATCATCCATGTCTAGTTTTCCATGGTCGATGATGTGAGATGTGTCATGCACATATCTCCTCAACTAGGATACGTGGAAAAATCCATGCACCATGCGCAACTAAGGTGGAAGAGCTAAGTGGTAAGCAACCTTGCCAACTCTACTGAGGACCTGAAAGGGTCCGATGAACCAAGAAGATAACTTGCCGCCCCAGCCAAATCATTTCAAAACTTGTCAGGGTGAGACACGTAGGAAGACGTGGTCACCATCCTCAAACTCTAGAGGTCTCCATCTCATATAGGAATAAAACTTATTCCTGCTCTGCCCAGTCTTCATCCACTCCTGGATGATTTTCACCTTCTCAATGGTAGCCCATACCATATCTGGTCCCATGATTGCTGACTCCAATGGGTCATTCTAGCACAAAAGTGATTTGTATGGTCGTTCGTACAACGCCTCGAAAGGTTTCATCCCAATGGAGGAGTGATGGATATTGTTGTATGAAAATTCCACCAAGGGAAAGTGATCCTCCCAACTGCGACCGAAGTCGTGGACGCAAACATGTAACATGTCCTCGAGGCTTTGAATGGTCCGCTCTGTCTGGACATACATCTGAGGATTGAAGGCAGTGCCCAAACGATGTGGCATCCTGAAATCCTCCAGCAACCCCTTCCATAGACAGGAAGTGAAACAGGCATCTCAATCGGTAGCAATCGTCGAGGGCACTCCATGTAGCCACATAATCTCATGCACATAGAGGCTTCCCAATCTCTCTACAAAACCCTTCTCTCTGATCGGTAGGAAGCCGGCTGACTTGGTGAGTTGGTCAGCGATCACCCAGATAGAATCATGACCCCTGGATGTATGTGTAAGTCCTATCATAAAGTCCATGGATATACCATCTCACTTCCACTCTAGGATCTCTAAAGGCTGAACTATGCTTGTTGTTTCCTGATGCTCCGCTTTCACTTGCTGACAAGTGAGGCATCGAGGGACAAACTCTGCTATTGCTTTCTTAATTCCTGGCCACCAGTGCTGTTGTCAGAGGTTCTGATACATCTTCTCTACTCCTGCGTGTACTGCTGGATAGGATGTGTGGATCTCTTGCAACACTTACTCCCGAAGCGACATTGGTACCATGGTACATCCTATAAAGAGGATGACATGCTACCCACCATCGGAAAATCCATCAGGTGCCTGTCCTCTGTATATCTAATCACGTCAAGCCTCACAGTCAGTGTCCCCATGCAGCACCTCCCTGACTCACTGAAGAAGTGGGGGACTGACTATAAGAGACTGAATAAAAGCTTCTCCATCTCGATCTAGAAAGGATATCTATAAAGAAACTAGTCGTCGCGTCGCCTCACCTAGCAGTTGTATAACAAATCTCCTACTGAGTGAATCTACTAAAAAATTCCTCTTCCCAGGATTATAGACTATCTCAAAGTCATAATCCAGGAGAAACTCAAGCCAACATCGCAGTATCAGGTTCAGTTCCTTCTGAGAGAAGTTATTCTTGAGACTCTTGTGATCGGAGTAGACTGTAAAATGTTCACCCATCAAGTAATGTTGCCACATCTTTAAGGCGAAGACAACTACTGCTAAATCGAGGTCATGGGTAGCGTAGTTCTTCTCATTTTGTCTCAGCTGTCGAGAACCATATGCAATAACTTATCTCTCCTACATCAGGAAACATTTGATCCTGGTCCCTGATGTGTCGTTGTAGACTACGTACCCAACGCCTTCATCAGGTAGCCTCAAGATGGCGTCACAAGTCATCCTCTGCCTCTACTCCTAAAAAATCCGCTGGTATCTCTCCGAACACACAAAGGTTTGACCCTTCTTTATCAACACTAATAATGGTGCTGCAAATATAGATAAATCTAGCACAAACATCTGGTAGTATCTGGCTAACCCCAAGAAACGTTGTACCTCCATCACACTCATTGGTTGCTACCAAGAAAGTACCACCTCAATCTTCACTGGATCCACCGTAACTCTAGCCTCAGAGATGACATGTCCTAAAAAGTGAACCTATCATTTCTAGAACTGGCACATTGAGAGCTTACCATAAATCGGGTGCTCTCAGAGTGTTCCCAGAACTATCATCAAGTGATAGGCATGCTCCTCCTCAGTAACCAAGTAGATCATAATTCCATAGATGAAGACTACTACAAAGAAATCAAGGTATGGAAGAAAGATCTTGTTCATGAGTCCCATGAACACTGCTAGAGAGTTTCTCACGCCGAACGTCATGACCAAAAACTCATAATGGTTGTACCGATATCTGAAAGTCGTCTTCTGCACATCCTTATCTCAAACTATGAGCTGGTGATAGCTTGACCTGAGGTCTATCTTAGAGAACCATCATTCTACCTTTAGATGATCAAAGAGGTCATCAATCCTCGAGAGTGGGTACTTGTTCTTCACATCCACCTGGTTTAGGTGCCAATATTCAACAAAAAGTCTCAAGCTCCCATCTGCCTTCTTGGAGAACAAAATTGAGGCTTCCCAAGGAGAAACACTATGCTGGATGAATCCCTTCCCCTGCAATTCCACCAGTTATACCCGTAGCTCATGAATCTCTACGGGTGCTATCTGATATGCTGGTATAGATATCAGTTCTGTCCTGGGTTATAAGTCAATGTAAAAGTCCACCTCTCTACGAGTAGGTAGACCCAATACATCATCAAGGAAGACATCCGCGTACTGGTCCTCCACTACAGGATATCATGGACTATACACATCAACCGCTTAAATGGTAAGGCTAGCCAACTGATTAGTGATTGGATACACTGTCCTCTGGGTAAGTCCATCCTATGCTACAAAGGCTCCCTTCTCACCAATAAAGGTAAATCTAGTCCCATCTGTATGGACACACCACACTTTTCACCTAATACAATCAATCTTAGCATGGAATGTAGATAACTAGTCCATACCCAAGATGATGTTGTATGGCCTCAACGACACTACTAGGAGATCATAGATGAAGCACTCACCTCCTAGAGTATTCTCACACTAATAGCACTAGTCGGTATTCGTTGAATCCTCTCTTGTAGTAGTCTCTAGCCGTAATGGTCAATCCAACACCTTTATTATAATCTCCAAGCTCCGAATGAGGATAGTGGAATTAAAATGATGACTGGAACATGTGTATATAAGTACTGCAGATAAGGTGGAGTAGACATAGATCATACCTTGTATCATCTCCGAAGCACCATGGTCGTAGGCCTCAGCTGCCTAGAGTTGAGATCACCCATGTCCAGCTAATCCTTATGGTTGAGCTGGACCACCTGGTGGTGTTGGAGGTAATATCTTGAATCATCTCCCACCGCCAGCTGCATGGTTAGATCTAATGCCACGTCTTCCTGCTCCCTACAGACCACCTAGGTCGAACCACTATCTCTGCCTGGTCGGTTCTTTGACCGTCTTTTGATCATCTATATGGTGGGTCGGCCAGTCACGATCCATGTGACCCTACTTGCCGCATGTGTAACACTGCCTACTCCTTGCATGACTGGATTTGTCTCCGGTTCCCCGCACAACTGACCCTAAATCCTACGGTCGTCCACTTGTAGGTCTAGTCCTCTTGGACCTCTATGATATCTGTCTGCTTCCAACTGTAGAAGACTTTGCTATGTGATGCTCAGTGGTGGGTCTTCCTGCTAGTGACTTCTCAGCAGGAAAACTCCCTAATAAGAGGGCTTGCTCTAACACCTCCGCATGGGTCGGGATGTTGAGAGAAATCATCGAAGCCCTAATATCCCGCATGATTCCTTGCTCGAAGGTCTGGGCCCTAAATAATGGTTCACGCCCCATATTAGTGGAGTATCATAAGTGTTCGGTGAACCTCACTGAGTACTGAGCCATGGTCATGCCGCCCTGCTGCAGATGAAGAAGCTCATGAATGTGCACTGCGTGAAGGGTCACTGGGAAAAACTCTTCTAGAAACTGTCTCTCAAAGTCTTCCCTAGAGAAGTGTAACGTCATCATGAACCTAGAGAATCAAGATCCACCATCTTTATGTTGCTTCTTGTAGAATGTAGGACGCAAGGATCTCCATGAGATCTTCTAGTGTCTCTACTAGTCGGAAGAATCACACCACTACCACCATCCAATCCTCATCCACCTGTGGTTCCCTCTCTCCCCTGAACCTGGGTGGCCTTTGGAACAGGAACTCGGGCAATGCGCTCAAGCAGCGTGCACCCTCTTCTACTGGGGCTGGTGGAATCTGTGGTCCAAAGGATAATTGTACTACTGGTGCCTCCACTGATGCCCCTACTGAAAGAGGGCCTTACACTGAGGCCTCATCGCTCAATGAGCTATCATCACATACTGTACCTGGAACCCTAGCTGGATATCTATGTTGAGGCGTCCAAAAATGAAACAGGTGTGCCACAGTAAATAAGTTAAAGCTATTGAGCTGACTCAAAAGAACACAATGAAAACTTTTCAAAACACACACACATTCATTGTTTTCGTGCACTTAGTCATAAATTAGAAGTCAGGGTCATGGTGTATGGATACGTCAGCCACCACAACAACACTGGATTCCCTAAACTGATAAACATGCTCATTACACTTAACACAATTGATGTCAATATATCAAATTCCTATTTCTACAGTAGAACCTCCCTATCATACCAATTTTTCATGACTCGTCACCCGAGGCCTGTGATGTGACTACCCCAAGCCCGCCTTCAATAGGCCAGGGTCTGGAGACTTGAACCGAAGGCGTATTCACTAAAAATGGAAAGGAATTGCCTTTATAACCTATAAAATCATGCAACTAAGCACATAGTAAGATACGAACATATGTAAACTGAATAATAAAAAGAGTATTTGTACTGAGTGAAAGGGGCCAGAATAGAATCCCAACTGGAAAGTACAATAAAACTGGAAAGTACAAGTAAACTGAACAACTCCCATGAACACCCACCAAAGATCCTACCAGAAGGGTAGGTACAGCTCTCGAACGATCGCCTCTGCGGTAAGCCTCGCTTAAGGTCCACCTCCGAGCTACCTCCAGTCCTGGTACCCTCATCCTTAGTCATCATTGTTCGTCGTCTGCACCAAACACAATAAGGTGTGGGCATAGCCCGTATAGGGGTGAGTATAACGATACTCAGTAGGGACCCTGAGACCCTCAAAGGTCTCTCTAAACCACAAAGGATAAACCACAAAGCATGAAAAAAACTGGAAACACTACTTAGGTATATTCCCATGCATATACCTAAGTTATCAAGTAACCCAAATCTTTCATGAGGAAACACAAGGCGCAACTCATTAGACCCAATCTCAATTATTCCATGAAGGAAGGAATACAACGAAGGTAACACAACAAAGTTATCACCATGAAGGTAAGTACCACAAGGGTAGGTCACACAAAAGATTACCACAAAGGTATCACCACGAAGGTAAGTACCACAGAGGTACGCCACACTGAAGATTACCACAAAGTTATCACCATTATGGAATGCACCACAAAGGTATGCCACAGAGAATATTACCATAAAGGTAAGGACTCAGCTCACACCATTTATAACTTAGGTATGTTAGTAAAGATGATTAGAGGTAACTACTGAATCATGTTACTCTTTTAAGAGGAAGACCCATAGAGGATCCTAAATCATCATACCCACATAGTATCCTAGTATGTCATCAAACCCACATAGGATCCTAGTACATCATCAGACCCACATAGGATCCTAGTACATCATCAGACCCACATAGGATCCTAGTACAACAAACCCACGAATGATCCTAGAGTAGTCTTGCATGGATTCCTAGAGTGGATCCATGTGGGACCCTCAATCACAGACCCACAAGGAATCTCAATGCACATACCCACATAAGATCCCTTTAACATATCACATATAGCTATAGAGCTCCCGCACTAAGCTCACTTGATTCTGACAGGGTCAGCTCCCCAAACCACAGTTCAATACTCCAAATTCCATGAAGTCCCACAAAGATGTATCCCAAAGGACCCATGCAAACGGGGTCTCAACGCAAGAGAAAATGCATCAATCGGACGCCCAGTCTGTAAGTTATTGGCCTTTTAGTCCCAAGGGACCTATTGGATTTGTGTTCGATCCAACCCAGTCGTACCCCAACCTTATACAAAACCCATGTGGGGTATTCCAAAAGGACCGTCTCAACCCAAGATTTTTGTTACCACAGGTGGTTTGTTAAACAGACGTCTGGTGCCAATGTTATGGCCAATAAGGTGATTCTGTGTCCAATTGGGCCCAGGTCCGGTCTGACCCGTCCAGGGTCGACCCGACCCGGTTCGGGTTGACCCCGTCCAACTCGGTTCCGACCTGGTTGGGTTGGGTCGCGGCGATCCCGGCCCACTGGGCTGCGGTTCAGCCCTGCCCGGGCAAGGTGTATCGTGGTGGGGTCCACCCTAGCGGCTTGCGGGGGGAGTCGCACGCCCCCCGCTTTCTATCACCGAATAGCTCAATCCATTTTGTCCCCAGCCCGAATGCGGGACCTCTCTGTGGGTCCCTCTCGAAACAGATTGGCTGGCTGAAATGGTCGGCCCCTTACTCCTTCCAGAGGCATGGTCATGCACTGCTACCCCTTCGTGGTCTGACAAATGTCGGCCGCATTCCACCATCTACAGCATCCTAGCGGGTCGTGGCCACTTGCTCCGAAGGCGGTGCGCGATCGCACCACCCGTTCTTCTACGGTCAGCCAAAGCATTAGCCGCCTCTATCCACCATCATGGCCAGCAATAGTCGGCCACCCTCTGGCCTCTGCACAGCCTCTTTCTCTACCAGCGACGCGAACATGCGTCACCCTAATTCCGTGCGGCTCGCCTGAGAGGTGGCTTTTACCTTTCTCTATGGTGAAGAACATGACAACCATGAAGAATAGTGGAGGGATCGGGCTGTGTTCCTTTGACCCTCACCCTCTTCATTAGTTCAGTATCATGCGGATCAAGAGGATTAATTGAATGCAAACCACAAAGAACAAAAAAACCCCTACCTCGATTTATCATTAAAAGATGTCGCGAGGAAGAAATCAGGGAAGGCGATGAGGGTGCCAACAATCGTTGCTACCACAACACGCTTCTGACGTCAGGCTCATGCGTCATCCTCATTGTTGATTCTGAAGAACGTTCTTCATTGGAGAGGCGTTCTTCTTTGGAGAGAAATAGTTCATCCAAAGTCTCTCCCCTGAACGCCTCTCCCTTTTTCAAATGATTACCCATCTATGAAATGGGGAGCCAATATTTATTAAAATAAGTTTATCAATTAATTAAAGTGGACACATTTAAATAATTGTAGTTGGCTCCATTAATTAATTTGGGAGTTGAGAGGTTTTTTTCCTATTAAGTGGGTTCGGGTGGTCACCACCACTAGAATTCAAATTGAGGTTTTCCTAGTTCGGGTAGTCCCCACCTCCATAACTCATAAAGAGAGGTTTCAAAAGGAAAATACAATGTTAAATAATTTTATTTTTCCTCTTCCATGAAAAATTTAAAAATTAACTTTCAACCTCGACCTACTGTAGTCGAGGAAAAGGTCTCTTTAAGAAAATACAGGGACTCCGAGTTCAACGGTGCCCTCATATTTAAATTTCGATAACCGGTTCAAAAGTTAAAAAAATATGCTCGCACATTTACTGAATGTACCCAAAAAAATGTTCAGAAATTCATTCTGGGCACACCAGGCCTTGAAATCATATGCCGTTAATTTTCGTAGACTCGTAAAATTCCAAAATAATTTTAAAAAAATTACATGTAAATTTTAGGTATTTTCCTTATATAAAATTAAAAATGTGGTTAATAATATTCATAAGGGCTAGTTTATATCCCATTATATAATAATATTGTAATAATATATCATTGTTTAGTGAAACATAGTATCACGTAAAACACAAGTTATCAAGGAAGGTCACTCTTGCATGTAACACAAGCCAATTCGGTGTTGCCTGTAGTATAAGATTCTTTTGGTTATTCGTATAACATAATCCAGTCTTTGTTCATTTATACATTGATCAAAATCTTTACTCAGTGTTTCGTGAAATGAATTCTATCAAAGGAACATGAAATTGTGTGCAGCACAAGACATGAATAGTGTTGCATATACTGAAAACTAATGTAGTGTTACATACAGCGCAAGTTAATCTTTTTTTAGTGTACAACACAACAAATCAATGAAATTAATAATAATTTATCTCATAAAATCTCAGGATGTTATAGATACCTGGTTGGAAGGGTGCGATTTTGGTGATCATATATCGACTCAAAAAAAGTACATTTACTACCTATATGGGTGACAAAAAAAGTGGAACATATTTGTGACTTGTATGTCCTAGAGATTATAAGACATCATTGGGTTCCCTCTAAAGATTTCTCTAATAGGTATTTGAGGTTAACATACAGTTTTTGGAATGGTTTTCAGGATTTTATGGATTACAAGATTAAATTAGGAATGTCTTATCATCTACAGAATGGTAGACATATTGAGAAGGTCATCTTGGTTTTAGAGGATATTTAGTGGCCTTTTTATTTGATATTGGATGATCATGGGAAAGGAATTCACATTTGGATGAATTTTCCTATAAAAATAGTTATTGGGATTTGATAAATATGGTACCCTTTGAGACATTGTATGGAAAGACAGGTAGATCTCCCTTGTGTTGGGAAGAGTTTGGAGAATGTTCCTTGGTTGGTAAGAGATTTGTTTAAGAGATGACATAGATGGTGTAGTTGATCTAAAGGAGACTGATCACGAAAAAAGTTCATCAAAAAAATTATGTGGACCATCAATATTGGCTGCTGGAGTTTGAGGTTGGTGATTAAGTATTTCTCATAGTTTCACCCCACATAATAAATCATTAGTTGGGTAAGAAAAATTTGATGGAACTGAGGTCTGTGGGCCCATTTGAGATCATTGGACAGCTAGGGAGGGTGTCCAATTGGTTGTAACTGTCATTTGTATTAACATCAATCCCTGATGTGTTATATGTTTCCCAATTGAGGGGATATATACTAGATCACTTCCATGTGATTATATGTGAGGATTTTGATCTTTAGCACATACAACTTTGGTTATGAATTCTATTTAGATTATAGATCACCAGGATACGTTACTTCATGGTAAAATGATCCCCCTGATCTAGACACTATGGAATTATGGATAATATATCCATGAGATGTTGGAGAAGGAGTTATAGATAAGGCAGTAGTTGACTTTTTTGTTTTCGGATTCAGGATCTTGAAGGATTTCTGTGGGAAGAACGAGTTTGTGGTGGGGAGATTGAAATTCCCCATTAATTTTTCTATCATGTATATTTTCTCCTTATTTTCTGTTTTTTTTCACTGGTTGAGTAATGCTATAAATTATTCAGGAGGATACTTGTAATGGTGAAGTGAGGGGGATTTTTTAACTTTATACCTAAACCTATAGTTTTTACCATTTTAAAGGAAATTAAATGACATTTAATAGGAAAAAATTCCAAGTAATGATAGCTAAAAAAACACATTAACTGGATACAAATATTTAAAATTTTACACACCGTATAATGGGTTCACATTGTCTAATGAAAAATATCGGGTTTTTTATAAAATGAGATAGGTTGTTTGTTGTATTTTTTATTAGTAGATTAAATGATGTGTAATTGTATTTCACACCATTTAATTGTCATGAGTGGGGGTTTTTAAGGAGGGGAATACCTAATTATAATTTCATTTCACTTTCAACCGTACCACTCTCGGCCTAGAGGCTATTCCTATGTGATTTTGGGTGACTCCCTCATGTCTGAATCACTTTGTTTTGTGATTGATCACTATTGTGGTTGGGTTGTTTATATACATGGTTTTAATCCTTATGAATCTTTTTTTAGGATTATGGATTTGGATGTGGTTTTGTATAGATTTTTTATCCGATAATATTTTCTATCGATCTTATTTATCTTCTTGGTGTGCCATGCATTTTGAAGGTCATTCTCTCGATTTTCGATAAACATTGTAAAAATCACATAGGTTTATACAATGTTGAGGTTGGTGTTTCTATACAATGGGTTAATTTAATGTATTTCAAGTTTTTATTCATAAATTCCTTTCTGTTGTTCATAGATTTGACCTAACAAGTTGTTTTAAATGATCCTTTGAAAGATACATGGGTAGACATAGTTTAGTATTACACCAATAGGAGGTAAAATTTTGTGATATCAACTGTCATGACTCGATATATATTTCATCCAATGTATGCATGTTTAGGATTGTGAGTGTCTAGTATGCTTTATCCAATAGGATAGAGCCCAAATATGAGGTGCCTTTTCATTTTTCATTTATGTACATTTATCACACGATTTTTTTATCATGTATTCTTTCTCATAGGTTTTTATACGAGGTTTCCTCACATCGATTCGCATGATAGGTTTCTTTATGGATATCTGTACCTCTTGATTCATGTATATGGCCTTATTTTTTTCACTTTACCTTGTCATATTTTTTTTTTAAGAATATGAAATTATTTTAAAAAACCAATGTATAAAAAAATTGATTTAAAACTAGATTTAGTTTATTAAAATGATTTATAAACTTATTTTTTAAGTTATATTTATTATATTCCTGATATTAGGAATTATATAGAAATAGTGGGGGTATCCTAATGGGATTTTCCTCACACCCTACTTGTGAATTTAGTAATTCTTAGATTTTTTATTATAGGATTGAGGTAAAGGAAAGATCATCTTGTAGTATGATGGATTCTCTTGTTCTGACTGTATTAATTTTTGGTAAGTCTGATTGTAAATATTGGTCACATGGGAACTTGATATACTTTTTTATTTATTTGGTTTTGTCTTTCATTGTATGTCTTTGTGGTATTTCATTTATTATCACTTGGTACTATGACTGTATGTCTTGTTTTTATTATATTCAAGACTGGTGTTTCTCATCCAGTTTTTACTATATTATGTGATGGGCTAGTTCAAGTTCCTTGTAAAGTTGACCCAGTTTGGTTTGTTATAAGGATAGTGGGGGATAATTTTTTCTAAAAATTCACAAACCTTCAAGAGAAATACAACATCCCAAAATAGAATAAATTATTCATCAGAATAAACCACACATAACTCAATACCAAACCAATATTGAATAACATTAGAATGCACCGTAAAAAGATAAATAAGATTGCATGGCTAAGAATCCTAGTAGAATGAAATCAATACCAAAGTGGAACCATAAAAAACCATGATGCAGAGACTCACATTATCAAACTCTAGAAACCAAACCATGAATTCATGGATCACCACTATAGAAGTATAAAACACAACCCTTCCCTGTATCTCATAGACAATATCCACAAACCCAAAAATTTCCTTAGCAAGGGGTGAGTAAAATAATCAATAGGATTTCTCCCAAGACATGCCATCAAATTCCACTAGGAAAAGAAAAGGTTATTAGATTTTATAAAAGTAGGTGGGAACCAGATAAAAAATCATACCAATCCATAATGATATCTCATATAAATATTCATCAAGATATGTCTTATTAAATAATTTCATTTCCATTGGCATAATCATTTCATTTCACGCCTATGCACACACCCAATCCTTGTAACCATATACCTCCCTATAATCGTGAGATCAAATTCATCCTATCTCCAATTCATCACTTTGGGATTAACTTGATAGCGGTACTTCCAACCATGATCCATAGAAAATTATTGTTATTTAATGGGGTAATTATGAACATTACCCATCCGTAATTATTAATATTTGATGGTGGTACTTCCAATAATCATCCATCCCATATAATCATAAACACACACAACCCATTATGGAAAAAATTCAAATAAAACATTATTTGAAAAAAATATCATCCTTTAAAATCCACCCTTTTGAAATCCCTTCAACAGTGTATTTATAAAAAATTCCATAAAATATTTCTAACACATCAAAAACATGATTTAGATAATATAAATCCAAAAAGTTATAGAATGGTAAAGTGTGAGATAATCCACCTACCTTAATAAGATTATCACAAAGGATCCAAGATTATTTGGAATATTAATACTTTATCTCATGTTCCTTTACCAAAAACCAATAAGATATCATCAAAAAAGATTCAAAACCATAGATCCAGGTATAAAAACCCCAATATATGGTTCCAATCAAGGAAACACATAGAGATACAATATAAGAAGGAAGAACAGAACTCAAACCTTTTATTCCACAGACAACCGCTCAATGATTCGATGTCACTAGATTTTGATCATAAAAAATCATTGGAATTTAGATAAATAATATGTGAGAGTTTATAGGGATAATAATAGGATGTCTAATAACAAAATACACATTGTTAGTATCTAAATTTTCATGGAACGGAAATTTACAAGGCATGTAACCCACATTCACATTGTGTATTTTTTCAAGGATGTATACGCAATAAATTTACATCCTATTGAATTTAAATTCTCATAAAAACAAATTAAAAAATGTTAATATCATACAATATGTGTATTGGTCTCATGCTAAGGAAAATATGCACAACATAATTCCCCCACACTTTCACATCATGTAAAATATACAAAATGTGAATTTTGAATGTGGGGTTTTCTAGTAGTTAGGCTCTTGTTTTCTTTTCTAATCCCTACTTAAAACTTCTAGTTAATTAAATTAATACTCCAAGAATAAAATAAAATGCATTAAATGATGTCATACCTCAAACTGGGGGTGCTACAATACTACTCTTCTATGTGGATGAAATGATCTTGGAGGTATGAACATTAAAACCAATTAAGATATGAAGAATGATTTCTCTATAAAATTTTACATGAATGATCTTGGTGAAATAAATTTTTCTGTGGAATTCAGATTAAGAGATATAGGAAAGATAGAAGCTTGGTTTTGTCTTAAATGAACTACATCTATAAGGTCGTTAAGATATTCATAATGACTAGATGAAGACTAATTTCCATCCAATTGGTTGATAATTTCAAATAGTTTAAAGAGAAAGTGCTGAAAATAGAAAATTATTTCATGTGTAAAGATAAAGTAATGTTTTCATCAATTGTAAGTATCATGATCTATATCTTGGTATGTATAGGACCAAACATTTTTTATGTGATTCGTCAATTGTTTCATGGTGAATATATGAAAATTACACCAAGAGTATGTGGATCTGATTATTCCATATTTGAGTGTTTTGAAATATTTGGATTTTTGTTTTGGAATAGGTAATCTATTATAGGGTTTTGTCATTTTGGTATTTGGATAAGATATATATAGACAATAATGATCAATAGGATAAGTGTTTAAAATAGTAGGAATGATATTTAGATAGATTTCAAGGCTATAACGTTTTTTAGAACTTGGCACAATGAAAGAGGAATGTGTAGTTGAAACAGAATTAGGTAAATAGTTAGTATGGATAAAATGTTTGTTGGAGTAACTTGGATGGATTCAGGAGGTTGGTTTGTTTTTTCATGATCGTTTTAGTTTAATCTATTTAGATCATAATTCGTTGTTTCAATCATGGATGGAACACATTGACCTAAAATATCATTTCATCAAAAAGACTCTAGAGAATATAGTAATTGATATGTGGAATATTTCCAGAAGATAAAATCCCATTCACATGTTCACCTAGGATTTAGTCCATGAAATTATAAGGTAATATTATTCCAAAATTTGAGTATAGTAATTGAAATGTGGTTGAGACACTGTATTCGATATGGATGATAGAAAATTGGTGATTTTATTTAGTGATAAAACTATTTTCATTTTCCTTGAAATCAGTATTTAGGAAGAATATTATTAGGTATATGTTGACTAGTTATAAGTTCTAATTTAGATGACAAGAATAAAAAACATTCAAAGTTAGTTTTGACTATATGTTGACCCACAATGGTAGAAGTATAGAAAAATTAGGTGGTCTAAAAGTTATTTTTTTGAACCATGGTGTACTAGTGGTGGTTTGGAATATAGTTGAATGGAAGTTACAATATTTTTCAAGATCACTCTGACGTTTATATAAAATTGATCATAGTGGTTTTCTATAAAATAATGGTATTTTAGGGAAATAAGAATGGAATGTAAAAGTGACTTTTTGGTTAACCATAAGATAGTGGTTATGGTTAGGTGAATAATAGGAAATTTGAGGATACCATTATCAATGTAGGGTCTCCTACAAATATCATAAGCTACTAGAACTGGTTGACCAGGTGGACCCCACAATAAGGTGGGGTGGGATCACATATACACAAGTAATGTTTTTATTACTTATTATTTATGTGATTAGTGATATAATTCCTTATTTCTAAATTGTTATTTTATATTTTAATTTATGATAAATTATTGGAAGTATAAATGTTCTCTCTTGGATGAATTTCTAACATCTATACCATGTAAATAATTGTTGTAAATTTATTATGATTGATTTTTATTGATTTTTTTTCTTGTGTGATGATTTGGTTTGATTTTGTGACATTTTTTAAACATGGTGTACCTTTTTAGGGATCATTTGAATTTATAAGTTCTATTACATTGTAATTTCAGGGTTATTCTTATTGTAGGAGTTTCCAATACTTTTTTCATCACATTGAAGTTCTGGTGGTATAAATTTTGATAATAAATGTTCTAAATCCCAAAATGAACTTACTATAAACCATTATATGAAAGTATATCATTAAAGATAAGTTGGGAGAAGTAAGATATCCTAGGTAGAAATGGGAGACGGTTTTCAAATAATAATTTAACTAGATTTCCATTCCGTATCCACCATTTAATATCCTTGGCCAGTCTCAAGGCATTAACTCATACATTACAAAATATATGAGTAATTAATAGGTTAAAAAATCCATTATAACCCCTTAAACCAATATACATATAAATGATACATTGATTATCCCATTCATTTCATGATATTATCCAATCGATGATATCCAAACATGGAACTTTCCTAAATGTAATACATGATTTTTAACAGCCTCTTCATATATCGTAACTTTTTTAGGAAATTTCTAAGTCATTATATGACATGGAAAACATGGAGGCTTAATGTCACTATACTATAACATGAAATTAAAAATTAATTAATTGTATGAAATTCCTTAGGATTAAGCATTTCACACTGAATGATATATTTATATCATACTCTATGATATTATCCAAAATACGTCTCATTTAAATAAACTATAAGTTATTTCTCTGTCAATATCCCACTAACACAGAAGCCTTATGTACATTGGGGCATTTCACATTATATGGCATCATAAAATATAACATTTGAATCTATACCCAAAAATCCTTTTAAAAAATTATAAAACAATTTTTTAAAGCAATCATGAACTCACCATGTATCAAATCATATGAAATACCTTTTTAATATCCATCCAAAACTATTTTTTTATAATCTATTAAACACTTTTTGTGAAAATATGTATGATAAAACTAAATTGTCATTAATTCAACCACAAAGTGTAACCCCTTGGTCCTTAGTATCATTGAAAACAAATATAAATTTTTTGATGAATAAATGTAACAATAGTGATTCTTATAGAAAATCATTAGTGATACTCCAATTAAAAAGGGAACTAGTATGATCTTCATCCAACAAATGTATCTATATACCCTTGTACACTAGCTTTAATATATGTAAGAATGATTCTTCACATGATAGATTTCTCTAATATATAGAGTGATTGTAGGACAAAATGTTGGTTAATACTTTATATCTACTTATATGTTCTCGATTCTCAGTATATAAAATATATAGGATGATGAATACATTACAAGTCCTTGAACATTGTTGATGAGAACAACACATGACCATAACCCAATAATAATAATATCTCATGTATTATCTACGTATGGTCACACACTTAATTAGTTTAACAGTATTGGGGTCCCATATATAATACTCATTATATGAGAGGAAAAATACTATCTTTTTTGTTCTCTAGCTAAAAATATGCTCAACAACATACCCAACCACCTCCATATTAGATAATATTCAAGGATTGTGTAAGAAATATATCAAATTATAAAGGTTATTATTCTATTTATCTCAAAAAAATAATGTTTTGGGTAAATATATATATGAATCATACGCCCCTAGAATACCAAAGACATTGTATATGATACTCCCTGTGGTATAAATTATTTTTCATCTAGAATAAAATCTTGTTTTTTTCCTCATGAGTATATTTTTTTATCCCAATAAATGAAAATTACTCATGGTAATATTTAATTTTTTTTCATAAAATATAATACTCCAAAACAAAAATTATTCCAGGATAACCCAATGTCAGACTTTAAGTGGTCAATAATCATTGCACTTCATGATTTTATGTTCCATCATGAAATAATAATAACATGGATATTTACATTTATATAAAATTATATATTTAATATTCATAAAACCCTTTGATTTTTTTGAATACCCTTGAATAAGTGTTTGTATAATCATATCATATATGATTGAATTATAGATCTACCTTATCTTTTATTCAGTTTTAGGGTTTTGTTTAACTCATCACTTGTATATATAATTCCTTCCAAATATTTATGTGACTATTAGATAAAAACCTCCTACTAAACAATTTAGTGGGTAATATCTTTGAATAACTCTAGCTAAATAATGGTGATACTTATGAGTCATATTCATAATGTTAGACTCTTAGAATATAATATTTACGCTCCTAAACATCAAAACATTAAATTTTAAAATATTAATAACTTATATTTTCCATTTATAACTCCTTCTAAGATTATCATTATTAGAATAATTTCCATTAAATTTTCTCTTAAAATCCCTCTAGTAACTAAAGTAACAATTTATATTAATATTCTATCAACATACCCTAAACAATTATAGATATTAAGTGGCATTCAATTTGAAATTTGACTAGAATAATCTTTTAATTTTTAACATTCAAAATTCACCAATTAGAAACATAATCTCACTATCCTCTTAGACATTATATTAATTTCATAATATCCTGTTAAGATACATATGAACCTGTTTAATGAAATAACTATTTACTATTGATAAGGATATTTACTAAATAAACTATTTATCTATATAATATATGTTATTCTATTTTATGAAAGTATTTTACTATAAAGAAAATTTATTATTTTATTAACATATACTTTTTAGTGGGATCGTAACCTATATATTTTAATAGGAATATAAATAAACTTATTCATCATATATAAATCATTTTTCCATAATATTTTTCTCAATTATGTCATAGAATTTAATGAAACATAGACCATGTGCATTGAATACATTATCTCATATATTTCATAAAAAACCTGTTAGGCCCAAATAGGGATAAGTTGAGATATAATCTAAGATAAGGGGTGGTTAATCAGGGTGTGTAAACATTTCCAAATTAATCATTTTTCCTTAATTCTCTCACACCCCTTAGGGATCTTGGCCTCTTAATTATAATGGGAAATTATTTTTCTCTTTTATTGCAATATCTTTATTTTTTTCTTTTTTATTTGTCCCTTAATCAGGATAACCAATGATTTATTTATCCCACATTATCAATTTTTGTTGTGAAAGATGAAAAGTAAGTAATAGAAAATTTGAAATAATGGAATTGTACTCTGATCACCAAAATGAGATATTCAAAGGAGCATACAATCCATAATGAATCAATGCACCAATGACCAAAACCTCACTGATCAATGGTGGGACTTTAAATAGGTAAATTTTTTTATGGTTTACTCCCCCTTATATTTTTTTGTGTTGTCTCACTACTAAACAAGGCTTAATACCTTCACATACACTATTTGAACCCACTATGATAAAAAAGGATACCCCATTTGACACATGTGACATGAAAAATAGGATCACAATAATTATTATTGAACCAGATGTGTGTTTGTTCCTTTGAAATCCTCAAATACTCTTTTATAGTTATGTTGTAATCCTCCACATTAATATAATAATCATCATGATTATTCAATGAGACATCATGGAAAACAACTTTTCCTTATCATTATTTCGAAGAATAGATATGGAACTCTTTCTCTTTCATGTTTTGGAATTGGAATGCCTTCACCTTTTTTTACTATAGCAACTATTCTTCTTCATGATATCTCGAATGTGGTACAATATCTTCTCTTTACTTCCTTAATAGTAAAAAAATCCTCATCCATCAACATGAAAATATTTTAGTGAATTTTCACTTTAATATTTATTAGTAAACATCTCACTCTTACTTTGATGTATAAGGTTTTTTTGAATGGAAGAGTTGATGCTCTCCCAATATTCCTTTTTTACATCTTATAAAAGACTAGAACTAACACTTGAGATATCCTTATATATTTTAAAAATATGTAAACATTCTTAATTAACATGGATCAAAATCCATTCCAGTTATGTATCAAAGATAAATTAGTTAATTACTTCATAAATATCATTTCTTTACCAGTTTAAAATAATTTCCATAATATCCCTTATTATATCCTTAATAAATATTAGTAATCATTCTTTTAAATGATCAAAAACCCCAACATTCCAAGTCTATCATATTTATAAAATTCAAAAAAGAGTGAGGCCACTCATATGTAGATACTTAAATAACTCATATATTGTAACTCATGTGTAAACCCATGAGTGACTCATATTTGATTAGATATACATGATAAGTCATACATCAATTTAATGCATGTTTCCACTCACACAAAAAAATCTGTTCATTATGTCAGGAACCCACTATTGTGGAACAACAATTTTAATTGTGTCTCGATATATTTGAATTTCCAATTCCATTATCATTCATCGATAATTCCTTTATAGTATTTCACCATCTTTTTGGAAAGACAAAAAGACTACAACACATACTATCTTATTTTTATTATTTGTATAAGTTTTTGAGGAAATGTTTCTTATTTATAGTATAATTTATACTCATTTTAAGATTTCATGTTCATCAAGCTCTCATAATTTGTAGCATAGAACATAAAGATGTTGCCTTGAGATACCTTATATGGAAATATCAGTGAGTGAATTTGAAGATAATGATGAATGAAATCATTTGAATAAAACTCACACACAAGTTTAATCTATGAAGGGTGTCCCATATATTTTTTCTCACATCAGAAATAGTTTTGGTATGGTACTTGTTTTTCAATAGAGGTTATTCATTCATTCACAATGAAAATCCATTAGGGTTTTTCCACTCCAATTTGCGATCAAGTTTCCCAACATGATGGTTCATTCCTTCTTAAAATGACATTGACTTGAATTAGGTGTTTTCTCCATAGGCTAATAGTGACCCAAATTTTCCTTCATACAGGTCATCCTCATTGTCATGCGTTTAATATTGGCCGGTTTACTCTGATATCCTAGATTATTTTGTAGTTCTATCATTAGGGAAAGCCCTAATTTGTTATTCTTCTTTCCACTAAACACTTAGCTTAAATCAGTGCTTCATAACACATCATATGAAAGTAATGAATTTTCTAAATACAAAGGATTCTATAGGGATACCCACTAATAATACTCACAAGATACCAAGACATATTATTCCATGGAAATTACATATACATATGTAAGAGAGTGACTCATACACTAGATCAAATTTCCAAATAACATACTTATCATCACCATATAATTTTATATTTATTGGACATACATGACATTCAAGAAAGGCATGGATGATTCAATAATAATCCTTCAATCATAATCACAATTTTTAACATATGATTTATAAATGATAAAATATAATAAGAACTCCTTCTAATATAAATTGTATTTTCATAAAAACATGTATTCTCATAAATTTCTAATGAAATCCAACATATTGTAACAAGATCTCTCTTTAGGTTTTTCTAGAAATATGACTTGAAATCCAGTATCATGAAATCTAATGATATTTTAACTCAAAAAAATATAGAATTAAGTTGAGTTATTTCTCCAACTTAATAGAAATAATATAAAAAGGGAAATCCATCAATACATGTATATAAATTTTAACCCCAATAATTTTTGAATTTCATGGGGAGAATGTCCATCTTCTTTAATACCCCTTAGTAATTAGAATATAAAAAAAATTCACATGGGATTCATCATCTTGAAATGTAAACATTTAATAATTATTCTATTGAACCTTCTAAAATTATCACCACTTCATATTTTTACTTCGACTACGTTTTCATTAAACATGTTATATAATTTCACTTCATACACTGAAACACTTTCTCACAAAATCAGCTGAATTTACATAAAAAATCAAATAGGTGATTCCACCACATAGAACATGTACTATAAAAAATAATATAAAGCTAATGATTTAGGATCACTATAGTAAAAAATAGTTTATGTTAACACCCTCAAAGCTTTCCATGTCACTAACATATACCAATAAATCCATACTGTTTAATATTTCCACTTTTCCCCCAATTCTAATGATCTCAACCATACTCATACTAAATGTTAGTAAATAAATAATTATCACTGATTCTTATGAACTTAACCATATTCATAGTAAATTTTATTGCAAAAAAATAAAGATCTAAGTGCATAAAAAATACCACTAGTTGAATCAATTGAGTCCACTTGTTACTAATGAACTAGTAATACCAATTAACATCGAGGTTCCTCCACCATTCTTAGGTATATTAAATCATATATGGGGGTGAAACCCCTTAAAAAATTCATGACTAACTACCCCTTAATTGAAAAAGTATATTTTTGAAATATTCTCTAATTTTGGGGATACGTATTTCTGATAATAACTATTAGAAATCAATATATGTTAGTATCTATTAAAAAGCTATAGTTAATGAAAATTTCTAGAAAATAAATAGATAAATAATAGTTTCATCCTTGATACTTATTTTCATCTATTATATTTTTTTAGTAGACTGGTTTCACTAAATAAATGGTTAGAAATCACATCAAAAAATATTTATTCAGCATTATATAAGTAATTTCATCTGATCTATATTCAAGCACTGTATTTCATCCAGATCAATCCTTTATTAAATATTTTTAGCATGAAGAATCATCACAACACTCGGTTCTAGTATGAACATATCAAATCCCTCTAATTCCAATTGTAATAGATAAAAAAAGAACTTTCCATCTTTTAATTTGATTTTTCTTCATCACAATTAAATGTTCCTTCTGAGAACATATACCCCATATAATGTATCTCTACTTAAAGGATACATATATTCAAATAGTTAGAAAACATTTAATGGTGTAGGGTGAGGGGTTCCTTTAGCATAATTTAAGTTGGGGAGGTGGGTGAGTCGCTATAGAAAACCATTTTTTCTATAAAATTCACTTTTGAATCCATTTCCAGATTTAAATTTATTCTATTGGTATCTAACTTCACATATACTACTTTGAGATTGTTCTTTTATACACAACACAAAATAAAACATGATCTTCTTTACATAGCATCGCTATCAAGGATTTCTCCTCTTATAGTCAGTAGGTATTTCTTTCTCAAAACATTATTAATACTTTTAATATCCCTATAGTATTCATTAATCTTTTTAATACATACCTTTTTATATTCTATTTAAAATTAGTTCCTCTAGTTTTTAGGAAATTTGATCTCTCTCTTAATATAAAATTTTATTTTTCTCTTTGGGATATATTTTGGGTTAGAACGAAGTTTTGAAACTCATATTCAATCAAGTTTTAATATAATTGTGTTCTTCAATTATCCCATGACATCTATATTTTAGAGGAATATATTTTACACAAAATGTTGTTCATATCACTCCTTTTATAACTATTAAATTTACCTGGTAATATCTATCAAATAACTAATTTTTATGGAATATATTTTTTTAATTAAATCTATGCCTTGGTTATTATGGTTGGTTTATTTTTTTAAATGGTAATCCTAAAAAATAAACATTGTGAAAAAATATTCCAAATCATCATAGAAAAAAAAGATATGTGAATATGTATTACACAATAAAAGAGAATGTATCTATACAATTTTGTGGGAATTATTTAGTGTTGTTACCTTTGGTAGTAACTTTCTTTTGTGTATTTCCACTTGTTTCCCTTTTCTTGGGAACAAACATAAATTTATTTTTTCATGTTTTTATAAAGATCCAGTATGAACAAGGATGAGTTTTCCCAAGGATCCTAGATGTTTGGACATAGTGATACTCTCATGCTTCTCCTTCAATTTATTATATTTAATTTTCAATACACTATCAACTTCTAAAGGGTAGTAAAATAATAAATGTATAATACCTTTAATTTCAGTCTTACCCATAGAATTATATTATTCCACATTCTTCTTGGATGAGATCAATTCATCCTATAATTGATTAATATTTTTTGATTTTTTATTTTCAAGTCAAACATCCTAATATTTTGTGACATTCTTCTCAATAGATATCTCATCCTACAATATAAGGGAATGTTTTTCCATCATATCACTTTTAGCCTTTATGTTATTTTTCATTTGAGAAATAGTGTCTTTAAGGAAAATATTTAGTTATTTACACATTTTTTTCATTATCCATTTATATAAATTGTGTGTAAACCTCAAACTTCATAGACATAATTATTGAACTTATTTTTAGTTCACATTTTTTTACTTGAAAACAGCTTTGAGTTTTTCTATCTTTATAAACATATCCTATAACTCTTTATCATTGGATTAGTTTTTCTCTATAAAGTTATTATCTAAATTAAAAAAACTATTTTCCATCCTCTTCAACTTTTAAATTACTATTTTTATCATTTTTATATTTATATCTTAATAATTTTTCCCTATATTCATCTTTAGGTTTTCCTCTTTTACCATTTGATCTAATTCTTCTAAAAAGTGGATTTCTTAAACTTTTGGTTTCCTTAGGATATACTCATCACAGGTAGTCCTAAATTCTATAGGGATATCAGTCTCTGTATACATTCCTATAAAATCATTCAATCAATTATCATTTTCAAAATCAAATTCACTCATTATTTTATTATCAATATTATTACAATCATTTATATATTTCTAACTTTTTCTATAAATAAATCCAAAAAGTGGGATACCATTTAAAATTTTATTCTCCTTTAGATTTTTTTTTCTACGACTAAAAATTTAATATATATAATCTAAATCATTAACACTAAAATTAAATCTAATTGGGTTGGAGAAAATTTAATTCAAAAAAGGACATGTTTCATATACCACAATTTAGCCCTAATTAGGGCTATGTTGAGAAATACCCTAAGAGGTGAATGAATCAGGGTGTGTAAAATTTTCCAAATTAAACACTTATACTTAATTATATCACACCGCAATGTGATTTTGATCTCTTTTTTATAATGATCACTTTTTTATTTTTGTTATTATTTATTTGATTGTTATCTCTCATGTCTTTATCCCTTAATCATATTATCTTATGTTTTCTTATCCAAAATTTTTATTTTGTACATTGAAGAATTTAAAAGAAGTGGTAGAACCATGATGTAAATAAAATTTACATTTTTCACCCAAGAAGACTAATTGAAAGAGGATGCGATTGATATTGTGTTGATGCAACGATATCCACTAGCCTCACTGTTCAATGGTTTGAATTATTATAGGTCACTCCTTTCTAGGGTCACTTTTCTTTTGTAATTAAATTTGGTTAGATCACTAACAACCAAGGCTCACTACCATCATTTCAACTCTATCCACTAACTTATAAAAGAATGGAAAACCTTCTTATCACATATTCTAAGACAAATAAAATCTCCACTTTTATAGATGCACCAGAAGTAGGTTAGTGCGTTTGAACTCCAAAAAAACTCATTCACTTCTATATTATGAACCTACTCCTGAAAAATATCATAATAATCATCATTTCATGAGACATTAGGGAAAACAGTATTTCTAAATTCTTTCCAAGCATAGATGTTATGAACCAAAATTTTACTATTGAAAATTCTTGTTAATCTGATTAAATGTATTATTATGTTAAATGGTTATATAAAACATATGCACGTATATGGTTTTATTTATTTATTTTTATTTTTTTTAAATACCATTAAGAATTTTTATCATTTATTATATATCCATTGAACAGTGATCGCATGATTAGTATAAATAGAGGGCTTTAACAAATCCAATTTACTCAGATAAAGGATGTGATGACCTCATCCAATATAATTTCTCTGTACGAAGCCCATTTTATAAAGTTTGGAAAGGTGATGGCATCACTCGTCTTCACCCTTGACCAAGACTAATACGACTTTCAACATGTTAAGCTTGAACAGAACTGGCTATGGGAGAAGTGGAAGTTGATAAATATTACCACCTGAGAAATGTTATCCAACCCACTCCAATAGTCGGACACCATCGCACACCTTACCCTTAAGTATTTTGTGGGTGGTATAAGGGTTTATGTAACTAGATCCTAGAACTAGGATTATGTGCATTATTTTTTTACAGAATAATGAATATACATTCATTTTATTATTGTTAATTTGTAAATAGTTTTTAAAGAAAAAATATTATTTTTAGTTAATATTCAATTAAGAGATCTATTTTTATGAATTAATGGATTTTTAAATTAAATATTATTTTAATTAAATATTTTTAGTAAATTAATTTTTATTAAATATATATGATAATATATTTTTTATGTAACGAATCATGTTTAAGTGTGTAATAAAAAGAAGGGTTTTTATTGTTGGTATCCTAGGATAGGATTAGTTATTTTTTGGATTAGGATTAGAAAACTCTAGTGAAAGACATAGGGATAAGAATATGCATAATAAAAAATCCTTAAATTTTAGTGAGTATTGAGTAAGTGTTTTATCATTAAAATACATCAATATCTTGATACGAGAATGTATAGGTGGCTCTGGCATAGATGTATCTTGGGGTAAAACATAAAAACCCACTTTGAGATAGACTCGATTGGGAACTGGTAAACAAAAACCCAACTTGCTACACTCTTGGTTACGACACTCCTGGGGGATATTCTTTAGTAATTTCATAATCTCATTATAAAACATTATTAAGGGAATTAAAAAAAATCCCCCAAGAATATATGTTGGGAAGTAGATCATGAATAACAAAGATAAGTTAAGGAAATAAATGTGATTTATAAGTTATCCTTTTTTTTCAATGGAATACCCATTATGTGTTACCCATAACTTTCCTTTTATTATAGACAACAGTCGGTAATGGGAGGACTCGAGCTAAAAACCGATGTGAAGATCAATGTGATGATTGTTCTAATGAGTTTTCCAATCTGATGACGAGAATCACAAAGTATGACATGATACTCTCTCATTTAACTCTAGTTTTGAATTGAAATATGGGTCAAGATGAACGTCCAACACCCCCCCCCCTAAGAAATAAAAATCTAAAAGTGAGAGCTTTATGAGACAAAGACCTCATACTTTTAATTGATCATTTGATCCCTCAATCGCCGAATAATGGATCAACTCCACTGAGAAGATCTTCTCCATCCTTCAATGTTCTGAACAAGAGAATGTTCTCTAGCATATTATTGTCTGGAGGTTGAGTCTGATCAATTGTGGACATAGATCAAAAATACGAAGCTTGAGGAGGATATTAAGCTATTGGAATTTAAGGATTTCTAAAAAATGTTTTTTGATAAATATTTTCCTTGCACCCTCCGACTTAAGATGGAAAGGGACTTCCTTTCCCTCAAACAACAAGATAGAGAATCCATTTGAGTGTACGAGACACAATTTTCAAGTCTTGAATGATATGCCTCCAGCATTTTCATTACCCCAAAATTCAAGGTTGAAAGCTTCTTTTATGGGACAAAAACTATCATAGGAATATCCCTATTGATCCATGACTTTGAGATCTATGAGGAAATTTTCTGATGTTCCCTCAAAGTAGAAATTGATTTCAGAAAATCTTAGGGGTATCATGGGTATAAGAATTGGGAAGTGGACATTAATTCTAAAGGACTAGTGGGTAAATCGAACGGTACTAGGAAATTCTAACACCCAACTTTCCAATGGTGCGGAAAGAATCAGCTCAAAAATTTCCTGAAGGGGATGATGAAATGATTTTAGTGTGGACAAGGGCACCTGAACACTAATTTCTAATAAGAAAACCTTGATACAATGATATAGGAAAGTAGCACTTTGTTTGACCCTCAATGCATTGTTCATTTCTTTATTTAAAAAGAACGAGGGAGCTTTTCAAACCAGTTCCCTAAGCCAAGGGTTTTAAAAGGTGACCAACAACTTCAAAGGAAACAAGGGAGAGCTTTTCCCATCACTACTTCCAAAGAGAACACTAGAAACAAAGTGGTGATAATTATTCTAGTTATTCATTCCATAATAGTGAACATACTTTTTGATTATGGTTCTATGCATTCTTTTATCTCCTGAAATTTTAGAACAATCCCAACATAACCACAATTCATGAAAGTAAAGACGTTGATGAGAACAGAAAATGGGGAAATCATTGCAACCCATGAATATAAATACTCTGCTATCAGATTTTGTAGTTTGAACTTTCCAGTGAAACTCCTCAGACTCCCTCTTGTGGAATTTGATGTAATTCTTGGAATGGATTGGATTTTCCTATATAGAGCCAACATAAATTTCCATGTGAGAGAAATCACTCTCCATATAGTGAATCGACCCCCGATTATGTATAGGTACAAGGAGGATGAAACTAATTTTGGAAAATCATCTCAAGCATGGATATTACTTCCCTATGATCATGAGTATCTTTCTTAGATGATTGAGTCTAACGACACAACCATCTTTGAAGACATGCCTATTTTGAGGTAATTCTTTGAAGTGTTTCCCGATGAATTTCCTGGTCTTCTTCCAAGAAGAGATGTTGAATTCTTAGTTGATATTATACCTGGGTATTTCCAATATCCAAGAATCCATATAGAATGTCTATTATAGAGCATGAGGATCTTAAGAAACAATAACATGATAATCTGGATAAAGGGTTTATACACCCAAGTGCTTCATCATGGGGTTCACCAGTCCTCTTTGTCCAGAGGGATGGGTTAATGTGTCTTTTCATTAATTATCATGAGCTCAAAAAATCATGATAAAAAACAAATATCCTCTTCCTTGAATTTATTACTTGCTCAATCACCTATTTGGAGAAAAATACCTCTCCATCGTGTATTTGCAGTTGGTATATTACCAAGGGTGAAGAAGGAGGGTATCCCCAAAACTACTTTTTGTAATAGGTATGGGCACTATGAATTCATAGTAATGCCTTTCAGACTAACTAATGATCTATAAATATTCATGGACTTGATGAATAGGGTCTTTATAGATTACCATGATAAATTTCTGGTAATCTTTATAGACAATATTCTAATATACTCCAAAACTATAGAGGATCAGGAGGAGCATCTAAGCACTGTACTAGAGACCTTGAGAATGGAAAATATATCTGCAATGTATAGCAAGTGTGAGTTCTGGTTAAAGGAAGTCTCATTCTTAGGTCATATCATCACAAGCAATGGGATATCTATATACCCCTCAATGATAGATGAAATAAAGGGATGCATGAGGCCAACATCAGTGATGGATATCTATAGCTTCCTATGGTTAGCTTGATATTATCACCAATTTTTTAGAAATTTCTCACAATTTTTGAACCATCTTACAAAGCTCACTCATAAGGGAGTCAAATTTTATTGGATTGATGAATGAGAAGAGAGGTTCAAGGAGTAGAAAAGGATTCTTATCATTATGAATGTGCTCATACTACCCACAAGTGGATAAATTTTTATTGTTTTAGTGATGCATTGAAGAAGGTTCAAGGATGTGTGTTGATGAAAAATGACAAATTCATTTCCTATGCTTCAAGGAAATTCAATTTTCATGATAAAAACTATCCAACACATCATCTTTAGTTTTCTACAATAATCTTATCTTTGAAAATTTGGAAACATTACCTCTTTGGGGAGAAGTTTGAAATATACACAGATCACAAAAGCCTTATGTATATATTCACACAGAAAGAGTTTAACATGCTCCAGTGAAGATGGTTAGAGCATATCAAATACTATGACTTCTCAATCCATTAACACCCTAGGAAAGAAATCAAGGTGGAGGATGCTCTAAGTATAAAGGACCTTGTGATTCTATCATCGATGAGAAATGAGAAGGATCTAATCTTCTTAGATTTTATGAAGATGGACATGGGAATCATAAAGAAGATAACATTTTCATTAATTTCACAAATGATTGATCCACCATATCATTTAGAAAGGTTAAAGGATTATCAAAAGGATGATGTGGGAATTCAGAAGAAAGTGTAAACTATCAGAAAAGGGAAATCCTAGGAGTTCAATGTTAATGAAGAATGATTGTGAGATTTGGGTCACGACTATGTATTCCATCAAATCCTGAGTCTAAGAAAGAACATTTAGATGATGCACATAGTTCAAAATTATCCACTCTTATACGAAACCCAAAGATTTATTGAGATATCTGGGAGCATTATTGGTATCATAACATGAACAATGAGATCACTGAGTATACATAAAATTGCCTGGTATGTCAGTAGGTAAAGGAGGAGATGCATAAGTCTAAGGGGATGATGCGACCCTTACTCATACCAACATGTAAATGGTAGAACATCACCATGGACGTTTTCACCGGATTTTGGAATACATCCAAAGGAAACAATTCTGTCTTGGTTATTGTGGATCGTCTTACAAAGACTGCACACTTCAATGCAATTCAAGAGGATTCCTTATTAGATCAACTAGAACATATATATATATATCAGATAAGTGGTAAGTCTACATTCAGTACCAACATCTATTATATCTAATCGAGATCCAAGATTCACCTCTATGTTTTCGAAGAGTCTTCAACATGCTCTGAATACTATGATGAACTTTAGTATGGCTTATCATCCTCAAACTAATATACAATATAAAAATACTATCCAAAACATGAGGACATGTTGATAGCATTCTCAATGGACTTCAAATGAGTATTGGATCAATATCTTCCTCTAGTAGAGTTCTCTTATAAGAACAGTTTACACTCAAGAAACCAAATGGATACTTATGAATACCATTATTGGAAGAGGTCAAGAACACAAGTATTTTGGGAGGACGCTGGGGACCAAAAACTCCTAGGTGTAGAAATGGTCAAAGAAATGGTGGAGATAGTTAAGGCCATCCACCAAAACATTAAAGATTCTCAGAGTCGAAAAAAGAGCTATGCTGATAATCATCAATTAGACCTAGAGTATAATGTTGGATACACAGTATTCAACTGCATATCGTCATTGAAGTGGGTTATGAGATTTGAGAAGAAGGGAATGCTTATTCCAATGAACATCATCCCTTTTGATATCATTGATCACATTGTAGTAGTGTCCTATTGACCAGCACTCCTACCGAACATATCTCAAGTACATGAAATATTCCATGTATCACTCTTGAGGAAGTACATACCTAAACCTTCACATGTACTCAATCCAGAGGTGGTACCATTGGAGAATGACCTCTCCTTTGAAGAAACCCCATTTAAGATCTTAGATCTTAGGGAAAAATTCTATGAAATAAGACAATGCCCCTGATCATGGTGTTGTGGAGAAACCAAAAGTTTGAAGAAGCGATGTGGGAATTAGAGGAAGTGATAAAGCAGAGTTACCCTCATCTATTTTAGTGTGGGAAATGTAAATTTCGTTGGAAAATTTTCTTAAGGGGGGAAGATGGTAACGACCCAAAACATTACTAATGAAAATTCATCTTTATCTTATTAAATGTATTATTATGTAAAATGGTTATATAAAAATATTTATTTATTTTGTTTAATGTTTTTGGATTTTAAAATACCATTATCAATTTTTATCATCTCAAATATATTCATTGAATAGTGATCACATTATTAGTATAAATATTAGGATTTAACAAATCTAATTTTCTCAGAAAAAAGAAGTGATGGCCTCATCAAGTAGAATTACTCTATACGAAGCCAATTTTATGGAGCTTAAAAATGAGGTAGAAACACTAGGATTCACTCTTGACCAAGCCCAAGATAATCTTCAACACCTTAATCTTCAAAATAACCGCCTACGGGAGAATTGGAAGTTGATAGAGATTACCACTTGAGAGATGTTATCCCCAAAACTCTAAGATTATGTCACCATCACACACCATACCCTTAGGTCTTATGCAGGTGTTATAACAGGTTATGTAACAAGACCCTTGCACTATGAAGATGTTCATTATTTTTTTATAGAATAAATAATATACATTCATTTTATTATTGTTATTTTGAAATTGTTTTTAAAGAAAAAATAGTATTTTTAGTTAATATTCAATTAAGAAAACAATTTTGATTAATTAATGGATTTTTAAATTAAAAAATATTTTTATAAAATATTATTAATAAATTGATTTTAATTAAATTTAAATGATTATATAATTTTTAAGAATACAATTGTAGTTTGTATTATGGTTTGAAAATTGTTTTTGTCAAAACCCATTAATTTTCGGTAAATGCTAGCTTTTATTTAAAAAGTCTAAATTATAGTATTTATAAAATTATTTAGAAAAAATGAATATTATTTTTTGATTCAGGATGTTGAAATTATCTAAAGGTGAATTTTTCGTAATTTTCTGAGACAGTCGAATTTTTGGGTAAAAATTAAATATCGTTTAAATATATAATGTGTATTATGACCTAATAATAACTCAATAGTGATGTAATAAAATAATATAAAATGTATTTTAATCCAATATATGTTTTATGTTTAAAATAATGTAATTTTATATTTGTTTTATTAATTTAATGGTTCTTTAGTGGACCCTATATGACTTATAATATATTTTAACTTTTTAAAATAATTTCCTTGAGAGTGTGACTCACCTCCACATAAGAAAGCCAAATATTTTACTAAGTTAGTCCATTGGACTTATAAAATAATCTTGTTCACTCTACTTTGGAAAACTGCATAGGAAAAAATCATGGTATGGTTCGTGGTTTGGATTAGTTTAATGTGTGGTGTCCAAAACCTAAATAATAAATAATTCCCTATCCCTTACTATATAAACCCACTCAATCACCCATTCATCTTCACTCAAAAACTTTAGAGCTCTACCAAACCCTGCCCTCATCTCTCTTTAATCCACCCAAGTCTCCCCAATCTCCCAATAATCCCCTCTCGAGCCTCCCCCAAGCCTTTAGGATCACAATTCCAATTAAGGGATTTCTTCCTTTATCGTTTTTTCCGAATTTCATTATGTGGTTATACCATTTTATTTTAAATTAAAAATGTTGGGGTACGATTTATAACTTCCCCTCTACATCCCAATTTATTTTTGAATAATGATATACCCCTTTATCACTCGTTAATTCCTTCCATGTTAACTCATAACCATGTCGAAATTCGATAAGGGGTTTCTTTCTCCTCATTTACATTCAAACATTTATTTTATATTATGCATCTAAATTTCATTACATATGTTGGAAAAAGTATCTATATTACCCCCTTAATATTCATTTTATGTACATATTTTGAGATACCCCTTTCAATCTCAACTTCCATTTTTATGAATTTTTATGGCACGCCGTTATGTTGCCAAATTTGCACCATGATTTTCCAAGACAAAGTCATTATGTAGTGAATACCATGCACATTTCTTTTTCAAGGGTTTTTACATTTATGTACATTTTCTTATCTGTTATATAGTTTTAGGTATTTATTATACATTCCATTATCATGTAATAGATGATGATACTGAATGATTCCACGTTGTAAGATCCATGTGGCACACTTGTGCATGAAATGAAATGATTAAGAAGGGTACCCCCTGGTAGCAATCCAATGCATTGGGTAAAGATTAGTAACATGATGCATTAATTGAAATGATGGTTTACTCATTCTAATTCATTTTCAATTAGGTTTTAATCATTCTCCATGTGCAATTATCCTTTTCTCATGATAAAATCATGTTAAATTTTGCTACCACATTTCCATGTTATGATAATCATGTTATACCATTCATTTGTGTTCATGTTTCTCTTGTGCTCCATTGATATGCCTATTTCCTAACATGTACTATATTATTAATGTAATTACTTTTTTACTACCTTACTGGGCTTTATATCTCACCATTTTCTTATGTATGTCCTCTAGTTATCCCATGAAATGCTAAGTACGAATGAATGTTGTGGTCATGTGAAAGATGTTTTCAATAAAGATGTTGTGTTTTATGTTCTAAGTTTCTATGTAATGTTCCTAATTTTCCTAAGACACTAGAACTCTCAATCCTTAGAGTGGTGTTAAGTGCATTTTTATATAATAAATCATGTCTATGTGTGTAATAAAGAGAAGGGTTGTTATAATAGATCTAATCCTTTTTTCACTTTCTAATTAAGAAATGACAATGCCTTGGCATTGTAGAACTAAAAAAACTTATTATTCTCAATATCTCATATTTGTAAGATAATATTCTGTTCACTATATTATTTGTAAAAATCTACTCATCCTTCTATGTTAAAATGTGGAAGTGAATGTACACTTTACTTATTAGTAGTAAAAAACAAAACTCTTTATTCAATGTATAAGGGTTTTTCAAGAATGGTAGATTAAAAACTATCTATTTCTTCATTTGGTTCATCATATAGAAGAAAAAAACTCACATGTGATAGAGCCTTCCAAAATATAAAAATATAGAAACATCCTTTAACCTCTTGAATCAAAAAATTTCCATATATCTGTAAATGATTATTCAATTAATACCGCTATAAGTCTCGGTTCACACCATTTTTGAAATAATTTTCATAGTATCCATCATGATATATTTAAAAAGAATCGGTCTTAAATCTTCTAGATAATGTATAACTCCAAAGATAAAATTTTGTATACTTCCCAAAATTCATAAATTAATGAGTCCACTCATACATAGATCCTTGAATAACATGTACACTTTCACACATAAGTAGACCCCTGAGTGACTCATTTGTTGATTTACTATATGTTTCCACTTCTACATATCTATATATTTTATCATTCAAGACTCCCACTATTGTACCTCAAGAATTTTTTTTGTGTCATGCACATCACTGAATTTCAAATTCCATTGTCATTTATATAGAATTTCTTTAAGGTGTTTCACCATTATTGTGGTTTAAATAGATAATGTTGTACACATTATCATATTCTTATCATCTATAAAATTTTATGTGATGATACATTCTTATTTGGGAAATATCTTATGATTAGTATAATCTCACATAGTGGTTTATCTCTCACAATTTTTTGTGTACAACTCATATATACAACACATATATCCCTTGTATTCAAACCTCAGTCCACGTGGTTGATGATGATGATGAATGGTGTTGTTTGATTAAAATACCACACTCTTGTTTTATCTGGGAAAAATATATTTTATAATTCAACCCATTTTAAAAATGGTTTTATAAGGATTATTATTTGTCAACTATGTAATTTCATTAAAAATAGTTCAAATCCATTCCAGTCAACCCACCACAATTGTCTAATATGCCTCCCCACCCAATCGTTCTTTCCTTTTTCACATGGCATTGATCCAAATTGGTTACACTATCATTAGTCTAGTTCCAACTAAAATTTTCCTTTATTCATGTCATAATCATCATCATGTCATTAATCTTGACCAGTTATCTATAATATCTTGGCTTCTTGGGAAATATGACCTTGAGGACTGGTCCATTTTTTTACTCCTATTCCAAAAAACACTTATCTAAAATCATATCTTCACAATATATTTAAGGAATCATATGAAAGTAAATACTTTTAAAAATAAAATAGGTTCTACCTGACGAATGATTACTTATACACACATGATAATAAGGCATATTATTCCATGGAAATGACTCATACAAATGGAAGAGAGTGACTCATACATCAGTGTCCTTTGACAAAAATAGAAAACTCTTCCAAATATATATTTTGTATTTCATCCAAAAAATATGACATCCAAGTATTATCAAATTCATTAAACATCTTCACTTTTATAATAACTGAAATTTCAATCATGAAATCTAATTCTAACACCTTCCAATACAACATATATTCCTAATAAAATATGATTTATCATATATTTTCAATATATTCATCACATTCAAAAAAATCATTATCAATAATAAAACTTCTCTTATCATATATGATAAATGAGATTAATATATACATCATTTATTTAGAAACATAACATATTAATAATTTTTTTTGTATTCAACCCATGATTTAGCAACATCTTGCTTCACCAATTAAATGAAAATTGTAATCTATTTCAATTCGTACCTTGATTTGGAACATATGTTTAATTAAAATATTTGTTAGGTATAGATTCTATGTCATATAACATTAAAATTAAAAAAAATTAATCTATAACATTAATATATGACATGTATATTCTATATAATTTCCTAAACTCCTTTATGTATCCTATAAAATTACATCATATGAAATCATTTACCTCCTTCCAAAATCATATTTTAAGATTCAATGACCTTGGTTGCCTACAAAAAAATCATTATTGTACTTTCTAACTAACGTTACTTCATTCAATTCTAAATTTTACCCACTTTTAAGATCAATATAACACTATAACATAGTTATCACAAGCCTAATTAATCTATCCCAAATTGAAACATAGAGACTAAATACCCATTAAGAATTTTTTTGAACATTTCCAATGATGATTCTAGAATGAATTCAAAAATCAAAAAAAATACTTAAAGGAAACATTTAGTATCTACAAGTAATTAATATATTTTATCACATTGAATATTTGAGTAGAGACTAAATACCCTTTAAGTAATTTTCATATAATTTCCTTGAAACCATAAATGAATTATTCATTATTTCTAATAGGAATCTAGATTCAAGTGTCGAATAACTACAATAGTTGGTTTTTCTCGAAGGGGTTCCTCTAAAAGATATTTTTTTCTTCTAAAAAGAATAATTCTTAATGTTTTTACCAATTTAATATTTTTTTATACTAATCTTATAATTTTTAATATATATTTAAAAGTTATTACAGATTTTGATGGTGTTATTAATCTATAATAGATGATTTTTTCATATAAGTATTAGGGTTTTGATATATTTAATAAGGAAATCTAATAAATATTCTCCCACAAAAATGATTTCCCCCTTTAATATTAATCATTTTAATTTGTGGCCCAAGATGTAATATGACCACATTGGTCATGTCAATCTGTTCATATATGACTCTTAGATGGTTGAGCAGAAAATACTTTATTCAATCATTCATATAGATAAACTCTACACCATTCCACCCATTTCTTTACAAAGGGTTTCCCATAACAATATAACACAAATAAATTCCAAAAATGAAGCACCTAACTCTTAGGATAATCTCACTACTTTCTTTCCATTCACAAGATAATTCATGTTCCCCATGCTTTGGAAGAATCTCCCAATTTGAATGATTAAGTTCTTGAAAAGTGTCACAAACCCACCTAGATACATTGGTACATGGATATCGAAGATGGTCCTAACATTGAATTAAGGGTTATCTAGATCCCTATGAGTTTGTGACTATCACCTAGAATCATATCAATGTCAAGGGAAGAGTTTTGTCCCAAGAACCATAAAACAAGGGATGATAAATCAGTTAAAATTCATTATTCAAAACACTCCACAAAGAGAAAGTACCACAAGAAGATAGGAAACATCCCAAAGTAACCATAAACTAAAATAAAACACAGCATCCTTCAAAACAATGGCTTGTAATTCCTTTGAAACAAATGGACCATTATTCCACTGTTTACCACAATCACTCGAGAGTCCCACAAATCAAGCACAACTACCACCTCTATGTTATGTTTTCCCTTTCCTTGTACCTGGCATAACATAATCTACAAACACCCAAAAGAAAATTTATGGTTTGAGAAAAATAGTTCATTTGGGTCTCACCAAGTGTCCCATATGATGTTTCAATACAAATAAACCATTTATAATCGATTTTAAAATAAATAACAGCCATGGAATTACATTTCATGTTTTTAGAAAAAAACATTCTTTCAAATTAAAAGATAGAAGATATTTCAAAATTGTGAGAAATTGAACATTTCAACAAAATAATAGTTCCGAAATAAAAGTACTTTAAAAATAACTTACCTGAAATCATCATGTTAAAATATATCACAGCACCATTCCATAAGCCCTGAGGTCAGTTAGATTATTTCTAAATATCCTAAAAATCCTAAATTCATGATCATTAATGAGGTGTATGCACAAATACTATCACGACCCATCCCCTAGGGCTTGTGGTGTGACTAAACCAAGCCATCCCTCCATAGGTCATGGGCTAGAGACTAGTACTGAGTAGGCATATCCCAAAAAGGGAATGCGTTTTCCTTTAAACTTGTACATAGGAAAAATGATCAAATAGTGGAAAGTAATCACAAAGTAAACCACAACTGTCACTGAGACAACTATTGAGAGTAAAATACAACTGAAAGTACAAAGGGTCTCGAATAAAATCCCAAAACCACAAAGGAAAGTACAACTTCCATGGTCCATCTGCTCGAGACCCCACCTAAAGTTTAGGTGAAGGGTAACGGCCTATAGTCGTTGACGTATGCTCATCTGTCATGTTTCACCAAGCACCACCCGGTCCCGAACCACCAAAGTATCTTTTGAAGCATCAATCACCTGTATAGGAAAAAAAACTTGCGGGTGAATCTTGTGTAGGGGTGCGTAACACAATATTCAGTAGGGACCCCAAACCAAAAAGTAAATATCACAATGCAAGACCACACAGTAAGACCACACAGCAAATACCACATAGTAAAGACATCTCACACCATGTATAACTTTAAGTATTGAAAATGTGATTATTAGTAGAAGAGATTATTTATCCTGTACTAATGAGGGACTCATCCCTAATGATCCACTGAGGTCTGATCGGTTCCTGGACCACTGAGTTCCTCTTAGCTGATGGACCACTGAGGTCCACTCGTCTACTCGACCACTAAGGTCTGCTGCTCTGGTGGACCACTGAGGTCCGCTCGTCTACTGGATAACTGAGGTCTGATCATCTACTTGACCATAGAGGTACACTCATCTACTAGACCACTAAGGTATAATCCTCTATTGGACCACTAAGGTCTGCTCGCCTGCTTGACCACTGAAGTCTACTCATCTGCGGGACCACTAAGGTCTACTCGTCTTCTGGACCATTGAGTTTCCCTTGTCTGCTGCATCACTTAGGTTCTCTTGCCTACTAGACCGCTATGGTCTGCTCATTTCTGGGCCAGCTGGATCACTTAGACTCGCTTGTCTCTAGGCTAGCTGGATCCCTTAGACCAAGTCATCTCTGGGCTAGCTAAATCACTTAGACCCACTCATCATTGGGCGAGTTGGATCACATTGACACACTCATCTCTTGGCCATCTAAATCACTAAGACCCGCTCTTATCTTGAACATCTAGATCAGTATGACCCGCTCGTCATATCCATCACATCACAACCAACCATAGGATTCATACTCATAACACACTTGATTATGGTAGAATATACTCCTCAAGAAATTAGTTACATCTCACCTTCCATAAAATCTCACATAGAGTATTCCCAAAGGACTGTCTCGTATCAAGGTTCTCAATGTTGTAGATGGCGCATCAATCAGATGCTCAGTCTAAAAGATTTTGGAATTTTAGTAAATAGGGTCAGTTGTATTTGGACCTGGTCTGACCTTATCAGATCCACCCAACAAACCTGGACCAAGGGTCCTACATTGCCCGACTCGAATTGGCCTACCTGACCCGAACCGGTGGGGTTTGCACCGGCCTCGCAACTGGGCCAGGACCATTGGTCCTTACTAGACCCGGACCAGTTCGGTCGGGTGTCCAGCCCACCTGGTCTCCCAGTGACCCGATTTCATCTGTCCCGGCCTGCAACTGGCAGACTAGTCCATTCCAAGCCCAAGTTGCCCAGTGGCCCGATTTGTCTCATCAGTTTGGCCTGTATTATTGGGCCAGCTCTTCTCAAGGACAGGCCTCCCAGAAGCCCAGTTTGAGCCACACATGGTTGGTAGTAGTCGGTCGCCCCATTTCTATAAGTCATGGTGTGCAAACACGAGCCCCTCCTCCAACACGATGCCCCCATCCATCCTCGGTCTACTCACGTGGACATGTATTTCCGCTTGTCCCGCAGCTCTGCCACATGTCCAACTCTTTTCCACGGTCTCAGAACTGCTGCCTTATGCCGCATGGCACCTCTGACATCGCCGGGTGGCTGCATCTTCTAGCTGCCAACCATTACTCTATGAATAATGGGAAGGATGAAAGAAGAGGAAAATATAAAAAGTTTCACACAGAAATACTCAACGAATGATCTTTGTCCTTTTTCTCATTTTCCCAAATGTATTCTTGTTAGTTGGATCACAGGGGACCATAAATAAGGTGTAAATATCCCAAATATAAATATCCCCTTTTTACCACATCATTAACCACCCCACTTGGTCGATTGATTCACAGGTTAACTGGTTTTTGCGAAAAACCGTGTTCATCATTTGAGGAAAAGAATAGGAAAAGGAAAAAATTCACTTAAAATTAAAACCCACTACTTGGGAAATGAGATTTCTCAATGATGATCGTTCGTCATCGCCCATCGATCTCTGGAACCAAATCTTCTCTCCAAGGGTGTTGTCATTGTCGTCCTATTTTCTGGTATTTGTCTTTGGAGAGGTTTTCCTTCATCGTCGCCACCCACAAAATCCTCAAAGCAATTCTAGGATTTTCCAACAATCTTACATTTCTTGTTAGGTTATTAATTGATGAAACGTGAATCATCTTTTTGGTTATGCTATGTTGCATTGTTGTTATATTAATTCATTAATGAGGTTCATTAACTAGATTCTTCATCACCTCATCACTGCACCATAGTGCTGACATAACATGACTCAACGATGAAGAAAACAGTTAAAATAACTGTTTATGTTTTTTTTTGAAATGTCCGAAAAATAACATTTTCCCTTGACTCACACCGGTTAAGGTTAATTATTTCTTAAGGAGAAAATATCATTATGAACTCAAAGGCGGTCTCAGTTTTTTAATCTGAGATACCATTTTGCGAGTTATGAGGATTCGAAAATAAAATAACTTTTATTTATATTGTTTTATTTACGGTTACATCCCAAAAACCATCTTTCATAGTCCGTCTGTACCGGCTGATGTTAGGCTTTGTCTAAAGGAAAAATACCCTCACAAACTCAATGGTACTCTCAAATTTCCAATTTGAGTTACCATTATGGAGTTATAAGGATTTGAAAATAAAATAACTTTATTTTATTATTTTATTTACAGCTAAAAACTACTCTCTTTTGTTGACCTGTATTGGCCAATGTTTGAATATACATAAAGAAATCATACCCACATGAGCTCAACGGTGGTCTAATATTTTCAATCTATTCCACCATTTGTGAGTTATAAGGTTTTGAATAATAAAGCAATTTTATTTAATAATTTTATTTATGGTTATGAAATTTTCAGGTTTTCTCACTGGAGGCTTGTGCCAACAAAACGTAAGTCACACCTAGGATAAACCTTCCATCCTAAACAAAATGGTACCCTTGGATTTTTGATCTGGGAACCTTTTTAAGAGTTATTACACTTTTTCAGGAAAACCACTCATGCACACTTTTTAAAACATAACATTTTTTACAGATCATTCTAAGAACTCTATTCCTCGTAATCGCATGTTGTCTTAACTCTTGGAATCAAAATGATCACATTTAATTTTTAAAAAAAATAATTATATTCCTGGGTATTACATTACTCCCCCTTTTAGGGATTTATGTCTAGGTAAGCCAAAATAAGGGCTAATCAAAAAATGGGGGTACTAAGAACGAATCTGAGCCTCCTACTCCTAGGTGCTCCCCTAGAGGTTCTCATGCTTCCAACAAACATGCACCATTGGAATTGAACATCCACAAATGATTCTCTATTATTGATCCTATATCTCTACTAGGAACTCCATGAATGTCATACAATCATAAATATCCAGCTCACCATGGTTTATTATTTGAGAAGGTATGTCCACGTATCTCCTCTGCTTGAATACATAGAAGATGTCGTGAACCCTCTTTAACTGCGGTGGTGGAGCCATGAAGTACGCCACCTTTCCCACTCTACTCAGTATCAAGAAACGTTCAATGAACCTAAGAGATAACTTTATGCCTCATCCAAATCATTGTATCCATCATCAAGGTAGGGCCCATAGGAATACATGGTCCCCCTCCATGAAACCAAATGGTCTCCATATCCTATCATCATAAAAATTATGTTACCTCTCTACAACATTCATCCACTCTCGATTGACCTACACCTTCTCAGTGATGGAATGTACCATCTCTAGCCCCCTGAGGGGTCACTCCCCTAGGTCTGTTCAGAATAATGGGGAACTGCATTGTCATTAGTACAGTTCCAAGAACAGTTTTATACCAATGGTGGAGTTGTATCTGTTGTTGTATGCAAACTACACCAGTGGTAGGTGGTCCTCCCAACTATGACTAAAATCAAAAATGAAAGCACAAATAATGTCCAATAAGGTTTGAATGGTCCACTCTGTTTGAACATCCATCTGTGGGAGAAATGTTGTGCTCAAGCACAGCTAACTCTCAAACACCTCATGTATTCCCTTCCCCAATGGGGATGTAAATTGTGCATCACGATCTGAGACTATCATAAATGGGACTCCATGGAGTCAGAATATCTCTTGCATGTACACGTTTCTTATGTTCTCTACTGAAACCTTTTATCCAATGGGTAGGATGTGTGCCGACTTGGTGAGTCGATCTACAATCACCTAGATGGTATCGTGCCCCTTGATGTACAGGGTAATCTGATCATGAATTCCAACAATATATCATCCTACATCCACTATGGTATATCGAGTGGTTGTTTCAAACCTACAAGAACTCGATGCTCAGTCTTCACTTGCTAACAAGTGAGGAATCTTGAGAGAATCTCTGGAACTAACTTTTTCATCCTTGGTCACCATTACTGACGTTAGAGGTCTATGTGCATCTTCTTCACACCTGGATGTACCAGCAAAACATATGTATGGGACTCCCTCAACACTTCCCCCCATAATGAAACTAGTACAATGGTGTGTCCCCTAAAAATGATGATGTTCTCTCCACCTTTTGAATATCCATAAGAGGTCTCTTCTATGGACATCTGGGAACGTATGGTCTCATAGAAAGAATCTCCAAGTTTTGCCTCCCTGAATCACAATAAGAGTGTAGGGGAAACTACCATTGACTGAAAATAAGTTTCCTCATCCCAATCCATAAGGTATATCTAAAGCATGTCCAACTACTCTGACGCCTTATTCCGTAGCTGTTAACTTGATCTCCTACTGAGAGCATATGACACCACGTTCCCCTTCCCATTAGTATATAATATCTATAATTCATAGTCATGGAGGAACTCTAGAAAACGTTGTTGTCTCAGGTTTATATCCTTATGATAAAAGATATAATTGTGACTCTTGTGGTAAAAGTAGATGATAAATTGTTCTCCCACAAGGTAGTATCACCACATCATCAGTAAAAATACTACCACTACCAATTCAAGGTCATGAGTCATATAGTTCTATTCATGTGGTCTCAATTATTGTGATCCATAAGCAATTAATGATTTCCCTTGCATCAGGACACAACCAAACCTGATTCCTGACGTGTCATAGTACACCATGTAGTTACCTCCCTCCTCTGGAAACCTGATGATAAGAGTACTTTTCATGATCTTCCTTAGCTACTGAAAGATCTGATGGCATCCATCTGTCCACATGAATGGTTTTTTTCTTATTTTTTAATTTCTTCATGGGTATTAATACACAAGAGAAGTCGGGTACAAACCTCCTATAGTACCCAGGAAACCCTCGGAAACTCTGCACCTCTATAACACTATTGGGTGGTTCCCAAGAAATAACTACATTGATCATCACTGGATCCACCGCAAATCTAGCCTCTGAGATGACATGTCCCGAACAATGGACTTTTCATATTCATAACTCACACTTCAAGAGAATTCTATAAAGCGGGTGCTCTCAAAGTGTTTGCAGAACCGTCCTAAATTGTATCGTGTTCTCCTACTCATACGCTGAATACGCATTGATTAAATCAATGAAGACCACTATAAATCGATCCAAATATTGGTATAAGATCCTTTTCAGGAGTCCCATAAACATTTTTGGGCGTTTTCATGATAAAAAGAATCACTAAGTACTCGTAGTGGTCATAGAGAAATCATAAAGTCATCTTCAAGATGACTTCGCCTCAGACTCAAAGATGGTGATAGCCTGATTTGATATTTATCTTTGAGAACCATGTACTTATATTCATCTAATAATATAGGTCATAAATCCTTAGTTTAGGATACTTTTTCTTCAAGGTCACCAAGTTCAGGCACTGGAAGTCCATATATAACCTCAAACAACCGTCTTCCTTCTTGGAAAACAACACTTGGGTTACCCTTGGTGAAACTTTGGGCCTTATGAACCCCATCATCTACAAGTCCTCCAACTATACCATCATATCCCAGAGAATTGTGGGGCCATGAAATATGAAAATGTTGGTATCAGTGTCATCACAGGGAACAGATCAATGTATAAAACTACTACTCTATGAGGAGGTAGTCCTAGAACATATTCTGGAAAGACGTACTTCTACTCGTCCACCACTATAGGGAACTATGGAATCATCTCATCCACTTTACTAAGGGTCATTCTATACAACTGATGAGGGATCATCTACACCCTACTATGTGTGAGTCCACTGCGTGCTGTAAGGGATTCCTTCTGAGATCATTTGGGCTCCTGCGTTATCTTTCGGCTACCCTCCACCGATGAATCGACCACATGTTTCTCGGGGGTTTCTCCCATTGTTGGTGCCTGATCACCGATGAACCTCTCTACTACTAGAGCACGCTCCACCACCCCAGCTTGCATAGTAGTTCTAAGGGAAATCATCAATCCCATAATCTCCCATCAATGTCCCATATCAAAGGTTTTATCCCTGAAGAAAGGTTCATGCACCATATCTATAGAGTAACGAGAGAGGTCGTGAACCTTGCAGAGTACTCAAACATTGTCAGGCTACCCTACTGTAAGTTAAGATTCACTTGTATGTGCATATAATGAAATGTCATGGGGATTAATTCCTCCCTAAAAAGTTGCATGAAGTCAGACTAGGAGAGGGTTGCCTCCTCTTGAGTTTGTATGGTCAAACTCCACCATCTACCCATCGAGCCCTTCAGAAGGATCACTACTAGAACTATCATCTAGTCATATGGTGTCCTCACTAAGCGAAATACTTGTTTCACTACTAGTAGCCAATCCTCAGTGACCTAAGGATATTCCTCTCCCATGAACCTTGGAGGTCTCTATCCTTGGAACTTGTGTCGGGAAAAAATCCTACGTATGTCCTCTACCGAGAGCACTAGTAGTAACTGCTAACCGAAGAGAGGTGGTATCGCTGGGACACCGCCTGAAGGTACAATCATGGGAGATGGTCCCTTTACTAAATCCCCATCGCTTTCTAGACCATCATCATGGTCACACACTAGAATCATGGTTGGCTATCTATGTGAAGTCATGTTGAAGGGTACCAAGATGAAACACGTTTAATATATTATACCTATTGAGCTGACTCTGACTCAAAAAGATCATGATAAAAACACCCAAAGAGGCATGAAACCATTGTTTTCATGTATTGAGGTGGAAAAGCGTAATTTAGGTTCCTAGTGTATGGATGCATCAGTTAACACACCAACACTAGACTTCTTGAATAGAAAGTCGAACTCAAGACACATAAGACTATTGCACCTTAAAAAATTTGAGACTCTTAATTCCTTTGGTAAAATCAACCTCATCAAATACAAATTCATCATGACCTATCCACCAAGGCCATGTCGTGACTGCACCAAGCCCGAAATTTATGGGAAAGAGGCTGGTGACTTGCACTGATTAGAAATTTCCCAAAAAGGGAAGGCATTTTCCTTTAAACCTGTACAATCTCACAAAGCTAAAACAGTGGAAAGTAAATACAAAGTGAACCACAACCATCACTAAGACAACTACTGAGAGTAAAATAAAACTGAAAGTAAAAATAGCTAGAATACAAGCCCAAAACCACAAGGAAAAGTACAACTACCATGGTCAGTCCACTCTAGGCCCCACCAGAAGGGTAGGTGAGGTGTAGCTTCTTATAGCCGTAGAAGTGCACCCTTCCTGTCGAGGTTAAGTCCAACATAAGGAGAACATCTCATTACGAACTCAACGGTGGTATCAAATCTTCAATCTGAGTAACTGTTTTTGAGTTATGATGATTTAAAAATAAAATAAATTTTATTTTAATTATTTTAATTATGATTATCCCTCAAAAACTAACTTTCACAGCTGGCCCACACAGACCGATGTTAGGCGCCTAAGGGAAACATACCCTCACAAATTTAATGGTGCTCTCATATTTCTAATCTGAGTTACTATTTTTAAGTTATAAGGATTTGACAATAAAATAACATTATTTTATTATTTTATTTACGACCAAAAAATACTTTCCATTATTGACCTATGTCGGCCAATGTTAGGATCTTGAAAAGGAAACCATGCCCTCATGAGCTCAATAGTGGTCTCTGATTTTCAATCTGATTTGCTGTTCATGAGTTATAATTACTTTGATAATAATATAATTTTATTTAATTATATTATTTACGGTTATTCAAATTTAATGTTTTCTCACTAGAGGCATATTCCAACTAATATTAAGTCACACCTAGGGTAAACCAATAATATTAAATGCAACGATTCCCTCAGATATTCGATACGGGAAATCATTTAATAGTTATTACAATTTTTTAGGAAAACCACTCACATGTGCTATTTAAAACTTATCATTTTTTGACGGATCATTCTGATCACTCCAGGAATCGGATTCACATGCTATCACAGTTCATGGACTTGAATTAATCCTATTTAATTTTCAAAAAAATATTATGGAATTAAGCGGTATTACACATAACCAATCTTAGTCCATTGGGAATGAATTAATAAACACCCCCATCTAGAGAAAATTATGCCAAACATTATTTATTTAGTGTTTTCATCATCAATCATTTTTTATGGAGTCAATGTCTTTGCATGATTTTACTATTTAGACACTTAATATCTCGAATCACATGTAATTCAATAAAAAAATCAATTAAGGGAAAATCATTCATTTCAAATCAATCTGTTTATCACAGCTCAATTTCCCAATTTATCAAGTTTTAACATGCCTTTTATCTTTCAAAACAAAATCATGGTTTTAATTAAATTCATACCATTCAAAATTATCTATTTATAAATTCATTTTCATTTTAATTCAATTCAAAATAATTATTTCTCAATCTAAGCCATCTTTCATCAAAATCTGTCAGATTCATCAAGACTATTAAAAATTCTATTCTTTCAAAATTCATGCCTTAGTAAAACAACCAAATCAAGGTTTATAATTAAATTTAACTTTAATTCCATCTAACAAAAGAAAACAAAGTTTTGTATGAATAGAAAAAAATTATGGAACCAACCATATTTTATCAAAAGATCAATTGATAAAAAACATGGAACATGATTGAAAATTGAGAGTCAAATGCACGAATGATCTGGAAGGAATCCCTAGAAACATATCCCATTATATAATAGTTTAGATCCATCATCAATATGAGGATTCATCACTCTCACCAATGTATAGAAGAGAATAAAAGTAAATTACATAATGAGAAGAATTCCCTCTTACCTAAGAGGGATTGAACATATCTATTAGTTCCTTAATTAGAGAATAAAGGATATTGGAGGAAATAAAGACTATCTTGGGAGCCTTAAAATTAAAAAATTAGAAAGATTTTTATGTAGGATAACTGGGGAATAAAATTGGGTGAGGTAATTTTATAACTAGTAAAACAAAAACCATGGCATAGACCCTATGGAAATGTCATAGTTAAGTTTAAAATGGATAGATAAAGGTGTAGCCTCCTCGGGCCATGCCACAACCACCCATGGTCAATCGACCCCCTATAAACACGCCATAACCCTCCCCCAAATCTTCTTACCCTAGGGTAATTCTACAACATTGCCCATTCACCATGCTGCATCCATTCCCAAACTGGCAGTGTCACCCAAACTCGCTCACTAGACCCTCCATGCCACAGTTGGACCTCCACACTGTAAGGCCTAACCACTAAAAGAAGATGATGATGAAACCCATTCATCGTGTCATAACAGTTCCAAAATTGGAAGTATCTATGATAAATATTCTACATGGATCCACAACACAACCAAAAACCAATGTCTTAGCTTTACCCAAACTCAAACACCACAACGATATAGCATGATGGTCCACAGTGTAACCCCTCTAACTCCATGTTGAATCCTTACCACAGTGGAATAACCTACTATAAAAAATATGAATTTTTCCTCAAAAACAACAAACACTTCTGAAATACCTAAAATGAACCAAAACAAAAAGGTAAAAAAATAAGGAATGTTAACAGTACATGAGAATCGTAAATGAAATTGTATAACCTCTCCACCATAAACTCTTTATACACCCATAAACCCAATTTATAATACATTATAACAAAGGGATGTGTCCACTATTCTCTCATAAGTTTCTCACACCCCCAATTCTCATATGAATCATAACTGAGCTACCATTAAACTCGAACCAAATGTATATAATTACCACAAAAATAATTTATGTTAGACTCAACAATCTAAACTACCTGCTCAATCAATGGAAAATACATTTCAATATCATGGTCCTCCTTAATCAATAAATTATATGGGTCTAATAGATAATTCAGATGATATGATATGTGAAACACATCATGAATTGACATCAAATGAGGTGAAAAATCCAAAAAATAATCCATTTATCTAGTATTCTCAAAAACATAAAATATTCTATAATATAACATAAAAATATTTCACTGATTTTAAATATATTTGTGACCCAATTGAGGTAAGACTTGAAAACAAACACCCAATCCCAACCAAAAACTCAAAGGGATATCTATAATGATTAGAATATGATTTATATTTCCACTATTCCATCACCATTCTCTAACGAACCAATTGAATCTTCATTATTATCTATTAGTCTGAACTAGGTCTAACCAAGGAACCTTCACCAATACCTGACCAGCACAACAGAGACATAAACTGGTAGTCATAAATGGCCTCAATGGGTTCCTTACATATTGGTGATTGGTATTCATTGTTTTAAACAAACTCAACCTGTCCCAGGTGGTTATCCCAAGCTCTGCCAAGGTTTAGAACAAAGATAAAATGAATATATTCCCAAATATGTATATCTTGATTTATTTGGCCATCCATATACAGATGAAAATGCCTAGTAAAAAATAATTCTAATCCCAACACCTCATAGAGGCCTCTCCAAAAAAATTGAACTGAGGATCCATACCAAAAACTATAATAGGAAGAACTCCTTTTAATCAAACAACCTCTCTCGTGTAGGGATCTCTGATGTTCTCAACTTTGGATGAGTCACATATGGGTATAAAGAGATACTATTTGATCATATTATCAATAAACACCCAAATTAAATTCTTATTTTTAGGGGTATGTGGAAACCCAACCATGAAATCCATATAGACAGCATCCTGCTTCTAGGATCACACTAAAATGGGCTGAAGAAAACCTCATAGTATCTAATACCTATATTTGACCTGCTGACAGGTGATACATTTAGAAATATAATAAGAAATGTCGCATCTTATACCAATCCTCAATAATAATTGTAAAATATCATAGAACATCATTTTGGATCCAAGGTGCACATCCCACTTTGATTTATTTAAACACCACATCACAGCCTTCCCCATGCGAGAAGGCACAACATACTGGTTCTGGATGCATATAATACCATATGAAGAAAATGAATACTTTTTCATTGTATCCCCACCATTAAGAGAGTCCCAAATGCCATAAAACTCATCATCAAGTTGATTTCCCTGAATAACCATCTCAAGAAGAGTGGAGGTCAACTGAACACTCTCTATAACTAACTCGACCTCATATTTTCGAACTCCCAAATCAAACTAATTAAATAGGTCCATAAAATTCCATTCTTATAATGATTCATTCCTAGACATGGTTGTAATATTCTTATTAAAATCATTATAAATGACATTATCCTTACTAGGGGTGTGGAAAATATTGAAATATAATGACTAAATTTACTCCACCAAACATCTCTACTGAAGGTTCAAATAATTTTGAGAGAAGATATAACTAAAGCCTCTGTGGTCAGAATAAATGGTAAAAAATTCTCTGAAAAGGTAGTTCCACCAACTCCTTAGATAATTAATCAAAAAAAGTTCAAGGTTTTGAGTTAGATATTTATTCTCATGTGTCCAAATCTATCAAAAGACATAGGCCACCACGTGATCACCCTGCACGAGATTATATCCCGTACCTAAAATGGATGCACCACAGAAAACCACATAGACTTACCATAAATCTAGAATATTCAACACTAAATAAAAACTAAAAATATATTTTAACTCATCAAGATAACTCTTACATTTACCATCCCCTAAAAATTAACTCCTTTCTAAGTGAGGGTAGTTATCAAGGAATCCAATTTCCTGAAATATTTAACAACCCGGGTGTAAATCCCCACTAAACCAAATAAGCTCAAAATCATTAAAACATTATGTGGTTGATCCCATAACATAGTAGTATTCAAAATATTAAGATCAACTAGAATAAATTATTCTGAAACAAACTATCCAAAGAACATCAATTCTCGAATCTAGAAACATTGTTTCAACAGCTTGGAAAAAACTCCCTCATCTCGTAGATTTTCTATAAATTTCATCATATAATGAAAAAAATCCTCATCAATTTTAGAGTAAACCAAGATTTTATCCACAAATTCTACTACGAATAGGTTAAGGAACTCATGGAATATTATACTCCTCAATGCCATAAAAACTATAGGAGCATTGGTGAGACTAAATAGAATAAAAATATACTCATAATGTAAATACCTAGTCCTAAAGGAGATCCTAAAAATTTCATATTCTTTAATTATCAAATAGTGATAACAAAATAAAATATAAATCTTCAAGATCTACTTAACCCCTTTCAACTGATCAAAAAAATCATATATCCATGGTAACAGATACTTATTATTTACTATTACCAGATTTAGTTTTTGTTAATCAACATAAAGGAGAAGTGTTCCATTAGCTTTCTTTGAAAAAATCACAGGATCCACCCAGGGTGACACACTCAAGAATATAAATCCTTTTTCTGTAAAATAATTTATCTGATTTTTAAATAATTTAAATTTAGTTGTTTCTATATAATATTATGGAATAGATTTGTGTTGTGCACCTGGTACCAAATGAATAGATAAATCTACATCCCTCATTAGTAAGAGGCTTTAAAAATAAGAATGAAACATGTTGTGAAACTAAATGAGCACTATAGGAAGATCCCCATTTACATATTCTCACTTCATATGAATGAAACAAATCATTATACTCAACTATGAAATATGTGGTCTAACTTTTCTCAATCATGGGTCCCATTCCCCCTAGAAAATACGGCACACCACATCTGGCACACTAGGAGACCCACCATAGATTACATTCAATATGGGATTTATGAAAAATCATCTAATACATACTGATAATTACTTCAAGATATTTCTTATGAAGAACCAAAAAGTTCCAAGTGATCTCAATATAAAATAGAGAGAGAACACTCGAGGGACATTGGAGACCATTCTATCTCTTTATTACAAGGGGCATAGTAATATCCATCACATAAGTAAAAATATTAATTGGAATATTCATAAAATTAACAATACGACTCAATAAAAATGAATTAGATTCACTAGTATCAAATAAATTATACATTTAAGAAGAAGTAAAAGTAATGGTACCTCACACAGTCACTAGACCCACATCAGCTTCCTCCATAGATTTTTCAATTGCATAAAGAATATTTATTCTAGATGTTTGTGGCTAGAACTTTTGATTTTGTGAATAAAATTATTTCACTATAGTTCTTGTAGGTTATAATGATACCATTACATAATTTTGGACCTAAAATAAATGATATAACATCTATAAGTGGCCTAAATTAATGCATTTACCATATATCTTGGGTTCCTTAGTTCAAATCAATTTTGAATTCCCAACCATGCCACACTGAAAAAAAAATCAAAAGGCATATGTTAGGAACTATAGATGAATTAGATGAAAAATATTGTCTAAAATCACAAAGATAAACATCATGATTTCCATTCCATGTAATGGGACTAAAATAAATATTGTTGTGAGAAATAGGAACTCCCACCAACCCTGACTTACCAACCCGGTCTAGTTCATCCATCATTGTTCTATCCATCTTATTAGACTAATAATTGAGATTTTGTATGAAAATTGGGATCAAATATCAGAATGAAAAAACATCAAAAATTATTGTTCTTTCAGTTTATCATTCGCCACTACCTCAATAAAAAACTAAACTTGTTTTTGAAATAAATTTATATATAGATTTATGGTCATTTCATCTTACTGGAGGCAAATAAATTCCCTACACATCATGAAGATCATAAATTTTGGATAGAAATATTTAGTGCAAATAAATCTAATGGATTTATACTCCAATAACTCATTTTTATTCATCTTAACCATAATATCCCATTATATCCTACCTATCCCTTCAAGATTAAATCTAGAACACTTCACCTTCATTAAACCAGGTGTTTCAAAGAAATAAAAAATTATATAAATCTAATTGAACCAATACTCTAACTCTTTAGGATCATTAAATCCTAAAAAACTCATGGTTTCTAGTGGATAAACTCTTGATAATTATCTATATATTTTACCCTATGGGGTTTCACAATTGGATCCTAAATATGGAAGGTTGTAGCTACCCTCCTGAAGATTAGACATCATGAACCACTATATCATCAAGGTTATGATCAACTGAGGGGTTCATTTTCCAGGGTTTATTGGTTTTTTCCTCTTATAGCTTATTCAAACATCTCCATGGGGGCTTGAAACTTAACAACATCAAAATGAAATAATAAAAACCTAAGAAAGAATAACCAAATTATCAACTCAATCAAGAGTCACAAGAATATCAAAATAATTAGATAAGACTATAAAAGGACAATAATTATATAATAATATTCCCTAGGGAACATTTCTCCAAACACCCAAAGCAAATTAAGGTTTTATATGATAAGAGCTATCCAGTAACTCACACACAACTACATATTAAGTCCTAATAATCTTGTTTCCTGTCTACCAGGACAACCCAAAATACATATGTAAATCATGTAAAGACAGTCAATATACACCTATAATACAAATTTTTCATTAACCATCTTGGTTATATTGGTTCAATGTTACTCGAACCAGTCTGGACATAGCCCGATAAGAATTATTGATCTCCATAGGTTTGAAAAATCATTATGTATTACATCAACATAAAGGTAATATTTGTTCAAAAAACACAATAATACATTGGGATATAAAAGAAATAAGGATTCGGTATTCCAAATACTTCACAATTTGAAAGTATCACAAACAGATAGGAAACATCCCAAATTAAACATCGTCTATAATACAATTCAACACCTATCAATAAAAATTATCACAAACTCCATTAAATAATATAACATATCTCTAACAGTACCCACCATCACTCTAGAGTCAAATAGATCAAGAGAAACCACAACCTATAAGTAGTGTTTTCCATTTATGTGGACCTAGCATGACATAATCTACAATCACTCAAAGGAAAAGGTAGGGTGTGTACTTAACAACCAACTAGGGTATCACCAAGTGTTCTATAAGAAGTTATAATAAAAATAAACCATTTATGAATAATATTAAAATAAATAAAAATAATAAAATTTATTTTAAAATTTATATACAAAACATGATTCTATGTCCATAGATTTCCGATATACAAAAAACTGGATATATTTAACATTTCAATAAAATAGGAAGTTATGAATAAACGCACTTAAAAATCATTTACATGTAATCATCAAGTAAACAAATATCATATCACCATGTCATAATCCTTGAGTTCATTTAGTTTTGTATTCAAGGATATACACACTTTTCTATGTGTGATCATGGCTTAGGTTTGTGCACGCGTCCCTAGGATTAGGCGATCGGTAATGAATAATTCAACACCCCATCTGAGAAAAATCATGCCAATATTAATTTTGTTAATGTTTTCATCATCTTTCATTTTCTAGGGAGTATGATTTCTATAGTGATATCCCTATTCACCCACTAACTACCTAGTATCACCTCTAGTACACTCAAATAATAAATCCGGGAAAATCATTCATCTCAAATCTACTCATTAATCATAGTTAAATTTCCTAGTCTTTCTAGTTTTAACATACCTTTTCAATTTCAAAACAAAACCATTATTTTCATAAAATTTATGAATTCCCCGATAATCTTCCAGAAAATCCATTTTCATATCAATTAATTTCATAAGAATTATTTCTTAGATCAATCCATCTTTTCTCAAAATCTATCAGATTCATCAAAACCATATAAAATGGGTTTTTTCATAATCTATGAAATACTAAAATAGCCAAATCTAGTTTCATAAAACAATTGAAAACTCATTTCAACAAATCAAGAAATATAGGATTCATATGACTTTAAAAATACTTTAGTAACAACATTATTTTAATTACAATATCATTTTATCAAACACCTGGAATGGTAATTCCAATGGAGAGTCAAAGGAATATAAGATCAAGAAGGAATACCTATAAAAATAGACCATTAGATCGGAATTATGATTAATCATCAACATGTGGATTTATAACACCGTGAGATTATAAAAGAATAACATTGTTTTTGATAAAATATTTGACAAGAAACACTGAGATTAAAATTACTAATGTAATATATTTCTTTAAATTTAATCTCTTCAATAGATTTTTTTACATGAAACCCTATGTCTAAATGAACCTTAACAAACTATAAAATTATTACTTAGTTGCTAAAATGGTTGGTATAGAGAGGAATAACTAAATTGTGATAAATATATGTCTTATAAATATAAACAATAAAATCAATTTAAATATATTTATTAGAAATAGAATAAGAATCATTTGATAAAAAAATGTTTCCTGAAAAAAATGTTTTCTTTTCTAAATAGATGTTTCATTGTTCTTTGTATGCATAATTTAAAATTAAAATTTTCAACCCACAAAAAATTTATTTTATAAAATGAAATTATTTTTTATAATAATAATTTTAAAATTATTATAGAGTTAATTTTTTATAATTTTATTAAAATAATAATTTTTTGATGAATATTGAAAAAAGCTAATTTTTATTGAAAACTAACTTTTCCTTTAAAGCATTTAAAGTTACATTTTTATTTTAAATTATTTTAAAAGAAAAATTACTTGAATTTGTTTATAACTAATAAAATTTAGGTCATTCTAATCAATTTTATATTGAATATTTATGTTAAAAGTTTCTATAATTATAAAAACATTTATTTAGAAAATTGTTGTTTCTTCACGTCCCCAAGATTTATTTTAAATTAAATTCGATCACATTTTTAGATTTAATTTGCATAAATGAATTAAATATTTTTAATTTTAAAAGTAAATATTATAAAATAATTTAAACCTAAATTTTTTTCATAATGAATAGTAAAAATATTAAAAATTAATTATCATAGTTAAGCTTAAAACTAGTTAACTTGGGGGTTAAACTAAAAAGATAATGGTTAAAATGACCGATAAACATATCCAATTCCAATTTTATGGACCTATTTAGACGTTATATCTTACATGGTTCTATAATGACCCTTTTATTGATCATTTTGGCATGTGGAGAAAGTGGGTATCACTTTTTATTTTCCAAAATTTCATGTTTGTCCTCTCTCTCACTTATAAAATTCCACCCACTATACCATCTTCTTCACAATCCCAAACTATTTTCGTTAAGAAAAAACCTACCAAAATATCTTCCTTATATCTCTATCTACATCCTATATTCTCTATTTTTTTCATAAATACAGTATAGGAAGGGTTTAAAAGGAAACACAGAGGTTGTCCAAAGGATTAGTAAAGTTCCTAACGATGCATTTAATTTTATTTATTCTTATAACTACCTCATTATTCTATAAGTATGATAAAATAAAAAAATAATATAATATATACATAGAGTTTATTATGTTTGTTTTATAACATATATCCATCTTCTCTTCCATAAAATGGAAAAAAACTGATGATCATTGTACAACAGACTAGTATCTCGCGAACCGATGTGATTCTTTTTCTATCACCACCAGTCACAATAAGATATATTTATGTTTTTAATATATTTATATAATATTTATGTAATTACTATACTTATATAATTATAATATCACATAAAATTTTTACCATTTAATATGTTAGAAAACAATAATGTCTCTTATGCGTACATGTGGAATACTGACTCCACATAGTGATATGAAATGTTTATCAATTTATTTCCTCATAGTTAGTAATAAGGATATATTTAATGAATATAAATGAAATATTTTTTATAATAATGGTTATATAGAGGTGAAATATTAATTTTATTTCTTACATTCCATATTTTGGAAAAATAGAAACAACGTTCACGTGTATGTACGACCTACAATCTCCATGAATAGTGTAGTTCATTTTCTCATATCAATATGTTATAGAAAATTATAAATAATTTAATTAGGAATATATATTATATTTATTACATTGTTGAAGTTAGAAATATTATGTTACCAAATCCAAATTAAAAGGACCAAATTTATTGAACAAAAACACACCTTAAATGCGAATCAATTATCACCTAAAATGATAATTTTAATAAACAATTGTTAATGAGAAGGAAATTAATTGAATTAATTAAATAATATATAGTAATTAATTTATTATTATGATAATTTAATATATTTATAGAAAATATATAGTTATTATTCATGAGTTACAGACATATACAAAAGAAATCGGGATTGAGGTAAGGTTTCTTGACTCACTTTTACTTCTGTGAGATGTATGTTATATTCACCAATTAGTTCTTTTATATGGTGTATATACCACCCCAGTTTTATTTTTATCATGAATACCATTATCTTCAATTTATTTAATTTTTCATTTTAATTTATTTATCCCATGGTTCTTATGATTTAGAAGTTACCAAAGTGGTTTAGGATTATGTTATAATCTCATTGTTTATCTGAATTGTTCATAATTTAGTTTCTGATGATGGAATATTATGATCCATATTTAAAGAAAAACATTATGTGTCTTATTCTCTAGTTTATATTAATTAATACATATATTCTCTCATATTCATATATTTATGAACAAAATAGACTTAAATAATTTTTTATAAAGAATAATGACTTCATTACTATATGCGGTCTAAAACCCTTTTTCTTCCTTATCTATATTTTCTAAAAATATTTTCAAGTATATTTTAATATTATCATGATTATTTATTAAAGAAAATTTTAAGCATTTATTAATTTTAAAAAAACATTTTGAATGGAATATTCCTTTCATTTTTTGAATAAGAACTTTTAACCTTTTATAATAGGTTGAAATGAATTTGTTTAACTTTTACTATGGGTATGAAATTGACCACCATCATGACCACTCAATGATTTTAATATTAATTTAAAATTTTATAAGGATATTTTTAAATAAAGTTTCTATTAATATTTCTGAAATTTTTTATTTTTAAAAATGTTCTTTTCAAAATTAAAAATGTTATTTTCCTCAACAATGTTTGTCTAAAATAAATTTTAATGATATTTATGTTCATCCATTGTAAAACCCCTTATCTAACTTATTAACCATAGGTTTTATATTGTAATGATACCATCCTTTTTATTTCTCTAGGTTGATTATGATCTATTTGTCTGGGGATGTACTATTTTGATACCATTCACCATATTACTCTTAATAGTTTATGATTATGTTTATTAATTATAGGAAGTATTAATATTCTCTATGATAGTTTTTTAAAATGAATGATTATGTTGACATAGTTTCATCCCTTTATATAGGGAATGCATTGGACTTATTAAGTGATGGGTGGGGGCCTCTATAGCCCCTTAATGCTTTGTTAGGTCTCATGTGGAAAACTATCTTGGTTATTTGGATGAGACCTTACACATTTATGTAATATTCCTTAACACAAATTCTTGAATTTATAGTTATGATGTACAAAATTATGACTTCTCTCATTATCAGATTAGTTATTAAGGTTCTACGTGACTATTAAATTTGATAGAATATCCATTGTTATGTTTAAATATCATGTGATTATTTATATATAATTATTTTATTTGAATCTGTTCATACCATATTATGATCAAGTAATTGATTGAATTGTATGTGTTTTAGTTATTTACCTTTCCATTTTTATTATGCATTTATTATTCATGATTTCATTCAATTTATTCATACCCTTACTGAACATTAGTTCTCACCATTTATTATGTTTCCTTTCCATAGGATTCTAGGAAGTTTATTATGATTGATATGTAGGGATATTATAAAGGGAATTGCTGTGTTTTCAAATAAATAAATATGTTGTATATTAATTTTTCAAAGTTAATGTGAATTTTAAGCATCTATTTTTACAAGACTACTAAACAATTTGGTATTTTAGGATTTGATCTCTTTTATCTAGAACAAATATAATAAATTAACCAAAAAATATAATTTAATTTTGTTATTCTCATTAATAGATTCATCATTCCCAATTAATTAGAGAAGAAAAAAAATGGAATTCCACAATGAGATGAAATTTCTCTTTCTGGAGAGGGATCAAATGCATCCATCGGTTTTTTGATCCTAGAATAAAGTATGTTATATAAGGAAATGATCATATTGTGAGCCTTAAAAAAGGAAAAATTTTAATGTGTTTAAAGTGGGAGAGGTGGAGAATAAAATATGTTTTCGTACATTTAAAACATAAAAACACTATATACCCCATGGTTATGTCGCAGTTCTACTGAAAACGAAAAGTCCAAATCGCAACCTCCTTAGACCATGCCATAGCCACACCCAGTTAATCGACCTTCTTAAAATATTTCATATACCATGCCCATATAAAAATCACATAGGATAAGGTTGTGTAACAACACATGCACCATGTTAGGGCCTTTCCCAAATTGGTATTGTAACCCTAACTAACTCACTCGAGCCTTCACAATATAGCTAAACCTTCGTTTTGGAGGGAAAACATCCAGAAAAGGGATATGAAACTACCCAATCTCCTTGGTGTAGATATTCTAAAATTGGATGTACCTCTAAAAAATGTTATCCAAGGAACTATGGTGTATTCAACTTCTTATGTTGTAACCCTTCTTGAACATAAAATCTCCTACACCACAACCTGATGGTCCATGGAACACCGTCTCCAACTCCACACATAGCCTTAACACTATAGAATATCCTACTAGAGAAAAAAATAATTTTTCCAAAAAATATAAAAAACTTCTAAAATACTCTAAACACACCCAAACTAAATTTGAAACAAAATAAGGAAGAAAATAAGTACTCGATAATGGAAATGGAATGTTACAATAAGTGTTCACTTTAAAATGAATGTAGCACGTAACATTTAGAAGGTGATTCAATCTCACCATCTAATCTCATGTATCCCCTTTAAATTTATTCATGCTTCCAGTTTTGGATCATATTCCATCCATTAAATCAATATGTTCAAACCATATTGATGTGTAACACATTACATAACTCATAGCTTGTGTTACTAAGCCAAATTAAACTAAAACTATATTTATTCATATTGAAATAAATCATTGTTTATAAAGAATATGAATACATTTCATATAAAGGATTATAGTCACATATAAGTACCATAAGAATAAAATTATATAAATTGTTATCAAACCCATACTTTTATTAACAAGGAATAATCTTTGAAGATTGTGAGCAGTCTAACAAAAATTCCCTCTACCCAGGGATACTTTACTTAATAAAAACATCAAATTTATCTTCATTATAACACCAAATATGTCAAAAAAATGTAATTAACTAATAAATTAAATCTTATAACCTTATATAATCCAATTTCAAGTTAGAATAAAATGAAATCAATTATCATACCTATCATGATACACCTTATATACTTGTTTAAGATTTTATAAAAATAGTTTCACAATTTAATCTAAATCATAAAACCAGTTCTAATTTTATAAAAATGTATACAAATAAATACAAAAATTTAATAATTTAATAAATGAGAAATTCATAAATTTAATCATGATATAAATAATTTAGGAACATTTCAAAAAATAGGAAATTATAGAGGATTTATAATTGATCCATAGATTAGGGGAATTTCTTAATTAAATAAAAATAAACATTTTATATTTATTCCCAATATTAACTCACTTATATTATTCATTATATGGAATTTAATTTAGATATATGATATCTAGAATATAAACATTATATATATGTAAACTATTTATATATTATGTAATTACATAGAATATTACATATCTAGTACTAGTTATACCACGAACATATTGATTATCAAAACCCAATTTGTTATGGTTTAAATAATTTATTAAATAATTCCTTTTAAATAAAACTTTTAAAATAAATTATTATGAACAATTTTTATTATTAATTATAAAAACATTTTATATTTGACGTAATTTTTTAATTTATAAACATTTTATAAATTACACTTATAATTTCTATATAAACCATTTATATCCAAATTATATGTGTGTTCATATAATTTCAAATTTTAATAAAATATAAACATTTAGAATTTATGGAATAGTAATTTAATATATGTTTTGTGTAACGCCTTGACCACAGTTACCCAAAGTCGGTGCATTATTACATAACATTGGCATGATCACAAGAAAGATCAAGTCTCGAAAGACCTATGATTTTAGTAGCCTTGAAATAACTAGATACATTCATAAAGTTCACATTACATCATAAAATGAAAACTACAAAAACATAGTCTCCATAGTCCACACTCTTATCCCCTCAAACTATCCCTGTAGGTCATTCATAAATTACTTCTTCACATCCTGGGAAAAGTAAAACATATAAAAGGGGTGAGCTCAAATTCCCAATAAGGATAAAAATTTAGCGGAAACTTTCCTAAATGAGAATAAACATTTAAGTCAATGTATAACTAAAACAAAAGCCTTTTAAACTTGAACATCAACATAATATGGAAAAAATAAAATGAAATAATTATGTTTACTTATTCACATGGATATTATACTAAATGAATAATCACATGCAATATCAATAACCACTTTCATAATTATGGAATACATAATTCCAGACTATCATAACCACATAGCCAAGGCCTCGTTCCAAGACTACAAATAATATTTTGTCAAGGCCTTGTGCCAAGACATCAGTTTGTCTCACGAGACCTACCGATGCATCAAAGAGCTATAGCAGGCTCCACCTGTCATATATTAAGTCCAATACATTCCTCATATGAACAGGTTTAAACATAACATAAACATTCGTATTAAAACTAGCATACAAAATGTCAATACTTTCTCCATAAACTATGAATGGTATAAAAATAACACATCCATAGTCAAACATATCACAAAACCTTCTATACAATATGGAAGTTTTGTATCATAATAAATGTACTTCAAATAATCTTAAAATCCATCAAAGGATGTTTACATAGATGAAATCAAAACTATTTGAGAGAAATATATCTTTTTTTAAAATCATTTAAAAGTCACACGTTTATAAAGGAAGTAATTTAAAAGAAACTTTTGAATCAAAGTGTCTTGTACCACTTTGAAACTTTTTAAAAGAAATATCATTTACAAATATTAATGTCCATATAAATAAATCCTTAAAATCATTTTGAAAACATGTACATTAATTAAAAATATTTAGAAAGATAGATCTTTAGAACATTTAAAATTCTGATCTTGATAAAGAGTACCTTTCACAAATTCTTAAAATATTCATTTTGAAATCATTTAAAGGTCAAATAATTATAAAATAAAACATTTACTTTTAAAATATTCATATAATATTTTAAGGGAATCTTTGAAGATTTTATAATGGTGGAAAATAGGTGCACCCGCCATATAAGTTAAAAAAACATTCCTACCTTAATTCTGTCGAAAAGGTTAAAAAGCACCTTGTTTGGAAAATGAAAAAAAAGACTCCTTTATAAACCACTTAAAAAAAAGTCAAAAAGGGTATAAATATATTTATACCATATTATTTAAAATAGTAAGAATGATTTGAAATACATTTTTAAGAAACATGTATGTGGATGATAAAGAGGTCCCAGTAGATTATTACGTATAAACAACCTCAAATAATGAAGAGATTGCGAAATAAACCCTTACCTTGTACTTTTCCATGGTTGGGGTAGGTTAACCTCCTTTATAATGGTTATATAATTGTTATTAAATTATACAAGAATCATATATATTAATATGATATCATATATGATCTTTTAACATTGCTTTGTTAATAATATTTTAGAATTATCGTCGTTTCGTGTGTTAACTTACTCATTTTATTTTAAATGTTTTGATATGTAAGCCATGTTTGTTATGGATAGGTTGTATCTTATTCATATCCAGAATGATATTAAGTCCTTATACATTATTATTAATCTTAAAATGAGAATTAGGCTTGAATGGATACGATGGAGAATGAATCTCATCGTGTTCTTGGAGACGGTTGTCCGTACGTATGCACGAGCGACCATATCATTCTTTTGATATTAAAATACTATATAATTGGATGGTATATAATATATAGAGAATAATTATCATGTTATATTTATTATTTAAATGAATTAAAAATCATTATTATACCCATCCAAATAATAATATATTTAATAACAATTACACCACGACGTGGAGACGGTAAGCCATACGTACGCACGTATGGTGACATGTCATTAAAAGGATGGATAGAATATTGAATATGGTTGTACCATATTTATAATAATATTACAGTATATATGAGATACTAGATTCATTATTTTATAATGGGAATAACAAAGAAATAAAAAGTTGAAGAAAAAAATGAATTTGAAAAATATTGGTGAAAACAATACCTCTTCTTCGGGTTCTTCCTTTTGATTTGATCAAAAGTGCTCCTTAGATTGGATTTCTGATCAACCTAAGGACTCTAGGTTATAGTGATGGAAGTTGAGAGTGTATTGGAGCAGGTTTTGTCCACGCCAAAAGGCTTTGAATGTGTGAATTAGTGAGAATGGGGAGTGCCCTTTTATAAGAGGGGTGAGGGGCACCTTTAGAAAAGCTGGAAATATTATTTTATAATAAATTCATATTCGGTTTCTAATGGCACAAAAGTGGATTATTTAACTTTTAAGGTTGGTATGGGTCAAAAACCACTCAACCAATAGAATTTAGACAGGTTTGAGTCATTATATTAACCTTATCTTTTAGTTTTAACTCTTAGTTAATTAGTTTGACAATTACCATGTCACTTTGTATTTTTATAATATATAGTTTATTAACATACTATATATCTCAAATCAACCCCCAAGTGGTCCATTAATGATAAAACTATCATGATATAAGTCTCTTGGATGATCCTTATATTTTTAGGAATTTAATTCAATTAATAATATAATATTTTTTTTAAAAACTCTTTTATGTCAATTTTGACACTATTCAATAATTGATTTTTGTAAAACTCACAACATAATTATTACTTCTAAAAAAGTTCATTAAATCAATTATAACACGTAATATTAATCTTTAAAATTAGTGTAATTAATAAAAAGTATCAAATTATATTTACTTTGGTATTTATAATATCAATTATTTTAATTTTTCACTATTATGGTAATTACTGCATCATCATTGTGTCAAAAATAAAATAAATTATTTATTGTCTAAAAATTATAAATAAAATATCATTATGTATTAAATATTTGTATCTTTCTAATGAATATTTACAATCAAATGTATCTTTTGTATAACCCTATATTAAAAATGGTTTAGTAAATAAACTTTGATTTTAACTCTTTTAACTCTTCTTTGAATTAAATAATAATAAATGTCCTAATCTAAACCAAGTGGACCTAAATTATAATAGATTACTCATAAGGTTGTTTTTGGTCGAGATACACTTGTCCAATAGAATTAGGACATGTTTTAGGGTATTATTAATATCATTTTTACCCTTAATTACCTTATTTACTTTTAACCGTGGTAAATAAAAGTAAAAAGATATTATTCACCAAAAATTATTTTCATCTCATTGTACCATATTTTACTCCTTGATATTAACCGTGTCTCTCAGATTTTCTAAATTACACTCACAGAAGCGGTAAAATTATGTTTTATGAAAAATTCAGTTTTTTAACAACAACTTAGTGGTTTCACTAATCATCAAAAAAAGTAAAGTTTCCAAAAAAATACCAAATATTAGGCTTAAGATATACTAGATATTATGAATTCCAAAATGATTTTTATTTTACCAAATTCAAAACATATCAGTTGTATTAATTAATTTAAAAATTAATTCCCGTCGTCAAAACAAATAGCGTGTTTTTAAGAGATAATAACTATCAAAAGATTGACACTTGTTTATGTCTGGTTTAAATGTGAAATTAAATTCAATGACCAAAATTTTATTAAATAGTAAAAATATATTCTAAATATACTTTAAAACCACTCAAATTAATAATTGATTGCTATTAATTATTTTGATTAAAAAAGTTGTTTTTAATTAAAATTTAGTAATTTTCACTATTCATCAAAATATGAAAGTTATCCGAAAAGTACCAAAATCTCACCCTAAGCTAATTTCGATATTACGAATCCAAAAAATGAAGTCCATTTCAAAAGCTAAAATTTATAAAATTTCAAAAAGTAGGTATTAATATACATAACGGGTAGTTTGATTTGTTGTGGTGTGTTAGAATCTCGAAGTTGCGTACTATGCATGTCATTGCATTATTCAAAGGGAAACGTACCATGGATGCTTGGGGTGTTTTATTTAGAAATTTTTATGTCCCCATTCTAAATAATTTATTTATTCAAATTGAAAATATAAAAGTTTAAAATATTGGATTTAAAAAAAAGGGTTTCACTATTAAAAGTTAGTAAAAGTGCATTTTTTTAAAAATACTACTTTTATCTGAAAAATGAATTTTTTCTTACATTGTATCTAGGAAACTCATAATATGGATTATAAAATTATAAGGATTATATAAAGATTAAAATTTAGTTAATACTATTCATAACCTCTTTTGAACGGCTTGTTTGGTAAGTCATGGTGCGCTTGAACTTGGTGTTGCATGTAGTGCAAGTTATTGAATTATTTTGAAAAAATAACACACTATGAAATCATGGGGTGTTACATTCTCCCCTCCTTCAATAAATTGTATCCTCGCAATTTTCAATTGTTCTTAGAAAATACAAGGTTGAAAATGGAAAATATTTTTGTGGGAAACCCCACATCAGAAATTGGGTTAATAAAATTTAGTCTTAATATGCGGAAAAGGGAAATGAAAGGGTCACCACCAAATTATGATCTCTATTAGGAGAACATTGGTGGCAATTAGAGACATATAATTGGAGGGAAATCATAAATATTTATAGGTAGTGATTGAGGTCATCAATCACAAACAAATGTAAAATTGAGGTCCTTAAATTCATCAATCTATGATGATTTAAAATACAATCAGTTCAACAAAACATAGGGTATTAGGATAAAACATTTTTGGTTTTAGGATTCATTAAATAAAGTATAAGTATTAATTTCTTCATAGAATAATTGAAGAAGAAAAATATATTCTTGACAAGTAGAATTCCATCCTTTAACTAATTTCTACCACAAACTCATCTTTCACTCTAAAAGATAATAGAACGTAAAAAAAATATATTATATTTATCCTATTCATATAGGGTTCAAAGAAAATGAATTTATAATTCATATACCAGATCTTTTAAAAAAACTATATTATTTAATCCTGGACATTATGTGGGCTAGTGGTAGGTGATACTCCCTTGTCACCCTTCGATTGTGGGTTCAAGTCTCGCGGCCTTGCCAAACGTGACGGGTTGCCGCCCGACCTCCGGGTTGTCCTTTTATGGCAATCCAAAAATAATCCAAACTAGAACTATCCAAAATTCTTTAGTCCAAAATTTATAATGAAGGTAAACAAAATGAAGATCCTTTTTGTTGCGTAATAACATGTGAACACCTTCATCATGTATTCTTTTAAAACACTGCAACATCCTGAATTACCATAAAACCTTATTGATTACATTAATGATCCCTTATTCCTTAAAGAATAATGGATATATACTCCTTCAATCCAAAAATGTTGTAAACCCCAATAATTATGGAATATACAAATCATTAATCAGTTTCAAGGTAGTCAAGAATATCCAATATAATTTATCCAAATCAATCATGTATTATTCTAAAATCACTACCTCGGTATCAGAACTATATTATGGTTTATCATTCTCTCAACCATATATTTTCCAAATATTTAACCTGCTATTGAGTCACTTTTCTTTATTCCACACAATCTCAAGTCCTTAATGAAATAGTACTGTAGTACAATCCTTATATACTCCATTATTATTATAACAAGTACATTATTGATACGACACTCAAATGACATGATCAACATAAGAACTCTAATAATTCCTCTTCATCTGTGGTAGTATCATAACTTTATTATTATCCAATAGCATCATTTTCGGCATAGTCTGATAACTAGGACATAGGTTTGCGTAGTGTCCAAACTCCTTGCAAATGAAGCATTGTACATTTGAAACCATTTTCATACCCTTGCAGTCACATACTTTGCACCCTTTTCCTCCACACTTATAAAAAACTCCCATTCCTTTCAGGCAAGCTCCAAGGTGTTTCTTCCCACAGTTATCACATATGGGAAAATTCTTCTTTTCCATCTTCCCTTTATCCATCTTTCTCTCTTCCATCCTTTTCTTCTCTTACTTCCCTTCAAAGCCATAGTACTCAGTAAACTCTTTACTTATCTTATAAACACATGATATTATTTCTTCATATGATTATAATACATGGTAGACTATTTCTCTTATAAATTCTGGCTTAAGATCATAAAAGATATGATCCTTTTTTCTCGTTGGATCATGTGCATTGTTGGAGTTCTCATTCCTTCTACTGGGTTCCATTTATAAACAATGGCATACACTATAATAGTTTATGAATAACAATACATAATCCCAAACTTGTAAACCACATAAAATAAATTAAATAGTTTATGGATATAATCCATAATCATAAAAATGTCTCCTTTGAGGAATTATATACTCATAAACCCTCCATAATGGTTTGTAAAGAAAATGAGAATTATCCTAAGCATATCCCCTGGGAGTGTCGTAACCAAGAGTGCAGCAAGGCCCATTGTCGTGCACTAGTTCCCGTTCGAGTCTAGATCAAAGTGGTGTTTTCAGGTTTTACCCCTAGGTACATCTGTGCCAGAGCCGCCTCTATCTGCTCATATCCAGACAGGGATGTATTGCTCGGAAAACTCAAAAAATCTCTGGAATACCAAAATTCTAGGAAGTTCTTCTATTCTAATCCTCAAATTCCATCTTAAATATATGTGCTCTAATCAGAGTTTATCTAAATCTAGCTTCCTAGGTTTGTAATAAACTTCCTCTGTTACCAACTGTAACGCCCCGACCACAGTTACCCAGTCGGTGCATTTTTACATAACATTGGCATGATCACAAGAAAGATCAAGTCTCAAAAGACCGATTAGTTTAGTAGCCTTGGAATAACTAGATACATTCATAAGGTTTACCTTACACCATAAAATGAAAACTACAAAAATATAGTATCCATAGTCCACACTCTTATTGTAACGCCCCGACCCCAGCTACCCAGAGTCGGTGCATTACTTCGTAACATTGGCATGATCACAAAAGATCAAGTCTCGAAAGACCGATTAGTTTAGTAGCCTTGGAAACACTAGATACATTCATAAGTCTTTCATTACATTAAAAAGTAAACAAACTACAATAACATGGTCTTCATAGTCCACAATCATATCCCTTTCTGACTACCCCTGTAGGTCATTCATAAAATACTTCTTCACATCCTGGAAAAATATTAAAACATTGAAAGGGGTGAGCTCAGATGCTCAGTAAGGTTAACAATATAGCGGAAGCTTTCATAAATAAACATTAACATTTAAGGCAATGTATAACTAAAACAAAAGCCTTTTAAACTTGAACTTCAACATAATATGGCAAAAGTAAAATGAGATAATTCTATTTACTTCTTCACATGGATATTCTACTGGTCGAATAATCACATGCAATATCAATAACCACTTTCATAATGAAGGAATGCATAATGCCAGACTATCATAACCACGTAGTCAAGGCCTCGTGCCAAGACCAAAAATAAGATTTTGTCAAGGCCTCGTGCCAAGACACTAGTTTGTCTCATGAGACCTGCCGATGCATCGAGGAGCTATAGCGGGCTCCACCCGTCACTTATTAAGTCCAATGCATTCCTCATATGAATAGGTTTAAACATATCATAAACCATAACATAATCGTATCACATAAAACATGCATAAAGGAAACATAACATTTCCAAATTTCAATCACAAGATAACAATACAACACATTGATATAATAAAAACGCTTTCAAAACCATTTTCAATACCAAAATAAGAGAATGTTAAAACATTGTATTTATTTTTCATTAAAAAAAGTGATGGCTTGTAGAGGAAGCCGAAACTCAAATAATGGTCACGGTGGCGGAGAAGTCGTTGTCGCCGCATATGTACGGAAAGAAAAACATTCCCTTTTTGTCGTTTAGTAAAACGCTTCGTATAAAAAAAGATTCCTTTCGAATAAACGTAAAAGTCAAAGGGGTTTATACACCGTATAAAAGAAAGTTGTGTATAAAACCAAATATGCCTCAATGAAAGGAGATTGAGACGAAGTCCTTAAAAAGATCATTTTTAAAATAAAGTAGATCTATTATGTCTATTCACTATAGGTACACATAAAGAAAGTAAAAATACAAAATAAGACATAATAATATCATGACATAATTTGAAAGTAGGAGATTAACCCAAAGAATGGAAATTGGGTTAAGAAGTTTCCTTACAAAGATCATTTATATAAAATAGATATATTATGTGTATTCACTATAATTACACATAATGAAAGTACAAATTCAAGATATGACATAATAATATCATGACATAATTTTGAATTAGGAGATTAACCCAAAGAATGGAAGTTGGGTTAAGAAATTCCCTTACCTTGTGTCCGACTTGACTCAATCGTTCTTTAACCTCCTGAATAATAAACTAGAGTTAATATCTACCTTATTAAGAACCATTTTCAATTTCATTATCCTTTTTATATCACTTATTACAATTTTATGAATATTATGTAATTATTAAAGTTAATAACGATCGTTTTGTCGATCTTTGGTAACTTGAGTCAACAATAAACTTCTTATAATTACAAGTTGTTCATGTGGTAGAATATCCATTATATCCAGAATTATATTCATGATTTAGATGTCATATATATCTTATATATCCAGTATATACATTCATTTATAATATTATGTAACATTTAGAGGTAAGAAATGAAATGCACCGTTCATGGAGACGGTAAGCCGTACGTACGCATGAACGCTACTTTCATTTCAATTTCATATTTAATGGAACTAAATCATAATGATATAAATGTATAATATAATTCCAGTATAATATAGTGTATAATAACATTTACTCCATCCTTTATACATCCCACATATGGCTTTAACGATTCAAATCACATTGAGGGGGCGGTAGTCCGCACTTCCTAAAATGAAATTATCGCGTTTTACCCATAATGGAAATCATAAAGTATGCCATAAATGAGAAATACAGAAGCATAAGTAAAACATAAACATATTATATATCATATATAAAAATAGTGACATCTTAATGGCCACCTTTGAAGGTGTTATATGAGTGTTGAACAATCATCATTTCGTGAGGCAGAAATTCACCATCCACAGAAACCGTATGTTCTTTAACCATTAGATGTAGGTGTGTGTAAGTGTAGCTCGAATACTTCTTATAACAACATCATAGTATATTTAGGATACTGGTGTTGTTACAAAAGAAATGAATAAAAATAGTTTAGGGGGTTGGAGAAGAAAAATAAAACAAAACAACATTAGAGAAGACATTACCTCAAAATCGGGTAACTCTTTTTGATTTGAGCCAAAGGATTCCTTGGGAAGAGTTCTGCCCAAATTAAGGCTTCTAGGAGTAATAGGGGGAAGTTGGGAGAGTATTTGGGCAGAGTTTGGCCGAGAAAAATGGCTTGAAAGTGTAAATGAGGTGGGAGAGGTGGGGGCCTTTTATAAGTGGAGAGGAGGGGCACTTTTGGAAAGATTGAAATGTTATATTATTTCACAATGATTTTCGGATTCTAAAGGTCCCACACTTATATAATTCGAGTCTAAGGTGATAAGGTTTCGAAATATCCTCATCCAATAGGCTTTGGACAAGTTTAAGCCTTGGATTTTGCATTATCTTCTCATTTTATTTAAATCGTTAAATAATGAGGTCATCGCTGCATCATAATGATGTCATAAATAATTTAATTTATTTAATGTCTAAAAATTATAAAAAAAAATACTATAATGTAGGAAATATTTTTAGCTTTCTAATGAATATTTATAGTCAAAATTTGGACTTGTGTAACCCCACTTAAAAACTGTTTTAGTAAAATAACTCATGTTTGTGTCAATTTAATTTTAACATTAAATAAATATATATTAATGTCATTTTCCAACTAAAGTGGCTCCATGGGGTCCCCAAGTTGACCCATGGGTTGTCTTGGTCTGCCATGACTCATCCAATAGGAGTAGGACAAGTGTAATTCTCATCTCATATTATTAAAATGTTATTTGTACCTTAAACTACACTAATTACCTCTAATCGCGATTAAGAACTTAAAAGTTACTATTCACCAAAAAATTATTTTAATCTCATTGAACCACATTTTACTTCTTAATGACAACCATGTATGTCGGATTTTTGAAAATCAAATCACATAAGTGGTAATATTTCATTTTAACGAAAAATCAGTTTTTAACAACCACTTAGTGGTTTCACTATTCATCAAAAATTGAAGTTTTTCAGAATAAGGCCAAAATTTCACCCTAAGCTATAATTGATATTCCGAATTCAAAAATGATGTCTATTTTACAAAATTCCAAAAATATAAGTTGTATTAATTAATTTTATAATTAATTCCCGCTGTTACAACAAATAGCGTGTTTTTAAGAAACAATTTATATCAAAAGATTGGCAATTGTTAATGTACAATTTCAATGTTAAATTAATTCTAATGACCAACATTGGATAAAATGGTAAAAATATATTATAATTATAATTTAAAACCACTAAATAGTATAATTTATCACTATAAATTATTTTGATTAAAAAAGTTGTTTTTAAGTAATTTTCACTATTCATAAAAAATAGAAGTTCTCAGAAAAATACCAAAAATTCAACATAGGCTAATTTCGATATTCCGAATCCAAAAATGAAGTCCATTTTGATAAATAAAATTTATAAAATTTTAAAAAGTAGGTATTACTATTCACAACGGCTAGTTTAATTCGTTGTGGTGTGTGTTAGAGCTCGAGGTTGCGTACAACACACGCTATTGCATTATTCGAAGTGAAACGTACCGTGGAAGCTTGGGGTGTTACATTCTCCCCTCCTTCAATAAATTGCATCCTCGCAATTTGAAATTTTTCTTTGAAAATAAAAGGTTGAAAATAGAAAATACCTTTGTGGAAAACCCACATCAGAAATAAGGTTAATAAAATTTAGTCTTAATAAAAGGGAAATGGAAATAAGAAAGTCACCACCAAATTATGATCTCGATAAGGAGAACATTGGTGGAAATTAGAGACATATAATTGGAGGAAAAACGTAAATATTTGTAGGGAGTGATTGAGGTCATCAATCACAATCAACTGTCAAATTGAGGGCCTCAAAGCCTTCAATCTATGTTGATTTAAAATATCATCAGTTCAACAAGACATAAGGTATTAGGATAACACATTTTTTTGTTTTAATATCCCTTTACTAAAGTTTAAGAATTAATTTATTCATTGAATAAGAGATAGGTATATATATGTTTATGCTTGACAATTAGAGTTTCAACCTTCAACTCATCTTTCACTCAAAAAGATAATAGAACTCAAAAATATTATACTTATCCTAATTGTATAAGGTTCCAAATGTTAACACATACCATTTAGATTAGTAAAATTATTTTGTAATAACCAAGGACTTCCTGTAGGCTAGTGGTAGGAAATAAAGGCATGTCGCACTATGATTGTGGGTTCGATTCCTGCAGCTTTGTCCGACGCGACGGGTTATGCCCCACCCTGTAGGTTGTCCTTTTCCTAAAACTATAGTATTATAATATTCAAATATAATCTTCATAAATTTTTAACCTTAAACAATACTATCCAAAGATCAACTTAATCCACTCCAACCTTTATAGTTATCCAAAATACCTATGTCCAGACATTCTCTAAAAGGTCTCTAAATTCCAAAATCAATTTATCAGATTCCCCAAACAAAGTAAAGTTTCTATTATCGTCACATACTAAAAATATAAAAACCTTACTGAAATCAAAAAGTACTGCAGTACAATCCTTATATATATATATATATATATCTCATTATTCTAATAACCAGAATATAATCCATGAGTCCAAAAGCACCATTACATTAGTTATTCTGCTTCAACTGTAGTAACAGCATAAGATAGTCCTTGATCCCTTGGCCTTTTCTGAGGTAAGTTTCCTTGACGCTTAGGACATTCATTTGCATAATGCCCCATTTCCCTACAATTGTAGCATTCAACTTTGATAGCCTCTTTCTTTCCCTTGCAATCACGAGCCCGGTGACCCTTTTCTCCACATTTATAACAAACTCCCATTCCTTTTAGGAAAGTACCAAGGTGATTCTTCCCACAATTATCACATAATGGAAAATCCTTCTTTCCCTTTTTCCCTTTATCTGTCTCTTGTTCCACCGTTCTCTTCTTCTCTTGCTTTACTTTGTTGTCATAAGACTTAGAGAATTCCTTTTCTGTCTTGATAGCACACGAGACAATATCTTCGTATGATGAGAAGGATTGTGATACTAAAGCTCTACGGAGAAATGGTTTTAACCCATCAAAGAAACGATCAATCTTACTCCTTGGGTTACGTATATAATCGGCAGCATGTCTCGCTAACCTTGTAAAGTTAGCCTCATACTTTGCGACATTCTCATCCTCCTTCTGCCTCAGACTCAGAAATTACCTTTCCATATCTGGTCGATGGTCACAAGGAATGTATTTTTCTAAGAAAAGATCTTTGAACTCCCTCCATTCTATATTCGATACGTCATCATCTTCCTTTGTGTTTTGAATCAGCGACCACCACTAATCGGCATCTCCTGTGAGGCGGTAAACTGCCATGACAACCTTCTCCCTTTCACTACTCCCCAAGGCATGGAATATTTTCTCTAAGAAATTTATCCATTGCTCAGCTACTATAGGATTTGTACTTCCATTGAAGTTTGGTGGTTTTTGCCTCATGAAGCGGTTTAACATTGATCCTCCACGTTGCAGATCAGGGTACTCCATACGAGTATGGTTATTATTCATAACCTGAGTGAGTTGTCCCAGTATGGTAATAAGTTGATCAGAACCAGTTGTATCTCCAGCTCCACAATAATTATCTTAAGAAGGAGGGAAATCCCTACACAGAGTGCGTGCATTGATACAGTTTCCATTCCTTCCACTAGGCACCATTTCTAAACAATGGAATAAACTATATTGGTTTATAAATCAAAATACATAATTCCGTACTTGTAAGATACTTAACATAAATTGAACTATTTATGGATATAATCCATAAAAATGTTTTCTTTGAGGAAGTATATACTCATAACCCTTCATAGTGGTTTATAAAGAAAATGAGAATTATCCAAAGCATACCCCCCGGGAGTGTCGTAACCAAGAGTGCAGCAAGGCCCGTTGTCGTGCACCAGTTCCCGTTCAAGTCTAGCTCAAAGCAGTGTTTTCGGGTTTTACCCCTAGGTACATCTGTGCCAGAGCCTCCTCTACTTTCTCGTATCCAGACAGGGATTTATTGCTCGTAAAACTCACAAAATCTCTACAATAACAAAATTCTAGGAAGTTCTTCTATACTAATCCTCAATGTCTATCTTTGGGCTATGTGCTCTAATCAGAGTTTATCTAAATCTAGCTTCCAAGGTTAGTACTAAACTGCCTCTGATACCAACTGTAACGCCCCGACCCCAGCTACCCAGAGTCGGTGCATTACTTCGTAACATTGGCATGATCACAAAAGATCAAGTCTCGAAAGACCGATTAGTTTAGTAGCCTTGGAAACAATAGATACATTCATAAGTCTTTCATTACATCAAAAAGTAAACAAACTACAATAACATGGTCTTCATAGTCCACAATCATATCCCTTTCTGACTACCCCTGTAGGTCATTCATAAAATACTTCTTCACATCCTGGAAAAATATTAAAACATTCAAAGGGGTGAGCTCAGATGCTCAGTAAGGTTAACAATATAGCGGAAGCTTTCATAAATAAACATTAACATTTAAGGCAATGTATAACTAAAACAAAAGCCTTTTAAACTTGAACTTCAACATAATATGGCAAAAGTAAAATGAGATAATTCCATTTACTTCTTCACATGGATATTCTACTGGTCGAATAATCACATGCAATATCAATAACCACTTTCATAATGAAGGAATGCATAATGCCAGACTATCATAACCACATAGTCAAGGCCTTGTGCCAAGACCACAAATAAGATTTTGTCAAGGCCTCGTGCCAAGACACTAGTTTGTCTCATGAGACCTGCCGATGCATCGAGGAGCTATAGCGGGCTCCACCCGTCACTTATTAAGTCCAATGCATTCCTCATATGAATAGGTTTAAACATATCATAAACCATAACATAATCGTATCACATAAAACATGCATAAAGGAAACATAACATTTCCAAATTTCAATCACAAGATAACAATACAACACATTGATATAATAAAAACGCTTTCAAAACCATTTTCAATACCAAAATAAGAGAAAGTTAAAACATTGTATTTATTTTTCATTAAAAAAAGTGATGGCTTGTAGAGGAAGCCGAAACTCAAATAATGGTCACGGTGGCGGAGAAGTCGTTGTCGCCGCATATGTACGGAAAGAAAAACATTCCCTGTTTGTCGTTTAGTAAAACGCTTCGTATAAAAAAAGATTCCTTTCGAATAAACGTAAAAGTCAAAGGGGTTTATACACCGTATAAAAGAAAGTTGTGTATAAAACCAAATATGCCTCAATGAAAGGAGATTGAGACGAAGTCCTTAAAAAGATCATTTTTAAAATAAAGAAGATCTATTATGTGTATTCACTATAGGTGCACATAAAGAAAGTAAAAATAAAAAATAAGACATAATAATATCACGACATAATTTGAAAGTAGGAGATTAACCCAAAGAATGGAAATTGGGTTAAGAAGTTTCCTTACAAATATCATTTATATAAAATAGATATATTATGTGTATTCACTATAATTACACATAAAGAAAGTACAAATTCAATATATGACATAATAATATCATGACATAATTTTGAAGTAGGAGATTAACCCAAAGAATGGAAGTTGGGTTAAGAAATTCCCTTACCTTGTGTCCGACTTGACTCAACCGTTCTTTAACCTCCTGAATAATAAACTAGAGTTAATATCTACCTTATTAAGAACCATTTTCAATTTCATTATCCTTTTTATATCACTTATTACAATGTTATGAATATTATGTAATTATTAAAGTTAATAACGATCGTTTTGTCGATCTTTGGTAACTTGAGTCAACAATAAACTTCTTATAATTACAAGTTGTTCATTTGGTAGAATATCCATTATATCCAGAATTATATTCATGATTTAGATGTCATATATATCTTATATATCCAGTATATACATTCATTTATAATATTACGTAACATTTAGAGGTAAGAAATGAAATGCACCGTTCATGGAGACGGTAAGCCGTACGTACGCATGAACGCTACTTTCATTTCAATTTCATATTTAATGGAAATAAATCATAATGATATAAATGTATAATATAATTCCAGTATAATATAGTGTATAATACCATTTACTCCATCCTTTATACATCCCACATATGGCTTTAACGATTCAAATCACTTTGAGGGGGCGGTAGTCCGCACTTCCTAAAATGAAATTATCGCGTTTTACCCATAATGGAAATCATAAAGTATGCCATAAATGAGAATACAGAAGCATAAGTAAAACATAAACATATTATATATCATATATAAAAATAGTGACATCTTAATGGCCACCTTTGAAGGTGTTATATGAGTGTTGAACAATCATCGTTTCGTGAGGCAGAAATTCGCCATCCACAGAAACTGTATGTTCTTAAACCATTAGATGTAGGTGTGTGTAAGTGTAGCTCGAATACTTATTATAACAACATCCTAGTATATTGAGGATACTGGTGTTGTTACAAAAGAAATGAATAAAAAGCGTTTAGGGGGTTGGAGAAGAAAAATAAAACAAAACAACATTAGAGAAGACATTACCTCAAAATCGGGTAACTCTTTTTGATTTGAGCCAAAGGCTTCCTTGGGAAGAGTTCTGCCCAAAGTAAGGCTTCTAGGAGTAAGAGGGGGAAGTTGGGAGAGTATTTGGGCAGAGGTTGTGCGAGCAAAATGGCTTGAAATTGTAAATGAGGTGGGAGAGGTGGGGGCCTTTTATAAGTGGAGAGGAGGGGCACTTTTTGAAAGATTGAAATGTTATATTATTTCACAATGCTTTTCGGATTCTAAAGGTACCACACTTATATAATTAGAGGCTAAGGTGATAAGGTTTCGAAATCTCTTCATCCAATAGGCTTTGGACAAGTGTAAGCCTTGGATTTTTCATTATCTTCTCATTTTATTTAAATCGTTAAATAATGAGGTCATCGCTGCATCATAATGATGGCGTAAATAATTTAATTTATTTAATGTCTAAAAATTATAAAAAAAAGACTATGATGTAGGAAATCTTTTTATATTTCTAATGAATATTTATAGTCAAAATTTGGACTTGTGTAACCCCACTTAAAAACTGTTTTAGTAAAATAACTCATGTTTGTGTCAATTTAATTTTAACATTAAATAAATATATATTAATGTCATTTTCCAACTAAAGTGGCTCCATGGGGTCCCCAAGTTGACCCATGGGTTGTCGTGGTCGGCCATGACTCATCCAATAGGAGTAGGACAAGTGTCATTCTCATATCATATTATTAAAACGTTATTTGTACCTTAAACTACACTAATTACCTCTAATCGCGATTAAGAACTTAAAAGTTACTATTCACCAAAAAATTATTTTAATCTCATTGAACCACATTTTACTTCTTAATTACAACCATGTATGTCGGATTTTTGAAAATCAAATCACATAAGTGGTAATATTTCATTTTAACGAAAAATCATTTTTTAACAACCACTTAGTGGTTTCACTATTCATCAAAAATTGAAGTTTTTCAGAATAAGGCCAAAATTTCACCCTAAGCTATTATTGATATTCGAAATTCAAAAATTATGTCTATTTTAAAAAATTCCAAACATATAAGTTGTATTAATTAATTTTATAATTAATTCCCGCTGTTACAACAAATAGCGTGTTTTTAAGAAACAATTTATATCAAAAGATTGGCAATTGTTAATGTACAATTTCAATGTTAAATTAATTCTAATGACCACCATTGGATAAAATGGTAAAAATATATTATAATTATACTTTAAAACCACTAAATAGAATAATTTATCACTATATATTATTTTGATAAAAAAAGTTGTTTTTAAGTAATTTTCACTATTCATAAAAAATAGAAGTTCTCAGAAAAATACCAAAAATTCAACATAGGCTAATTTCGATATTCCGAATCCAAAAATGAAGTCCATTTTGATAAATAAAATTTATAAAATTTCAAAAAGTAGGTATTACTATTCACAACGGCTAGTTTAATTCGTTGTGGTGTGTGTTAGAGCTCGAGGTTGCGTACAACACACGCTATTGCATTATTCGAAGTGAAACGTACCGTGGAAGCTTGGGGTGTTACACTTATCCCCTCAAACTATCCCTGCAGGTCATTCATAAATTACTTCTTCACATCCTCGGAAAAGTAAAACATAGAAAAGGGGTGATCTCAAATGCCCAGTAAGGATGACAATACAGCAGAAACTTTCTTAAATGAGAATAAACATTTAAGGAAATGTATAACTAAAACAAAATCCTTTTAAACTTGAACTTCAACATGGTATGGAAAAAATAAAATGAAATAATTACATTTACTTAGTCACATTGATATTCTAATAATCGAATAAACACATGAAATATCAATAACCACTTTCATAATTATGGAATGCATAATGCCAGACTATTATAACCACATAGCCAAGGCCTCGTGCCAAGAATACAAATAAGATTTTGTCAAGGCCTTGTGCCAAGACAGTAGTTTGTCTCATGAGACCTACCGATGCATCGAGGAGCTATATCAGGCTCCACCCGTCACTTATTAAGTCCAATGAATTCCTCATATGAACAGGTTTAAACATAACATAAACATTCGTATTAAAACTAGCATACGAAATGTCAATACTTTCTACCTAAACCATGAATGGTATAGAAATAACACATCCATAGTCAAACATGTCACAAAACCTTCAATACAATATGGAAGTTTTGTATCATAATAAATAAACTTCAAATAATCTTAAAATCCATCAAAGGATGTTGACATAGATGAAATCAAAACTATTTGAGAGAAATATCTCTTTTTTATGAAATCATTTAAAAGTCACACATTTATAAAGGAAGCAATTTAAAAGAGATTTTTGAATCAAAGTGTCCCATACCACTTTGAAACATTTGAAAAGAAATATCATTTCAAAATATTAATGTCCATATAAATAAATCCTTAAAATCATTTTGAAAACATGGACATTAATTAAAAAGATTTAAAAAGATGGATCTTTAAAACATTTAAAATTCTAATCTTGATAAAGAGTACCTTTCACAAATTCTTAAAATATTCATTTTGAAACCATTTAAAGGTCACATAATTATAAAATAAAACATTTACTTTCAAAATATTCATATAAGATTATAAGGGAAGCTTCTAAGATTCTATAATGGTGGAAAATAGCCACACCCGCCGTATAAGTTAAAAAACATTCTTACCTTAATTCTGTCAAAAACGTTAAAAAGAACCTTGTTTGGAAAAAGACGGAAAGATTCCTTTATAAACCTCTTATAAAAAGTCAAAAAGGATATAAATGAATTTATACCATAGTCTTTAAAATAGTAATAATTATTTGAAATACATTTTTAAGAAGCATGGATGTGGATGATAAAGAGGTCCTAGTAGATTATTACGTATAAACAACCTCAGATAATGAAGAGATTGCGAAATAAACCCTTAACTTGTACTTTTCCTTGGTTGGGGTAGGTTAACCTCCTGTATAATAGTGAAATAATTGTAATTAAATTATACAAGAATCATATATATTAATATGATATCATATATGATCTTTTAACATTTCTTTGTTAGTAATATTTTAGAATTATCGTCGTTTCGTGTGTTAACTTATTCATTTTCTATTATATGTTTTGTTATGTAATCCATGTTTTTTATGGATAGGTTGTAACTTATTAATATATAGAATAATATTAAGTCCTTAAACATTATTATTAATCTTAAAATGAGAATTAGACTTGAATGGATACGATGGAGAATGAATCTCATCGCGTTCGTGGAGACGGTAGTCCGTACGTACGTACGAGCGACAATATCATTATTTTGATATTAAAATAATATATAATTGGATGGTATATCATATATAAAGAATCATTATCATGTTATATTTATTTTTTACATGAATTAAAAATCATTATTATACCCATCCAAATAATAATATATTGAATAACAATTACACCATGACGTGGAGACGGTAAGACGTACGTACGCACATATGGTGACATGTCATTCAAAGGATAGAGAGAATACAGAATATGGTTGTACCATATTTATAATAATAATACAGTATATAGGAGATACTAGATTCATTATTTTAGAATGGGAACAAAAAAGAAATAAAAACTTCAAGAGGAAATGAATTTGAAAAAGGGTGGTGAAAACATTACCTCTTCTTTGGGATCTTCCTTTTGATTTGATCAAAAGGGCTCCTTAGGTTGGCTTTATGATCAAACTAAGGCCTCTAGGATGTAGTTAGGGAAATTGAGAGAGTATTTGGTCAGGGGTTGGCTGAGCCAAAAGGCTTTTAATGTGTGAATTAGTGAGAAGCGGGAGTGCCCTATTATAAGAGGGGTGAGGGGAACCTTTGGAAAAGCTAGAAATATTATTTTATAATAAATTCATATTCAGTTTCTAATGTCTCAAAAGTATATTATTTAAAGTTTAAGGTGGGGATGGGTCAAAAACCAGTCAAAAGTTATAATTTAGACAGGTTTGGGTCATTATATTAACCTTATCTTTTAGTTTTAACTCTTAGTTAATTAGTTTGACACTTACCATGTCACATTGTATTTTTATAATATATAGTTAATAAACTTACTATATACCTCCAATAGACACCCAAGTGGTCCATTTGTGATACACCTATCATTATATAAGTCTCTTGGCTGAACCTTAGATTTTTTGGAATTTAATATCAATTAATAATATAATATTTGTTTTAAAAACTCTTTTTTGTCAATTTTGACACTTTTCAATAATTGGTTTTTGTAAAAATCACAAAAGAAGTATTACTTCGAAAAAAGTTAATTAAATCAATACTATCATGTCATATTAACCTATAAAATTAGTTTAATTAATAAAAAGTCTCAAATTATATTTATTTGGGTATTTATAATATCAATAATTTTTATTTTTCCCTATTATGGTAATTACTGCATCATCATTGTGTCATAAATAAATTAAATTATTTATTTTATAAAAATTATAAATAAACTATCATTATGTAGGAAATATTTTCAGCTTTCTAATGAATATTTAGAATCGAATTTATCTTATGTATAACACTATATTAAAAATAATTTAGTAAATAAACTTTGATTTTAACTCTTCTTTGAATTAAATAATAATAAATGTCCTAATCTAATCCAAGTGGACCTAAATGATAATATTTTACTCATAAGGTTATTTTCGGTTGATATACACTTGTCCAATAGAATTAGGACATGTGTTAGGTTATTATTAATATCATTTTTACCCTTAATTACCCTATTTACTTTTAATCGTGGTAAATAGAAGTAAAAAGTTTCTATTCACCAAAAATTAGTTTCATCTCATTGTACCAAATTTTACTCCTTGATATTAACTGTGTCTCTAGGATTTTCAAAATTCCACTCACAGAAGCGGTAAAATTATGTTTTATGAAAATTTTAGTTTTTTAACTAACACTTAATGGTTTCACTATTCATCAAAAAAATGAAAGTTTCCAGAAAAATACCAAAAATTAGGCCTAAGATATATTTGATATTATGAATTAAAAAATGATGTTTATTTTACCAAATTCAAAACATATTAGTTGCATTAATTATTTTAAAATTTTATTCCCGTTGTCAAAACAAATAGCGTGTTTTTAAGAGATAATAACTATCAAAAGGTTGACACTTGTTTATGTCTGGTTTAAATGTGAAATTACATTCAATGACCAACATTGTATTAAATGTTAAAAATATATTCTAAATATACTTTAAAACCACTCAAATTAATAATTTATAACTATTAATTATTTCAATTAAAAAAGTTTTTTTTAATTAAAATTTAGTAATTTTCATTATTCATCAAAATATGAAAGTTATCCGAAAAGTACCAAACTTTCACCCTAAGCTAATTTTGATATTACGAATCCAAAAATTAAGTCCATTTAGAAAGATAAAATTTATAAAATTTCAAAAATTAGGTATTACTATTCATAACGGCTAGTTTGATTGGTTGTGGTGTGTTAGAATCTCGAAGTTGCGTACAATGCACGCCATTGCATTATTCAAAGGGAAACGTACCGTGGAAGCTTAGGGTGTTTCATTGTAAATATTTGATGTCCCCATTTTAAGGAATTTATTTATTCAAATTGATTATATAAAAGTTTAAAATATTGGATTAAAAAATAGGGTTTCACTATTAAAAGTTGGTAAAAGTGCATTTTTTTATAAGTACTTCTTTCATCTGAAAAAATTGAATTTGTTCTTACATTGTGTCTAAAAAACTCATAATATGGATTCTAAAATTATAAGGATTATATAAAGTTTAAAAATTTATTTAATACTATTCATAACCTCTTTTGAACGTCCTGTTTGGTAAGTCATGGTGAGCATGAACTCGGTGTTGCGTGTAGTGCAAGTTATTGAATTATTTTGAAAAAATAAAACACTATGAAATCTTGGGATGTTACATTTTGAACCTTATAATATTTAACTTTAAACAATTTATAGACAATAAATTTATAAAATAATTTTAAATTAATAAATATAAAAAATAGTTTTTTCTATAATTTTAAATTATTTAATTCAATTCAAATTTAAAAAATTGTAAATTAAAATCTTATATGAAAATAGTATTTTACAATATACATTATATCGTAATTGACAAATTTTTGTCTTATCAATCAAATTTTATTATTGATAATAGTCAGCTATGATATCATCCTTCATTTATAAGAATCATATTTAAAATCATTATATATTTCTCCATAATGATATAAGGCTTTCTTTTTATCACAAGAAATAATTCCATCATCTACTATGAAACCACATATCATATGAAATGATATGTGAAAAATTGAAGGTTCAGAATTTGTCATAACATATTATAACCCATATCATATGGCACGACACCAAAGAAGGCTATGTTATCACATAATGTATAGTCATATGTTGTAAAAAATGATATCATAATTTACAATATCCCTAATAATAAGAAATTTTATAGTTCAAATTCAATATCATTTTTTATGATAACCAAAATGATATGAAATACAATTTCAAATTTCATCATTTTCAGCATGATTTTGAGAATAAATGGATCATGGAATGACACCAGTACTACTATTGGGTGTCTAAGGATCGGTTAACACTAAATCTATATAAGAGAAGCAATATTAAACCTCATTTCTAAGATATACCAATTATGAAACATAAACCAAGTAAACAATATAATGAATAATACTTGTAAACCTTAAATAATAAATAGTTATTTCTACTTTTTGTTGAATATTTAATGTTGATAAATATCTATTATGAGCAATCAACAGATTCCTCCTTATGTGGTGTATCCAATGGTTGCATTGAATCACTTGTTTCATGGGAAGGGCCCTCCTCTAAACCATGTTATTCTACTATCTCATTAATGTTAAGGTAGGCCAAGAAAGAGAGATAAAGGGGAAATGAAAAAGGTATTTTATACAATAAATAGACAATATTTCCAAGCTTCAACCACCCATTCTTCAATACAAAACCACATATCATAAATATCAACTACTAATTCAAAAAACACATGTATCATAAATAAAATCTCAAAGGGGAGAACATGTCCCACTAGAATACACCTAATTCAAGGAATTTTATCCCACATATAGGGAATCATGCCCTATTCTATAAGGTATACCTGACCATATCGGTACTGAACCATATATTGGGGATCACACACCTGGGTAATGTGGAGCTTACTAAGCACGTAGTTTTTTACACATTGTATACTTTGAGCTAGAAAACCGGTGTTACATAACATGTGGTTCATGCTATATAGAGTTTTATATTGGACTATAACTGAAATCTTAACTACCACAACACCTAAATTACATGATGTGTATTCTTCAAACCTATATTCCTTGTAGTTAAAAATTTTCAACAATATTCATATTTCCTCAATATTTATGCTAATTCCTAAAAAATGACTACAAAATACATTTGAAGTTTTATTGAATTTATTCAATTAAGAATAGTCTTTTTTGGGAGTCAATTTTAGGAAACTATTCCTTAAATAGGAATCCCCATGTCAAATGACACCATTACCAAACATTATATCAATGAAAATATACCTAAATAGCTATATTTTTTCATAATCCATTACTTCCAATCTTTCTCCCATTAACCAAGGTCATTTCCATCTAACACAAACACACAGGGATAAATATTTTTCTAATCATGATTCAAACTAGAACATGTTTTGTCAAATTGTTGTCCAAACAATGGTCAATAATGAACACATTAAGTAATGGGGGGAAAATACAAAAAAAAAATATTTTGTCATGATGGATGATAAAACCTCTGGATATCACTCATGATGTGGTAAATAGAGAATTTAATATAAGAACATAGAAATTACACCAAAAACTAAAATCAAAACATATATAAAAGAAATTTTATATAGGCCATGATTGGATTCCCTGAATTTTGGATTAACCAAAATTATTATATTTAAATCCTAATGAATGGAAAAAATATAAAATAAAATATATTTATAATAAGGAATATAATCATCAATTTCATTCTTTCATAACATATACATAATCCACCCATCAATGTTGCTACAAATCTAACCACATCTTCTCAATCTGCCATTATCTCTATAAACTTTTATCCTCATCATCTCTAAAATAATGATTTATTCAAATAATGAAAGTGTCTTACGATAGGTGAAATCTATAAATAATTTTTACATAAATTTATTTGTTATGTCAAATAATTAATTTAATTATTGATTTTATTATTAAATTAGTTACTGTAAAACTACCCACAAATTTAAACATGTTTGGGACTGTATGTGATCCAGATTATATAGAAGATAGGTTTAAAACCAATTATGGAATCAAATATAGTTTCTAGTTATCTATCAAATATTATGTTCAAAATATTTAATCATTCCTTCAAAAATAGTCACATGAAAACTAAAAATTATATAATATTTTTATTCTATTATTTATAAGGTTCTGAAACGCTCAATTTTACCCACTGACTCAACTAGAGGGTAAAATCCATTATTTAGAGCCAATAATACCCTAAAATTTTTTTATAACTTCAAATTATTGGCTAAATTTATCATTTTACCCCTAATGAGGTATTGATACTTTAAAAAAATCAATAAAGGGATTTGTCTTAGTAGGGAAACCCAAATTACTACATCCCCTCCAATTTAAAACTTCTCATCCTTCAAAATAAAACAATTGGGAAAAAATAAATCTCTTGAATAAATTAATATGAACATAATAAAATCTTCACAATAAATACATTCTAATTTATTAATGTGATATCTTAGTGAACTCAAACTATCACTATCTAAGTAGGAGAACACCTTCGGCAATCCATGAAGATACAAAATCTAAAACAAATCATGAAAAATTATTGAAGAAAAACATTCATCGTCTCTAGGCATGCCTTAATTTTCTTTTTCACAAACAATATATATTTATTCAAGAGTCACCTAAACTAATGGGATGTGATAAATCTTATAGTCTCCAACTAAAAAACAAAAATGATTCATTGAAAAGGAAAGATCTAATTCGAATGCCTTGATCCCCTACTTTTAAAAAGTATTCTTGGTGATTTTCATATTAGAGAAATCCACCTATGCCACACAGTCACACAAACCACTTAACAGGTTTTCCATACTGAAAATCATAAATCTAAAAAGATGAAATTTTTTTATAATTTAGGTATGCAACCTCTTCCATAACCTTCCAAAAAAGAATAGGCTCTAATATTTTTATATTGTAGTATAAGAGAATCATGGACCTTAGGCAAAATCCTTTACACAGAATGACATAGAATTTCTCAATTCATCCCATGATCTCTGATATATTATTACCTATTATCATATATATATAAAGAGAGAGATATTTTTCACCACTAGTTTGTAAAATTTATCAATGAAAACTTCAAAAATAGAACCAACCACATAAAACTACATAGTTTCATACCATTGCTCATTGGGTCACCTTATCCACAATAATATAATGAATATGAACCAAGGAATTTATGTGATAATAATATATCATCACCATAAACTAAGGAAGAACCTAACAGACAAACAAACATCCAAAACCGCTCCAGAAAATGTCCTCCCCCATCATGTAACAAGGTTATTCATTATGTGGGTGCACCCAAAAAAATCCACATATCTTATTACTCCATGGATCGTGATTTAATATAGAAATATCCATTTATAATTTCCATCATGTTACCCATCATGATGATCAATAATGGACTATTATCCACTTTTGAAAGTGTTTTTCATGCTCCCCACATTTAATAAAAACCTTCTGGTCTAACAAATTGGAACATATAGTCACACTTGAGTCTTAATTTGACATTACCCCCCATATAATCTCTCATAAAAAAGGGTGTGAGGACACCACCATCAACCAAAGATGAGAAATTGTTTACTTTTCAACAAAGAATCACCTACTCAATGATAAAAAATTATATAATTTTACCATAATCTAGAAAAGGATTCCTCCACCATAAAACATCAACCACTACATCACAATTGTGCTACTCTAATATCCTCAACCTCAGTGGCCTTTGTCTAATAAAGAAAAATAAAAAACCCCAAATATTATATTCAAACTATTTGAACCCAAATGCTTGATGGTATCCACTATTAATCATCTCAATGAAATATTTGGTTCAACCCAACACACTTCCACAAAGGTTCTCATCATCCCACTTTTTTATACTCAAAATTCATCCCCATAATGTGTTTTGATGAAAACACCATCCCCAAATCAAGTTTCAACCATGATTCCCCTTCTGAATAATCCAAACATTTCTCAATATTCATAGGAATATAATGTATTATCTTTTAAAACTACATATGCATCCACACACACCAACTGGGGGAAACTAACATCACATCTCAAGGGTTAGCTCTGTTATCTACATATGAGGGGACATACTCCGTGTTACATACCAATCCCACCTCATCAACAAAAATTTCATATTGAAACCCATATATGTAAAAATATTAATTATATAACTTAAAAAATATATTTCATTAATATTCATGATCCTTTAGGATTAGAGTTTTTGAGAATTAGAACAAAACATTTGCTAATAAATCCCATGTTATTTATATCAACTGGATATTTTTTCTGTTATATAAGAAACTGATTTATACGTAGTGAGTCATCAATATCTCACTCAAATTATCAACATTAGATACTCTTATATAATTTTCATATTTTTTCTATCTTCAAAACATAAGGTAATGAAAACATAAGAAAGGGTGATCTCATATTCTCAGTAGGGTTAAACATAAGAAATAACAATCAATGATCATGAGTGATCATAATATGATCATATGGGTATAATAAATATAAAAAATAAAATCATACCCAAAAAAATTAGTTCATAAAACATGGATCATTGTGTATGGAATTGAATAATATAAGAAATAAATAACAAGAGTGTGTAAACTTTAGTTAATAAACATGATCCGTGAATTCATAACATATTCATTATAATAAGCATATTATTTTGGCACAACCATAATCATAGATAAACATATCATAGTGGATAAGGTTTCACCACTTAATTCCAATAACATATTGGAGTCGGCATCACTTACTGACTCTTATACTAGGGATGGAATCAGTAACTGATTCTCCTATTGGAGTGATTATTCCATACTAAATTATTATAATCATATCATGAGTTACAAATCCTTATACAATGCATTGTAGGGTGATATAGGACTCATCCGATCATTATCGAAACATATTAGTTCCATTATAAAAAAAATCATTCATCATATTATAACGATCCCATGAAAAAAAATGTGTTTCATTCAATGCATCACAAAGAACACATTAAAGGAAAGTGGGTTCCATATCATTTTCAAGTGGATTATCATATTTAAATCATACAAAATTTAATCAATAATCATAAAATGATAATACCATGGAAAATAAATGGGTATCAAATAACATTATGTAACATATTATGTAAATACCAATCAATAAAGATAATAAAACACATGTTATTTAGACTATATAGATAAAGGGTATACGGTCAATATAAAAAATAATCCCCAATCAATTTATACATGGTATGTAGGAGAATATTTTTTAATCAAAGGAATAAAGAATTGGGTATTCATAGAGTAAATGAATGGGAAGAAATATTTTGGTTATATACTAAAAATTATTTGGCATGACAAAGGATGTGATGGCTCATTTCTCAGAAATATAAGGAAATTATATGATCCATCCCAAGAAAGGACGTGGATGGTTACATTTTAAAAATATTCTCATTCAATTATAATATTTTTCAAAGGAAAATTAATTAAAACAAAAATACTTCTAAGACGTTTTTGAAAAAACATATTGAAAATAGAAAATATACTTAATAATTTGATATCATTTTAAGAGATATATTTTTAAAATAATTTATAAAAATAATTTTTCATTTAAGAAAAATGAAAAAAAAATAGGGAAAATTTTAAATAAATAGATAAAGTTAATGGAAAGATGTCTTCCCATAAAAAATAATAAAATATATCATTTTAAACATATTAGAAAAAAGATGAAGTTGTCAGTAAATTTAAAAGTTTATTTTTATAAAGGTGAATTGAATGATTTTGAAAACATTTACATTTTAAAAAATACATCAATAAATGATACCTTGAAAATTAATAAATATTATCAAAAGAAATGTGTGGTGTAATATATTTTGAAATTCCTTCTTTAAACCCCCACATCGTAAGGAGTATTATATTTTCATTTTCAAAAGGGGAAAATATAATTATTGGACTCATAGAAAATAATCCATATTAGGTTTCTAAAAAAACATAATATAATATTTATGGGAAGGGAAATATGGACTATAAATAAAGATTCAATTAATAGATGAAGGTTCATTATTGATAACATTATACTTTTATGTGTGATAAAAATAATGTAGGGTTATTTGAATCCTAATAGATATTATCCATATAAATATAAAAAATATCATCATATAAAATGATAAATCAATTAAAAAAGAGAGTATTAATTTTCAATGTAAAAAACAATCCTTAAAACTCAAAGAAAAATATTTGAGTTACCAGAGTCCCATATGGACAATGTAGTTCATGAAGTAAAAAACTACTGTAAAATGGATTTATTTGGTAAAAATTTAAATAACTAAAATTCATGTGAATATACACATAATAAAATCATAGGGCATAATTTATCAATTTTTATTAAATATTTTCAATAAGAACAGTTATAAAATAACTAAATGGAGTTATGATAAAAAACCATACAAATTTGGGAAATTTTAAATCAAAGCTTCCTGAAAGAGTGATCTTAAAATTGAAATAAAATTAAAATTAATAAAACCTATTTTTTGATATAATAACTCATTTAGGAATTATATACACCACATGAAATAAATTAGGTTCATAATATAAAACATGTATCAGATAGATTATTTTGAGATTAAATCCCTTAAAATTTATGTAATCTTTGATTGAAAACCCCATGATAGAATTAACATAGAATAAAAAATTTAAAATCATTAAATATTATTTAATATTTATAAAAAATAATAGTTGGGATTTATTTTCACCATGAAAATTAATACATGGTGTATAACATAAATATGTATCAAGAATTTAAATTTTAGACAATGAACCTCTTACCTTCTTCCAGATTCGTTCTGTCCATATGATAAACTTCATTAATAATAGAATTTAATTTATTATATACCTTATTTATAACCTCATTAATCGATATATATTTTAATATATAACATTTATTATAATATTCTATTTATTTATTATATAATTACATCTTATGTTTGTGTGAAAGTTCAATCGGTGTCGGCTTATTTTAGTGATTTTAGAGATCGAATATGATATTTTAATATCATGTTAAATACTAAATATAACCACTGCATAAAAAATAAAATTATTATTTACTTATTAAATGATAATTACTTTATTATTTTTGTTACCATATTTATCTATGATAGAGTTTTATAGTATTGTTTAAGTAGGTGGTTAAACCAAAACCTAAACATGAACTCGCTATATCCCGAAGGGTGGGTATGCTTAAGGAAGTTTATAATATCATAATTACAGAATAATAATGGTATTACTTATATGATTTTAATTTTTGAATAATATTTTAAATATATTTGACAAATAAATAAAATAACAATGAATAACAAAATAATGTTACTTTGTGGAGACAGTAGTCAACACAACACATGATTAACATTCTTTTGTTTCTCTAAGTGGATGTAAATGAATAAATAAAGGATGTTAAATTAATATAATAAAAATTAATTATAAAAATTATAATAAGTTTATTATTTAACTATGGATATGATAGGTTTTTATAATAAAAATTAATAATAAATGGTATGGTGTATGTAATACTCACTTCGGTACCTCTAACTTTATCTTGGAAGTCTCTTTGTAAATGAAGAGATTAAGATAACTTATTGTGAAAAGGGTATCAGGAACATAATATGGGAATATAGGGGGATAAAAATAGAAGTTTTTAAATAATAAATTAAAACTAATGGTTTTTGTATGAAGTGGAGTAAGTGTCCCCTTTTATAAGTGAAGAAAAATACACTTTTGTGAATACCATTTATTTTCAATTCTATCATTATACTATTCAAAATTAAATGATACAAAAAATTAGAAATATTTAGTTTTGGTTTTTCATGGTATTATAAATCCTCAAGAAAAATATTTCCAAAAATGTTTTATACACTTTATAATCCATTTGTTCTAATATTTCCACTTTTACCTTTTTCTTGTTTTTATCTGGTTAACTAGCTTTTACATAAGTAACATATGTTATAATAAACATAAAAAATAATACCTCTAAAAAATTGGATATAATGAACCTAAATATAATATTTATTTAATATAACTCAAATTCTAAATACCATAAATTTATCTATTAAATTTAATTGTTTTATATATAGAAAAAAAAATTGAAAGATGTTATTTTAACCGTTATGTGTTCTTAATCATATTTATCATTGGTTACCAATTAAATGTCTATTAATAAAATTATATATGAATATTAAACTCATATTAAAATCATAATTTGAAAAATATTAATTTAATTTATTTGATAAAAATTACAAAATATTAATAAAATAATTCGTTAAAATATAATATTATTACAATTATTATGGTTATTAACTTTAATCCCAGTTATCACAATTTTATGCCCCAAAAAAATTTTTCCAAATTATATAATATAATAATTTTGATATAAACTATGGAATCCATTTTATTTTATTTTATTTCTTTAATTTATTAATACTAAGAAAAAAAACCTAAGCGAATAAATTGGTTTTTTGAGTAAAATATTTCTTATGTTCCCAAAATAATATACGTGGATTTTATAAATATAACATAGTATTTTTAAAATGTATTATTTGAAATATAAATATATCTATTTATTTTATATTAAATGGTTTGATAATATTTCAGTCATTCTTGTATTATGATAAGGTTATAAAAGTGATGGTTTCAGCAATAACCTCATTTTTTACTATTCGCCGAAAAATAAATTATTTTAGAAAAATCCCATGAATTAATCATAATATAATATTGAAACATGGATTCTTAAAATGAATTTTATTTTGAAAAATTACAATTCTAAAATCTTATAATTTAATTTTAAATAAAAACATAACAAAATAATGAAATAATATTTTTATACGAAAATAGATTTTTAGAATATTAACCATTTTAATACATATTTCATATCATTTAGTAATTAATGTAGTATTTACCAATAATTAATATAAAATATATTCAATCATCATTAATCAAAAGTTTCTTGAAATATAAATTTATATCACAATAAAAGAAAATACTTAGGAAAAATACATTTATAAGATTAAAATTATCTTATTAGTCATTTTAGCTATACCAATTTAAATTCATTCATATTTAATAAAACATTTATATTATTTCTATAAATATTTCATGAATATATTACTATTTTTGATTAATTATAAAACTATTTTTTAGTGGTAATTCTAAAATATTTATATTTTGTTTAAATATATCGTGGTGTCATTTTAATCCATTGCTACATGAAGAGGATGTTATTGAACACATTATTATTTATGGAAAATGTATTTTGAAATCATGGTTAATTACATTCCCCCATAAATAAATTTCTTTATTATGATTGTAATTATTAATAATTGAACAAATTATGTTAGGGTATTCTTAACATAATCATCATTCAATTTATAACCTCTAATATGGCATCTACCTTACTCTCTAATGTTATATCAAGTTACTAATCTTTCTTCAAACGATATTATCCGTTCAAATGATAATATACCTAAGTATGTTTATACCCAAATAATATATTATCCATAATATACCTTTTTGAAACCCATATGAATCAACAATACATTAATACACTATTAAACCATATATCCTTTTAGAAATTAACCCTGTATTTAACCCTTAAAAGATATAAAATCAAACAGTAGAAAATTTATACCATAATCCAAAAAATGATATGAATCTCACCAAAAATATCATCGATCACTTATCATTGAATCAATAATAAATTAAACAGTTATTAATACTATATGAAAAAATTATAAAAAAAATTTAACCCTTTATTCCCTCAACATAAAGTATATTTTATACCTAATAGTTATCCAGAATTGAATCATGTGTTCTCTAATAGACATCCACACAAATTAACTTTTTTTAAATCACTTTTCAAGGATACTGATATGATTAAATATTTTTTTCCGAACCTTTTAACTATACCTATTAAAGAAGAATCTAATATGTTACACATAATCCTCATAAAATTTGTAACATACTAGAATGTCATCAACAGATATCACTTAATAATAAAAATAGCTAGGAGATTAAATATTTAACAACAATTAAAATATAAATCTATTTATTATAGGTAAGCTTAGGAAACTCACATTTCCAATCATTATATGCATATAAAAATATTCTCAACCATTTAATATACTCCCTTATTTTTTTATAAGTCAAAGTGGTTTCTAGATACATACCTTTCTAATATTCATCTTTCTAATCCAGTTTTTACCAAAAACTGAAAAAAAAAATGGTTACGATAATATCCAATATAATCATATTAAACTATCATAGGAATATGAAATCTCAATCCTAATTCATCTTCTCTAATGACACCTTCATCTCAATCTATGACACCGTGCCACACTAGGTTTTCCCTATGACTGTCTTGTTTCATCCTAGGTAATATTAAGTTGGGTTTACTTATAATTTTTAACCAAATTAATTTGGAAATTAATCCTTCATGATGGTTCATAAATAGATTGTGATTAACCAAATAATAGCTTCTAGGAGTTTTAAACCAAGTGTGTAGTTAAGAATATTTATCAAATATAGGTTGGTGTTCAAGTTAATAACAAACAAACTCATTTCAATTTATACTTACGATAGATATTTCATCCACTTATAGTATCTAGAAAAGGAATTTTTTTAATATAAAAAACACATAATCTCTACTTTACAAAAATATTAGGATCTTAACATACACTTATACTGACCCCTTATAATTATCCCAACGGTTTTCACTATGGCTATCTAATCCTACTCCTAAAATAAAATGTGCATTGTTACCTTGAAATAAAATCATATATTATCCCAAAGAATCATATATACCTTTTAAATTGTACTAAACCTTAACTTATCACCCCATAAATTGGCCTCAACAAACATCCTAATTACAAAATTTATCTAAAATTTTATCTAATTCTAACTATAGATTACTGACAATGTGAAAAACTCAATTACTTGATAAAATAAAATATTTTATTACAATATATTACCTTGATCTTTTAAGTTTATTGTTTTAAGGAATTATGATATAATATTAACTAAAAAGGATCATGTTATTTATATCAATTTTATGTCTTCCATATTATATAAGTAAATAAGTTTTTCATATTTATTCATAAATATATTCTAAAAATTCTATATATCATAAACTCTAGTATAAATTACATACTTTTCTTATCTTCATAACTGGGGAAAATTAAAACATAAGAGGGTGATCTCAAAGGATCAGTAAGGGTAAACATAAGTGATGAAAATAAAATATCGTGATTGATCAAAAATTATCATATAGATATAATCAAGATGCATACTAAAATCATACCCAAAAATATTAAATCATAAAACATGAGTCGTAAAGTATGAAAAGGAATGATATAAAAAAGAATCATAAGCGTGTGGGAATTTTAGTCAATAATCATGTGCAATGAAATAAAAATATAGTCAAAATAATAAGTAAAATATTGTTAAAAAACATAATCATAGATAAATATATCATACTGTCTTAGGCTTTACTACCTAATTCCCATAACATAGTGGAGTAGGTATCACAACCTCATTCCCATTGTGTAGAAAACATTACATACTTAAATACCATAATTATATCAGAAGATAAAAATCCTTAACCAATGAATTATAGGATGATATAGGACCCCACCCATCATTATACATATATACAAGTTCCATTACAAAATCAATAATTCATAAATTATAAAGAACTTATAAAATTAAAATGGGTTTTATTCAACACCTCATATAGAAACCATGGAATGAAAACAGGTTTCATATCCCTTCAAATTTATTCACACAAGGAAATAAATCATAATTTCTTCAATAACCCCATGTAAAATAAATTTGTATATAATGAAATAATTTAAAAATATACTTAAATGAAATTATTTCAAGATAATAATGAATATAGTATTTTCACCATATAGATAAAGGGAATGCGGTTAAGATAATAACATTCCCCAGTTAATCAATGGATATAATCTTAGTGGAAATCCTTGAATAAAAAGAATCAAGAATAGAGTATTTATAGAAGAAATGAATTGGAAAAAAACTGTGGTTATATACCAAATATAATTCTGAAATAATATTTCAATTATGGATCATTTCCCCAAAATAAAATACATTATATAAGTTATCCAGAGAATATAGGTGGTTGGTAGCATTTGAAAAACATCCTTATTCAATAATAAGATATATCAAATGTCAATGACATAGATGAAAATTAATTTTAAGCAGTTTTGGAAAAATAACTTTGGAAAAATTAAATATCCTTGATCGTTTGAAATAATTTTTAAATATATAATTTTTAAATCTATTCTAAAAATAATTTTTCTTTAAAAACCATGAAAACGTAGAGAGAATTTTTGAAAAAAAAATGATAAAGGCAGTATAAAGATGTTTTATCATAAAAAATATTAAAATATATAATTTTCAATATATTCATAAAATAAAGACGTTATGGGTAACTTCTAAAAATTATTTTCAAAAAGGTAAACTGAATATTTTAGAAAAAGAATCAAAAAAACATCAATAAAAAATTCTTTGTAAAATCATAAAGATTATACAATGAAATGTGGGGAGGAAAATATTTTGAAATAGCATTATATGAAGCCCCACATCATAAAAAGTGTATAATATTTTCCAATCATAAAAGGGAAAATAGAATTATTAGAATCATACAAAGTTATGAATATTATATTTCTTAATAAAGATAGGAGAACTTTGGTGGGAAGGAATATATAGGCTTTAAATAAAGATCTAATTAAGAGATAAAGGTTCTTAATTGATAAATTTATACTTTTAGGTGATAGAACTATCAAGTAAGAAACTTTAAATGAAAATACTAATTATCCCCATTAATATAAAATATAATATAATTTAAAATTTAAAATTAGTTATTAAAGATAATATTTAAGTGATAAGTTCAAAATATACTATATAACTCAAACAAATATTTGAATACCAAAATCTCTCAAAGACAACATAGTTTATAAAGAAATGACTTTTGAAAAAGGTTTTATGTGGTAAAAATTTAAATCCATTTAATTTTAGAGGAAATTCCATATAATTTAGTCATATGGTTGTATTTACCCACTAATCTAAAATATTTTTAAGAATAACAATTATAAATCAATGAACATGAATCGAGTTAACGAAAACCCTTCCAACTTGAGAAGTATTTAAATAAAAAACTCTTGAAAGATATAGAATTAAATTAAAATAAAATTATCGTGAATAATTTATATTTTAGGATATAATAACTCAATTAGTTAGAATATACACCATATAGATAAAATTTGGATCATAATATAAAACTTGTCTCAGTGAGAGGATTCTGAGATGAAAACCCTTACAACTTTTGTAATCACTCATTCATATCTCCCTAGGAGAATAAACATAGAATAAAACAATAAAAATAATGAAATATAAGGTAATTATGATAAAAAAGGATAATGGATATTTATTGTTACCATGAATAATAAGACATGGATTATAATATAAAAATTTCTCATGGAATTCAAATTTAAGAAGAAGAACTCCTTTCCTTGTTCCATATTAATTCTGCATATGCACTTAACTCCCTAAATAACAAAATTAAGTTAATTATATTAATTTATACAAACCTTATTATTATATATTTAATTTAATATATAAAATTTATTATATTAGGTTATTTATTTATTATATATTTTTTGTTATGTTTGAGGGAAAGTTGAATCAATGTCATCTTATTTTAATGATTTTAGAGATCGATTACGATATTTTAATTTTAAGTTAAATACTTAATATAAAAAATATATAAAGAGAAACCAATAATTATTTTCACATTAAATTATAATACCATTATTATTTAAGTTACTATAGTCATCCATTATAGATTTTTATAGCATTGTTCAAGTAGGTTGTCAAACCAAACCCAAAAATGAACACACTATATCTCGATGGGTGAGTATGGTTAAAGAGGTTTTTGGTATCATTATAATATAATATTATTATAATTATTTATATTTTCAATTTTATTTAATTATATTTTAATTAGTTTTCAAAAATCAATGAAATCAAGATGAAAAATAAAAAACATTACATCATGGAGGCGGTAGTCCGAACAACTGATGATACACGTTCTTTTGTTTTTCTAAGTGGATAAAAATGAATTTATGAAGAATTTTAAATTAACATAAAAACAATTAATTATAATAATTATAAAATTTTAGGTATATAACTATTGCTACAATTTGTTTTAAAATTAAAAATTAAGAAGAAATGGTGTGGTGTAATAATACTCACTTCAGAACCTTGATCTTTTTCTTGGAAGTCTCCTTCGAAATGAAAGGATTAAGATACCTAATCGTGACCAGGGTCTTATGAAAATGATATAGGATTATTTTAGGAGAAAAAAATAAATTTTTCATGATTAAATTGGAAGTAATGGGTGTAGTATGAAGTGGTGTAAGTGTCCCCTATTATAAGTTAACAGAACAGCACTTTTGTTAATACCATTTAAATTTTAATGATTTTATTACCCTATTCAATGGTAAATAAATAAATAAAATTAAATAATTTATATTTTGGATTAATTGGGTATATAAATATTAATAATGTTATGTTTACATCTTTTTTAAATATATAGGATGTCGTTTGTTCTTAAATTATTTCTTTTACTTTTTTTTGTTTTCCCCAATGTAACTAGTTTTTAGCCAAGTAACATATGTATTACTAAAAATATAAAATTACACATATTTCAAAAAAATTGTTATGAAATTAAATTTATTTTACCCTTAATATAATTCAGTTTCTAAATAATATAAAATTAACTTTTAAATTAAGAAAATTTATATACAAAACCTGATTTTCTCTAGAGAAATGGTGTTTAACCATTATGTTTTCCTTATCTTATTTTGAATTGGATAAAAATTAAATGTGTCATAATATAATTATATATGAATTAAAATATAATATTATATTTTTCATTTAAAATATATTAATTTAATTAATTAGATAAAATGGTACACAATATTAAAAATATAGTTTATTAAAAAATTACAGTTTTACCATTATCATAGTCATTAACTTTATACATAATAATTATAATTTTAAAATCATAACTAAAATTAAACATATTTAATAATCATATTCAGATGATATAAAATACAAAATACAGTTTTGGGATTTAATTTCAAGAATTTATGTAAAAATATTTTTAAAATATAGGAAAATAAATAAGTTTTTAGTGTAAAATATTACACATGTTCCCAAAATTATATATATGGGTATTATAAATATAAAATAGTAATTATAAATGAATTATTTTACGTATAAAAGTATATATATTTTATATATAAACCTTTCAAAAACATTTAATTTATTTTTTATTATGATAATTTTATAAAAGTGATGGTTTTAGGAATATTAATATTTTTACACTATTTGCCTAAAAATTTACTATTTTAAAAAAATCCCAAAATTAATCATAAGATAATATTGAAATTTTGAATATAAAAATTTAGTTTATTTATAAAACTAAAATTCTAAATTTTGAGAATTAAATTTTGAAATAAAATTATAAAAATATTATGGGAAACTGTTTTAATAGTAAAATTACTTGTTAGAATATTAGAATTTTTCATTCATATTTCCTATAATTTATTAGCTAAATTAGTATTAACCATTACTGATGTCAAATATATTATATCATTATTAGTCACAAGTAACTTGGAATAGAAATTTATATCATAATAAAAGAAAATATTAAGGAAGAAAACATTTCTATGATTAAAATAATCTTATAAGTAATTTTATGTTTACCAACTAGATTTAATTCATATTAAAAGTAGAATTATCTTATTTATAAAAATATTTCATAAATTAATTACTCATATAAATTCTCTATAATTAGAAACCTATGTTTTAATATTCATAATTAAATATTTATATTTTATCAATATATATCATGGTTTTTTTAGTTTGATGTTTTGTGTTGAGAATGTTATCAAAGACATTATTTATTTAAGGAAAGGTTACAGTGAAATATTGGGTAGTTTGCACAAAAAAACATATGATACACATAGTGGGTTACCAACTACACTGATGTGAGTACCATCTAAACTCCTCTCTACCATAGAGGAATTTTTGAGAATAACTTTTCTCCCATCAATAGAAAAATCACATCACTAGAAGGGGTGTGTGAAAGACGGTCACCATCAGTGAAAGTACTCCGACAAACCATAACCTAGCCTAAGGTTCCACTAGAATCAGCAACTCCAGAAAATTAATTGTAGGATGATCATATCATGTTCATGAAAACTCTTAAAATGGTATGTGAAGGATGGAATATAGTTATACATCGATTTAAACTGTTATCGACAATCTAAGAAAATATCTTGCACATATTATTTGACTTATTATACTATCAACACTCCATGAAAGACTAGAACAAACCATAGGTGGTGATAACAGAAGTGGATTGACACACTATTCATTTTCATCTACTCTCAGTCAACCCAGTTTCCACAAAACATCTCCTTGGTAGAAAACATGATCAATAAGAAAGAGGATACTAATTTATCACCGCCTCTAATTTGGGGGGTCCATCTACTACACTAATATAGCTATTTTTAGGGGGAAAGGTAACCCAATATCACATCAGTTGTATAATGACACTCGATATCTCTTCTAACACTCATTTGGGGTCCCATATTAGGTGGTGTTTCATATAATCGCAACCATAACTAATAACCTTTTCCACCTGAGTCACCACATAAAACATGGATCTCAAACAACTATATCACAAAAACATACCCAAAAAACACCATTCAATGCCTCCATTCCTTATTTCATAGTCAACCACAGTCACACTACCCTACATAGGGTTTAATATCCTCCATTAAAATTACATCTCTGATAAGGTCAAAAACTCTAAAAATGTTATAGTAGTCCTATCATGATTTCAAGAAATACATCAGCCACTAACGACTCTTAATGTCATATAAAAGCCTCAGTACACAATCCAACATCGAACTGGTAAAAAGTATAAACCAAATAGAAACATGAGTCCATCACTCTATTTAATTCCTTATAACACAAGTACCAATATCACCCCAAAAAATCTTGAGTCCTGTCATGAAAAGAATGTTGTAATTCCAGTCTACTAGATGTCTTGTCCAACCTAATGGTGACTACAATTTAATATAATAGAAATATTATCACAAAGTCCAAAAGCGAAAACTTCATTAGATCATGGTGTAAAAATATCTTTAATGTGAGACTAAAAAAATATCACCCATTCTTTCAATAACCTAGGGGAGAGGGGTTCAAATATGGGCATGGTCTCATCATGTCCCTACCTATGAACATAAGATATCTATCAATGAATATCACCCTTTATTTAATAGGATGAACCCAAAATGGTTAGATAATATCTGGATGATATGAAATTGAAAGGGAATGGAAATTTTCAATTGAAAACTATATTATGCATGTAATAACATTCTTGTACCCCCTAATGATGTCTCAAAGATATAGTCCAAATAATCAATTATCAGAGTTCTAGATAAAGGATACTTTAGTCACCATACCTACACTTGTCTCCCAAATCTATTAACTGAACTCAAAACCCCATTAACATCATTTCAGTAATTCCAAAATTATTCCTCACATAACTACTAAATACAAACATTTTCCTTAAGAAATACTAACTTGGATACCACTCTGAAATTACTCACTACAATGAGGCCCACCTTATCCAGTTATAAACCTATAGTGCTACAACAATCCCACCTTTAGTAGGCCATGGTCTGGTGACTAACACTGAGTATACATATATCACAACATGGGAGGACTTAGCCTATAATAACCAATAATAAATATGTATCTCTCATGAAAAATATGATTCTAAATACACGTTTAACATATATAAGTAATCAAATTAAGTGTAAATAATTAAATACATGAGATAACTAGTACTAAAATATCTCACAATATAAAATTAGGTAAAAATCATTACAAAATCTGACGAACCTCAAAAATTTGGGAATCTCCATCATTAAACAAGTACTCTAGGATAACCCTCTAGTTGTAGTGTCCACTAATTCCACAATGATAATCCATGATCCATAATGTTTCACTAAGAATCACTATGAATCATCTCTAAACCAGCCATATAATCTCCACATACACTCATACCATATTCAAATCTATGAATAATCTGTATTGAAACAATATGTATGTGGATAAGACACATGTTGGGTGTATAACCATAATTTTAAGGACACCCCAAAAAACAATAAACAAAGTAAAATAAATCACTTAAACTCATGGTATGAGAAGTGACTTGGAGAAAGATAAATAGGTAAACCATAATGTAAAGTATGATGAAATCTCACTATATTAAAGAGTAACTCAAATAATTTCAAATATGAATAATCCAAATATAATAAAAAATATAAGTTTGATAACCATAGATAAGTCTTGGTTATCTCATATCTAATCCTCAAAATCCACATCATGTGAGTGACTAGATGTGCTTAAAATGTAACACCCTGAGTTTTTATGGACCATTTTATTCATGAATAAATTAATTTTCATTAATGTATTCCATTATACCAAGTCAAAAATAACTTTTACATGGAACCAGCTTGTATTGTTCTACACACAACACCAAATTGGCCTTCACTACCCACAATAATGACTTGGCATATGTTACACGCAACACTGAGTTTCTACAAAACATCATTTTATTGTTATAGTTATTTAAATGAGATAATTATAAGCTATCCATTAAAAATTTTAATATGAATAGTAATAACTAATTTTCAAACATTTTCTATAATGGTTTTATATGAATAAATCATATTCATAATGAAAAATATAATTTTTGGTAAAGTTTTTATAGGTTTAAAAATACTATTTTTTTCATGTGAAATTCCTTTTATGTCCTCCTATGAAAAATAATAATTTTAGACACTTTTAGAAATTTTATTTGATGAAATAATTAGATTTTTTAATTCATAAGGTCAAAATTAGATTTGGATTTTTTTTATTGTTCTATGAAATATCATTTTTTGGTGAATATTGAAAAATACTGAATTTTAATTCAAAACTACTTTTCGTGTAATTTATATATATAGTTAAATTTTATTTTAAGTTGTTTTAAAAGTGTAAATATATCAATTATACATATATTAATCCAATTTAGGTCATCAGAATCATTTTTATGATGAACTTAGATATAAAATCATAATGATGTTTTGATCATTCTCATTTTAAAAACCCTATTTCTCTCCATTTCTAAGAGATTAGAATTAAAATTATTTTTTATAATCTTGTGAATTGAATTTGAAATTCATGGTTTTAATAAATATGATATTTATAGTCTAATAAGATAAAATTTATTTTTTACCAAGAAAGTGTAGTGAAATTGATTATGATTACTTACAGCGACTAAGGTAAATTTAAGCTTAACAAGGGAATAAACCTTAAAATTAAGGGGCCAAATGAACTGTACACTTGTCCAACACTCATTGTATGGAGATATGTAATTTATACACCTTACATTATTAATTTTTAGATGGATTTTAATATCTTTCTTTAGGTAAAAACGTCATTATGCATAATTTTCCTTCAAAAATACAATGTGTGTCCCCTCACTTCCCTATAAAAGGCAGCCACCCCCCCCCCTATTCACACCTCTCAAACCACATCTATTAAACCCATATATGACTAATAAACTTTAAAAAATTCATAAAGTACTCATTTAATCCTATATTTGGGTATAAATTCATCCAAGGAATCTCTTTGGTTCAAATCAAAAGGAGTTGCCCAAAGAAGACATAGCATCCTTCATCATGATCCTTTCTTTTATTTTCTTTCTCCACCAAATAAACTATTATAATTAAAGAAAAAAATAATAAGATAATTATCCTAAATATACTTTTATGTATTTATGTTATTTTATATACATTCACTTACACAGACTTCCATATAATGGGTAATAAACATACCATTCTTATGTATGGTGAACTGCCACCTCACAAAACAATGTTGTTAATTTTAACTGTACCCCCTCCTATGGTTATGAATTTTGATGGAAACTATATTTTTATATTATATGTATGAAATATATTATTTTTTTATACTTATTTATTTATTATATGAATCCTAGCTTCATGATTTATATTTTTTGTTAATATGATAACTTCGTTTGTTGAAGTGTGGACTACCACCTCCTCAAAGTGAGGTGATTAGTTCACACATTACATTGAATGTATTAAGTATGGGTTTATTAAAATTATATGATATATATGAAATAAATATTATAATATAATTATATTATATAAATATATACATATATTTCATTTTCTATCTTTCCATGAATACTCAATGAAAATGGAAACAACGTTAATGTGTATGTATGGCCTATTGTCTCCATGAACGGTATATTTCATTACATATATCTATATTTTATGGATTATTATAAATGTTTATATAATTAATTTATGTGATATATAATTAATTTTTTACATTATTTAAATAATTAAATCATGATTTAAGTGACTAGATCAAGAATGAAAAGTCAAAACACGAATGATAAACAAAGCAGTTATTACCCAAAACATTACATTAACATCAAAGGGTAATAGAAGGTCATAAGAAAATAACATATATTGTATTATATATTTGAATATGTTTATTTTATATATTTATAGTAAGATTATTCTTATTATATAAGAGGCTTGTATGAGTACGATGAATGTCAAGTCACATGGTAAGGTAATTTCATCTCATTTTTTATTTGTGTGAGATTCATGCCTTATTCCCAACTCATTTATTATTTTTGGTGTGTACACTAACCATTTATTTATTCTATTATTATTATAATTAAATTTATGGGTATTTAAATATACATTTTATGATATCTCTTTCATTGTCTTTAGGTTTAAAATGTTACCAAATTGGTAAAAGTTATTTTGCCTCAATTTTCCTTCTTTGAGACACATGCGATGTTATGCACCTATATTTTTATATGAGGTAAGTATTCTAAATTTTACATGTTAAATCACGAATATAAATACTTTGGTTATATTTTATTTTTCATGTATTTTAATTTTCTTACATGGGGAGTATAATTCAAAGTTACCAAGTGGTAATAGTTTATGGAAACAATCTCATCATTTATCGAGATTGTTTATGATTATTCTTCCATTATAGAAATATTATGATCCATATCTCAAGAAATATCATGATTTTTATTTACCTATAGTTATTCAAGTTATATACAAGTAATGGTACAATTTTACCACTATTTTTTATGTAATATAATCAAGAAATTGTCTTTAAGAAATTCTAACTTTCCCATCTCTTTTGTTAGAAATCTATGTTCCTACAAAACCATGTTTTAAAAAAAGGATTTCAAAAAAAATATGTTTGAAAAGTGTTTTAAAAAGGTTTTCCCAATTATTTCAATAATTCTTTCTAATTTATCATATTATTTCTATGAAAATTGGTTTCAAAAGTTTGTATGTATTAAATATCCTTTTTCAAATTATATATGATATTTTCCTTAAGAATTTTTTTAAAAGATGTTCCAAAATTATTTTACAAATATGATGACATCTATTGATGTTACTAATTACCTTATGATAAAGGATCCAAATTTTTCATTAATATTCTTTCTTGAATGATTTATGTTTTGTTGGAAGGATTTTTATCATACTCATTTCTCTTCCACTAGTAATATGATTTTAAAACCCCTATCTTTTCAAGGGTTGTGATTTAATGAAATGATTAGGAAACCTATATATTTTCCATATGTTATGTTGTGATGAAGTTCTAATGACACCCATTTCGTTTCATGGGTTATGATTGATATTTGTAAAACCAATCTTATTTTATGGGTCTCGATATGAGGAATGTTTTATTATCTTGTGGAAAATATATGAATAATTTTATTATGAGATTATGGTGGCCTATATCTCCCTCCAATTAATTTGGTAATGATAAGTTTTATATGAACTTAAAGGTTACATGGGTTGTAGAAAAAGACTGAAAGTAATATGTCACACTGTTTATAACCCAAGCCTAGATATAAGAGGGAACACAGGTTGTACCCAGGCCTGAAATTAATAGGGCACACGAGTTTTAAAACAAGACTGGAATTAACTGGGTACACTGGTTGTATCTCAATACCAAAATCAAGAATGTTCATGGGTTGTAACAAAATATTGAAAATATGTGGACGCACGGGTCATAGCCTAAGCCTCACATGATATAAATGTTTTGGTATGTATCCTTGACATAATATTTTCTATGCTTATGTGTATTCCACAAATTCCACATATTATTACACAATTATGATTTCTTGGATTATGATTTTGATTCACTTATGAAACATGTTTTATGAACTACCAACCTTTATGTCATGATTCATGTTTGTGATCATTGATATGAATGGGTTGATCATCAAATGTTTTTCTAAGGTTATTTTACCCTTATTTTCATGTTATCCTTACATATTTCCTTTAGTTACCATTATTGAGTATTCAAGTTCACATGTAACACCCCAAGCTTCCACGATACGCTTCTCTTTCAATAATGCAATAGCTTGCATTGAACGCAAGTTTTAGATTCTAACACACCGCGACCAATCAAAGTAGTCGTTATGAATAGTAATACACACCTTTTTAAATTAAATAAACTTTATATTTCAAAATTGAATTCATTTTTGTTTTCGTAATATCGAAATTATCCTAAGTTTAATTTTTTGTAATTTTCTGAGAACTTCCAATTTTTTATGAAAAGTGAAAAATACTTAAAAAAAAAATTTTAATCCAAATAATTTATAGTGATAAATTATACTATTGTGTGGTTTTAAAGTATAATTAGAATATATTTTTACCATTTTATCCAATGGTGGTCATTATAATTAATTTCACTTTGAAATTTGACATAAACAATTGTCAATCTTTTGATATATATTATTTCTTAAAAACACGCTATTTGTTGTGACAGTGGGAATTAATTATAAAATTAATTAATGAAACTTATATGTTTATAATTTTGTAAAATATACATCATTTTTTAATTTGGAATATCAATTATAGCTTAGGGTGAAATTTTGGTATTGTTCTGAAAAACTTCAATTTTTGATGAATAGTGAAACAACTAAGTGGTAGTTAAAAAACTGATTTTTCATTTAAATGAAACATTATCACTTCTGTGATTTGATTTTAGAAAATATTACATACACGGTTGTCATTATGAAGTAAAATTTGGTTCAATGGTATTAAAAAAATTTGGTTAATAGTAACTTTTAAGTTTAATTAATCACGATTAAAGGTAATTAGTGAAATTTAAGGTAAAAATGATATTATAAAAATATGAAAATACCTTTAAACTTGTCCTACACTTATTGGATGAGTCATTTCCGACCAATAAAATCCATGTGTCAACTAGGGGACCCCATGGAGCAACTTGGATAAGAAAATGACATTAATAACTTTTTATTTAAAGTAAAAATAAAATTGTCACAAACATGTGTTGTTTTACTAAAACAATTATTACATGGGGTTATATAAGTTATATTTTAGACTATAAATATTAATTGGAAATATAAAAATATTTCCTACATCATGGTAATTTCTTATAATTTTTAGACATTAAATAAATTAAATTTTTTATGACATAATGATGATGCAGCGATTACCTCATTAATTAACGATTTAAATAAAATTAAAAGATAATGTCAAATCTAAGACATACACTTGTAAAAACCCTATTGGATGAGTATATTTAGAACCCTTATCACCTTATCTTATAAATATTTAATTTTGGGACCTTTAAAATCCGAAATTCATATCATAATAATGTAACATTTCATGACTTTTCAAAAGTGCTCCTCCTCTCCTCTTATAAAAGGCCCCCACCACTACCACCTTATTCACACCTACCAAGCCATTTTCCTCGGACAACCTCAGCCAAAATACTCTCTAAACTTCCCTGTATTACTCCTAGAAGCCTCACTTTGGTCTGAAGTCTTCCCAAGGAAGCCTTTGGCTCAAATCAAAAAGAGTTACCCGATTTAAAGGTAATGTCTTCACTTATTCTCTTTTGTTTTATTTTGATTCTCCAACCCCTTAAACTCTTTTTATTCCTTTATTTTGTAACAAAAACAGTTTCTTCAATATAATAGGATGTTTATATGATAATTATTCAAGATACACGTACACACAACTCCGTCTAATGGTTAAAGAACATACTGTTTCCGTGGAGGGTGAATTACTGCCTCACGAAACGATGACTGTTCTATCTTCTCCTACCACCTCTCATGGTGGCCATTATGATGGAACTATATTTATTTATGATATATATTATATTTATTTTTTCTCTATGCTTCTGTATTTTACATTTAAATCATACATTTATTCTTTACATGTTGTGAAAATGTGATAATTTCATTTGAGGAAGTGCGGACTACCGCCCCCTCAACTGATGTGACTCGTTCATGCAATACATGGAATGTATAAAGAATTAAATTAATGAAGTTATGTGACCTATATAACATATATATTATACTAGAATTATAATATACATATATATCATTTTTTTAATTCCATTGATTACGAAATAGAAATGAAAGTAGCGTTCATGCGTACGTACGGCTTACTGTCTCCATGAACGGTGCATTTCATTTCTTACCTCTCAATGTTATATAATATTATAAAGGAAAGTATATACTGGATATATATGATATATATGACATCTAAATAATGAATATATTTCTAGATATAATTTATATTTTACCACATGAACAACCTTTAATTGTAAGATGTTTATTGTTGACTCAAGTACCAAAGAGCGACAAAAACGACCGTTATTAACTTAAATGACTATATAATGTTCATAACATGGTAATAAGTTATATAAGGGGAATAATGAACTTGAAAATGTTTCTTAAGTATGTATAAATTAACTCTAGATTATTATCTATGATGTTAAAGAACGATCGAGTCAAGTCGGACACAAGGTAAGGGAACTTCTTAACCCAATTTCCGTTCTTTGGGTTAATCTCCTATATTCAAATTATGTCATGATATTATTATTTACTATCTTGTATTTTTTACATTAATTATGTGTACTTATAGTGAATACACCTAATAGATCTATTTTATTTAAAAAATGATCTTTGTAAGGACTTCACCTCAATCTCCTTTCATTGAGGCATAATTTATTTTATACACAACTTTCTTTTATACTGTGTATAAGCCCCTTTGACATTTCCATTTATTCAAAAGGAATATTTTTAAATGAATCATTTTACTAAATGAAAAAAAGGAGTGTTTTTTTGTCTTACATATGTGATGACAATGACTTCTCAGCCGTTGTGACCATTATTTGAGTTTCATCTTCCTCTATAAGCCATAACTTTTTTTAAATAAAAAATAAATAAAAATTTTAATTTTCTTTTATTTTGGTATTGAAAATGGTTTTGAAAGTGTTTTTTATTATATAAATGTGTTTTATTGATATCTTGTGATTGAAATGTGTAAATTTTATGTTTCATTTATACATGTTTTATGTGATACGTTTATGTTATGGTTTATGATATGTTTAAACCTATTCATATGAGGAATGAATTGGACTTAATATATGACGGGTGGATCCCGCAATAGCTCCTTGATGCATCGGAAGGTCTCATGAGACAAACTAGTTTCTTGGCATGAGTCCTTGACAAAATATTATTTGTAGTCCTATCATGAGGCCTTGGATACGTGGTTATGATATTTTGGCATTATGAATTCCATTATTGTGAAAGTGGTTATTGATATTGCATGTGATTATTCGACCAGTAGAATATCCATATTAATAAGTAAATGGAATTATCTCATTTTACTTTTTACATATTATGTTGATGTTAAAGTTTAAAAGGCTTTGGTTTTAGTTATACATTTCCTTAAATGTTTATGTTTATTTATTAAAGCTTTCGCTATATTGTTATCTTTACTAAGCATCTGAGCTCACCCCTTTCAATGTTTTATTTTTCCCAGGATGTGAAGAAATATTTTATGACTGACCTGCAGGGATAGTCTGAAGGGGATATGGGAGTGCACTATGGAGACTATATTATTGTAGTTTTTCACTTTATGATGTAATGTACCATTTATGAATGTATCTAGTGATTCCAAGGCTACTAAACTAATCGGTCTTTCGAGATTTGATCTTTGTGATCATGCTATTGTTACGCAATAATGCACCAACTCTGGTAACTGGGGTTGTGGAATTACAGTTGGTATCAGAGGTAGTTTAGTACTAACCTTGGAGGCTAGATTTAGAAAAAACACTGATTAGAGCACATAGCCATAAGATAGACTTTGAGGATTAGTATAGAAGAAATTCCTAGAATTTTGGTATTATAGAGATTTTATGAGTTTTCCGAGCAATACATCCCTGTCTGGATATGAGTAGGTAGAGGCAGATCTGGCACAAATATACCTAGGGGTAAAACCCAAAAACACCGCTTTGAGCTAGACTCGAACGGGAACTGGTGCATGACAACGGGCCTTACTGCACTCTTGGTTACGACACTCCCGGGGGATATTCTTAGGATTATTCGCATTTTCTTTACAAACCATTATGAAGGGTTTATGAGTGTATACTTCCTTAAAGGAAAGGTTTTATGATTATGGATTATATCCATAAGTCGTTTAATTTATGTTAAGTATTTTTCAAGTTTTTTATTGTGTATATCGATTCATAAACTAATCTAGTTTATGAAATTGTTTAGAAATGGCACCTAGTGGAAGGAATGGAAACTGTATCAATACACGCACTCCATGTAGGGATTTCCCTCTTACTTATGATAATTATAATGGAGCTAGTGATAAAACTAGTGCTGATCAGCTTATCACCATACTGGGACAACTCACTCAGGTTATGAATAATAACCTTACTCGTATGGAGCACCCTGATCCGTAAGGTGGAGGATCAATGTTATACTGCTTCATGAGGCAACAACAACCAACATTTAATGAGGGTACAAATCCATTAGTAGCTAAGCGATGGATAAACTCCTTAGAGAAAATATTCTATGCCTTGGGGAGTAGCAAAAGGGAGAAAGTTGTCATGGAAATTTACCACCTCACTGGAGATGTCGATCAATGGTGGTCGCTGATTCAAAACACAAAGGAAGATAATGAAGTATCAAATATGGAATGGAGGGAGTTCAAATAGATTTTCATAGAAAAATTCTTCCCTCGTGACCATCGAGCAGATATGGAAAGGCAATTTCTGAGTCTAAGACAAAAGGAGGATGAGAATGTCGCAAAGTATGAGGCCAACTTTACAAGGTTATCAATACATGATGCAGATTATATATGTAACCCAAGATGTAAGATTGATTGTTTCTTTGATGGGTTAAAACCATTTCTCCGTCGAGCCTTAGTCTCACAATATTTCTCATCGTATGAAGATATTGACTCATGTGTTATCAAGACAAAAAAGGAATTATATAAATCTTAGGACAATAAAGTAAAGCAAGAGAGTAAGAGAACGGTGGAACAAGAGACAGATAAAGGGGAAAAGGGAAAGAATGATTTTCCATTATGCGATAATTGTTGGAAGAATCACCCCAGTACTTGCCTAAAAGGAATGGGAGTTTGTTATAAATGTGGAGAAAAAGGTCACCAGGCTCATGATTGCAAGGGAAAGAAAGATCCTATCAATGTTGAATGCTATAATTGTAGGGAAATGGGGCATTATGCAAATGAATTTCCTAAGCATCAGGGAAACTTACCTCAGAAAAGTCCAATGGATCAAGGCCAATATTATGCTGTTACTATAGTTGAAGTGGAATAATTAATGTATTGGTGCTTTTGGAGGCAAGGATTATATTCTGGTTATAAGAATAATGTGATATATATAAGGATTGTACTACAGTACTTTTTAATTTCATTAAGGTTTTAATATGAATAAGATAATCATATTTTTAGTATGTGACAATAAGCGAAACTTTACTTTGTTTGGGGAATCTGATGTTACAATTGATTTTGGAATTTAGAGACTTTTAGAGAAAGTCTGCACAGAGGTATTTTGGATAACTATAAAGGTTAGAATGGATTAAGTTAAACCTTATATAGTATTTTTTAAGGTTAAAACATTTATGAAGATATTTTTTGGAATATTATAATACTATAGTTTTAGGAAAAGGACAACCTACAGGTTGGGGGATAACCCGTCACGTCAGACAAAGCTGCAGGAATCGAACCCACAACCATAGTGTGACAGGCCTTTATTACCTACCACTAGCCTACAGGATGTCCCTGGTTTTTACAAAATATTTTTCCTAATCTAAATGGTATGAGGTAATATTTGGAACCTTATACAATTAGGATAAATAGAATATTGTTTAGTTCTGTTACAATTTGGAGTGAAAGATGGGTTTGTGGTAAAAAATTATTAAAGAATGAAAGTACACATGACAAGTAAGTATATTTCCTTACGTTCTTAGTAAATATCTTAAATAAATTCCTCAACTTTATGAAAGGTAACTTAAAACAAAAATTTTGTCGGTTAACTTTTCCAACTTGGGATTCAATGACCGTTTAACCAATCACAAGTTTGTGATTTTCTTGTGGTTAACTATCTCTTAATCCTATTTTCTACAACTCTCCATCAGACCATGATGGTTTTTTTTCCTCCATATCCATATTTTCATAGAATCCTAGTATGGGCTATCTCGGGTGAACTTTTTACTTCTCTTTCTTTCTTTTAAAGTTATATTTTTATTAACCTTATTTCTGATGTGGGTTTTTCACAAAGGTATTTTCTATTTTAAAGCTTTTATTTTCAAAGAAAAATTTCAAATTGCGAGGACGCAATTTATTGAAGGAGGGGAGAATGTAACACCCCAAGTTTCCACGATAAGCTTCTCTTTCAATAATTCAATAGCTTGCATTGTACCCAAGTTCGAGATTCTAACACACCGCGACCAATCAAAGTAGCCGTTATAAATAGTAATACCCACTTTTTGAAATTAAATAAATTTTATATTTCATAATGGACTTCATTTTTGTTTTCATAATATCGAAATTATCCTAAGTTGAATTTTTTGTAATTTTCTGAGAACTTCCAATTTTTTATGAATAGTGAAAAATACTTAAAAACAACTTTTTTAATCAAAATAATTTATAGTGATAAATTATACTATTCAGTGGTTTTAAAGTATAATTAGAATATATTTTTACCATTTTATCCAATGGTGGTCATTAGAATTAATTTCACTTTGAAATTGGACATAAACAATTGTTAATCTTTTGATATATATTGTTTCTTAAAAACACGCTATTTGTTGTGACAGTGGGAATTAATTATAAAATTAATTAATGCAACTTATATGTTTGGAATTTTTTAAAATAGTCATTATTTTTTAATTTGAAATATCAATTATAACTTAGGGTGAAATTTTGGCATTGTTCTGGAAAACTTCAATTTTTGACGAATAGTGAAACCACTAAGTGGTAGTTAAAAAACTGATTTTTCGTTTAAATAAAACATTACCACTTCTGTGATTTGATTTTAAAAAATAAAACATAAACAGTTTTCATTAGGAAGTATAATTTAGTTTAATGGGATTAAAATAATTTTTTCGTGAATAGTAACTTTTAAGTTTATTAATCGCGATTAAAAGTAATTAGTGAAATTTAAGGTAAAAATGATATTATAAAAATACGAAAATACCTTTAAACTTGTCCTACCATTATTGTATTAGTCATGGACGACCATGAAAATCCATGGGTCAACTTGGGGACCCCATGGAGCCACTTGGGTAAGAAAATGACATTAATAACTTTTTATTTAAAGTAAAAATAAAATTGTCACAAACATGTGTTGTTTTACTAAAACAATTATTACATGGGGTTATATAAGTTAACATTTAGACTATAAATATGCATTGGAAATATAATAATATTTCCTACATCATGGTAATTTTTTTATAATTTTTAGACATTAAATAAATTAAATTTTTTATGACACAATGATGATGCAGTGATTACCTCATTAATTAAAGATTTAAATAAAATGAAAAGATAATGTAAAATATAAGACATAAACTTGTAAAAAACCTATTGGATGAGTGGATTCAGAACCCTTATCACATTATCTTCGAAATATATAATTTTGAGACCTTTGAAATCCGAAAATCATTTCATAATAATGTAACTTTTCATGACTTTCCAAAAGTGCCCCTCCTCTCCTCTTATAAAAGGCCCCCACCACTACCACCTTATTCACACCTTCCAAGACATTTAGCTCGGACAAAATCTACCCAAATACTCTCTCAAATTCTCTCTCTTACTCCTAGAAGCATCACTTTGGGCAGAAGGCTTCCCAAGGAAGCCTTTGTCTCAAATCAAAAAGAGTTACCTGATTTAAAGGTAATGTCTTCATTTATTCTCTTTTGTTTTATTTTGATTCTCCAACCCCTTAAACTCTTTTTATTCCTTTATTTTGAAACAACAACACTATATTCAATATACTAGGATGTTGTTATGATAATTATTCGATCTACACTTACACACACCTCTGTATAATGGTTAAATAATATATTATTTCCGTGGATGGCGAATTATTGCCTCGTGAAACGATGATTGTTCTATCTTCTCCTAACACCTCTCATGGTGGCCATAATGATAGAACTATATTTATTTATGATATATATTATATTTATTTCCTCACTATGCTTCTGTATTTTACATTTAAATCATACCATTATTCTTTTCATGTTGTGAAAATGCGATAATTTCATTTGAGGAAGTGTGGCCTACCGCCCCCTCAACTGATGTGACTCGTTCATGCAATACATGGAAGGTATAAAGAATGAAATTAATGAACTTATGTGACCTATATAACATATATATTATACTATTATTATAATATATATGTATCTCATTTTTTTAATTCCATTAATTATGAAATAGAAATGAAAGTAGCGTTCATGCGTGCGTACAGCTTACCGTCTCCATGAATGGTGCATTTCATTTATTACCTCTAAATGTTATATAATATTATAAAGGAAAGTATATACTAGATATATATGATATATATGACATCTAAATTATGAATATAATTCTGGATATAATTTATATTTTACAACATGAACAACTTTTAATTGTAAGATGTTTATTGTTGACTCAAGTACCAAAGAGCGACAAAACAACCGTTATTAACTTAAATGACTACATAATGTTCATAACATGGTAATAAGTGATATATTAGGAATAATGAACTTGAAAATGGTTCTTAATAAGGTATAAATTAACTCTAGATTATTATCCAGGAGGTTAAAGAATGATCGAGTCAAGTCGGACACGAGGTAAGGGAACTTCTTAACCCAATTTCCTTTCTTTGGGTTAATCTCCTACTTTCAAATTATGTCATGATATTATTATGTTTTATCTTGTATTTTTACATTAATTATATGTACTTATAGTGAATAAACATAATAGGTCTATTTTATTTAAAAAATGATCTTTGTAAGGACTTCGTCTCAATCTCCTTTAATTGAGGCATAATTTATATTATACAAAACTTTCTTTTATATTGTGTATAAAACCCATTGACTTTTATGTTTATTAAAAATGAATCTTTTTATATGAATCATTTTACTAAAGGACAAAAAGGAATGTTTTTTTTGTCGTACGTATGCAGCGACAATGAATTCTCCGCCGTCGTGACCATTATTTGAGTTTCGTCTTCCTCTACAAGCCATAACTTTTTTTAAAATAAAAAATAAATACAAAGTTTTAATTTTCTTTTATTTTGGTATTGAAAATGGTTTTGAAAGTGTTTTTTATTATATCAATGTGTTGTATTGATATATTGTTATTGAAAGGTGGAAATTTTATTTTTCCTTTATGCATGTTTTATGTGATACTATTATGTTATGGTTTATGATATGTTTAAACCTTTTCATATGAGAAATGCATTGGACTTAATAAGTGACGGGTGGAGCCCGCTATAGCTCCTCGATGCATCAGAAAGTCTCATGAGACAAACTAGTGTCTTGGCACGAGGCCTTGACAAAATAATATTTTTAGTCTTGGCAGAAGGTCTTGGCTGCGTGGTTATGATAGTCTGGCATTATGCATTCCATCATTGTGAAAGTGGTTATTGTTATTACATTTGATTATTCGACCAGTAGAATATCCATGTGAATAAGTAAATGGAATTATATCATTTTACTTTTGCCATATTATGTTGATTTTCAAGTTTAAAAGGCTTTTGTTTTAGATATACATTGCCTTAAATGTTTATGTTTATTTATGAAAGCTTCCGCTATATTGTTATCCTTACTGAGCATCTGAGCTCACCCCTTTCAATTTTTTCTTCTTCCCAGGATGTGAAGAAGTATTTTATGACTGACCTGCAGGGATAGTCTGAAGGGGATATGGGATAGGACTATGGAGACTATATTATTTTTCTTTTTTACTTTATGATGTAATGTACCATTTATGAATGTATCTAGTGTTTCCAAGGCTACTAAACTAATCGGTCATTCGAGACATGATCTTTTGTGATCATGCCATTGTTACGCAATAATACACCGACTCTGGGTAACTGGGGTCGGGGTGTTACATCACCCCTTTCTGGTGTTTCTTTTTCAAAGTGTAGAGAAAGTATTTTAAGTATAATTAATAAGGGTGAACTACTGAAAAATAAGGCTATATCCATGGTTTTAAACCATGGATATAGGCCCAAAAACCATGGCTATAGGTTATAGCCACAGTTCATTCAATTGTGGATGGTATTGGTGTGGCTATAGGGTAAATCCTCCAACCACAATTTTAAACTATGGATATAGCCATATAGACACTGTTCAAACCATTGCAACTACCCTACAGACACGGTTTGAAAATTGTTGCATAGGCTAAAATCACTCATGGTCTATAGCCACGGTTCCCAACCGTGGCTAAAGACAAATATCCATGTTTTTAACCAGTGGATATAGGCATTCACATTCCATAACAAACCAGCATTTTTCAGCTAGTGTTGGCCCCTTACATCCTCCCCACCACCCCTAGCCATCCCCCACACCCTCCCCCTTACACCTAACATGCACCCACCCCTTTCACCTTACACCCCCCCCCCCCACCACCACTACTCCCCCTACAGCCCCCCTTCCCCCTGAAAATCCCTCTTTCCACTCCCCCATGGAAACCCCCCTGGACATCCCCCCCTGAACAGACCCCCTCCCTCATGGACCCCCCCCCCCCCTCCTGGACCCCACGTGGACACCCCCCATGGATACCCCCCCCCTCCTGGATGGACCCCCTAGAAACTATTAATATACCAATTTATTATTTAGTTATATCATCGGCTTATTTGGAAATGGAAAAAAATAAAAGAAGATAAAGATAAAGAAAGTGCTAAAGTAAAATATTCTATTACATATGAAGATGGAAAAAACAACCCACGTGAAAGGTTATCAAAATGTGACAATCCTAGAACTCATTAAAATTTGTGTGGGAGGTTCAAGTAGTCTATTCAATATTAAAATAGTTTCTTGAACATTTCACAAACCCAAGATGAAATCTTGAAAATAATGAATAATATAGTAAGTTATGAATGTGATTTAATATAACATAATAAAATAAATACCCTCTTAGACACCCCCCCCCCCACTCCCTCCTAGAACCCCACCCCCCACTCCCTCCCAGACACCCCCACCCCCACTCCCTCCTGGACACAACCCTGCAGACCCCCTAGACACCCCCTGCAGACCCTCCTAGACACCCTTCCCCCCTCATGGACACCCCATGCAGGCCCTCCTACACACCCCCTCTCCCTCCTCCCTTCTGGACACCCCATGAAGACCGTCTTGGACACCCCCGCCCCACACTCTCCCCCTGTAGATCCTCCTGGACCCCCCCCCCTCCCCTACAGATCCTCCTGGACACCCCCTTGAACACCCATGCCCCCTGCATCCCCCCTACACACCACTTCAACTCCCATGCACATCCAACTACACCCCTCCCCCCTTGAACCCCCTTCATAGCCCCCCTACAACACCCCCCCCCCCATAGACCCCTTTCACCTCCCCTGCACCTTACACCCCCCCCCACACACACCCCTTGAAGGATGAATTTTGGAATGGAACTAAAGAAGAAAAGATCAAGTGTTGTTGTATCCTGGTTAACACATAGAGACCTCAGATGTAGGGAGTCATAGTGGCCTTGGTGTGCATTCATATCTTATTTTTTTCTTTTAGGTTCATATTGATATGTACATCCAAATACAAAATAACAAGATCATTAATAAAGGATTTTTCTTTAAATGATATCCACTTTCATCCAATACATACACCACAAATTGGTATCATGAATCACCAGATAACACAAACCACAACATGATGGATTTTACCACATCATGTCATATACTTTGGTGCATATTTACAATAATCTACCACTTTCACGTATGAATCATAGGTTTTATTCAAATCATGGAAAATCCTTATGAAATGATACAATGTATTTTGGATATGATCTTCATATAAACACCCTCAAACATTGGTAGAAAACATTGTACCAAAATTTTGAGAAACTGGAAGGCCTCAATGAGTATTTTGGTGGAAATATTAGAGTTTTGAAAGAGGATAATATATGTTTTGGATGAGGATGAGTAAATAGTGATGTATCCATGGAGATGGTTGTTTTTCCTAGTTATTAACTACTCAAACTTATAGTGTCAAGAAGAAGGGTAATTCATTGGGAATGAAGTCCTAAGAATCACTCAAAATGATATGGAAATTGTGGTTAAGTTGTACAACATTGATAATCATATGACTTGAAATTTCATATGAAAATTTTGTGCATAAGCCTTTTCTAAAAGTATTAAAATTTCTAAAATATGACATTTTTTACTATGTGATCAAAGAATATATGACAATATAGTCTCATAAGTGGGATTAACACTGCCCCTGCACACCCTATGCACCAATTCCCCCCCCCCCCCCCCCCGCACACCCCTTGCACCCTCCCCCTTGCAACATAACCCAACCAAACTCCTCCCCCTTCACACAGCACACCCCCTACCCCCTTCCCCCTATCCCCTCCCCTGTATACCCCCATACCCAACCCATTCACACCCCCTTCCCACCCCATGCACACCCCTTTCATAAACCCCACCCTATGCACCCCCTACACACCCCCTCCCCCTTCCCCTAGCACACCCCTTGACCCCTTCCCCCTCCCCTGCACACTCCCCTGCCCACCCCACACCCCCTACCCACCCCATTCACCCCCATTCCACCCTCCACATTTCATTCCAATTCAACAACTTAATATAAGGAAAATCATATAAAATCAATTAGATACATGTAATTTAATTCAAGTAAGCACAACTATTCATTTAATTATAAGAAGGTCCTCTCAATAAAAACACTCATGGAAATTCTTTCCACCATGACAGTGCATTCCATACAAATCATGACATTTACTTTATCAATACAATATGATTGGATTTAAAGTGGAAAGAAAACACTTATAATTTACAACAGTCAAGAGGGTAATTACCTACTTGGTTAATCCCTTATACAAAGAAATTCAAACACTAAGGATCTGTTTGGTTATAATTGGACATTTACCACATTCCCTTAAGACATTTCAAAAGTGGAGTGCAAGTCACCATGAATAATAATCTCTATTTATTTCATGACATCCAATTAGACTTTAGAAAGGAGGCATAATCATCATATAATTCACTACATGAGGCATTACTACTCATGTGCTAAGTTAATATTGTTCAGTTCCATTTAACTCATTCAAATCATTAAAACATAGAAAATATATTTATAAGATCAAAGGGGGTCACTTAGTGGTGACTTCATCATTATATCAGCTACCTAATTGGGAAATTCCATCTTAAAAGTCTAACGGAACTTAAATGGTGTTTTGGTTCAAACAACCATTTTAATAAAATAAGGGAAACCCCCTACCTCAAATGAGCCAAGCCACACTCGTCACATGACACTTTTATCAGCGACAACTCTAAGTTGCTTCATCCATCCTCCAGGCATATGAACCTTTCCATATAAATTAGGACACCCAAACCCCTATTTATATGTATGCATATACATGAACATGCACAAGAGGATCCTTATATATATTCTCACATGCATAAGCATCACCCACACATGTATGAATTTTCCATATATGTACAGAATCACACCTATACCCTTATATATAATCACACTACCAAGGGAGGATATACATACAACATGAGAAATTATTATATATATTCTTACCTATGCATACATGGTGAGTCACCTTTGACTCTGGTTTCCACAACACACACGAACAGGTCCCGGGAGACTTCAACAAAATGCTATAGTTCTGATGAATCATCATTAATTGAACATAAAAATTGAAGTCGGAGGAACACTATTTGTGATAAAGGAAATAATAGAATATGTGATGATGATAAAAACATCAACATGTATCATCATTAGTAAGATTAAGACATAGGGAAAATAATATCTTGTTGAAGTAAACATAGTGTCATGAAAATGGATGGGTGAAATGGGAGGTTAATATAAAATAATACAACTAAGGAACAACTCATTCAATGTTTTCAGTAACTAATGCTTCACGTACATAAATATTTTTACAATTTGAATATTATCATTCATTATTTGTTTTAAATAGTAGAAATGATCCCGATTTCAATATCTCTTGATATTTGAAGGAAATATGTGCAGAATTAATAGTGTAATAATTAAAAAGAATATTTTCACATCGGTACTTTTTTAGTATATGGACAACTGAACGATGTGTGGTTCACTATCTATTTAAGAATAAAATAAATTGTCACTCGAACAACTGATTATATAATTTTTATGTCTTGAAAAAATAAAAATTAATACTTTTAAAAGTTATCTATAGTATATGTAATCTGAAAAATGCATGGCTGTCTAGAAATCCTAATCTTTTAAGCTTGTAAATAAATATTGATCACATGATTCTATAATCAGTATAAAATCACAGTTATGAAATCAGTAAACAAAATCAAAAATAAAAAAAATTAGAACAGACCTTAACATCAAAAAACTGCAATAAAAAATTATCAAGAATATATCATAACACCATCTATAATAAAAAAATTATCAAATACTGTAGAACAGTCTAAATGTAAACATTATTAGAAGAAAACATTTCGTTTAACTATATTGAAACAACCTCATAACAATTCCAACAAAACTTTTCAAGGGTAATATTTCTTTTTCAATTAACACATTTTCACTAGGGGGAACCTTGAAAATCACAAAAGATTGCAGAGGTATGGTCGAATGATCAATGGAGATAGGTGTGAATTTCTTGGGAGAGCAGCTATCATGAAGGAGTAACAGCAACTATCTTCATGGAAATTATAGGGGTTGACTTGTGTAGATCCCACTCATGGAAGTTCGGTGTTTAACCGATGCACCGATTGGGGGAGGAATGCAAGACGAAGGGGTGGAGGAGGATAGGAACTCACGATCAAGGGGTGGGAGGGATTTTACGATGAAGGGGGTGGACCTGAATGGAGAAAATGGTGAGGATTGGCAGAGGGATAATCGATCAGTTGGTGACGAGGGAGAAGGGTTTCCATGTGGGAGATGATTCACGCTATTGTGAGTGAGTTCGAGGGTTTGGAGTTTCGAGGATCAGGGTAGTGGTGGTGGCATTCAACAAGGAGGAGGGTGCAGAGAGTTAAAGGGAGGATTAGGGTGCAGAGAGGTAGAGGGAGGAAGTGGATCATGGATTAGGGGAGGAGCGGTGGCATTCGGTAAGGAGGGTATTTAGTGGGGAGGAGGTCACATAGATCTCAAAGGATAAGGAGGGAGAGGAGAAGTTGAGGGAGGAGGGGTCACATATCAGGGGATTAGGAGCCCGAAACTTATGGGAAAAAGGTGATTCCATGATTTTTTTCATTTAATGGTGGCTATAACACATGCTATAGCCAGAGATCTAGAAAACTGTGGATATAGATATGTGGTTGTTGCTTAAATTTATTGTAGTGTGGGGATCATTTTGGGAAGCATTGAATATCTTTCACTAAGTTAAAAAATATTTATTCCAAGATTCTAAAGTAACCAAACTAACATCGTCTTCAGTCGTTTTTTTAATGTATTATGCATTCCCCAAAAATGATGTAATGTCTATGTATGAAAGTTTAGGGTCATTATAGTTGGTATTAGAGTGACTATTTAGTTATACATTGGAAACTAGGATGAGATAAATTTAGTTATATTCCAAGTTATATATTTAAGTATATGTCCTGGGATATCTCTAAGGATAAGTATAAGGGTGAGCTAATGTTGAGGAAAATTTCCTGGATTTTGGTAAACAATAGAGAGAGTGTCTTCCTAAAAATACATCTTTGTCTTGATACTACACATGTAAATGGTTCTGTAATAGATGTAATTGGGAATATTAACATTGAAAAAGGTGTGTATGGACTCATTCTTCATAATCTGGTATATGAAAACGGGCTTTACTACACACCTGGTTTGACACTTCCTATGGATATGCTTTGGGAATTCACAAGATCTTCACAGACCATCATTAAGGATTTTAAAATATGTTGGATATGATTATACTTGGATAAACCTAGGGTTTCATATATTAATGAAGGTTTCATAATTCCATTGAGTGGGCTTTCATGATTATATGGTTCCTCACAATGAAATATATTTATTACTCTACACTTTTTTTTGTCAATGATTGGAACATAAAGTAACCACATTAATTGTCACTATGATGGAAAATGAAATGATTATACTCATGAGAATCCAAATTATATCAGAGATGTAGTCAAAACTCTCATTTATATTCTCATAGAGCATTCACAGTCTATGAATCATGTTGAGATTCCAAACAAGAAAGGGAGGGAACAATGTATTGTTGACCCTTCATGAGGAAATTTCCACCTTATTTTATACGGTCTTCTAATAATCTTATTCTAAAACACTATATTAGTATCACTAAAAAAATATTCACTATTCTCTAGTGTTCGAAAAATGAAAAATTCATTCTGGAGTTTTATCGGCTGGAAGGTGAAACAGACTAGTGGAGGACTCTAATCAATAATATGAGGATTCAAGATGAAATCGAATCCATGGATTGTGAAGAGTTCAATAATGCATTATTTAATAATTAATTTCTAAATTTTCTTCATATAAATATATAAAGAGAGTTCCTTGAGTTGATGCAAAATGATAATGAATCTTTCAGTGCCTAAAAGGCTAATTTAACAAGACATGTGTGGTATGCTTCTGAAATTATTATCCAACCAAAAAATAGTGTTCATAGGCTCTTTATTGTCTTAAATACAAGTATTATAATAGAGATGGACACAAGAGTCTTTAGTAGCTATGAATATATTTTACATTATTCAATAAAAGTTGAGATGGATGTTGGAGTTACCTATCAATATCAAGGTTTTAACAGTAATGGAAAGATGGAGTTCGAAGGGAAATCTAAAAACCATGGAGATAAGAAGATAAGACTTCCTATATTCTCTATGTGTGGAAATAATCCTGGAGGTAATTGTATTAATTTGACTGGTAAATGTTTTCAATGTGGACCGAAATTAAATCATGTGGTTGAATGATGAAGTGATTGGGAAATTATATATAATGATAATAATAATGGGAAAATTCTAGATAATGAACCTCCCACACATTAGTGTTTCAATTTCTAAGATTTTAGTAATTTTTCCAAAAAAGTGAAAAGATACAAGGGTTAATAATTGTGATCACCACTAAGACCCTTTATAGATAAAGGAAAAAGGGAAATCATATGAAATTACAACTAATTAAGTGAACCATGATAATTGGGGAACTCTATAGTTGGGAATCTCCTATGGGATTTTTTAAAAATATGATCTATGAAAATCTTGGTGTTCATCCATTAGTTGAACTTGATATCATTATATAAATTGATTTCCTCTCTCTTCATGAATTTTGGATTACTAAAATTTCTTTAATTTTCTCTATATATAAGTATGAACCCAAGATTCAAATAAGAAAAGTTCTTATATATATGTTTATCTTTTAGGAATGAAGGGTTAATTATCTTTTGGAAGAAAGAATTTTTTCAATATATATTTATGAGAATTTAGGTTATTACCACGTTTCAATATAATACATGATGAACATATTAACATGTTTGGTATGTGATGACATATGGGGGATTAATGATAAGCTAATTTCATGGCCTTCTTTCTAATGTTTTGGATTTTACACTTTATGAAGGATTATAAGGTTAACTGTTTATGGAACGTTTAAGTTAAACTTCGATTGATGTTTACGAGAATAAATTATTATCTCACCACATAAGTATTTATGTATATTGGACAACCAGTTCTAAAAACTTTATATTGATGGTAGATGGTGAAATATGGGGTGTCTTATCCGGGATCTCATGATCTACTAGTTCTTATTGAATAAGAAATCACCTTACATTCTTTAAAAGAGGTGAGGTGGAAATTGGTCAAGAAACAACAAAGTGTGAGGTTTTCTTGAATCCATCAAAGTATATCATTTCATGAAAACTATTCAACTTCAGGAAAAGAGTATTTAAATAAATATTTTTCTAATATTATCATTATTGATGATATCTATGACCTCTTTAAATATTTTTGACAATAATGTTTTTTTATTGTTAACTTTCTCTCGATCACCCACTTTCTTTTGAAAGGTTATCATTCACTTTTATTATTTATTCATTTCTTCCACGGAAAGTTTTCCCTTCCTACGTATATTTGCCTATGTGGAAACCTATTAATGTGATATTTTGGGTAACCATTGTGTTTACAACTTTTCATTTTTAAATAATGTTTTATTATTCATTCTTATGATTTCGGTTTCTATGAATGGAACATTCATGTATTAAACATTTGATATCACAAATGAATTTCAATGACAACATTAATTTTAAGGGGGGTATAATGTAACAACATGAGTTTTTATGGTCCTTTTTTTCTTGAATAAATTAATTTCCATTGATTTTTTGAATTACACTAAGTAAAAAATTCCTTTCACATGGAACCGACATGGATTTGAGTACATGAAACAGTTACTTGATTTGTGCTACATGCAACACCAACTTGGCGTATGTTACACAAAACAATGAGTTTCTATGAAACATCATTTTATTTTAATAAATATTTAAATGATATAGTTATAGAAAATTCAATGAACATAGTAATATTAATAGAAATAGATTATATAAAAATATTTTTAGGCTATTTTTATATAAATAAAACATATTGATAATGAAAAAAACAACTTTTCTGAAAAGTCCTTATATATTTAAAAATACTATTTTATCAAGTGAACTCATTTTCATGACCTTTTATGAAAAACTATAAAATTAATTTCATACACCTTTAGAAATTTAATTTTATTATACAGATATACTTTTTTAATTCGTAATTTCAAAATTATCTTAGGGTGAATTATTTAGAATTTTTTGAGAAACTTTATTATTGGGTTAATAGTGAAATATACTGAATTTTAATTCAAAACTGCTTTTTCATATAATTTCTTTATATAGCTAAAATATATTTTAAGTTGGTTTAAAATTAATAGTAGATAAATTATACATCAATTAGTCCAATTATGGTTATTATAATCATTTTTATATTGACCTTCGACATAAAATCCTAATGAACATTTGAACATTCTCACATTAAAAACTCGTTATCTTTCCATGTCTGGAAGATTAGAATTAAACATATTTTTTCGCTTCTGTGAATTGAATTTTGAAAATTGGTCATACACAGATTTAATCTATATTAAATTTATTTTCATATAATTTCAACTTAATTTTTTACCAAAAATATTAGTGGATGTCATTAAGATTAATTACAACAATTAAGGTAAAATTAATCTTAACAAGGGAAGAAATCATAATCCTAAGGGCCCAAATGACCTATAAACTTTTAAATAAACCCATTTTCTATCCATATTTCAGAAATAAACCTTAAATTCATGTGTTTTATTGTCTTTTAATGACTTATTTTACGTAAAAACATGGGTACAGCTAAATTGTTTTCAGAAATTCAAAGTGTGTCTCATTCCTTCCCTATAAAAGGTCCCCACCTTTCCAAATTCTTCAAACATCTCAAAACACTTATTTTCATCCAATATAAGACCAATACACTTACCCAAATCCCTACCTTACTCTATTAATGCTCTATTTGTCTAGAAATCTATCCAATGAAGCCCTTGGGTGAAACCAAAAGGAGCTACCCAAAGAAGAGGTAAAATCCTTCCCCAAGTTCCTTTCTTTTATTTTCTCTCTCCGCCACCTAAATTTTTATTATCCCATTCCCACATAATATCCATATTATCATTACTATATTCATAATTTTATGTGTTATTTATTTTATTTTCACTTACACGCACTTCCATCTAATGGGTAATGAACTTATCGTTTTTGTTTATGGCGAACTGTCGCCTCACGAAACGATATTGTTCATTTTAACTTCACCATATATTATTGTTGTTAATTATGAGGGAAATACAATTTTTATATTATATCTATGATTTATTTATATTTATTTAATTTTTATATAAATCCTACCTTCATTATTTCCATTTTTTGTAAGTATGATATATTTGATTGTGGAAGTGTAGACTACCGCCTCCTAAAAGATATGTTATTTGTTCACACATTACAAAGAATGTATTAAGTATGAGATTAGTAAAAATATATGAAATATATTAAATAATAATTCTACTATAATTATATTATATACATATATGTAATTTACTTTCTTTCTATCAATATTCCATGAAAATGGAAACAATGTTCATGCATACAAACGGTCTACCGTCTCTAGGAACGATGTATTCTATTATATATATATATATATTATAGATTATTATAAATATTTATACACTGAATTTATATGATATACATGTCATGTTTTAAATTTTTTAACTATGTAAATAATGATTTATAAAATAGGACCAATAATGAAATGTAAAAACATGTACTATAAACAAAGTAGTTATTAAACGAAACGTTCCTTTTAACATACATGGGTAAAATAAGGTCATAAGAAAACCAAATATATAGTATTATTTATATGAATTGAGTTATTTTATAGATTTATAATATTTTTATACTTATTATAAAGGTTTATTTTATGACAATGGAAAACATCAAGACAAAAGGTAAAGGAATTTCATCTCACTTTTTATTTTATTGAGATTTATGCCTTATTTACCATCCATTTATTTTATGTGGACTATATTCATACCATGGATTCATTCTATTATTATTGTAATTAAATATTTGGGTATTTGCATATCCATTTGATTATATTTAATTCATAGTGTTTACATTGAAAATGTTACCAAATTGGTAAAATTAATGTTCTCTCAATTTTTCTTATTTGAGACACATGACATCTTATGCAGCTATATTTGTTTTTGATGTGCATATGATACCTTTGAAATGTTAAATAAGGTATATGTATATTTTCATGATATTTTATTCTTAATTTCATTTCATTTATTTACATGGGTAGTATAATCCAAATTTTCCAAGTGTTAAGGGTTTATTTACACAATCTCATCATTTATCTATATTGTTTATGATTATGATTCCATTGATGAAATATTATGATCCATTCCTCAAGAACACTCATGATTATTATTATTAACCTAAATTTGTTAATGTTATATCCATTTAATGGTACCATTTTTCACTCTTCGTTACATATTATGATCGAGCAAGTGTTTTTAAGAAAGTCTAACTTTACCTCTCTCTTCAGTGAGAAATATGTGTTCCATCAAAATAATATTTTCACAAAATGTTTTAAAAAATGTTTTATATTTGAAAAGGGTTTTAAAAAGGTTTTAAAAATTATTTCTATGTTTTCAAAGTAATTTCTATGAAAATTATTTTCAAAATTTTGTATGTTTTAAGGATCTATTTTCAAATAAGAAATGATAATTTCATAAAGAAATGTTTTTCGAAGATATTTTAAAATTATTTTTCATCTAAGATGAAATCTATTGATGTTACTCATTACCTTATAGAAAATGATCCAAATTTTCCATTATTATTCTTTCTTGAATGGTTTATGTTTTTATGGAAGGATTCTTATGACACCCATTTCTCTTCCACTAGTTATATGATTTTAAAATGCACTTCTTTTCATGGGTGATTATTTAATGAAATTATTAGGAAACCTATATATTTTCCATAGTTTATTATGTGATTAATTTTAAATTAAACCCATTTAATTTCATTATTTATGATTTGATGTTTATAAAACCCATCTCTTTTGTGGGTGATGATATAATAAAGTTTTTTATCTTATGGAACAAGTATGAATGGTTTTATTATGATATGGGTGGGACTTATATCTCCCTAAAATTAATTGGGTAGTGATAAGTTTTATATGACCTCAAATGGTACACGATTTTTAGCCCAATCCTGAATGTAAGTGGTTACACCGGTTGTAACCCAAGACTGAAAGTAATAGGGAACCCGGGTTGTAGCCCAAGTCTGAAAGTAATAGGGAACATAGTTTGTAGCGTCAACCTAAAATTAATAGGGTAAATGGGTTGTAGTCAAATCCTAAATACCAGAAGGAAAATGGTTTGTAGCCTAAGCTATAAAATAATCAGGTACACGGGTTGTATCCCAAGCCTAATATTTTATAAACGTATAGGTAGGTATCCTTTACATAATATTTTCTATGATTATTTATATGATATAAATTCCATGTCTAATTCCTTAGTTATGATTTCATAGATTATGCTCTTGATTAATTTATGAGACATGTCTTATGAACTACCAACCTTTATTCCCAGACTCATCATTATTATCTTTGATATGCAGGGTTTGATCATCGGGTGTGAAGGATATGTTCTTGTACCCTTATGTTCATGTTATTCTTACATATTTCCTTTATTTACACTTAATGAGCATTAAAGATCACCCATTTCTTATGTTTCTATTTCCCAGTTTATAAAGAAATTTTTTTAAGTAGTATTTCTTAGGGGGGGTCTTTTTTAGAAACACTTATGATCTTTAACTGAGTTAGAAGATTGTGTTTCAAGCTTCCAAATTCACTAAACTAACATCTTCTTTGGGTGTATATTTTTTCAATTTATTATGTATTACAAAAAAATTATGTAATTTCTATGTATGAAAAGAGAATTTTGTTATATAAAATACCAAAGAGAGTATGAATCCTGAAGTTGATAGCCAACTATGAAAACACATCTCTAAGGAAAGTCCAAGTCTACTATAGAAGTACAAGTCCTGTATAAGTCTATACTCATAATAATTATAGTATTTATATATTTATTGGAATCAATAAATGGGGTACCACTCATTTTTGAAACATGATTAGCTAATAAGGGAGCACCACAACATCTGATACATTAATATCGAACCACCAATCATAAATTTAGACATACAATGTAAAGAAAACCATGTAGTCTAAGTAGAATTATAAAATGGAAATTGTATCACATAAGAAGACAACTCAGTTATAGAAGTTTATCCCACATATAGTGGATCAAACTCTTGGCCATAGGGGGTTACCTGACCTTATCTATATCAAACCATAGGTAGGGGACCACACACTTAATTAAAAGAGAGAGATACCTGGCCCTATCGAAGGGATGATATAGAGTGTCATGGCCCCATACCATGGGGGTATACATAAAAATATCCATAAATAGACTATATGTAGGTTATAATGTTCCTAAGTAGTAAGGTGGGATACCTAACCCTATCTAGGGGCTGAGAAACATCTCACCTATATAATCATTCTTATCATCACTATTCATGATAAGATTAAAAGATCATCCTTCTCCCACCACCTTATACCATATATAAAACATATAAGATGAGGTAGTATTCATATTATATATAAATAAACATAGGATAGACTTATCATGATTCTAAAAACAAGTTTTAATGATAATATATGGTTGATTGGGGAATCTAGAAAGAGGATATAGTGTATACTTTAGGGCACATGGTGTGTGACCCTAATAATTGGATTGTTTGTGTATTGCACCACACATAACATATAAAGGTCCTTATACTTTGTGTGTTGGAATTTATAAAACTTTTTGTAGGGACAGATAAGACCTTTTTCTTATAGTTCCAATCCACGCTGAATATACCAACTAGAAGTAATAGAGATATTGGTCAATCTATATAGTGTGTTGATCCAATCGGTAACCTAGGAATATGATCTATATACATGATAGTATGGATAAATAAAGTCACATGGCATGTGGTTAATTTCATATAGTGTAAGATATCTAATCCCATGTGTAATCCTATCCACCATGACACATAAAATACATGAATCTTTTTATTCTTAACTACACACTGTATAATCATAAATTTTTTAAAATATTCATCTTTACAAAATATTCATGGTTATTCCCTAAAATTCTCCCCAAAAACCTACTAAAATTAAAATTTCCCACCTTGAATTGGATAGGGACTCCACCAAGAGTCAATTCATTTCCATAATTGGTCAAATTGAAATTCCCACGTTGAAGTCCAGGGTTCTTACACACCATTTCTACAAAAAGACTACTTGTGTATCCCTCAACATCCCCAATCCATCCCCATTTCTGATTATACCATTCAACAAGGTCTCTTACATAATACACAATAACACAACACTAAATATAGGTCCGGTCATGATTCATACTGAATCAATTTTAGTCAAATCATTGATCAAGCCATAAAAGGCGATAAACACATGAATAAATGGGTGAAAATCCATAAAATTAAAAAGATATTTGGTCATAAAGGCCTATAGAAGCCACATTCAGCACTCAAAATATGGAAAATGATGAATTCAAATGAATAATACTGGTGTAAGAATGAATAACCCAAAATCAAAACATATAAAAAAAAGAAAATATAGCTGGGACTTACTCGGATTCTTGGAATCATGTATTACTGCTAATCATGCTTAGGAAATAATAAGAAACTAATTAAATCCAATAGAACATATCCCTACCTCAAAGTGGATTTTCTTCACATTCATTATTACATTATAGATGCATACTCCACCCCTCGGTGTCACTATCAATATAACACATTCCCCTCAATCTACCATTGATTCCATGAACCGATCTCTCTATCATATCCTCCCCAAAGGGTTATGTCAATGATGAAAGTAGATAACCCTAAAAAAAGTATATAACAATTATTTAAATAGAATGATTTTTTATGTGAAATAATTAATTAAATGAATTAATTAATTATTCAATTAATTCCTCTAACTCATGAAATGACTGTGAACAATCTTGGGACCTAATGAGATTGAGACTTATATAGTACCTATGGTAAACACCCACATTCATGGTATATAAGTGTTTATTTAAAAAGTTATTATATGGAATACAGATAATATAATATTTTTATTATAGTATTTCTAAGGCTTAAAGAAACTCTCTTCTCCCCATTAGATCAACCCGAGGGTAAACCTCATACTTTGGAGGTGACAAAACCCTCATAATTTTGTTCTAAAATATCTTCTGGGCTAAATTAAATGCTTATCCACAAGGTAGGTCTTGAGACTTTGAAAATATAAGAATCGGTGAAGTCTCTCTCAAATAAAACCCAATCCACTATAGAATTTATTTAAACATATTCAAATTCATCTCATGAATAAGGTATATGAAACTTTTCTATATAAAGGTTTAGAATTATATTAAATCAATAAATCCAATGTAGGTAATCTTGAGGACACAATTATCTAAAGACCACTTTTCTTGAAAGGTGATGCACACTTCTCCTGGGGCGTGGAAAAACAATATTTTTTATCACCTAAGTATAGTCTAGTGGTTAACTCTAGGTTGTCTCTCAAAGATGAGAACACACAAAAAATATTTTGTCACTTTTTTGGTTAATTTTATGAAAATTTGATTTTAATTTTGCATTGTGAAATTATAAGTATAAAATATATTAATTTTATTTATTTGAATACAATTCAGAGAGATGGTGAATCGAGCAGGTTTTTCTAATCCAAGTTCAGTGCTATCATGGTTTCCAAATTTTTTCCTTTTTCTTCAGTAGAGTGGTAAGAGAGAAATGCATCTACTAAGTCCTCTCTACCCATTATATAGATGGTTATGAGGAGAATAATCCTGTATAAAAACTTAGGTTGGTATACCATCCATCCTTTGTGTGTATCATTGTAGTATGTTCTCTTTATTAATTAAGGAAATCCCTAAACCTGAAGTATTGTTAGCTAATAACCCAATATTGAAAATTAAAATTTGACACAAAAACTAAAAAACTTTAAAAACACACCACCCAACAAAAATATATTCCACATGTATACAAAATATAATTGGGTGCCGGGAAAAATTGATCATTGACCAAGGAAATAAAAATTAATTGAATGAAAACCAAAGACAAAAACATATGAAATTTAAAACTGAATTAACTATTGAAACCAGATTGAGAAATAAGATGGGTTATTTATTCAATTGAAGCATATAAACTCAAGGAATGAATATGTGTCTATCCTCCACCTTTCATGATCACTCAAAAAAGATACCCATCTATATATAGGGAAGTTGTCTTTATGCATTAAAGGGGATACATTTTAGTAAATAAACTAAATAAAAGAGAATAAAAGATGACATTAGCATAATGTAGCAGTAGGTCGTCATCTAGTTATTCCCTCACTAGTTGATCCTCATTGAATCCACCCCAGTGTCATATTTAAAGGAATCAATCCACACCCAAGTCATCATAAATGTCCACTAAATGGGTCAAGAGTAATAATTTTTCATCCATAGTAATTAAAATTGGTCCTAATACATTATTTTCATTAAAATCCATCTCTTTTAGGATGTGCCAGAAAGTTACACATCTGGTAAGTGGTATACACGATGTGTTATGTGTGGGTCCATGAACCTTCTCACATGATATTTCAATACATGTATTCCATCATGTTTACACATCGTTTAAGTGAATTACTTGATGTGTAATATTTATTTCTATCTCTTATTTCCCATTTTCTATCCAGTTTTTCATTTCTGAGTTCTAAATGTTTTCCTTGACTATGTTGCATCATCCATATATTTTCAGAAGTCTGGTGATAGGTTGCGCCTCTTTGCAGCATGACACGAAGTGGTTTCAGCTTAAAAATTCTTCTCCATTTATTTATTTTTGTTCAAACTATCTTTTCTACAAAAAACATAAAAAAAATATAATTTTGACAAGTGTAATAAATTATTTTATAAAAATAGTACATTTCATATCAAAAATTATATGTATAAAATGGTTCTGTCAACAATTCATAAGCCTCCAAGAAAGTGATTATCCTCATCTAAAGTCCCTTTACCCAAGTATACATTAATCAAGAGAGATTTCTATCCCATAATAACTCTAATTCCTAATTCACATATACTATCTTTAGCCTCTAAATTCATGATAATAAATTTATAACAAACTGAAGTTAAGGTTGATAAAAACTATTTCTTATGTTATCATACATATCATGTATTGTAAGGAATGAAAATTTTATAAGAAGAAATTTACCAAATTAATTTAACCATATATAATACTCATATTATATAAAAACTTAATAAACAAAAATACTTAATAGAAAAAATAAATGAATAATTTTAAAATAAATATATATATTAATATGAATAGTCCATATTTAATTTAGGTATAACAAAATATATTATTTATAATGAATAACAAGTATCTAGTATAATCACTTTATAAACCTTAATCAATTTCTTATAAAAATAATGTTTTCTCATTTTAAGGTATATTATATTTTAGGATATATATATATATTGACCATTTTATATCTTAATAAATTATTTAATTAGTGTATATGATAAGATGTATTGTTGGAAGAATTTCATTTTTTAATGATATATGATATATATCCTTTACAACATGAAGTGTTGTTTTTCAAAACCCAAAAACAAGTTTCAAGATATGATATCACATATCATAGATTATGATAGAGTGTAAAATCATTAAATTTGATGAGTCAAATGTTATGATTCATCCTATCAAGACCTTTAACTAAGAAAAACCATGAATTAGAGCATATGATATCTTATAATGTTTATCAAGGTGGTGTGATCTAATAACCAAAAATTTGACACCTCATATAATATCGTATGAAAACAACACAATAGCCATATAATATAAGTGTTCTTTAAAAAATCATGGGAAAACATGTTTATTTAAAGATAAATTTGGATTTGATTCCATTGATGGGTTTTTTAGGATCATCACATGTCCAATATAGTGGAAGAAACCCAATTAAATTTGGGATTTATCATTATTAAATCAACATGAAATGAAAAACATAAAACTAAATAGGCGTACCTCATTTCTAGCAAGCTCCATATCAATGGAGCATGTTTTTGGGAGATCACCAAGAAATTTATTAAGCAACCTCACCTACACAGGAAGTATACCAGGAAATAGAATCATTATACTTTATAATAGTACCTTGTGATTTAAAAATGTTCATAATCAGATTCTTCTCAAATTTAAATGGAGAAAAAATAAATAATAGAGTATTAGCCTTATCATTAGAGTAATGCACACCCACATAAAAGGAGGATATTATCTTTTTATATACGCCCATAATTCATTAAATAAAATTGATAATAGATATATAATTCTTGGTATCCAACTATGTTACCATAACACATTCCCATTTGTGTATGTAATCATTTGAATGTTTCCAAAATAATAATTTTTCTTGCATACCATGAATGAATCTAATTTATTAATCAAAACCTAACGAAACCATTTTGGATGTTTTAGTTTAATCTTTATGGTTGATATCTCATATCATAATCCATTTGTATATGAGAAGAGGAAATTATATATATATATATATATATAATTGATATATTTATTTAATTTTAATTCATGATTTATTTGATAATGCACTAGAATATGGTTTGCAATTTCAAGAATTAGGATTTTTTTAATTAATGTAATAAATGATGAAAAAATGTCAAAATAGGCATTACACACCATATATCACATATATGTCATGTTGTTTCGGTGCGGATGTGTGTCGGGTTACGCTGTTCCGCTAGGACGCGTTCGCGCGTGCACCCGTCAACCCGAGGGGATGGGCGCGCGGCTTGTAGTCCCCCAGTCCCGCTTTCCAAAGGCGGGCGGCATCCATCCCTTATTCAGGGGCGTCTGCTCCTTGATCGAAACCGGGATGATGGGATGTCGGCTCCTCCTTCCTTGGACGTCTCCTCGGAACTCGTCGCCTAATCCGGGTCTCCCTCATAGATTTAAGACATGCTCGTGAATCTCGTTCCCGGCGCCATATCTTCATGGACACCGGTTAATTACGCTGCTTCCGCCCGGACGCTCCAAGGAGTCTGGTCGGGGCAGCAACCTGCGGTGAGGAGGCCGGGTGGCTCTGGGTGCTGGGGGCGTGTCGTAACACTGCGGCTCTGCACGTCTGTCTTCCGTCCCTAATAGGGCTTCTCGAAGGCATGATGGCCTGAGGCATCCCGCACTGGGTGCGGGGAACTGTGTCCCCTGAGGTTTTCCTCAGATTCCCATGTTTAACACGGGGTATGCCGCGAGTTTAACGTCCAGCGGGGACGGCATCGGACCGATCAACACGAAGAGTGGATCAGATGACAGAACCCCTTGCGGGGAACCTCCGACGCTGGGGCCAACGCATGGGTGGCTTCCCAAGTGATATGGAGTGGAGTGAAGTGGCATGACCCCACCGGGATGTGGCGGCCCGGGTAAGGATCAGGATGGATGATGGAGTGAAAAGCTTGGACCCCGTAGGGGCTTCCTACGTACCGCGCGTTAGCACGGATCAAAGTCAACGTAGTTCGGGTATACAGTTTAACGTCATGCTGGACGTCGGCAAGCCAACTCACGAAGGGGTCGAGGCCGCCGGGCGGAGGATTGAACCGAACCACCTCGCACAGAGGGGGATGGAACGGCCGGGTGGATCATAGTTTCACGTCATGCTGGACGATAAAAGGAGAAATGGAAAAAGGGGCTGTGGGGAGGCACAGTGGAGATACACACGGGCAGTCTCCCACAGGGGCGGATTCATAGGTGAATCGACGCAAGCGTGAACCCTGGAGGGGTCCACTGATGGACGAACCGACGTGAATACGACCGGGACGACCAGGTGGTGGGCTTGAACCTCAGGGAGGCTTCCTACGTACCCTGTTTAGAAGACAGGGATCAAAGTCCACGTAGTTCATTCTGTCAGGACTTACGCACTTGAGGTAGCCCGGATGCGGCAAAACTCAGTTGGAAGGGACTTGGACCGAAAGTAGGAGACACCTCGATCCCAGTCACACCCTCTACTGGCTTCGGCAGTGGGGAGGCGCAATGTAGATACACATGTGCAGCCCCCCACAAGAAACTAGGGGTTTGTAATACCCTACCCCCGTAGGGAAAAGCCGCTCCCATTAAATTGTCCCTAAAGAGGGGCAATCCCGACATCCCTGCAGAGACGAGCGGGTGGGGGCCACATCCAAACCGGAGGGGACCCTGCGTGCGAGGCACGGGATCGGGTGATGCGGACGGTTTAACGTCTTGCCGGACGAAGTACAGTTTAACGTCGTGTGTTGAGGACGAAGAGGACGGTTTAACGTCTTGCCGGACGAAGTACAGTTTAACGTCGTGTGTTGAGGACGAAGGTGCTTGGCAGTTTAATGTCTTGCAACACGGACGATAGGGGCTAGGCAGTTTAGCATTGTGCAGCTTAGACGTAGTACAGTTTAACGTCATGTTGGACGGATGCAGTTTAGCGTCATGCGGGACGAATGTGTAGTTTAACGTCATGCTGGACGTACGTGCAGTTTAACGTCATGCTGGACGTATGTGCAGTTTAACGTCTTGGTGGACGTATGTGCAGTTTAACGTCATGCTGGACGTATGTGCAGTTTAACGTCATGCTGGACGTATGTGCAGTTTAACGTCATGCTGGACGTATGTGCAGTTTAACGTCATGCTGGACGTTGGTTTCCGCCGATGGGTCCGTGTCACTTCACGCGAGCCTGGAGGGCCGCACGGAAAGACAACGCACGGTGCGGGCACCCAGGATGAAGATCATCGGGCGCCACGCAAGCGGGTACCCTCAGGGGGTCAAGGGGGGCGACCCTGGCGGTTTTCGCGCAAAAGAGGAGGTTTGCGCGCAAAACAACAGGTCGGCGCGCAAAATGGCGGGCTGGCGCGCAATCGGGCCAGCCATTTGCGCGCGGATGATTGAGATTGCGCGCACCGGGCTTCGGGTAGCACGCGGGGGCAACGGCTCATTCTCTAACGAACGGCCACTTTGAACATGGGGGGTGCGCGCAATCGGGCTGGATTGCGCGCACCCGGGGGCAATTGCGCGCAAGAGGCTTCTTTTGCGCGCAAAGGCCTTCGGGTTAAGGATTATTCAAAGGAAAGGAGCCAAGGGGATTGCGCGCGAAGGCGAACCCCAAGGCTCTATTGCGCGAAAGAAAGAAGGTTACCTGAAGATCGGCATTGCGCACGGAAGGGGTTGGATTGTGCGAACGAGCGACGCTTCGGATTCTGGCAACCTTCAAAACGTCGGGGGTCGCCTTATATTTATAGGCAACCCCGGGCGCGGAATCCGGTCTCGAGCGCGGAATTCCCTTCGCGGGCGCGGAATCAGGACCCGGCGCGCAAGGGAGCCGCGCAGGACACGGGCGCGCAAAATAGCGCGCCGGCCCAGCGCATTGCGCGCATCCCGGGAGGATTGCGCGCCGCGACTCAACTTTGCGCGCGGGCCTCTGAAATTTCGCGCAAGTCCTCCGGGCCCTCCGGAACGTGCCTCTGACTCCAAATATCACTTCGCTTTCCGCATCCGGAGCTTCGTTTGGGAACAACGGACTTTTCCGGCATCTACAAAAGCCCCCCCTCGGAATCTGATCGGCGAGAGGTCGCAACGATCGGGTTCCAAGGGAGACGCCGGAATGCCGAAGTCCTGGGCTGCGCGGGACTTAGGCGCGCAAAAAGGGGCGCCGGGCGCGCAATTCGCAGCCGCGGTCGCACAATCGAGCGTTCCGCGCGGCGCGGAATCCCGGCCTCGTCTATAAATAGGGGTCCAGGGTTCCGCGTTCCGTACACAGGCCTTCCGCGCGATAAGCTCCAACGCTCTCGTGCGCGAAATTGCCTTTTCCGGTCGCGAAATTCGCCCGATCGGCGCGCAAAACCATCCGGAATTCGCCTGCCTTTGCGCGAAAACCCAGAACTTTGCGCGACATTCTTCCCAATTGCGCGCCGTCCACTTGGATTGCGCGCCAACCTTCAAACTTCTCTACTAGCCTCGTCCGATCCCGCACGCTTCATCCCTTAGCCCGCACGACTCCCGAAACTTCTGAGATGGCCGCGCATCAAGGAAATGAGGGGGATGCCGCCACTCGCAGAGCTGAGATGGCGGCGAACGAGGAGGTTTACGGAGCCAAGGAGATTGTTTCCAACAATCAATCCCTGTTCGACTTACTGACGCCGGCCCAGAAGACATATCCACTGTCGGACAACCTGCCACTCTGGAACTTCGGCATCCTAGATGAGGTTCCGGTGCCAGGGTTCGAGGTTGATGCGCCACGGACCTGGGTGACTCGGGAGGACGAGCTTCCCCGCTATAACATCACCAAAAATGGGCATCCTGTCAGGGAGACCAGGCACTTGGACGTCTATGTCCTGAACCCGAGGACGCGAACCATTGACGGAGGTGAGCCTACTGCGGAGAATTCTCCAGCCCTCTACTCGAGCACATATCGCCAGAGTGTCACTGACGACACCAAGGGCTGGCTGAAGGACTGGGACTTGCGGTCTGGGGGCAATTTCACCAGCGAGTGGGCCTGGGCGTTCTGGGTACGCCACACTTGCGATCACTTCGCAGAGGAGCTACGGTACATCGGCCTATTTGAGGCGGTGTGGACGTCGCAGTTCCACTTCTACCAGCAGTCCGAGCTCGGGCCGGAGCTGTTCACCCACTGGTCTCCGGATACCAACACCTTCCATATTCACCATGGGGAGGTCGGCATCGGTCTCTGGGACATCCACTGCATCGGAGGTATCCCGCTGGAGGGCTACCAATACGATGAGTTCCTGCCACCGAAGAACACCTGGGAAGACAGGTCACGGACTCCTATTCTGACCTGGCATCTGCTTGACCTGGCTACGCAGCGGCTCGGGATCAAGGACTTCCAGAAGGACATAGCCTACAAGGAGTGGTTCGGCTAGTTCTTGGAGCATGACCCGGCGGTCAAGATGCCAGGCAGGGGGAAGCGGTGCCCGACCGCAGCTCAGAGGAGCCGGAACGGGTCGTACTGGCGGGTCCTGGAGACAGGCGACTACCGCTCATGGGGGTACCGCGTCATCGAGGCTCGGGACCCAAATGTCCGGTACGCGGCGTTCCCGGCCGCCTTTCTGAGTGGGTGGCTCCTGCCAGTGCGGGACGCGAGAATGGGCGTTCGCCCGGCGACACTGGCGGTGGCGGGCGCTATGGCCGCCAACAAAAGATACAACCTCGGGGTCCCAGTGCTGGCGAGGCTGTATGCCATCCTAGGACGCATCTCACGAGGGGGGTCGCCACGAAGGATCTGTGGGCCCTTTCAGTTCTTCCACGGCTGGGTGGCTGCTCACCTCGATGGGTACACGTTTCCGAACGCCATCATTCCTCCAGGCAACGGCCTGCGACCCTCCCGGCTGAACATCGCGGGGGTCGCTCCGATGACCCTAAGTGAGGAGGGCGTGAGGATTCGGATTGGCAATCATGCCAATTTCAACTTCAGTCCGTTCCCCACTCCCGTCGGCCAGATGATCGACAACGGGCAGGGTCCGCTGGAGCAGCATGAATACTTCCTGAACATGCGGGGCGGGGTGCTCGTGGCTCGGATCGACGGGAAGGTGATCTGCGAGCCTTACGTGCCAACCCGGTTCGCCAGGCAGTTCGGGTGCCTTCAGCGGATGTCGAAGAGGGTATTCACTGCTGTCCGGGAGGAGACGAACCCTTGCGTTCTTCGCCAGATGTGGCTGATGTTTGCCGCTTTCAGCTCTGGCGACGTCATCACTCTCCCTCCTACCGGGGTTGACGCAGGCTTGGCGACCGAGTACGCCGAACACTGGGCCATCGCGTACCCCGAGGGGCTTCTACGGAAGCCAGTTCGGCGGCTCGAGGTTACCCGTGCGGAGACCGGGCGTCAAGGAAGGAGGCGAGGCGCCACCACACGGGGGAGAACGGAGGCGCGCCAGGCAGCGGAGCCGGCGCGAGCAGGGACTTCGGCGGCGGGCACATCGCAGGCTGCCGCTACGACCTCGGCGCCCAGAGAGGGGGCACGCGCGGTGGTCGAAGAGCGGCCCGGGAAGCATGTGAGACGTCTGCTCGAACCCTCCCACGATGCAGTCTTCCCGGCGCTGTGGTCGGCCTGGATGACCCTGCGGCAGTCACTGGGGACCGACGCCATCTGGCGAAAGATTCTCAGAGAAGGAATCCATCTGCCAGAGGTCGGGCGCCTCCATATTGCCGACAGGGTGGACTTCAACCGGCAGTATGCGTATCTGACGGCCATGGACGATTACGCGCGCCAACGTGGTCAGCGTGCGGAGCCATCCCTTCTGGTGAAGGTGATGCTCGGTCTAGAGCCCGCTCCAGAACAGATGCCGCCGGCGGAAGATGAAAGTGGCAGCGACTCTGAGGAAGAGGAGGAAATGGGGGAGGATGAAGGCTCCGAGGGAAGATCCCATCAGGGGAGTCCGTGGGAGAGCGGCGAGGTGGCCGGCTCTGACAATGTTGCTGTCACTGAGCTCCTCGAGGTCCGCTTCTATCCCTACTCAATCTGCTTCATCCATTCTCTTATGCAGCTTCTAACCCATTTCTCCATCTTTCTCAGGAGCGCACGGATGTTGGTCAGGCGTCCTCAGCGGGAGTAGGAGGGGCGCCAGCAGGACAAGGCGGGGGCCAGGCACCCATTATCGAATTGACAGGCGCGGAAGGGTCCCCTGCTGCAACTGTTCCTACGGCGGCCGGGATAGCGGAAGATGACGCTCTGACCTCCCGTAAGTCTCCTTGCTTTACTGCTGGTGCCTGCCATTGACGATCCGTGACTAACCATGGCATGCCCTGCGCAGTGATCTCAGGACTGGAGGCTCGTCGGGTTGCCGAACTCGGGCCATCTACGAGTGGACCAGTGGTGGACATGCCGCCTGCTCCAGAACAGACTTCCCAAACCGAGCCGGCCCCACCAACTGCTGATCAGGGGGCTGCGGACGCCGGCGGTGCTGACGTCGGAGAGAGGTCGGGGGCTGACGAGGGTGTCAGCGCCGCTGGGGAGAGAGAAGAAGTTCGCCCGGATGTTGGGGAACCCATCCCTCATGAGGACCTCTCAGGGGCGGACCCTGCAGCAGACCTGCTGGCTGCCTTCCCTACCTACCGGCCTGCCGACCCCGAGGAGATGGACGACTCAGACGCGGAGGCGGTCGAGGAGAGCCGGATAACGCGCCGCAGGGGGTGGAAGTTCATCCGGCGCTTCCTCAAGCGAGACCCATCGGAGTGGCTGGGGCGCATGGGATCACTTCAAACCTGGCTGCGCTTCCTGTGTGCCGGGGGAGCTGATGCTCAACACCTCCATCTGACGGTCCGTGATTTCATGGCCGAAAAGATGCGCGAGAGCTGCCGGCGTGCCGACGTCACACAAAGTCGGGACATGTCGGAGAGCACGCGGGCGCTCCTCGCGGCGGAGCAGGAAGTCCGGCGCCTCGAAGGGCAGGCGGCAGAGAAGGAGGCCTTCGTCGCAACGTGTACCGAGCTTGTGGAGCAACTAGCAGCCCAGCTGGTTGACGCCCAGGTACAGCTGACGGAGGCGGGCCAACAGATGGTCACAATTCAGGTCGAGCGGGAGCGTGCACAGGCCAGAATCGACGAACTGCGTGCTGCGACCGCCGACGAAGAGAGGGCACGCAGAGAGCGAGAAGCAGCTCTGGAGGCCACCAGCCAAAGGGTAGCGGCATTAGAAAGACTCATTCAGCACGCTAATCCCTAAGGGCTTTGTTTTGTCGTTCCCAAAACATTTGCTTCCGCTACTTTGATCCATTTGTATGAACCAATATATTTATCTGCATCTTTTGGCTTAACATGCTCAACCATAATTCACTGTCTTGCAGGAGCGTTAACCAAGCATCAGGCATCCATAGTTGGGCCTGGATTGCTGGAGAAAAGAGGGAGGTCATTCCTAGGAAAGGAGACCTCGAGCCTGATCAATGTATCATCCCCCCAACTTGTTCCAACACACGAGCGGGACAACGCTAGGGGCGTTGAGATTTTATCCGAACATAGGGAAATGAGAAAGGGTGAATCGCGTGTCCCGAATCCAGACATCCACAACGGTCGGCCTTCCAGGAAATGCCCAAGACGGTAGGCGGACAGTGGATCGACCATAACAACTGCAATAGACGGACCGAAGGTCATCATTCATATTGCAGGAGGCGGACCACATGTCATCATGAATACCGCTTTGGGGGTTCCTTTAGACACAAGGGTGGAAATCCAGATCAACAGGGCATGCGAAGCGTGGGGCGAAGTGACGATTTGTTCGGACAGAATCCAACGCTCTCAAAATTGCGCCACCGTGGGGAAAGCGTATTAGGCGGATGCACTAATCTGGCCGTGAGTCACCCCAATTCTCAGACAGCACCTCTTTGACGAGGAAACCGTCACATCCCACCATTGCAGTGGGGCATCCCGAGCTGAATCGGGGAGAATATCACAACTGCACCAATCTACCAGAAGCCAGGCCAGACGGTCGGCGACGAGGAGGGGTGGGACTTAACGATCCCTGAGGCTGGACCCGAGTTGAGATTCTCGGGCGTTCCTACGTACTCCATCAGGCTGGAGATCAAGCCATACGTAGTTCTGAGAGTGCAGTTTAACGTCATGCAGGACGTAGAATCCCGTTTAGGGGAGATCTTAGTTTAGGGTCGTAGAGCTCGGACCATAGGGGTAGATCTTAGTTTAAGGTCTTAGAGCTCAGACCATAAGGAGAGATCTTAGTTTAAGGTCTTAGAGCTCGGACCATAAGGAGAGATCTTAGTTTAAGGTCTTAGAGCTCGGACCATAAGGGGAGATCTTAGTTTAAGGTCTTAGAGCTCGGACCATAAGGGGAGATCTTAGTTTAAGGTCTTAGAGCTCGGACCATAAGGACCTCAAAGTACGCCACATCGTGGTCCTATCCCCTGGATATGCAAAGATGCACTGAGGGATATTGTCAAGAGTGTCGAGGTTTCTCCTGGTCAGAATGGGAGGTGGAAAATGTGAATCATGCGGCCATTCACTCAAGGACTGGAGGCACCGGAGTAACGATATGGGAGTACTGCCGACCGTGGCGGAAAAGCAGCATCAATATCGCACTAACCGTTGGTGGAATGAGGCAGCAAATGAGCATCGACCGCTCAATCGCAGGATTCATATCGATTTGTTGCCCGAGGCCATTGGGGGTACCGGCCCGAGTTGGTGGGAGAGCACTGAGGCATTGTGTCCGAACCGTTCACGGGGGCTCCACCCAGGGCGTAGACAATGGGTCCGAATGAAAGGGAGCACGAAGCCTGAAAAGTGGAGGAAACCTGACCAAGAAGATCCTGACCCTCCTGGCAATAAACCAGAGTACTCTTGACACCGGTGGACCACTGCAAGGGGTCGGGGAACACGCCTTGAGGGCGACCTGAAGGCGGCGGATTCCCCAGAGAAGGGGGAATCTCTAAGAGGTGGGGGGCTGGACCCGAAGTTTCAAACATCCGGGCGTTCATACGTATCCCATAAGGATGGGAATCAAGCCACACGTAGTTCTTGAAGCGCGGCGCAACACAATCGGGCACCAGCGCGGGGAAGAGTGCGGGTCTGACCCTCGCACACAGAAGGAGCGGCATTTGATATTTCTTGTTTGTCCTTAAAGATGAATGGTTTTTCTTTGTGCGGCGACATGCCTGTGATTGAGAAATCTTCGGCGTCGCCACAATAATCAAGCCACGGAAGGCATTGATGAATGACGTGGTTATTAACTAGCGCCCAACATGAGTGTCCCCTGAGGAGGACATCACGATGCAGTGCCGTTTCTCGTCGGGCGGCCAAGACGATCACAGTTTACGGTCGTGTGGTAGGACCAGACAACACAGTTTAAGGTCGTGTGGTTCGGACCATGGAGGAATCCGCTTATTGCGGTACGGCGGACACGGCGGGGGTGGGAACATACCCAGCCCTGCGGTCACGCACGATTCCAAGAGAAGAGTCTTGGGATCGGGGCCTGCGTATGTCCATCACCCGAGGGGCAGAGATGCTAGCCTCCAGATATACTGGGCCCAGAACGCGATTGTTCGGGCGACTCCTTCCTCCTTATGGGGACGAGGGTCCAGCTACGCATGGCCCTTAGGGAGGATATCCTCATATATCCTTGGTGCTCAGATAATGGGAGCCTCGAACGACATCATTACCCTGGTTGGTCTGCCTAACGTGTAGAGGTGTACTGAAGGTCAGTATGAAGAGAGTGTCAAGATTCCACTACAACGCACAAAGGCGGAGTGTGATGAGGACTGCGCAACCAATGTTCAGAGCCTGAAAGAGCCGACATGGCGATCAAGGACGTTGCTGACCATATTCACAACACAACATCCGATCGCGTCAGCCTAAGACGGGGCAAGCAAACGAGCATCGACCGCTCAATCGCAGGATTCATATCGATTTGCGGCCCAAGACCCGCCGGTAAATCGACCCGGAGTGGTAGGAGAGCACTGAGGCATCGTACCCAAACCGCTAACGAGGATCCCTTTGAGTGAAGGCTCGAACAAGAGGAAGCGCGAGGCCTGACAAGCAACACAGGACCTGTCGGGATTGAATCTGAAACCACGAGTCATAGACCGAAGTACCCAAAACATGTTAACAGATCACCGAAAAGGGTCGGAGGACTCACCCTGAGAGCAACCAAAAGAGGGCAGATCCCCGTGATCAACCAAGAGACGGGGCTGGACCTGAAACACAAGCGTCCAGGCGGTCCTACGTATCCCATAAGGATGGGAATCAAGCCATACGTAGTTCTTGAGAGGCAGTTTAACGTCATGCAGGACGATGAGAGGTGTGAGGTGGTCCCACACACAGGGGGAGGCGTACGGCGCGGCCAGTAGACCAACGCGAATGAGGACATAATCCCCCGCTCACGTGATACGCCTCGCACAAAAAGGAGGGGAACTTGGGCCAGAGGCCCGACGCGGGATAGAGATTCCCGGGAAATGGGGCTGGGCCTGAAACATGAATGTCCAGGCGGTCCTACGTATCCCATAAGGATGGGAATCAAGCCGTACGTAGTTCTTGAAGTGCAGTTTAACGTCATGAAGGACGAGAAATGAAGGGGGGAGCAGAAGGCATCCCCAAACGTGGGGGGCGTACAGCGTGGCGAGAAAACCGACGTGAATGAGGGCATAGCCCCGCGTTCACACCATACGCCGCACACCCGGAGGCAACTGGGACAAGGGCCCGAGATGGGATGGAAATTCCCAAAGGATGGGGTTGGGCCTGAAACATGAATGTTCAGGCGGTCCTACGTATCCCATAAGGATGGGAATCAAGCCGCACGTAGTTCTTGAGGGGCAGTTTAACGTCATGCAGGACGATACGCTGGGCAGTTTAACGTCGTGCAGCTTAGACGTAGTGCAGTTTAGCGTCATGCAGGACGAAACACTTGGCAGTTTAACGTCTTGCAGCACGGACGATATGCTAGGCAGTTTAACGTCGTGCATCTTGGACGTATGCAGTTTAACGTCGTGCAGGACGTATGCAGTTTAGCGTCATGCGGGACGAATGTCCATTTTAACGTCATGTTGGACAAATGTGCAGTTTAACGTCATGCTGGACTTATGCAGTTTAGCGTCATGCGGGACGAATGTGCAGTTTAACGTCATGCTGGAAAAATGTGCAGTTTAACGTCATGCTGGACGTTGGTACACTCAGACAAAGTACTGCTTGAGGAACCTAGCGTTGGTGGGAGGAGTGACACGCTCACCATCCATAGTTGCTAGGGAGTACGCGCCATTGGGATAGACCTTGTGGACAAAAAAAGTTCCCTCCCACTTGGGCTCCAACTTGGGCGGCTTCCGGCCGGGGATCATCGGTGCTCTTAGGGCTAGCACTAGATCACCCTGCAGGAAGGAGCGGAGGCGAACCTTCTTATTGAAAGCTCGAGCCATTCTGCTTTGATGCCTCTCCAAGTTGTGCAAAGCGCGAAGTCTATTCTCATCCAGTGCTTCCAACTCGACTAGACGGGCTTCAGCAACTCTGTCCGGCGCTTGCTGGTCATAGACCGCAGTGCGCAAGGACGGTAACTGGATCTCGATGGGCAGGACGGCCTCAGCTCCATACACCAGGGAATAAGGGGTCATCTGGGTGGAATTGCGAGTCGTCGTCCGATAAGCCCAGAGGGCGTTGGGGAGCTTGTCCGGCCAACTCTTCTTGTTCTGACCAACCATATTTTGTAGAATGTTAGAGAGGGTTTTGTTAAACGCCTCGATCTGTCCATTCGCCTGCGCATGATAGCGAGATGTATGGTTCGAGCGAATGTTATACTTGGCGTACAACTTCTTCAACTCGGCTGCTCGGAAATTGGTTCCGTTATCCGTGAGGATAGCGTGAGGCACTCCAAATCGATAGATGATGTTGGAGGTCACGAAGTCAGCGATCGAACAGGATTTGACCTCTCTGAGCGGAATCGCCTCTGCCCATTTGGAGAAGAAGTCAGTGGCGGTCAGAATGAACCGACACTGGCGAGCTGTCGCCGGTGGGTAAGGTCCCACAACGTCCAGACCCCAGACTGCAAAGGTCCAGGAATACTTAGTGGTATGGAGAGGCTCCGGCGGCCGATGCACAAAGTTCGCATGAACCTGGCACGCATGGCACCTCCTGGCATACTCGATGCAGTCATGGATCATGGAGGGCCAGAAGTATCCCAACCTCCGAATCTGGTGGGACAGCTTCGGTCCCGTCTGGTGGGCGCCGCATGAACCGGCATGAACCTCTTGCATGACTCGTGGGATCTCAACTCCCTGAAGGCAACGGAGGAGAACACCATCGAATCCGCGTTTGTAGAGGACCTGCTCCAGGTCGGGACTGCTCTGGAGGACAAACTACGATGTGCGGCGTCGAACTCGCTCGCGCTCGGCCCGATCCGATGGAAGAATGCCATGTTGGAGGTACTCAACCAAAGGCGTCCTCCAATCAGGGGCTGATCCGACTGTCATATCTGGGGTACTCGGGGCTCCGGGCATAGGGGCAACCGTGGTGAGATTACTTACCAACGGGCCGCGATCTTCTTCTGGGATAACGGGAGCGATGAGCCTGCGGCGCGTCACGCGGACGATCAGGTTGTCCTGTTCAGGCTCCGCAAGTGACGCAGCAAGGCTGGCCAAAGAATCTGCTCGACCGTTCTGCGACCGGGGAATATGGACAATTTCTGGCCGAGAAGGGAATCGAGCCATCAGAAGGAGGGTGCACTCCAACAATGGCACAAGTCCCGGCTTCCTGACAACATAGCCGCCATTGATCTGCTTAACAACTAGCTCGAAGTCCCCTTTCACGCACAGATGGGGCACGTCGATCTCGAGAGCTAACTCGAGGCCGGTGATGAGGGCATGGTATTCCGCCTCATTGTTGGTACAGCCCTCTAACAACAGGAAAGAGTATGGCAGCACGGCTCGCTCCGGGGTAATGAAGACGATGCCCAAGCCCACTCTGTTGAGCTTAGGATCATCAAGTCTTCTACCGGTGGGGCTCCGGGAGGCACCGTCAAAGTGCATCTGCCAGTATGGATCGACTCGATCAACCGAGAGAATGGTCTCATCAGGAAAGCCTAGATCCAGCGGCTGATCCGCGGAGGTCGGGTGAGCTTCCATAAAGTCTGCCAATGCTTGCCCTTTGATGGCCTTCTGAGACACATACCTGATGTCGAACTGCTGGAGAATCACAGCCCACCGTGCTAGACGGCCAGTCAACATAGGCCGGCTCAGGATATATTTCAACGGGTCTACCCGAGAAACCAACTGTACCTCATGGTACTGCAAGTAGTGCCGCAATTTCTGTACAGAAAATACGAGTGCCAGGAAGCTCTTCTCGATGGGGGAATACCTAACTTCCGCATCGAGGAGCATGAGACTGAGGTAATAGAGGCTATTCTCCGTTCCCTCGTTGTTCTTCTGGGCGAGAAGGGAACCCAGGGACCGTTCCAGGGCGGTCACATAGAGGACCAGCGGCTTCCCGGATACAGGCGGCATCAGAACCGGAGGTTGAAGCAGGTACTGCTTGATCTCCTCAAAAGCGGTCTGACACTCTTTATCCCATACATAGGTGGCACCTTTCTTCATGAGCCGAGAAAAGGGCTTACACTTGTCGGCCAGATTCGCGATGAATCGGCGTATATAGGCTAAGTGGCCTTGGAACCCTTGCAGTTCCCGGATGGTACCTGGGGGAGGCATCTGGCTAATCGCCCTGATTTTCTCTGGGTCGATCTCAATACCCCGGTATCTTACCACAAATCCAAGGAACTTTCCGGAGGTGACCCCAAAGGCACACTTCAACGGGTTCATCTTCAGGCAGCGAGACCGGAGGAAGCCGAACACTTTCTCAAGATCTTTGAGATGGTCCTGACGCTGGCGCGATTTGACAACCAAGTCGTCGACGTAGCATTCCACCAGTGTGCCGAGGATTGGCTTGAATATGCGGTGCATCGCCCGTTGATAGGTGGCACCTGCATTCTTCAGGCCGAAGGGCATGACCCGGTAGCAAAAGGTACCTTGGGGGGCCCTGAAGGCAGTGAACTCCTCATCCTCAGGGGCCATCCGAATTTGGTTATATCCGGAGTATCCATCCATGAAGGAGAGGGCTTGGAACCCTGCCGTGGCGTCAATCAACAGCTCTGTCACTGGAAGGGGAAAATCATCCTTCGGACAGTGGCGGTTGAGATCGCGGAAGTCGATGCAGACTCTGATCTGCCCGTTCTTCTTCCGGACCGGCACAATGTTGGCCAGCCATTTGGGGTACTGAACTTCCCTCACGAAGTTGGATTTGATAAGCTTGTCAACTTCGGACTCAACCATGGCACCGTGGGACGGGTGCATCTTCCTGGGAGGCTGCTTGAACCCGCGATGGTTTGCCGGGAGACCAAGGCGGTGGACGGCTACCTGAGGATCTAGCCCTGGCATCTCGTCATAGCCCCAAGCGAACACATCACGGTGCTGCCTGAGAAAGTCCACGTACTGCTGCCGCTCCTCAGAGGGCATGGCGGCACTGACCAATGTGGGTCTTGGATCGGCCTCGGTTCCAAGGTTCACCTGTATTAACTCATCGACCGTGGCGGGGACGCCCTCCTCAAAGGCTGGGGGTGCGTCTTCCATATCCTCTCCACTCGGGGAGGGATCGTCCACGGGAGAGACTGCATTGGAAACTGCATTGGGGCTACCAGATCCTGCTGGGCCACTGGTTCTGGCGCGGGCGGTCGCGGTCATCTCATCAGGAGACTCGCGGGCCGTCGAGACCATGGCGACGTCCAATCGGTGAATCGGGAGGACGTAAGCGTCATCCAGACTTGCCCAGGGATCACTTGCAACAGCGACAGGCTCAACCTCACCTGCCAGGATCTGCTTATCCTTGCTCTTGTAATAGTCCTCGTCCAGATAATGGGCTTCACATGAGGCAAAAGGAGAGGCATCTCCTTGAAGCACGCCTACTCGACCATTAAGGGAGTATTTGAGGCATTGGTGGTATGACGAGGGAACCGCCGCGTGAAGGTGGAGCCATGGCCTGCCCATCAATGCGTTGTACGCAGTGTCCTGAGAGACTACCATGAATTCGGTGTTGGCAACCAAGTCACCGAATTGGGTCTTCAAACGTATCTTGCTGACCGGGGTTTGCTTGGTGCGTTCGTACCCCTGGATCCTGAGGTCGGAGGGAATCAAGTCATCCTCAGACAACCCCAATCTCCGGAGCGTCCGAGTTGGAATCAGGTTGATCCCGGACCCCGTGTCGACAAGACAGTGCCGGACTTCAAGGCCATTGAACTGGCCAGTGACATACAGCGGACGAATATGTCCCTGTATAGGAGGGTCTTCATCCTTACCGGAGAACGAGATAACTGCCTGGCATTCGGCGTCCTCGATCGTTTCGGCGTGAAAGGCCTCTGCAGCCGCAACCTCTGTCTCAAACTGGAGGGGGCTTTTCAGGGCTTCAGCGAGTGCCTCGCGCATCTCAGATGACATGCGCAGAGCCTCAAGGATGGAGAGCCTTTCTGGGATGTCGGCCAAGTGCTTCAGGACATCATACTTTTTGGCCAAGCGCGAGCCCCTGGTTGCAGGAGATTGCTCTGCGGTTGGCGGCATGACGGGCCTTGCCGGTTGGATCGGCGACCGACTGGTACTTGGCGCATCTCGCTGTTCACTGGTTGCAGTCCGGGAAATGGTCACCGTACTGGGGTCAGGAGGCCGGGATGGACCCGTGGCAGGGCGGAGCTGGTCGTGACGCGGCTGAGGCGGTTCTGCCTGGTCCCACACCACAAACAGCGGCGGAGGCGAATCCGTCATCCCCGAATGGGGGGGCGGCGCACGTTGTGCTCGGTTTTGAGCCTGCTTCCTAGTCTCAGTGGCGTGCACGGCCTGGCTGGAGGTACCAACGGCTGTGCCCCAGTGACTCCTGCTGCTGCGGTTCTTCCGACGGTGGCGACGACCGGGGACACTAGGGAGGTCCACCTGGTGTTCTTCAACGTCGGGAACCGAAAAGGTATTTACCAGATCGACGGTGTTAACCGAAGCGTACCCAAAAAAAAGGGGAACCCAGGCCCTCGACGTTGCGAGACGGAGTGCCCGATGTCCCTTCCCCAGCCCCTGGCGGGTAAGACTGAATGCTTGGCCGGGCAACATGCCGGTCTTCCAACACCTCTGAAAGCCATCGGTCTTCGTATCGAGGAGAAGAGATTCACGTCGGGTTCACCATTTTTCTGTTTCGGTGCGGATGTGCGTCGGGTTACGCTGTTCCGCCAGGACGCGTTCGCGCGTTCACCCGTCAACCCGAGGGGATGGGCGCGCGGCTTGTGGTCCCGCAGTCCCGCTTTCCAAAGGCGGGCGGCATCCGTCCCTTATTCAGGGGCGTCTGCTCCTTGATCGAAACCGGGATGATGGGATGTCGGCTCCTCCTTCCTTGGACGTCTCCTCGGAACTCGTCGCCTAATCCGGGTCTCCCTCATAGATTTAAGACATGCTCGTGAATCTCGTTCCCGGTGCCATATCTTCATGGACACCGGTTAATTACGCTGCTTCCGCCCAGACGCTCCAAGGAGTCTGGTCGGGGCAGCAACCTACGGTGAGGAGGCCGGGTGGCTCTGGGTGCTGGGGGCGTGTCGTAACACTGCGGCTCTGCACGTCTGTCTTCCGTCCCTAATAGGGCTTCTCGAAGGCATGATGGCCTGAGGCATCCCGCACTGGGTGCGGGGAACTGTGTCCCCTGAGGTTTTCCTCAGCTTCCCATGTTTAACACGGGGTATGCCGCGAGTTTAACGTCCAGCGGGGACGACATCGGACCGATCAACACGAAGAGTGGATCAGATGACAGAACCCCTTGCGGGGAACCTCCGACGCTGGGGCCAACGCATGGGTGGCTTCCCAAGTGATATGGAGTGGAGTGAAGTGGCATGACCCCACCGGGATGTGGCGGCCCGGGTAAGGATCAGGATGGATGATGGAGTGAAAATCTTGGACCCCGTAGGGGCTTCCTACGTACCGCGCGTTAGCACGGATCAAAGTCAACGTAGTTCGGGTATACAGTTTAACGTCATGCTGGACGTCGGCAAGCCGACTCACGAAGGGGTCGAGGCCGCCGGGCGGAGGATTGAACTGAAGCACCTCGCACAGAGGGGGATGGAACGGCCGGGTGGATCACAGTTTCACGTCATGCTGGACGATAAAAGGAGAAATGGAAAAAGGGGCTGTGGGGAGGCACAGTGGAGATACACACGGGCAGTCTCCCACAGGGGCGGATTCATAGGTGAATCGACGCAAGAGTGAACCCTGGAGGGGTCCACTGATGGACGAACCGACGTGAATACGACCGGGACGACCAGGTGGTGGGATTGAACCTCAGGGAGGCTTCCTACGTACCCTGTTTAGAAGACAGGGATCAAAGTCCACGTAGTTCATTCTGTCAGGACTTACGCACTTGAGGCAGCCCGGATGCGGCAAAACTCAGTTGGAAGGGACTTGGACCGAAAGTAGGAGACACCTCGATCCCAGTCACACCCTCTACTGGCTTCGGCAGTGGGGAGGCACAATGGAGATACACATGTGCAGCCCCCCACAAGAAACTAGGGGTTTGTAATACCCTACCCCCGTAGGGAAAAGCCGCTCCCATTAAATCGTCCCTAAAGAGGGGCAATCCCGACATCCCTGCAGAGACGAGCGGGTGGGGGCCACATCCAAACCGGAGGGGACCCTGCGTGCGAGGCACGGGATCGGGTGATGCGGACGGTTTAACGTCTTGCCGGACGAAGTACAGTTTAACGTCGTGTGTTGAGGACGAAGCGGACGGTTTAACGTCTTGCCGGACGAAGTACAGTTTAACGTCGTGTGTTGAGGACGAAGGTGCTTGGCAGTTTAATGTCTTGCAACACGGACGATAGGGGCTAGGCAGTTTAGCATCGTGCAGCTTAGACGTAGTACAGTTTAATGTCATGTTGGACGGATGCAGTTTAGCGTCATGCGGGACGAAGGTGCAGTTTAACGTCATGCTGGACGTACGTGCAGTTTAACGTCATGCTGGACGTATGTGCAGTTTAACGTCATGCTGGACGTATGTGCAGTTTAACTTCATGCTGGACGTATGTGCAGTTTAACGTCATGCTGGACGTATGTGCAGTTTAACGTCATGCTGGACGTATGTGCAGTTTAACGTCATGCTGGACGTTGGTTGCCGCCGATGGGTCTGTGTCACTTCGCGCGAGCCTGGAGGGCCGCACTGAAAGACAACGCACGGTGCGGGCACCCAGGATGAAGATCATCGGGCGCCACGTAGGCGGGTACCCTCAGGGGGTCAAGGGGGGCGACCCTGGCGGTTTGCGCGCAAAAGAGGAGCTTTGCGCGCAAAACAGCAGGTCGGCGCGCAAAATGGCGGGCTGGCGCGCAATCGGGCCAGCCCTTTGCGCGCGGATGATTGAGATTGCGCGCACCGGGCTTCGGGTAGCACGCGGGGGCAACGGCTCATTCTCTAACGAACGGCCACTTTGAACATGGGGGGTGCGCGCAATCGGGCTGGATTGCGCGCACCCAGGGGCAATTGCGCGCAAGAGGCTTCTTTTGCGCGCAAAGGCCTTCGGGTTAAGGATTATTCAATGGAAAGGAGCCAAGGGGATTGCGCGCGAAGGCGAACCCCAATGCTCTATTGCGCGAAAGAAAGGAGGTTACCTGAAGATCGGCATTGCGCGCGGAAGGGGTTGGATTGCGCGAACGAGCAACGCTTCGGATTCTGGAAACCTTCAAAACGTCGGGGGTCTCCTTATATTTATAGGCAACCCCGGGCGCGGAATCCGGTCTCGAGCGCGGAATTCCCTTCGCGGGCGCGGAATCAGGACCCGGCGCGCAAGGGAGCCGCGCAGGCCACGGGCGCGCAAAATAGCGCGCCGGCCCAGCGCATTGCGAGCATCCCGGTAGGATTGCGCGCCGCGACTCAACTTTGCGCGCGGGCCTCTGAAATTTCGCGCAAGTCCCCCGGGCCCTCCGGAACGTGCCTCTGACTCCAAATATCACTTCGCTTTCCGCATCCGGAGCTTCGTTTGGGAACAACGGACTTTTCCAGCGTCTACACATGTATGACTCATTCATATCATATCTTCATGACCAAAAACTAGCCCATGAAGATCTTTCATGATGTGAAGATAATACACAGCAAGTAACATCATTACACTTGGTGAAGATTTCAAAGTGAATAATACCTACAAAAGTGAATTTCATATGTGATGTGCATATATTGCATGATATACAAGTTTCAAAGGTTCACCCAGTCAAAGATACGAACAGAATATTCAGAGAGGAAAGTGGATCTCAAATACATGGTGTGCAACCAATTTACATGACATAATGATGTTGGGACCAAAGTCACTTAATACAGAACACGACATGCATCACTTACACATGGTGTAATTTTGGGCCTATTAATATTTCCAATTCTCATCCACATATAGAAGCTTCTCACTAAATACCTTTATCTTGTTTATCTTCCGTTGTTTTCATTCGTTTTAATTCCAAACAAGAATTATTTTATTCCTTTCATTTTTTTTATTTAATTATTGTGATTTGTTAATCCTTCCATGTCTGGTCTTAAAATTTGTAATCCTGATTTCATTTTTGATGATATTTTCCATCACCATATTCTATTCTTCCCCAATAACTTCATGGTTCTTCATCATTTCTTCATTCACAATAATTTCATGGTTGATTCTTACATTTTTAGATTACTAGATTTCTCTTTCTTTATTGTTTCATCAGGAAAAGTTAGTTTCTAGTTATAATTTTATTGATTTAAATTGTTTGAAATTGATTATTTATTATTTAATCCTAGATTGTCTCTTTTTCAACTGTTTTCTGTTTATGCACAGCATTTTTTATATTCCTTTCCATTGGTCATCACAATTATGCGTGACTAATCTACCTAGAGTTAGGGGTCGAGAGTATGGGTGTTTCTGAACCTAAAGAATATTTAGATTTATCCATTGTAACCATGTGTCTAGTAATTTGGTTTATAATAATTTTTCATCACATTATTTTTCAAAACCGTGACCATGGAAAGTGACTCTGAACAAACCTAGCCTAATTAGAGTTGAGAGGGACTATGATCATTAGTCTGTGACACTTTTTTCAAAGAATCCAAGAGTAATGAACCTAAATATTTTGTTATACCCAGACTATTGTATAGTTTTAACAAATTTAGATCCAAATAGTTTAATCAAAACAAATTTTTTACTTTTGTACCACTTCACATCCTAGGCCATAGGACTATTAATGTTAAATATAAGATTATATTCTATAAAGAGCCCAAAAATTGACTTGGATCCCTTCCTTTTTTATCTACCTTAAATCTAAAATATCTAGCATTAGATAAAATCAAACCTGAATAGTGAATGTGAGGAATCCTTCAAAGGGGTTTTTTTGATTGGTTGATAACCTGCCAGTAGTCTATCTATGTTTGACCCCACACTTCCACATTAATATGCCATTGTATTAAGTGTATTTTTGGACTATGAATTATAATCTAACATTATCCCATGAGAATTAACCAATGCATATGTGCGATTTAAATTTTGGCATTGTATTCGAGTATTACTATTGCTCGAGTATAGTGACCTTCGGATCAAATCCCATATTACCTCATCCCCTCCCCATTTCTTCTTTTCCCTTCCGCTTTTCCTTTTTACATTTTTTCTTCTTTAGGTGCACCTACATCCTCTTTATTTGTCTGTTAATTTATTTTTATATTAGATAGTGCATGTTATTGGGACCCTTGACTCACTGAAGAAGCCTGGATTGATAATAATAACATTACATCAATACTGAAATCAATAAACAATAGGTCCATGCCACCACTTCAAAATGGATGAGCGTAATAATCTTACATTTCCACAACTACAAGACCACCAATATTTTCCACAAACAAATCAGGGTGAACAACCAGAACTGTAGGATTGTACCATTATGGATGAAATTTTTCCATTCATTAGTTTTATTATGCCACGAATTATGCACACACCAATTCCGGAACACAATTTTGAGATCAGAATTAGACTCATTCCCACGATCCCTAGCATGAGGCAGTTCTGTGAGCTTCAAAGGGAAGGCCCTCACAAGAAAATTTCAAAACTTATTAAGGTATTTGATACCTTTTTCAACCTAAGTGTATCCATAGATGTCATTCATTTAATAGTTTCACATTATCCTTGTGCGATTGAGCCAAGGATTGATAAAAAATTAAATCTCCAAATTCAATCATAAATTGTGATAAATTATAAAATAAATTGTGTAAAAAATACTTCCAAACACTCTAGACTTAGAAGATCTATAATGAAATTGAAAACATCAACCAGGTAGATGGAGAATCAACATGGAAAGAATGGGATAGATTCAAGGAGCTTAATCGTAAATTTACACATCACAAAATAGATGTTTGGCTTCAACTTCATACTTTCTATAATGGATTCTAATCTATTTCATGAACTGTGGTATAAGACCTTACTAATGGAGGACTCATTCTCAATATTTCTAAAGTCATCCAAGAAATTATATATAAATTTTCAAATAATTCCAATCTATGGAAGAGTTAGAGAGGACCGACTCAGTGTGGAATCCATAAAGTGGAAGAAACCACTCACCTCCCTACTCAAATTGACTCTCTTATCAAAAAGGTAGAATTATTTTAGTTATCTATAATGCCACCACGCCTTTCTACTCTTGTAATGTAAATACAATCCTACAAAATGTGTGGAGGCTTATATTCATACCAAGAATGTAGGGAAGGAATAAAAGAACCCCAACCTCAATAATGTAATTACATCAATGATAATCAATAAGGCCAACAATTCTAGAAACCCAAAAAATACGAATAAAAGAAAAATTAACAACAAATAATAGTTGAGCTATAATAGAAAAATCAAGTTTATTTTCAGAATAGGAGTGGACAAGTACCAACAAATTTAGGGACCACCTGGGTTCCCACCACAAGTTCCATCTCCCCGACCTCAACAAAAATTCTAATAACATTTTCCTATAACTTAGTAGTATCCACTTGTTCCAAAGAAGTATTTATAGCAATCTCCACCAAGACCACCACCACAATCCCAAACTATCCCAACCAATATTGAAAACCTGATCACTTCCTTTGTGCTGAAAACATAAAAATAGATTAAAACATAATATACATATATCAAAAACAACAATGATACACTACACCACATGTAGCATAAAAGGGAAAATTTTTCAAAGACCATATCTGATTGACTATTGGGTTCTCTAACTAATAATACTAAGTCTCATCCAAGGGAAGAGGCTAATGATATAATTTCTAAAGGTGAAAATGTGCTATATTTTCAACAACCCTATGAAATTTAGAAAAATCTGTTGAAACAATCTAATAAATTAGGTAAAGGGACAAATAAATAATTAGTACCAATGTAGGAAGTTCCCACAAAAGAATAACATGAAAATAATGATGTTTACATAGTATTACCACTATAAAATCCACCTCTCCCCTTTCTATAACGCATTAAATAAGGAAAAAATTATTGTACATATAAAAAATTGTTGGAGTTCTTCAAATAATTGCATATGAATTTCCCTCTTTTAGAGGAAACTATTCAAGTACCTACTATAGACTGATTATTGAAAGACTTGATCATTAGTAAAAATGAAAATTAAATAGTTAGGGATCGTCTCTCTAAATAAATAATGCTTCATAGTTATCAGGTATAAATTTCTTCAAAAAAATGAGATTCCTTATAATTTTTTCAATTCCATGCCCTATTGGGACGTGTAATTTTGAAAATTTATTTTGTGATCTTGGTATAAGTATCAATATAATGACCATGAGTTATTAGATGAAGCTGGGGATCAGATAATTGAAACCAACTATGGTGTGACTACAACTTGTGGACCGCTCAGTCAAGCACCCTCCAGGACTAGTCAAGGATGTCTTAGTAAAAGTTGAAAAATTAATTATTCCCATTGATTTCCTTATTCTAGATATCGGAGAGGAAGTTTATATTCCCCTTATCCTTGTGAGATCATTTATCCATACTATAAAGGTGATGATTGATGTTAGTCTAGAAAGATTTATTTTATGATTTGGTGAAGATCAAGTTATGTTCAACATGAAGAAGTTCATTAATAATAGAAACATATAAAAAAAATTTCGAACGATATCTCTTACTAAGAATATAAAAGATCATGTGAAATGTGAAAATGACAATAAGAAACCACCTCCTGTTAAAAAAGGATCCAGTGATCCGAAAAATGAAAAATTCACTTCACCTCTAACAAGGGAGTTCATTCCACATTTCATTCCCTCTATAATCAAAAATAATTCTACAAGGGGTATCAACTCAATGTTAAATTATTCTACTTCAAAAAATGTCTAGCTATAAATAATAAATAAATGGGTGACTGGGAGTCAACCCATGGTAATATCAATAGATGATGCCTAACAGTCGTTGAAATTAGGTAATTTTTTATCATTTATGATTTATGGCTACAACTGTATATGTGGTGACTAGGGTCGAACACATAGGAAAGGTAATTTGACCACCATTTATATAATTTTATTAAAAACACTCCCACTATTTTTAGTAGTGGGGTAAAATTTATATGTGTTTATATGTTTGTTCTAAGTAACTAAGTATAAACTAGACTATGATGAACTAATATCTTAGTAGGGATAAGATAGTGAAATGAGAAATGGAGTAAATGATTCCGAAAAAGCACTCGGGGATTCTTATTCTACTGGTTTTAAAATATAATAACTACACAACTCTTAATTGAGTCACACCTCAAAAAATATTGTTGAAAATATCCAACCAATAGGTTCAACAAACATAAGGTTAATTATTGGATTTTTCCACTCTAGAAATAATCTTACTTCCAAAGAAGTTGAGAAAGAAAGCAACTGGAATTATATTCGCCATAAAATTCATTTACTTGAAAGTTGAAGCTCAGGTAAATATATTCAATATCAATATCCCTAATCGACCTTGATTTCTTTTTTACATGAAAATGTGAGATGTGAACAATTTACATATAATCAGAATCAATCTCACTGAATGATTCTAATTTGGTAAAATAAAATACAGTGTAGATAATTAAATAATGAACCATTGTGATTTAAAACTCCAGAGCTAGAAGATCTACCCTAACAAGATGTTCAATACAAAAATTTCAAACAATTGATTACAATATCTAAAATTGAAAGAGAATAGGGGGAAAAAGAAACTCCAATAAAACCAAGAAAATGTTGACGTTCTGCCTCAGATCTCCTCGAAGAGGTTTTTCTGGTCTCCAAGATATTCTCCTCTTCTCTATTGTCTGTGAGTGAATAAGTTTCGTCCCGTATGAGCATGTTTCATGAGTCTCCCCACACTTTATAATCCTACTCCTCTATTTTAATACCTTCATCATACGCTACGTATCACCCATGTATTCTGCCGAATTCAAGTGTCCCTCACTATTACACTGCACACGTGCACTTTTTCGTGCATCCCTCATCACTCTATCCTAACCCATGTAACTAAATTCTCTCCATGTAATTAAAATGAACCTGTACATCATTCTGGATACCTGCATGATTCTGAAAAATAGAATAGAAATTGGGTTAAACAATTTCATGTAAGAAATAATATTTCATAAATATTAACTCTGATAAATATTAAAAATAATTATTATATTAATGTAAAGAACAAATAATTGGTAGTTATTAATTAAAATTACAAAATTGTTTGATTACATTATTAATGTTTGTAAATTATAAGATTAAATTATTTATTTATTTAAATAAATAATTTTATTATAGTTATTTTATTATTATGTTTATATTCTATAGTTATGTTATTTTATTAATATTTAATATTTATTATTAATATTTTATCTTTATTTTATAATTCAATTAATTAATTTATTTTATTCATTTAATTATTATAATTATTATATTAAATTATAATTAAAGTATTTATTTAAATTTATTTATTAAATTATTTTAATTTAATAGTTAATATTAATATTTAATTTAAAGTATTTTTTAATTAATTTTTTTATTTTTTATTTTGTTTAAATGTTATTATTAATTTTTTATTTATTAAGTTTAACATTATTATTATTATTATTATTTAGTTTAGTTATATTTTATTTTATTAATTTTTTTAATTGAAGTCTTCTCCCCCATCTATCTCTTCCACGCCACAAGAGGGAGGAGTTATCCAGCTTCAGCAAGAAGCCTCCAAGGTAGAATTGACCATCTCTATGGGTAATAGTTATCCTCCTTGGTCTAACAAAATCAGTTCCGGCTCCTCATGGATTGACTAGTGGCGGGTCTGATTTAATAGGCTCCACCATCTCAACATAGTACTATAATGCCTCTTCAGATCAGAAGGAGATTGGTGATATCAGCTAGTTCAATGTAAAGAGGTTCCTCCTTGAATAGTGATATAGGACTAATTTCGTCAAGCGAAGGTGGTGCGCATCGAGGCCCATATCTGCAATTCCATTCAGATCGAGATCTATGACTAGATCTTATTCTTGTGATGTTGAATCTAATTTAGATGTGTGTGGTGTTTTTGGTTTGGGTATGTGGTGTTACACATATTTAGTGGTGAGGATTCGGAGAGGTTATAAAGAGGTGAGGTGGCGTAAGAGAATGAAACTAGTGGTAGGGTAGGAGAAGGATGAAGCAAGGATAGGGCATTAGTGTTGGTATGTTTTTGTGAAGTCAGGGGTGAATGATCATATGTGTCAGTTGTAATGGATGGAGTAAGTTTTGTTAGTATATTGAAATATTGGAGGATTGACGATGTCAGTAGGAGGTGTTATGCATCAGTAGCACAAAGGACGATGCATCAGTAGAAGGATAAGGGGCTGTTATCGATAGCAACAGGGGAGAACTGCATTGGTGAGACCGAAACTGATAGTCAGTGTCAATAGCAAGGAAGGGATGGTATGTGGGTGTTCTATCGGTGTTAGTAGTAGGATTCTACCAACAGTTAAGGTTGTGCATCGGTCTCACCAATAGCCTAAAAATATTGAACTGTCAATGAGACAAAAATTTATCTACAAACTAAAAAAACAAAAAACATTAATTGAATGAAATTAAAATTTAACTCTTAAATTATTTAAAGTACTAAAAACATTAAATAAAAATCGAATCAACTATTTATTTTAATATTTTTCTAAGTAAACCTAAAATATATAATTTTAACGTGATACAATAAATTTAATACTAAACTTTAATTAATAACTAAAAACATAAAGGTAGATTAAACAAAAAGTTAAATAACCTTAAAATTATCAAGTTAAATAAAAAACATTTCAATTAATTTATTTAAAGGAAACATAAATAAAATATTAAAGACTAAATAAAAAGGATAAATTAACTAAATTTAAATTCGTAACTTTTATTAAAAAGTGACAATATTATTAGAGAGGATAATAAAATTATTAATTATAAAATTATTAACTTAAATTCAAAGGATAAATTTTTTTAAATTCCATTAGATTGAAATAATTAATAAATTTATTTTATTTTAATTATTCATGATTAAGAGATAGAAAGTTTAAATTAAAAACAAAATTGATTAAATGAAAACAAAAAGATTAATTCATTAATTAATAAACATGTCATGTAATTTAAAATTCAAGAAGATTAAGATTACTAAAACTAATTAAGAATTTATTATATTAGAAAACTTAGTTAGATTAAGTTATTTATTTTAAAAACAAAAAATACATAATTATTTATTAAAATTGATTAATTAATAAATATAATTATGAAAAATAAAAAAGTTTAATAATTTAGTAAAAAGTGAAAAAATATATAATAAATTATTAAAATCTAATATTAAAGATGTGGTAAACTATATCAAATGAAGGCCACATCAATTGGTTATGTGAGGGTAGTTTAGTCTTTATGATGGTTTATAGAGGTGTAAGAATTATTCCAAGAGGACCTGATCTATAAAGGTAAACAATTTCAAAATAAACATTATGTATAGTAAATACGGGATTTAAAAATCAAGTGACTGAAATTTTTACAAAATCATGATTTTCAAGTCATGTATGCAACACACATCATGTAAATTTTGAGATCAGTTTTTGAAACTTGTGAACAAAGGGGTCACACCGACCCCCCACCCCCCTCCCTATTGATCCTCCTCCACCCCTTCTGCAATGCTCCCCCTTCTCTTACGAGAACCCTCACCCAACGGAGATCCCAATATCCAGTATTCCTCGCATCCTTTTTGTCAACTCATCTCTTCCACCTCCACTCTCATCTTCCTTTCATAGATCATGGTGCATATAAATTCATCCACACCCTACCCACCTAGCACTCTCCTGAGTGTGAGGAAACACCTCTTCCACCCATGAAATAGAGGACCAAACCTCCTCCACCACCCACATATCCATCCTCCTCATATTCTTCTTCCTCCAATGCATCTACATCTAATTTGGGTGACTCACAATCATCCTATGATGCATCGTAGGGATCTTCATGTCCTCACCTTCATCTATGCCTCCATTTCTATGACACTTTACACCAGGTCTGGTTGGTCTTTCTCCTAGCCAATCCAATGCATACCAAAAAGACGTTTGATCTCAAAGTACTAGATCAGATCCATATCAACACAGAGGTCCTCCACCTCATTGGTTTTTTATACATGACTCTGATCACCCATGTGTGATGGGACACATAAATGGAGCTCTTCCTCAAGTTCCTTGGTAACTTTTAGTTGGGAATTGAGTTTTTCCACTTTCTATATGGAGGTATAAGTTGGGATCTCTCCATGGGTGATTTTTTATTTGGAATCAGCATCTATTAATTCTAGTTTGTCGCCTCCCCCATATTCCTTGATTTGAAGCTCGAGCCTAACAAGGCATAGGCTACATGCCTTTAGGTGAGAATAACCAGGTACTTGTAGATTATTTATTATCCTCACACCATGAAGAGAACCACACTTTGAGGTGCTACCCTCCAGATCCTACATAGGGACCTTTCTCATGCATGATTGAACCGCAGAGATTTCCATAGGGGGGTCAGCCAAATCATGGTCATTGTTCTCACTTCAGCCATGGGGTGTCCATAATTCAACATGGTTATACTTTTTGGATAGTTCTAAAGGATGTTGGTGAATATGACTCATAAAACGTTGATGGGTGGATCATTCATCACTCATTTGGCTAGTAATATTAGTTTTTGTTAGGCCTCTTATCCCTACACATCCCTTGGACCTAGGGTGGGAATCACCCTTCTATTGCTCCACAAAATGTGGATTCTCATGAAGGATAGAAACATATACCATTGGGTTCCAGTTTATTTGGAGGATGTTGATGAGGCCCCTACTCAGCATGCAGTCAACCCAGCCATAGTCGCCTCCCCTATTCATACCCCTACTACTATTGCCACCACCTCATATCCTACACATGCTACCTCCATCACACATCATACCTCCACCAAACTAACCCAATCCATTACCATGCCCATACCCAACCATAACACTTCCTATATCCCTACTACATCCACCAAAACCTTTACTACGCCATCACCCACCCCATCCTTCCATGCCTTTCTCTTTATCTCACACCAATATATTCTGGTGAACCTACATCAAACTTTCCTCCACCTGGACATAACATTCATTGACCCACCAATCATTACCATCCCTACCTCACCAATATCCCCTGAAGACTATCACCCCAACCCCCACCAGTATTTTCTTCATCCATCAGCATTCCCAAAGCATCCCCCACCCAAATCGATGTTCTAACTAAGATAACATACCATTCTTCCCAGCATGAGTATTTATTAGATAAGTCTTGGTTGGGAAAGGGCCTAGACCATAAACCATCTACTAAGGTTCTTTTCTTTTACCCAACTACCAAACCCAAGGAAACCATAACAAGAAGCTTTTTTATAAGAGGAACAGATCCTTTAAATTATGGTATACCTATTTTATTTGTACCTAATATGGATACCTAATAAGATAATGGAGGTTACAAGGGTGCCTGAGGCTTGATCGAAGTTCAGAACCCTAGATGGTGTAAAAATTAATTAGGCTGCATGTTTAGTAGAAACCATATGATCTAGTCTGAATGGTTTCTCTTAATAGTGTGAGGTGTTTTATAGGGTAAATTGGGGCGCATAGTTATCCCTAACCATGCACCTAGGGTCGCACAACCATGAAATTTGTCTATAAATTTTAGAAAATCCTTACAACATGGATGTAATATGGTTTCTCAAACTATATAACCTTACTATTTGGGGGTACCCCTTAAGGTAGTTCCATGTGCATGGTTATCACACGGTTTGTCCAATCGTGTGGAAAAACCTGTGCCCCTTTAAAATTTTGTAAAAATGAACAAAATTCCCTTAAAATTTTTATAATATTATTTTTTCTTCTTATTTATTCTTATGAACATAGAAAAATATCTTTTCATCCATTAAAGATCTCCAAAACCTACTAATCTAGATTCTTTAGAAACTCATTTTTCTAGACTCTAATTTAATTTTAGTTCATCATGTTAGATATCCATTAGTGAGTACTCTATTAATATTATGCATTTAATCATTTCTCTTCCCCTAAAAGATATTATCTTGATTTAGGAACATATACCCTATTTCCAACTCATTCATCAGTTATATTTATTTCACTCTATCAAGGCCAAAGGAAGGGATGATATGAGATGATGCAAGTATTATGGTATCAATGTAGGTGGTATAGTATTTATTCCTTATGTCCAGATGTTTTATGATATGTTTCATTGTTCCGCATGTCAAATTATATGAGTACTGTAATAATATACAATTAAAGCATGTTTAATTCAATTTTATTGATAAAATTTTTCTACTGATCCCCTATACATGTTGGGTTATGTCTCATCATCTGTTTCCACCCTTATAGATGTGACCATGGAATATCCTTGATATTGTTAAATTATTGAAGAGAAAAATCATCTTTTAAATGGTTTTGTTTTGACTCTAATGTTAAAGAGTTATAATTAAAAGTATTTAATGTGAGTGGTATGACCATTTCACCAGATTAAATGGAACAATGGTTACACCCTTGTTATTCTTAAATATTAATGAGTTATGAATTGTGATTTGGATCATATTAATGCCAATGATTACCAATCAATGTTTATGTATGGGCATGACTAACCATGTTAATTATTGTAAATGGGCACGATGAATCTTATCCATGTTATTTGTATATGGTAATGGAACCCCCTCTCCTAATGTGATATATTGGCATGGATACCATTTATAAATATGATACAATGGAATGAAGACCATTTATAAATTTGATACTTGGGAATGAAGAACCTTTATAAATGTGATACTTGGGCATGGAGACCCTATACTGTGATATTGTTCATGGTGTCCCTACTATTGTGATACCTGGCATGGTGTCCCTACTATTTTGATATTGGGAATGGAGTCCCTACTATTGTGATACTAGGCATGATTTCCCTACTACCGTGATACTAGGAATGGAATCCCCTATTCTTGTGATACCAAGAATTGTGTCCCTTGATACTTGTTAAAATATATTATATAACATCCTAAAGAAGGTAGCGTCAACTTTGGTTTTCCTACTGGAACTATATACGACCCATTTAAAGTTATTATTACTCATTTATGTTATTATATATGTATAATTCCATGTTATATACACAGACTGGATATTTATAGGCACCATTGGCAGTGGCCTACTATGTTTATCTCACGCCCAATCTGGGCTACTGATGGTACCTGGTCAGACTATATTATTGCAAATGTGGTTAAGGGGAAGCATCATCTTAAGCATATGTGACTTCTTGCATGACTTAGGGTGTGATCTTGGCATCAGATGACTTGGATGGAGCTTGGTATGCTTGGATAGGTTTTGGTATTTTTGTTCCTTTTGTATATCATGTGATGTATTGACTACCTACTTCCATGTATAAATGTTTTCCCAATTGAGAAAAATACACGACATAATCATCTTTTGTATATTATTTAGTTTATTTCTTTTGATTATTATTTAATTCTTGGATTAATATTATTTGTCCTACTATCTTTTCCAATAATAATATGATTCTACTATTTATCTATTTATTAGACCATGATGTTATTCTTATTAGAGGTCATATTCTCCCCAAGGAAATATCCTCGGCCATCACTACTACTTTGAAGCCTTTTAAATATGGTAGGTGGGCTTAAGCCATGTGTCACACCGGATCGAGCCACCATTTGAGTGTCTATCCATGTTGGGACGTCATAAATTAGTATTAAAGAACTTATTTTATTACATTAATATTTTGAGACAATAGATAGGATATTATGAAGGTTTTGGAAGTTGGTAATGAGATTTACCAGGGAGTAGCTAACCCATGTGCTAAGAAGAGCCAAATTTCCATGGATGGAAATTTCTATTTTCTATATTTTTTCTATTACAATGGATTTTATTCCATTGTTTGGTGATTCACTAAAATTATAATTACATTAATTATATGATTGAGTAATTTATATTAGCATGTCCCAATGAGATGATGTTATTCCATAATTGGCATCATTTAGTCACCTATTATAATTCGCATGTCATGCATTATTCCATGCCAAGTACGATGAATTTATTGATTACATAACCTTTTTATGTGTGAAATCTGTGATATAAATGCCAAATTATCTAAAATTATAGGTAGGTTATTGAGATACACAGTTGGTACATAGAGTTCCTTATGTAAATTAAACATTTTTCCTATATAGGCTATAGTGGATACCCTAAGTAGTCAATTATGGCACATTGAGTCAAGGACCATTGGTCACATTGGCTAGAAGGTGATATCGTATTGATTAGTGGAACACCACATTTATATTTAGAATCATTTTGGTACCTTATTAATTAGAAGTTTTGATCCTTTTATTTTAACCATTAGTAGATAATGATCATGTAAATACAAATTTAAAATGATATTGAAATAGAAAAACACATAACTTGACCCAAACTCATCTCTAATAGTGGGTAGTAGTTAGCATCTCTGGTGTTCTATAAAATGTTTCTACCACCTGGACATTGATTTATGAGTAGATAGAGTGGTTTTTTTATCATATAAAGGCTTTGAAACTATTTTATTTCTATATTTGTGGCTTATTCCCTTATCAAATTTTATCTAAGGCATGTGTCTGACTTTTGTATTGTATTTCCACCATGACATCCATGGGTTATATACTGGGAGTGTGATGATGGCCATTCTACAGAGGTCATGATATATAATCCTCCATTGATACTTCTAGCAGTTCCACCATTATAATCTATTCTTATTCTTTACATGGGAGATGATGCAAAATTTCAAGGGTATTTTTTGAGGATGATGTAGATTATTTAGGGAGCTTTATGATCTACCCCTTCTCTAGGAGAGCGTACTTGGGAGTTCTTGTAGGAGATTCCCCCTACGTGTTCAAGAGAAAGAATATCATAGGATAGAGAGATGTATCTTCAGACAGTTATGTCTATATTTAATCATTTGGAGACACCTACATAAAGGATAGTTAAACTCACTACTTATATTCTTTGAGGATCGTCCAAATGCTGGTGGGATATTCTAAACCAGGCAGGTTAGTATCAAGAAGTGACTTAGATGGATTTAATGTCAATATTATTTGATTATTTCTCCCCTGATACCGTAAGGGTTGATCGGGCTAGGTAATTCAGGAACCTAAAATAGGATTCTAAGAAATTTATGGACTATTAAAATTGTTTTATAGAGATTTAATGCTTTGCAACTATTTATTTTACTAATTATCCAATGAAAGATAGTTGATTTCAGGATGGCCTTTAGTAACCTATTAATTCCTAAGTGAAGGTATTCCAATTTAATACCATATCTAACATAGTGAAATAGATTCGTATCACTAAGTGAAACCTGAGGAAAACAGACAGTGTGAGCTAGGGTATTTCAGAACCCAATCTTGGTTGTGGTTTGACTAGCGGTTGGGAGCAACATTTTGAGATTTCATGTGTGAGAAGAAGAAACTAGATGACTTCTATAAATAGTTATGTGCTTTTTCACTAGTGAGGGAATACTAGTAATATGAATCCCCATTGTCCCAAATGCCCTTTTGAGTGCTAAGGATTCATAAGATTGGGGAATCTATAGAGATTTTGTAAGATCTTCTTATCTACTCCAAGTGGGAGAGGATCCTTATCAGATCCACTTTAGAATCATGTTCCGTATCACCTCACTATGCATGTAGTTGGAGAACTACTATACACATATTTATAGGGGGAGGTTGTGGAAGAGATATCAAGGCTTCAGAAATATAGCACCAGTAGAGCAGACCATCTCTGGGTAGTCAGGTTACAGTATAGGGCCATGGATCAGGATGTATCTATTTAATGAACCCTATACCAAAGGATTAGGGGGTCAAAACATCTAATATTAGAGTTACTATTCTTATAAACTCTACTATCATTTATTATTTATTTGATATAGTTTCATCACATTATTTCATATATGTTACTGTTGTGGAGAGCATGGGGCTCGTTATTCAGTTCTATAGAGGCGATAAGATGCTTGATACACCTTTAGTTAAATGTTCAGAGAGTATACTCTAGTGAAGTGACTACCCCCTTGAGGTGGAAAACTATCATTTCTTATGGTACCTCTTCATCTTTTAGATGACAGGCTTTGATTTCTTTCTCAATATAGACTGTTCAGCCCCTATCATGCCTATGAGTATTCTTATCATTATAGGGTGTTGTTTAAATAACTAGAGGGTGGTGCATATATTAAAAATTGAAATGGAGATGTACTGAATGTTATATCTATACTGGTCCATCTTGTTCTAGGTAGAGTGACCTCCTAGAGTTATAGACATTACATATATGATCAGGGATTAAATCAGACTGAGTTCCCTCCCATTTTCAAATGGCTTAAGTATGTGTTCCTTGATGACTTTTTAGCACTACAACCAAAAAGAGGTGTAGATTTTACTATTGAGATAGTTCTTATAGCTACAATGGTATCCATTTAACCTTATAAGATCTATACTTTTTAGATGTAGGAGATCAAGATACAACAATAAGATTTATAGGTCAAATGTTTTATACAACCCACTACTTCCCCCTGGTGTAAACAGACCCTTTAAACTAAGAAATTGAATTGAACCCTTAGTATTTGTGTGGATTAAGAGAAATTTAATCAACTTAAAATGAATAAATTTTATCACTTACCATATATTGATGATATATTTGACCAGCTAAGAGGATCAAGAGTGTTTTTAAATATCATTCTAAGATTAGGTTATCATCAGGTGCATGTTTGACTTATAGATATTCCATGTATGTATTTTCGCAGACGGTATGGTTTATATTAGTATATAGTTATGTTTTTAAGCCTCAAAAAGGTGCCTTCCATATTTATGGATTTTATAAATAAGGTTGTCCATCCCTATCTGGATTACTTATTTCTGGTCTTCATAGATGACATTTTGGTGTATTCTTATACACAGAGTAACCATGAAACTCATCCTGAGATAATTTTGAATACAAAAATAGATCCCCAATGGTATGATAATCTTAGTAAATGTTACGTAAAGGTCAACATGGTACACTTATAGGGTCATATTATCTCACAGGCAGGAGTTTTAGTTACCCTAGAGAAGGTGAGAGTTATAGTTACTTGGGTGAACCCAAAGAACATCTTTGACATATATAGTTTCTTAGGGATAGATGGTTACTATAGGTATTTTATACAGGATTTATCATGCATAAAATCACCTCTTACGTTCTTGAATAAGAAGGGGTTAATTTTATATGGTCATAATCTTATGAGAAAGCCTTTTAAGATATGAAAGTAAAATTGAATTTTGCACTGATCCTTATTCTTCTAGATCCACGAAATAGCTATACAGTATATGAGGATGCAATATTTATTGGTCTAAGGCCAACGAGCCTATACCCTAGTGGTAAGGGCTCCTGATTGGCATCCAAGAGACCCAGGTTCAAACCAGGAGGAGGTGAATTTATGGGGTACTGTAGTAGTACTGTAGCAGGCACTGTTCGGTACTGTAGAACCTAGATCTATTCGCCTGATTTTGTCCTTTGGGCCTACGGGTCTCAAGGGCCTTCGATCCATCAAAGGCCTTTAGGCCACAGAGACCATGGAGTATCCCAGTTCACACAGAGCAATCCCCAGAAGAGGATCAGAGAAACAAGAGTAGCAGTCTTCTGAATAAGAGCTAACCAGATTGGAAGAATGAGAGGTTATAACAACCACCATCGGGACCAAGCACCATGAAGCTTTGTACGAGGAAATGCTAGCCAATCAGCAATTCAAGGTGGGGAGCTAGGAGATCAATGATGCAGAAGTTGGGGAGGGACAGTTATCGTGGGTTGGGAATATGGGTCATGTATTGGGAATGGTATGCCTCTGGGCCTTCAGGCCATGTATTGCAGGTCATGTCGGGCCTTGTGCCTTGTGCCTACGAGTCTCGTATAGGTTCCCCTTCAACCCTTAAAAAAGGAATATTATCCATAATAAAATAACAAATAGGGCCTTCGACACATTCAAGCTATTTTTCTACGAGTATTTATGATGTAGTAATATTGAGTTGTTTCATACGGTCTATGAAAGATGAAGCCTCATGAGTGGAATTACTAGACGCATGATATCAAGTTTTTATTTGTGGTTGACACCATGCATTGTTGGAGGAATTACTTTCTTGGAGAGAGTTTTTTTGTGTTTACAGACCAAAAAATCTTCATGTTTATTTTTAAATAGTGTAACATAAATCTTTGGTAATGAAGATGGGTTTAATATCTAATGTCATTTAACTTCAAGAAAGGAAATATGCCAAGGAAAGGAAATGTTTTTGCTGGTTCTTTGAGGAAGAGGACTTAAAAATAGGTATATCAGGAGATCATTACCAAATTAAATATTATTGATCTATTTTTTGATATGCGCATCAAGGTGAAATATTTTCATGGATAGTCTATACTTGAAGCGCTATCAGTGACCTATGCACTTTTGGAGAGAATAAAGATGAGGGTGTTTTTTATCCTGAAGGCATGGTCTTGAAAAATATTTTCTCATGTGGGGACCCACATCCAGATTATTATATTTATCATGAAGACATCCTAGGTATACATTGCCATATCAGGGTCCCTATATAAATGATAAATCATTTGATGTGAGATTAACATGCTTCTCAATGGGTAATTAATCCGTGTATCTCGAAGATGTATCATGATGTGAATTAGTAGTCATAGTGTACAAGGATGAAATCTTAGATAGCCAGTTTTATTATTAAATGTTCCACCTAGTAGTAGGTGAAGGTAGAGCACTAGTGGATGACTATCTTCTTACAGCCGTTACCGGTCTCGGGATGGAAATGGGAAGATATAGGAAATGTATTTTATTATTAACCTACCAAGGTCTCCTCAAGGTAGCGATTTAGTTTGGGTAGTCATGGAACGATTGATGAAAGTATCCCACTTCCATCCTATTTGGGATACTTTCTCAGTTGATGATATGAGAATATTGTACATCCATGAGTTTATATGACTACATGGGGTCCCTCATACCATAATTTAAGATAGGGGCCCTATTCATCAAGATTATTGTAGTGGTTACTAAAATAAATGGGTATGTGGGTGATTATGATCACATCTTTTCATCCTCAGACTGATGGACAATTGTAATGGACTATACCTGTGTTAGAGAACAGGCTATGAACATGAGTCCATGATTTTTGTTGTTATTTTGATAATAGTATTCCTCTAATTTATTTTCCTATAATAATATCATTTAGGTGATGATTTTGATGGATAATTATGAGGCCCAATATGGTATGAAATTATGTTCACCCATCTAATGGTTAGAGGTAAGAGAGGAAGTGTTACTAAGTCCTTATCTCATTCAGGAGACTTTAGAGTATATTCAGTAGATCATGAAGTGGATGTCTATTAATCACTCTTGATAAAAATAAAATGTTGATCATGAAGGATAACCTATGTAGTTCAAGGTAGGATAATGTGTTTTCTTATGTATATCACCCATCCTTGGTCATAGGTGGATGCAAAGGCAAGCAAAGTCATCGTCATGATTTCTTGACCCATTTGATATTCTTGAGAGAGTCGGGCCAATAACATATCGATTGTTATTACCTAAGAGGTACCGTACCATGCATGTTGTCTTCCAATTTTTAAATATTCTCCATTATTATACCGACCTATCCCACATTTTTATCCCCAGGATATTGAGCTAGATGATGATACTTTTTTTGAGGATTATCCTTTACGCATTGTAAATCGGATCATAAAGGATATCTAATGCTAGTATGTTCCTTTAGTATTGTTTTTATGGTAGTACAGTTGGGTATATGATGAGACTTGGGTGTTTGAGGCTGATTTACATGCATGTTACCAGGATTTATTCCCAGATAGTGTTTCACCACCCTTAAAAGATGAACATGAGGATGAGTTTCTTTAAGGGGGAAGACTATTAGAACTCTATTTTATATGAGGTGAAGATACATGAAATTTTGGTCTAAATATTTTATTTTGAACTAATATGGATGCCTAATATGATCACAGAGGTTATGAGGGTGTTCAGAGCTTGATCGGATCTTGGAACCATGGACAGTGGAAAAATTCACTAGGCCCCACAGTTAATAGAAATTATGCGAGCCCATCTACATTGTTTACCCAAACCATGTGGGGATTTTCAGAGGTGAAAGTAGAGTGAATTATTTTTCCAAACTATGTGCCTAGGTAAATATTTTCCATGTATTTGGTATGAATCTTTTAAAAGACCCATATATCACAGTTGGAACATAGTTTTTAAAACTATGTGGGGTTCTCCCATGAGGTTCTACCCTGCCTAGGTTTGGCACACGGTTTGACCAACCATACGACCAAACGGTGTTCCCCCTTAAAATATGGGTAAAATGTCCATATTTTATTTAAAATTATTTTAATCTTACAATTAATTATTATTTTATCATGCACACATAGTATGTTATGGTTTTCTCTGTTGAAGTGATCCAAAGCATACAAATCAAGATTCTTCGATAACTCGTCTGTATGGACATATATTTGATCTATGTTTGTCTAGATCGATAGCTATAGGTGAGTAACCTATTCATCTTATTAATTTATTAGTTTCTATTATACTTGATTGTGGTACATTTATGTAAGCACGTATTCCCTATTTATTTGATGTTTGTTCTTTCATTCATTTTCTCTCAATTCGGTCCAAATGAAGGGTTGATACAGGATGAGGATAGTACTAAATGCTCAAGGTAGGTAGTATATTATTTATCCCTCTAGTTTTGATGTTGAATGACATGAATGGTTATTCCACATAGCAGATTCTCCAATCATCTATTGAATATAAAATTAAAGTATGCTTAATTCAATGACATTGATAACCTTGTTATAGTGATACTTTATTCATTTTTGGGTTATGTGCCATCATCAGTTTCCACCCTTCTAGGTATACCCATGGAATTTCCATGATATTGTTAAATTCTTAAATATCCAAATCCTCTTCTAAATGGTTTTAGAATCGCTCCAAAGTGAGATACTTATAATGAAATGAATTGAATGTGAGTGTTACAACCATGTCACCTGATTATATGGAACAACAGTTACAAACTTGTTATTATTAAATGTTGATGAGTTATGAATTCTGCTTCATCTCATACTAAGTATAATGACTACATGTCACTATTAATATAGTGGAATGATGAACCTTGTAAATTATTTTAAATGGTCATGATGACCCTTATGCATGTTATATATATAGGCATGGTGCCCTCTCTTCTACTGTGGTATATGGGTATGATGACACATTATAAATTTGATTCCTAGGTATGTAGAACCATTATAAATGTGACACTAGTGCATAAACAACATTTATAAATATGATTCATGTGCATGATTACCCTATATTTCGATAATTGTAATGGATTCCATACTACTGTGATACTGTGTATGGCCTCATTACTACTGTGATAATAAGCCTGGTATCCCTACTAATATGATAATGGGAATGGTGTCCCTACTATTGTGATGTTGGTCATAGTATCCCCTATTCTTGTGATACAGGGCACGAAATCCTATAATCTTTTGATGCTGGTAATTGCGTCTCTTGATACTTGTTAAGAGATATTCTATCACTATCCAAAGTAGGTAGTGTCATCTTTGGTTTTCCTTTTAGAAACAGATCTGACCCATTTACAGTTATTATTATTTCTTTTCACTATTATGTATACATGCCACCATACTATATGCATGGACTGGATATTTATAGAAATCGTTGGTGGGGCATACTTAGTTTATCTAACAACATATCCAGGTCGTCGATGGTACCCGGGTAGACTATATGATTATAGCTAAAGATAAGGGTATGTGTCCTCTTAAGGATGTTTGTCTTCTTCCATGACTTGGATGGGATCATGGTAATAGATTACCATAATGGATATTAGGATAGTCAGATAGATTTTGGCATATTTTGTCTTTTTATATCATGTATTATATTAACTTCCAACTTCTATGTATACATGTTTTCTGTGTTTTGTAGAGGAATGTTATCATCATTTTTTTATGATTCAGTTTACTTCTTTTGATTATTATTTAGTGCTTTCCTGATTATTCTTTCTAATGATGTCTTTTATAGTATTGATATTATTCCACTATTTTTTATTTATTAAACTATTGTGATACTATGACCAGAGGGAATATTCTCCCCACAAACACACAATAGGCCCTTTATACTAGTAGGTATCCTCTAGCATATAGGGAAGCATTCATAAGGCCATGTGGACAACCAGATCAGGGTACCGTTCAAGTGTATATCAATTTTGGGATGTTACAACCATCAGGATCAGTACCTCACCTACACTTTCCACCATGATAGTTGCTAGCACTGTGAAGCCTTCAGTGGTCTCAAACGATATTATCTCCATTTCCATAGATGACATAGATATGGTGGGCTAGATTTAGGGACCCCCTATTCATGAGGACACTTTAGATGCAGTGACCAGTGAGAGTTCCCCTGAGTCTTATTTTCCTTTGTATGCCTCCCTATTTTTTGTACTCTTTGTGGGTGACACTTTTTTGTAATACTATTATTCCTTATCATAATTATGTATCATTGTTATATATATACCAGGGATACAATTTTTTTATTTACTTATTATTAGTTTATTTAAATTTCATTACTCTGTTACATTATTTATGTCTAGCTCCTCTACCTCATCGATGGTCATTAATGTCCTTATTCATCCACCGTATTCTTTCTAACTTCACAAGACTCATCATATCACTAATGTTGAGAACCTTCTTAAGGAGGTTTCATAGAAGATCTATGCTCAGTAGGGATCACCTTCGCGAAGGGCATAGATTCTATACTTACTGAATGATATTAATTCTCAATACTCTCTTGAGGGGTTAAACCCCACCATAAATCCCCATGAGCTTGATGAAATATAAATCAGTTCCTATAGAAGTTATTGGGATTTTAAGTAGATGGATGACACTACCGAATCCATTTTTTTATCCATCATGCTGATGAAATCATTGTTAGTCCTTTATTGGTGGAAACCCATAATTTTTTTCTTTCTCAGTAACAAACTTAGTATATTTGTATTCTATTTAGTTTCATTCTTGTTCATAGGTTGAAATAAACCTTGATGTACCCACATATCTATATTTATAAGAGCTTCTTTGTCTATACTATTCGTTGTGTTCTCCTTCCTAATTTACTCCTTTCATCCTATTTAAACCTTGTAGAATAATTTTATATCTATTTCATGTTTTCTCTTTCTAAAACATTATGTAGGTATTCCAATTTTAAATCATTATCTACCATGTTTCCCCATGGAATGACACTCATCATTGGGAGATCTTGATTCCCTGTATTCAATTTAAAGTTTCCATTTCATTTTTTCTATTCTATTTGTGTGATATCTCACCCATGATGTTTTCCAGTACAGTGAATACACTATCTCATTTTAAGTGTGGGTGAGTATTTATTGATATTTATTATTGATACACTTTGGTTATTTCTTTTTTTACTTATCTAGGAGACATTTTTCATTGAGTTCATACTTTGAATCTGAAAAATCATTACACCCATTTAAATAAAATAAAGATCCTAGTTATAAATTCTTAAAATCCATATTTTACACCTATTTATATTTTTGGCTTCTAAGTTTATTCATTTAATTAAAATTAAATAAAATTATTTTTTAATTTGATTAAATTATTAATTTATTTTTTACCCTGAGTAATTTCCAGTTACTTTCTACATACTACCATTCCCGATTGGATTCTAGACCCATTATTTCATATTTTTTTCTGAGAATATTTCTTGAGGGGCATTTTGGGCATGTAAACCTATAAAAAATTGTATTGAAAACATATTGAGGATATGATTGAACTAATAAACTTTTGATATTATTGAGGAAATTTTTTTATATCTAATTTTTCCTAAGACCCACCTTATATTTTTATTATTTATCATGTAGTAGCTATGAATAATATTTTTTAGGATTAATCTGTTTTAAGTCGATTATCCCTTCCTACCCTTCTCTTTATATTATACTTGATTATCCTTTGAACAAGGGTGGTGTAATTTTCACCTGATGGACATGGGATTTTTTTATTGAGAGGATGTACAATGGAACTTTCACTGCTAATAATATGTAGTCCATGATTACTCATTTAATTTTATGCCTACCCTATTCCTCTAAAAATTTATATAATGAAAAAGAAAACTATTTTGGTTTGTGTGTTAGGTAGGTCAAAATTCACCATTCTCTCGACTGATGAATCATACGATGGATCACATATGTTTAGGGGATGCATATGAGATCTAAACTGAACCTGAATTTTGAAAATTAAATAAATGAAAAATAAAAAGAAAGGAACCTGGTGAATTTTTTATACTTACCTGATATATTCATATATCCACTTTGATCTATTTGGAGCATAACAACCATTTAATCTTAGAGGAGTAACTTCATTGGATTGTTTCATTTTTAATATGTTATAATTTATATATTACGTTAATTTTTTGGTTTTATTTTTACTTTATACCCACTTTCCCTCAGCCTCAGATTAATTTGAACCTTTTTTGTTGATGCCCACATGATTGATTTTGTATTTTTATTTACAAAGTGGAGTTGATATAATCAATTCAAGACTATGCGTAATTTCCTAGACCCCTCTAGTCCATTCCTCTATGAAAATATAGTTTTTTTGGTGTTATAGTAAGTCACGGTGACTCACTATTAGTGAGTGGCATGAGGGAGTCACGTCAGTGACTTGCTATAGGTGAGTGGCGTCAGAGAGTATAATTGGTGAGTGCCATCAGTGACTAGCATTAGTGATTAATTTAATTGACTTTCATAGGTGACTTGCTATTGGTGAGTGGAATTGGAGAGTGGAATCAGAGAGTGGAGTCAATGTGTGGCTTCGGTGACTCATGTTTGTGACTCGCATCGGTGGGTCGCATCGGTGACTCGCTATCGGTGAGTAACATCAGTGAGTGTCATAGGTGAGTGGCATCGGTGATTTGCGTCGGTGACTCTATATTGGTGATTTTTGATGGTTAGTAGCATCGGTGAGTCGCATTAGTGAGTTTTGTTGGTGACTCACATCGATGCCTCACCAAATGGTGATTCATTTCCAACTTTCCCAAGTTTTTTAAGTTTTACCCCCACTATGTTTTATTTGATGTGAATCAAGTTTAAATCCTTATTTTACCATTTATAAAGTAGTTTTAGAGGATATTAATTATATATTTAAAATTCTAATTCCTCATAGATTATGAAATGGGCAAGACGCTTGGTCTTAGCCTGAACACAACTTTTAATTACTTTGAAATCATCCCCCTTCTATTGATATAAGATCTAGGCTTTTCTAAATCTGAGATCATCTCTTCCTTGAACCCCTATGTTTTCTCTTTGTTCTCCTAGATAATTTATTCATCATGGTGTCATGTGTTGTGATTTGTCCTTCAGATCTAGTTTTCCCTAGGAGTCTTCCAGCTACTCATGCACCCCCTATTTTTGGCATAGGGAGGAGTTGTTGATTGTCTATTATTTGAGTTACTGATCCCTTCGTATTTATTTATTTTTTAATCATGAAGGTTGGGTAATATAATGTCCCTTGGTGATTATGTTCGAATCAAAACTTTTAATTAAGTTTGTTATAAAGAGAACCTAACCTATTATAAAGATAATCATAGTTATTATGATTATATGTTTTATTAAATTAGTAACAAATGAGGGGAGGGGAATATAATGATGATGATGTTCATTTATTTATCTATTATCTTTTATCCATGTTTTTAATTGTATGGATTCTAAAAATCATGGTTTTTGGTGGTCTTCTCTTGCATACGGGTGGGGATTTAAACTTGTTATGGACCCCCTAATGAACTGCTAGTATAATAAAATTGATTAACTATATATACCTAGTTAAATAAATAGACAACCTAGGATCAAAATTTTTCATTGATAACCCCTAATTTATCAAAGTTTAATTAAATAATATGTGTGTTAAGTCTGAATACACTTTACCATGTTTGGTTTGGTTGTGTGTTGTGTGTGGATCTTTTTTGTCTTGTTCTAGTTATGGGTTGTGTCATTATGTTGTTGTTTAGGGAATGGGCGTTGCTGGGGTGATACAGGTGGTGAAATGGTATCTCATGTTGAGAGATTGATTGATTTTGGAATGGATGGGAGGGGTTAGGCAGTGGGGCTATAGATTCTGGTTGTACTATGTTTATGTTACTGGGTGTGGTGTTGTTATGCAGCATAGCTTCCATGAATGGTTGTGATGAGGTGTGTTAGTGGTTTTTATGTTGAGATAAAGTACAAGGTGGAATGAATTTTAATAATGATAATGGAAGTGGTTATATTTGGTTCTAATTGGAGAGGAAGTGTGAAGGGGTGTTTTTATCATATTTTCCTTCCACTATTTGTCTTGGTTGTGAGGATGTTTGTGTGGTGTGGTTTTCAGTTTCCTAGGTAGGAATGGAATAATTGGTAAATGATTAATAATGTCAAAATGATCTGGTGTTAGGTGGATTTATTTTATCAACTTCATAAGTGACCGTCATTTATCTTGATACTTGCACTTAGAGGTAGAAAAAAAAGGTGGAAGTGTTATGGGGTGGTTTTTTTCTTGAGAACCCATATGTTGGGATTAGTTTTTGGTGCCTGTATATACATATTATTACATTCTTGTGATTCTATACGACCCCACCCTAGTTGAGAACTACATTTCAAACACCCCCATTTTCATGGGTGAGGGGTTTTTTCTCAATAATCATGGTGGGATAATGGATGGTTGCCACCCACTCTTCCCTAGTCCATCTTCTAGATAGTGGTATCTCAAGACTTTTTAGGTAGGTTTTGATTTGTGAGGCCATGGAGTGTGCGGGAGTGTTTTTCTTCCAAGGTGTCCTCGGGATGAGATGTGTTGTGCTTATCAAGTGTCTTTGGGATGAGATGTGTTGTGCTTCCTTTATTTCTTTAGGATGTTGTGTAGTTATGAGGCCTAGGTGTGTCCGGGTGGGATGTGATGTAGTTTTATGTCCCTGGTGTGCGCAAGCAAGTTGTGATGTAGTTCTTTTGGAAGAGGTGGGGCACCATTATGCTTTCCATTAGGGTATGAGAGCATCTAACCAGTGGGAAAGTGGTTCGGGGTACCCTGTCATTGATGTGTTTAAAATATTAATTTACATTTATTTTGTTATTTGGTGACCATGCCTTTGGTGAGTTTGGGGTGGCTAGTATACTTTGTTTGGTGATTTTGGTTTCTACTATTTCTTACGGGGGAAATAGTATGCTTCTTCACTTTTACATGAGAGACTTTGGTTACCCCTACTGAGTATACAATTTTGCTCACCCTATGAATATAAAATCGTTTTTAAGTTTCCAGGAGGACTATTGGGGCTATGTTGAGCATTAATAGCTCAGAAATTGGTACATATGTTATGTCTATGCTTATCCTTGTTCTTCTGGTATTTAAATTGGATCTTTTCATTATTTTTCTAGCATTTTCACTTTAAACATGCATGGGGGATGGATTATGCATTCTTCAACATATATATCATGCAGTTATTTTTTGGTTGATACATCTTATATTCTAATCTTGGTTACTATAAAAAAAGAGTAATCCCCCCCATGTTGTGATATTTCTATACCATTGTTGTTAGTCACCACCCCAAGGCCTATAGAATGTGGGACTTAGGGGGCCATTTTCGCTCATCCTTCATTTCCAACTCAGGAGGGGCATCTTTTTATGGAGGGGGTTGGGATGTAATGGTATCATATGTGATAGTTGAGATATAGGATGGACTTTGGAGTTAGTCATGGTGATAATTGCGTGGGATGATAGGGAAACAGTGTTAAGTGATCTTGGTTGGTGACATAGGTTAAGGAATACCATCTAGGACACAAGATTTTAAGGCCCCCATGATCCGATGAAAGGACTCCAAGTCTTCTCAATGACCAAGTGAGGCTACACTTTTGGAAACATAAATATCCTAGGAAAGGTACATGCTTCATGATGAATTGTGTTATTATTTTAATTGTGAGTTTTGGGGAAATTAAATAATAAAAATGTAAGATGAATATTAAATAAAATTCCATACTACTTGAGCTTAGGAGTTCTGTGTTTACTTTTCAGTTATGGAACTCGGCCATCATCCACAATTGGTTCTAGAAGTGGAGTATCAGTAAGTCAATCTGGATGAGTGGGAAAGGGTTGATCTAGAGGATGAGGATAACCATTGGTAGATAATGTTACATGATATCTACCATATGACCTTGGTAAAGTACAAGGGAAGTGTCTCGGACATGGATATAGAGAGTTGGCTTGAGGAGCTTAAGATCACCTTCAGCCTGATCTGGGCTTTGATGGAGTACTGGGTTCCATTGGAAATTAATTAGATGAGGGGATTCTCATGTCAGTGATGGAAATTTTACCTGGGGAAGACAAAGTAGGATGATGTTCTATGGTTCAATTTCAAGAAGGTGTTCCAAGGAGAATTTCCTTCTCCGACCATGAAGTTTGAGAAGAGATGGGAGCTAATATTCTCTAGCAGGGGAGTTTGTTAGTATGGAATTTTTGGATCAAGTTCAAGGATCTCCTTTGCTTCGCTCCATATCTCCTTCCAAATGAGGAGTTTCGGTAAAGAGGCTTAGAGGAGGCACTTCATCCGTCTCTCCAGTACACAGTTACCCCCTTCATCTTTTCTCAACACCTAGAGGTCTAGAAGAAGGTGGTGGTAGTTGAGAGAATGAAATCATGGGGAATTATACCATGAGAGGGGATCCAGTAGGGTTATTTGAAGGTAATGGCTACTGATGGTAGGTCTCAAGCAACAGGGACATTGAGGTCTCAACTATTAGGGAGCCAACATCAACAGTTTCCATTCTGAACATCTGGTTCTCATGCCTATCCTGGAGGCATGGGGATGATATGATTCATCTTTGGAGTTCATTTAAACCTGCATATTCAGTTCTTAATGGTCATTAGATCTTGGTATGGTATAGGTGGGAAGGTTCAGTGCCCGCCTCAGCATCTGTTTCCATCCATGACATTTTAGTAAAAGGGACAGTAGGCTCCGGCTCCTCTAACGGGAGACGGAGTAGATGGAGGCTAACCTTATGGTGTCCCTTAGGTACCTCAACCCAAACATGTTTGATGAGGTAGTCATTAGTATAGGCGTAAAGGATCTAGGTGTGGTCATTTTCACACTGTAGAGGTAGTATTTCCAGTAAGTCCCAAGATCGTTCGAGGTATGATTAGCTTGTTCAGAACTATTTCTTGTGCTTTGTTCGATTTGGTAGCTTTGCACTCCTTCATTACACCCACTCTAGCCCATGAATCAGAACTAGACCAAGAGAATATTTTCATTCACCTAGTGTTGATTATTCCAGTCAGAGGTTAGAATAGGTTTTTTGATGTATGCTGGAGATGTAGACTAATGATAGGGCCATATCAATCTCGTGGGGATATTTTCCTCTTATAAATGAAACCATAAAATTTCATCCTTAGCATTTAATGGTGGTACTTTGTGCATGATATTAGAAAATTCTTCCAAAGGAGATTCATGTTTGCAGATGTGGATGGTCAGTGTATGGATTTCATTTATGAGCAGAGTTTTCAGATAGGCATACAGCATATAAGGATTCTTCATTCCTTGCGAGTCGAGCTGTTAGTGAAATCAGTGGATGATGGGATGGTGGAGGTTCCAAACGTTGTTGGGGAATTCTTGGATGTCTTTACCATGTAGGTTGTGACTCTACCCTGTCGATGTGATGTTTAGTTTGGGATAGAGTTATAACTCAGTGATTCTCAAATTTCTATGGCTCTGTATGGGATGGAACATTTAGAGTTGCAGGAGTTGAGGATTCATGTTGATGATCTGATGAATAAGGTCTTTATCTATCCCAATCTGTCATCGTGGGGTGATACGATCTTGTTTTCAAAAAAGTGGATTGTGTTCTAAGGTTGTCCATAGACTACCGGAGGTTGAATCAAGTAATGGTCAAGAACTTTTACCCTCTCCTGAGAATAGATGATTCTTTCAACCATCTTAGGGAAGAAACTTGGTTTTCTAATATCGATCTTTGTTCTAAGTAACACTAGTTGAGGGTGTATGATGGTGACATCTCTAAGACTACTTTCAGGTGTAGCTATGGGCACTTTGAGTCTATGGTTATGTTATTCAGTCTTACGAATGCAGCAGCTAAGTTCAAGGGGCTCATGAACTCTGTATTTTGTGTGTTCCTGGACTAATTCATTATTGTATTCCTCAATGATATTTTTATCTACTCGAATTCAGAGTAGGAGCATACTGGGAATCTCAGGACTATCTTGGAGGTCCTTTGACACCAGCAGCTCTTTGGAATGTTGTACAAGTGCAAGTGTTGGACTTGTAAGGTTCACTTCCTATGACATGTGAGGTATCATCAGGGTGTAGCAGTGGACCCATTGATGCTCAGGGCTATTGTTTCTTGGGAATTAACTAAAAATGTTGTAGAGGTTCATAGTTTTCTCAGTTTGGTAGGATATTACTAGATATTTGTACCTGATTTCACTCTAATAGAAGCTTTCTTGATGGATCTAACCAAAAAGGGGCAAGAATTTTTGTGAAGTGAGAAATGTCAAGAATCTTTCAACTACTTGAATGGGAAGTTGGTATGTGCTCTAGTGCTCTGGTTTCCAAAGGAAGTGGTAATTCTTAAGGTGTTTCTCTATGCTTCTCATAAAGGATTGGGGTGTGTACTCTTATAGTAATATAAAATTATCTCTTACGGGTTTAGGTAGTTATGTCCCCATGAATGTAACTACGCCCCCCATTATTTGGAGTTATTAGCAGTCATGTTTATACTAAATTATTTTTTGAAATACCTCTTTGGGGAGGGTTTTGTGGTCTTCATAGACCACAAGATCTTGAGGTATATCTTTTCCCAATGAGATATGAACTTATGACCATGAATGTGGATAAAGTTTATATAGGATTACAACATTGAGATCTTCTAAACCTTAGGAAAGTGAATGTTGTAGCTGATTCCTTGAGAAGGATGTCACAGAAGGAGGTTTTTTGGGAATCTCTGGTTTCTTGGATGGTGATTCAGGAGTTAACCACCTTACACATGGATACATGAGTGGATTGTGGAAAAGATTGTATGTTTCAGATGACAGTGCATTAATCTATAATGTAGTGGGTAGAGGAGTCTTAGTGGGGAGACTTGAAGTCATAGGTGATGTGTGATCACATTGACCAAGGTTATGCTATAGAGGGATGGTCGAATGATGGTCAAATCATATTTTGTTTCATGGGAAGGAGTTTTTTCTAGTGGAAATTCATGAGGGAGTTCTCTGTGGGTTTCACAGAACATCTTTATCTTTACAACCAGGAGTTTCCATGATGTATTGTGGCTTGATGATGCATTTTTTGTGGCTAAGGATGAAGCAAGATATGCAAAGTTTGGGGCAAGGTTCTTAGTATTCCCGCAGGTGAAGGCTTAGAATTGTGTTCCTCGTGATTTATTTCATCCCTTAGATGTACCTGAGTGAAAGTGGGATGAAATATCCGTGGATTTCATCATGAAGCTAACTAGGGCATAGGGTGGTTCCGATGCTATCTGGGTAGTGGGGGATCGGCTAACAAAATCTTCTCACTTCTTAGCGATCAAGGAGTCAAGAATAGTAGATTCCTTGGCACGAAGTTATGTGGATGAGGTGGTATGGATGGATGGATTTATGAGGTATGTTGTCTTAGAATGTGATACAAGTTTTACCTCATGAATCTGGTAGGTACTGTTGCATGATTTTGGAACTCATTTTTCTCGCAGCACTGCCTTCCACCCTTAGATATATGGGAAGATAGAGAAGACCATCCAGACATTGGAGGTCGTTCTACAAGCATGCATTGTAGACTTTGGTGGGTCTTCGGTTCCAAAATCTCCCTTGATTGATTTTGGTTATGATAATAGCTATCACTCTTCCATTTTCAGGGATCCATTTGAAGCCTTGTACTGGGGACCATGTTGTTCACCTTTTTGCTGGACAGAAGTTGAAGAGACATCTTTTCTTGGTCCCGAAGAAGTGCAGAACATGATAGAGAAGGTTCATCATGTCCTTGAGAGGATGAAAGCAGAACATAACTGAAAGAATCCATAAACTAATCTTAGGAGGAGGACCTTGGATTTCAAGGTTGGGGACCATGTTTTCATGAAAGTTTCCCCTCGACATGGGTAGTGAAATTTCGATAGAGGGAAAAAGCTTTTTCCTAGGTTTGTGAGACCTTTTGAGCTGTTAAGGAGAGTTGGAAAGGTGGAATACTAGTTGGTGTTACCACTATAATTAGGGAGGATCCATGATGTAGTTTATGTCTCTCAGGTTTGTTTGTAACTTCACGATGAATCCTATTTCGTTGATGCGGGAGAGTTGGATATCAAGGACAATGAATAATTCCTGGTGCAACTAGTGGATATCTAGGATCATCAGTAAAAGATGATAAATGGATGTTCCGTTCCTTTGGTTTGTGTGTTGTGGAGGAATGGTATCCTAGAGGAGAGTTCTTTGGAAAGGGAGATGCATATGTTTTCCTAGCACCCAGTGTTGTTTTGAGTTTCCTTTTGTTTTCCCCCTTTGTCATGAGATACATGAACCTTATTTGATATGATACGAGTCGCTTTCTTATTTTGTAATGATTGATGAACTCATGACATGTGGAAAGGGGAGGACCTAATTCCTAATCAAGATGCTCTAATTGATATGTATGATTAAACTCGTTAAGTCAAGTCATTGCCACCTAGAGTGAATAGTATCTTGACATGGATGGAAGAATTCCCGGATTCATGTGTTTAAATAGTGTGGTTTTGGTTCTTGTGTTGTGTGTATTATGTATGGTTTTGGGTAGTATATTTTGAAGAATGTGTTCTTAGATGTAAATGTTTCTCTTCATCTTTAGAACCTATGGGGTGGTTTATTGTTGAGAGGTATCTTACTTGGTGGTTGTTTGGAGACCTCTTTCTTATGGGTTTGGTATAAAATTCTTAAGGGTGAGAATTATTTGAGAGGTATCTTGTGTAATGTCTTAGACCCCTATAGTACATTACTTAGTGAAAATATAGTGTTTGAGGTGTTCTGGGAAGTCATGGTGACTCATATCGGTGATTTGTGTTAGTGACTCACTATCGGTGAGTCACATTGGTGATTCACTATCGGTGAGTAGCATCATTGAGCCTTGTTGGTCTGTGGATTCTATGGTTGGTGTTGATGATTTGTGTCGGTGACTCATGTTAGTGATTTGTTGTTGGTGAGTGGTGTTGGTGAGTGGCATTAGTGACTCACTTTGGTGACTCACATCGGTGACTCATGTTGGGGACTCATTTCGGTGGGTCGCATTGGTGATTCACTGTTGGTGAGTGGCATCAATGAGTGATGTCAGTGAGTGGTGGCAGTGAGTCATGTTGGTGACTCACTATCGGTGAGTGGTGTTGTTGAGTGGTGTTAGTGAGTCACTTTGGTGAGAGGATTTGGTGACTCACGTCAGTAGCTCACCCAATGGTGATTCATTCATAGTTTTCCCCAATTTTTACTATTTCTCCCCTCTTACATTTTATTTGACATAAATTGAGTTTAAAAACTTTTTTAAAAATTTCTAAAGTAGTTTCAATGGATATTAAATATACATTTAATATCCAAATTCCCTGGAGACTTTGAAATGGCCAAGATGTGTGGTCTTGGACAGGACCTAACTTTTATGTACTTTGAAATCGTCTCCCTTCCATTGATATATGATCTGGCCTTTTCTAAAGATGAGATCCTCTCTTCCTTGAACCCTTCCATTTTCTCTTGGTTCACCCACATTCTTTCTTCCCCATGGAGTCATGGGTTGTGTTGTGTCTTTAGGATCTAGTTTTCCCTTGGAGTCTTCCTGCCACTCGTGCACCACCTATTTTTTTGTGTATAAATGAGTTATTGATCATTTTTTATTCAATGTAGGTATCCCTTTGTCTTTATTTATTTTTGTATCATGTGGGGTCGTTAATTGAATGTCCCTTTGTGATTATGGTCGAAAACCAAATGTTAATTAAAGCAATTATGATGATATTATAACATATTATAAATATAATTGGGATTGTTGTGATAATGGGTTTTGTTACATTATTAATAAATGATGTAACACCCCAAGATTTCATAGTACATTATATTTTCAAAGTAATTCAATAACATTCACTACACGCAACACTGAGTTCAAGCGCACCACGACTTACCAAACTAGCTGTTCAAAAGAGGTTATGAATAGAATAAACTAAATTTTGAACTTTATATAATCATTATAATTTTAGAATCCATATTATGAGTTTCTTAGACAAAATGTAAGAACAAATACATTTTTTCCAGATAAAAGAAGCATTTTTTAAGAAATGCAATTTTACCGCCTTTAATGGAGAACCTTTTTTAAATCCAATATTTGAAACTTTTATATATTAAATCTGAAAAAATAAACTTCTTCATTATAATAGGGATATAATAATTTAGTTTCAATAAATATTTGGTGTTTTTATGATAACTTTCATATTTTGGTGAATAGTGAAAATACTATATTTTAACTGAAATCAACTTTTTTAATCAAAATAATTTATAGTGTTCAACTTTACATATGAATGGTTTGGAAGTATAATTAGATTATATTTTTACCAATTAATCCAATGTTGGTCAATGGAAGTAATTTCACATTTAAATTGGACATAAACAAGTGTCAATCTTTTTGATAGTTATTGTTTCTTAACCATATAGAGTAAGAATACAAGAAGACACGGTAAAAGTTAAACTATTTAACTAAGAGATAAATATGAAAGATAATGTTAAAATGGTAACCTAAACTTGTCTAAAACCTATTGGTTGAGAGGATTTCTACCCATAACCACCTAAGGCTCGAAATAAATTTATTTGTAACCATTATAAACCGAATATGATTGTATAATAAATTAA